>CM050651.1:53418905-54047967 GCA_027574665.1 Rhynochetos jubatus | reverse complement strand
AACCCAAATATAATGTAAAAGCCCTTGTTTCTAATATCTATTCTAGCTATTTTGTGGAATTTAGAAGAGTAAATGTGTGTCACATTTGACCTCAGTAGTGCAAAACTAGTCCATGTGATTCAGCCTTTAATTTCCTAGCCTAATTTCTGATAATTGTTACTTTTATGCATTTTTAGCCAGTTCTCTAGTTACTTTGTAGTTGCTTCTCTGAAAATTAAAATGATTATAACCAAATTCCTCTTAAACCTGTGTCAAATATTTTAATCTCTAATAGTATTTAAGAGCTATGATGCTTGTGGGTAAGTGACATGTTTTTAACATTAGCAAGTTGCAAATAGTGTGCCTTGAAATTAGGTCAGTCTGGTTATTGTCCTGCTTTTTCCACTTGAACTCTAGCAGCATTATCTTCTGTAGTCCAGGCTCTCTAGTTTTAATTTTGCCGGTTTTTTTTCTTAATTTAGTATTTTTCTTGGAATATAGGATTTAATTCTCGTGTCTTTTGCAATGTCTACTTTGGATTAGAGTGGTAACATTGAAAACTATTAAAAAGTACAGCCTGAGTATTGAAGCTAATTTTGCAGTTCAGGCAAGAGAATACATAGGACTGGAATGTACTGCAGCAGTATTCAGCCAGATAGGAACTTAGCTCTCAGTGCACGTTATTTCCACAGTATTTTCTTGTGTGAACCTTTCCTATTGCCTTACCCTGGCTTGATGTCTGTGTGTTGACTAGGGCAACATAGATGTGTAGCCTCTTCTGTCTGGTTTGTAGGGGTGAGCTGATGTAAGAATAGTAATAGTTGTTGTAAGGACCACAGATATGCCTTACTACCATAGCAGCCTGCTGGTCAGCAAAAGTGCTTGTCATTAGAGAGATTCTTTTCTTTTCTCCCCTCTCCTCCCCACCTCCAGGATTTGCTATTATTTAAATTACTTGAATTATTTTTCTTGTGTTTTCAGCCTCTCAGTGATTCCATTAAAAATATATTAAAACATTTCCGTGGCCCAAAGTTTGGATCAGAGGTATCTTTTTTGGACATCCATCCAAATGGGGAATAATAGCCACAGATGCTTTTCATGTAGGTCAGGACCAGTTCTGTGCTGACACGAGATATCAGTTATCTGGTCTCCCAGCATGCTAATCAGTCACCACAGTCGGCTGGAACTAATTTATGAATGCTGAGCCCTGAAGCGTTTTCACAACATTGTGAACGAGAGAAATGATTATAATCAAAATTGACAATCTGGCATCGTATCTGAGCAGACACAGGGGCATTCACTGAAGGTTCCTGGGGAAATAAACATAATAGCTGTGGAATTGGCATCCTACATGACAGGTTTAAAATAAAAAAGGGTGGAGATTAAAATACACATTTATATAAACTTTCTTTGTTGGAAGTTTGAGGTATCTTTGAAGTTCTAGGTAGTGAAGTAACTATAACAAAAACAGAAGACTCCCTAACACTTCTAGAAAGGGACACATACTACTACTCTCTCCCTCCAAACACTGCTCCCCGTTCATCCAGCACATTTGCTGAAATTTGTACTTGTCAGCATACTTCTTTCTAGTGGCTGAAAAACCCAAAACAAAACAGAAAAAAAACCCCCAAAAATCAACCAACCAAACCAAAAAACCCACAAAACCCTCAGAAAAACCCACTGCTAACCTTTGTTTCTTATCTCTTTCCCCTAGTTTAAAAACTGTCAATATATTATGACCCATTCAAGGTTTATCAGGCAGGCAAACCTGCTATATGTAGGATAACTCTTTCTTAATAAAGCATTCTGCCTCTCACAAGTTGAGCAGCCTGTCCATGGTCTGAAGGCGAGGTAGGTGCATAGAGAGGAGAAGGGATGTGTTTGTGGCCACAGTGTGATGGCACATGTCTCCCTCCTGGACCCTGCAGATAGCAGTCTCCGAAGTGTTACAGAGGTAAGAGACTACAGGAAACTCTGGGATCCTGGCCATTGCTATTCGCATATTGCTCTCTCATCCTGTCACCCAGTGTCTTCCCTAAGCCAAGACAGATGCAGCAGGAGGAAGACTAGGAGAAGCACTAGTGTCTTTTGGTTTAATCCTCCAGCTCTGGTTGCCTTGAGGCAGGATCCTAGGCTGCTGCCAGTGCTGTGAATGGAGAGAAGTCTGGTGTTTCGGTGGTATAAAGGCACAGCAACAGCCCTACTGACAAGCAGCGGAAGGCCAGGGTCTGCCTGGCAGTGCATCCTTTGTGCCTTCTACCTGGTTTCAGTGTAAGCTGGGTAAAGCAGTGCAATGTACAGCACATAAGTATGCCTTTTTGCCCTTCTTCTCCTTTTGATATCTCTCAGGACAGCCAGCCTTTTATCCCACTTTTGTACTGGATGCCTTCTTGACAAGTGTTCTGTTTTGGTAATGTGCTGTGATCTGAAATGAATTTGCAGCCTTTTTGGATAAGACTGAAATGATTTTCATGTTCTGTGTCTTGATTTCAATATCATAGGTCCATCAGTTGCTTCAGGAGGGACGATTGGAATTTGTCATTGGAGGGCAAGTGATGCATGATGAAGCTGTGACACTAATTGATGATCAGATTTTACAGTTGACGGGTATGCATATTTGCATTTAACTTTTTCTTTTTTGTTGTTATGACCTTGTGGGTTTTGTTTGTTTTTCATTTCTCCACCCCAAGATTGCTATTTTCTTAATCTTTAAGAACTGATTAAAGCATTTCTTATTTTTCACTTGCTGGTGGGTTACCTATATAAAAATCCTTGTTATTAAAAAACCCAAACACAACAGTTCTGCAGTAAGCAGACTCAGTTAATCACTGTCAGTTATAAAATCCTTTGGAGCAGAGGCCTTTTTTTATGTTTGTGTTTGAGAGCTAAAGCTCTTGGGAAGATGGTTGCAGTGAAACTGAGGATATGAAACACTTTGGAAGAAAATACCTTGTAGCAATTCAGAGTGTGGGGTGGTTGTATTGTTTAGGTCAAGCCTTTTGCAGAACATGGGCCATAGAATGTCACTGGGGTCATCTGAACTTAATTGAAGGACTTATTTGATGAAGAAACCCCCCATTTGTAATCATGATCAGCAGCCTCTGTTAGAAATAGGTGCCTGTTTCCAAGAGATGCACTATTTCCCATTTTAGTCTTCTAGATTCTGCTTCCAGCCGTTTGTGTGTTACACCTCTCCACCTGAAGGTTTAAGAGAGTCTTTTAGTATCTAGGTTTATCTCCATCTGGTTAACGAAAAAAGAAACAGGACAAATCATGCCACCACTATGCTGTAGATGCCCATAATATGCCATGAAGGACTAGCATGGATATTGAGGCAGGATGGGATGTATTAGCACTGACTGGCAGGGCTGATAGAAATCCTGCCCGTTTCAGGCAGCTTTCTACATGGGAGAGTAAAGGGTCAGAAAACACTTTTATCATCTGCCTAATCTGGCTGCACAGCACCACTGGCCTTGTTCCTTGCTTGTCAGTGTTTATCAGGAGTGTAGGGATAGCAGCTGCTTTTGCATCTCGGTAAGTCACCACATCACACTCTGGCCAAGAGGAGGAGAGGGGATGAACATTATTTTTGTTTATTTTCTGATTCTTGTGTTTAGAGGTTGTTATATGGGCTTAGTACACCGAACCCAGAACTTCTCCAAAGAAAATACTGACTGAAGAGTCCTTTCATTAAATGCAAATACAGCTCTTTTTTTTCACTGGAGTTAGCTGCACAAAACATTATTTCTTATTTAATATTTCATTCTGAGTATGAACACTTTTTTTCTTAAAGAAAATACTACTTTGGTAATTTATTTGGCAGGAACAAAAATATTAATATGTTTTAAAATCCCCTTTTATTTTTCTTGAAAACACTTTGCTCAGTTTGAGTATGAGTGCATACAAACAATATATATCCTTGCATAGTGTGTGTTCATTTTTAGAAGACAAAGACAGTGCAGACATTTGGGGTCTACGTTTTGCGTCTTGTCCTGTCCAGCCAGCTGTATTTTGGAAAAGCCTAGCAAACTTTGCCTAAAATGTGTTTCAGTCAGGAGATAAATAAAGATAAAAGAAACACACTGTTTGTGAATATTTTTACTAGAAAAGACATTAACCGTGGAAAAGATGAAGTGAAAAGAGAATGCCTTGGAACCTCAGTTGTTCAAATGTGATTCTAAAATTTGGAATGGAGTTAATCCAACACGGGGAAGATAGGAGTGTATTTTCAAATACTTCTGAGCACAATTCCAGAACTATGAAATTAAGATCTGGGAGTTTTTGGGTTTTTGATGATGCTTATAATCCTAGTGTGATATACTGGAGTTCTTCATAAAATCTACTGCTTACTTGGTTGTTACTTTTGTTTAAATGGTTTGTCTGAGTTTATTCTATTGTCTAGTCTTTCTGGTTTGGGGCTTTCTTTTTCTGAAACTCATTTCAATACAAATTTAATAATCTTGGTTGTAAATAACGTCTTGCATCAAGATTGATACTAACCTTTGGCTTTTTTCTTTTTTTTTTACAATTGAGGTTCATGTTCATATTATTTTTGTTTACTGGATAGCTTCCCTGGCCCTTTGTCATTCATATGAGACTGAAGTTTTCTGAGAATGGGTGGTATGATTGAGCAAACACTAACTAAACCCCTGCTTGTTGTTTTCATGCAGACTCAAACCTGGCTATTAGCCTTAACCTAATCTGTATCTAAGTGCCTTTTCCCAGGCCTGTCTCTAATCATAATTCCTCTTTCTTATTCATCTTTTATGATGTTAATAAGTTATACTTGGCACAGCAAAATAAATATTATCAGTGTGAAACTTTCTGCTGTGAATCATTAAATTTCTGGAACTTTAAATGCTTTAGAAAACAGCAACAAAGAGCTGTCCTTTAAGTCCTTATCTGTAATACTATATGCCTATTAAATTTATAAAATTAACTTGTAAAAGTGTTCCTAATGTAAAGAAATTTCACTTTGCAGAAGGCCATGGATTTTTGTATGAAACTTTTGGGATCAGACCTCTGTTTTCTTGGCACGTTGATCCTTTTGGAGCTTCAGCTACAACACCAACTATTTTTGCTCTGGCTGGTTTTAATGCTCATCTTATTTCTCGGATTGACTATGATCTGAAGGCTGACATGCAGAAAAACAAGGTAAAAATACCCTTAGGAATGGAACCCATTGCCAGCCTCTACTTGTGGTTATCTAAACCATGACATTAAGATAAGCATCTCTCTGATCTGTGCAAAAAATGTAATGTTAATGTCAAGTAATGTCTTCATGACTTCTGGTCAAGGATAAAGTATAGTCTTAGCCTGAAGCAGACAAAAAAATGTGGGCAAGGCATAAAATGACATTAAATTAGAAGTGTTGGAACTAGAGGCATCTACAATGGGTTTCAGCTTTCCCTGAGAAAATTTTAGATATGTAGGTTTTTATATAGACTGCTTTGAAGTGTAGTGTGTAAGTCTGGGCATGGTGGTTTTCACATTTGGTATGTTTATTTGTGCCTGTGAAAGTGATAACACTAGGTCAGTTTTGGTGGCAGTTAATTTTTTTTTAATTCAGTTTTTGTTTCGTGTTCTGCCTTCTTGTGCACAGTGTCCCATACGCAGTAAATGTTTTTCTTTTCAGATCAAAATATTGGATCTCGATCTGTGATCAGTTTTACACGCACACGGGCTTTGCTAGTATGAGCTGGAAATGAGGCAGTTTTTATGAATCTTGAATGAAACTCAAGCATATCTGAATAAGACAACAGAATTCCTGTTCAAATTTGCTGCAGCCAGCACCTTATATTTGCAGTGAATTGCTGTGCTTCCTTTCTGCTAAAATCTTTTATGAGCTTTTGACAGTCCTTTCCCATCTATTTCTTTTTCTGGCACTTGACAGTCTGAAGGCTTCCAAGACTGTAAAAATTCTGTTTCAGTTGATTAAACATTGATTCCCGCTGACTACAGTGCAATCCAGACGGCATCTGGTTCTTTCCTACCTTAAAGGTGTTCAGCGTGCACTGAAACAAGTGAGGTGTAATACCTGTGATAAGCTAGGCTTACATCTGGATTTTAGCAGTATGCTGGCAGCTCCTTTCTTCACTAATTTGAATAGAAAGAGGCAGCACTGCCGCCTCCTGTGTATGGTATGCGACCTCGCTTGTCATCAGGGTTAATGGTTTCTTACATTTTGTTTTCCAGAAGCTTCAGTTTGTATGGCAAGGCTCTCCTTCCTTATCTGACAGACAGGAGATCTTCACCCATGTTATGGATCAGTACAGCTACTGTACCCCATCACAAATACCTTTTTCAAACAGGTCTGAAGGTTTCTCAGATATTGGGAAGGCAGAAACATTGATCACTTATCAGACTTTATATTGTTGGAGTTCAAGAATTTTCTTTGACTGCTTTCTTTCAACAGTATTCCACTGCTTTCTCCTGACCAGCGGTAGGTCAAGGAGATGTCTGGACTCTACAGATCTGAATCAGGGTTATTAAGCATGCCCTGTTGCCTACCGTAATACATGAAGTTTTCTCAGTACCTAATAACTGAATGCTCAAAAGTGACACTCCTGACATGCATTAAAAATACTTCAAAATATTGACAGACTTTAAAAATAATGTTTTCTACCACTAGGAGGCTTAGAACACAGGTACTGCTTTCATCTACATATATATGTCATGGCAGTCCTTATCAAAAAATGTAGAATAAAAATGTAAACCAAATCAATTGATGTAAACACAAAATGTCCAAAGCAGGACTATGCTTTTGTTTCCCTGTCTGGAAAGTTAAGATTTAAAACTCCAGAAAGCTCAGTATGGACTTGGCTATTGCTAGTTGATTTTCTATAGATTTTCAACATTATATTGGGCTGAAATTGTGTATATTGTCTGTGCATAAACTAAAGTGACAAAATTTTTCCATTTACTTTCTGAAAAAAAGAAAAACGTCCAAGAGCTTTTGAAAACTTTATTTTGCTCACTGGCTTGTTCAGTAAAACGCTTTTCTGTAAACAAAATCTACTTGTGGAAACATCCTCATTGTTACAAAGCTTGTTGTTTTGTCCTATGATTTCTTTGTTCTGTGCCAGCAAGCAGCAGGGTCTTGGAAAGTTGCACAGTGCAAAAAGAAAAGTGGACAATGTTCGCCCTACCTTTACCCCTAAATAAACACTAAAACCTAAATACTAGCAATGAATATAAACTGAATTTTTTTAATTATTATTTCCTGTGTGTCTGCATTTTAACCCACCACCCTTTGATGTGTTTTTTCCCAGCGGAATAAATCCTATTTATAGCCTATTGCTTTTTCCTTCTATTTAGATCAGGATTTTATTGGAATGGAATTGCATCTTTCCCGGATCCACCAAAAGATGGTGTTTATCCAAATATGAGTCTCCCTGTTACAGATGCTAACATCCATCTATATGCGCAAACGATGGTGGCAAACATTAAGGAGAGAGCAGCCTGGTTCCGAACAAGTGATGTTTTATGGCCGTGGGTAAGTGCATAATCAGCCTTTGCTTTAGAAGGGGCAAGTATACCTACAGTATGGACAGTAGGTAGATGGTACTTTGCTACAGTACGTACTGCAACAATGCAGGTACAAATCACGTGCTGGTAAAATGTTTTTCTAATAAGTGGGGTTCAAGTGTCTGATTAGTGATGATTTTTTAAACCTTGTGCAGTCTGCTAGCTGTCTACCAAGTCTTACGCCTTCCTTCAGATAGAAAGAAATGTGACAAAATCATAAAGATAATTCTTGTGAAACTAAATATTGCAATATTACCTCCTTTTTTCTCTCCTGGTTATCTTTATTTAAATGATCTTTTTACATAACTGCTCAGCACAACATAACTCTTAATGTTAAAAAAAACTACAAGAAAATGCATTGCGCATTAGGTAGACAAGGTCTTTTCTAGCTGATGTGTAATCATTGTCTTAGACTGTTTTGTGTTTTAGTTAAAAACATCAGCATATCCCAGCTTGGCCATCCAAACACTTTTTTCAGCAATATGCTGTGTTACTTACATCCTACACATATACTGTTGTGCTCTCACTATTTTTAAGTCCTCAGAAAAGAATAACTTTGCCTAAACTGAATGTACAGTCTGGTTTTGAATTTTGATGGATGCTGTAGGTCTCATAATTATAATTTTAAAGGATGACGTGTGTTCTTAAGGTGGCTATTTCACTAAAATACCTGTTGTTGCAAAGAGAGCAAACATTTTCAAAGTGCTGCAGCTTTGAGTCAATTATGTGTTTTTTCTCCTGTGTTTGTGACACTGTCACTTATATTGAATTCTTTTTTTCTGTAGAGGTTGAGGGGAGAAGTGGGATATAATACGCTGTAGTAGTGCTATATTGAATGTTATGCTGGAGTGGGGAGGAGGGAGTTTTGAATAGTACAAATAAATTCCAAATGTCTAGATTCACACCTGCAGTTTTGCAGTAATGTAAGAAAATTTCAGTCTGACTTTCTGATTTGTGTGCTTGTGATAATGAGCTCTAAACAAATTAATACAAGTTTGTTACTCATTCATAGCACTGCGTAAAGAAGTTGAGAGAAATAGATACACGAATACCTCTATGGCTAAGCTTAGCTGTTTTTTCATGATTGTAGATAGTTTAGAGTTCTTGGATTTTCTTTCCCCTCCCCCCCCCTAAAATATAAAAATAATTCTGATTAAAAAAATTAGGAAATAAACACCTTCCCATTTAAGGTCATACTTCACATACAGACTGTTGGCACTTTTGTGATGAGTTATATGGACAAACAAGTGCCTGTTCATGATGTGAAGTACCTAGTTGTGCAGGAGGAGGTACCAGGCTGTGGGGCAGTGTAAAAGTTCAAACCTGCCTCTCTAGACACCATAGCGGTAGATGGAGTGAGAGGGTGGGGATGGAATTGTCTTAGGGCCTGAAAACATCCTTGAGATGGTTTTTGGCCTGTGTGGTTGATCTATCTGTACAGTAACGTATAATGTTCCTGTGCAAAGTTTTGTTCAGATGGTGAGTGGAGGTGATGACTACAGCAGGTTCTGCTGGATATTCTTGTTCTACAGAGCTACAGTGCTCCTCAGCTGTTGAAAGTAGTGCTCTATAAATAGGAAGTAGTTTTGACTGGTAAGCACGTTACTTCTTCCCCACAAATTTCGCTGGTGTCAACAGTAGGAAGTCTGTTTTGCACTGGCTGCCATAATTTTCAGTATTGAGCATGATACGATATAGTAGCTTGTTCCAGTTTGAAGTTGTTTTCCAGTTGCTGCAATATGCATGCAGATGATCTCTGGGTATCTCAGAAGAACTTTCCTGTTTTGGAAGTAAGATTTCCACTTTTCTGTTCAGTGACTTACCCTGTTAGGTCTGAGGGACAGGCATGACACTAGGATTCATAAAGGATGTGACAGTGACCTTACTTGAACCACCTAGTAAATGGGAAAGGGATGGGGATGGCATTCATATTTGGGAAAGAGAGAGGACAGTAATCACCTCTGAGTTCAGCTGAACTCATTGGGTCCAATTCATTCCTGAGCTGCATGGGTTCAGCTCATCAGGTTAAACTCCTTGAGCTCATCAGGTAAAGGTTGGCATGGAAGATGGGATTGCAAAGAAAATAGAGCATCCTTGGCCATTTCTTCAAGCATTTGCTAAGCTTTGACAGCAAGTTGCTGAGAGCATCTTTATTTTGAAAAGGAGATTGGGATTAATTTGTGCCATGTTTTTCTATCTCAAGCACGGAGACATGAAGATGAGGATGCATTAAGCTGGTGTCAGTGCTGGAAAGCTTCAATTAGGCCTTTTTATGTGGAGAAGGTTTCTTAGCATGTTACTGTGCTTCAGATTGATGCCTATGCTGTAATAGTGATACTGTAAGAATACATGTGGTGCCATAGCTAACTGACTCATTTTCCTGTTCAGCTGTTGTAGTTGAACAAAGGTGTGATTAGTTATGCCTTTTTTTTTAATGTTTGTATGTGCAGATAGTCTGTGTTGAGATGCCTTCAACAGAAGGCTGAAGTTTTGCAAACATGCTCAAAAAGAAAAGAGGCTTTAATACACAGTGTATCAACTCTCTTAACTGTTTGGATGAGTATCAGAAGTACTATAGTCTACTTTTGGGGTGGGGCATCAGTAACACATTGTGTGACATTGATACTACAGGGATCTCTGTCCAGATTGTTTTGTTTCACATCATGTCCTCAGCACTTCCTAGGGCTGTAAGCATTCTTAAAGAGCAGAGAATAAGAACTTCCTTATTTTTGCTAAGTGGTAGAAACACAGTGTGAAAAGAAACAAAGGTCATCTTTCCAGGCATGTATGCATACATTTTATAATTGCTACCCTGAAATTTCATGCTCTTGCACAATATGGTGTGTCAGCACACTTCTCCCCATCTGTAATGCTCGTTGGTTATCAGCCAATCTGTGTGAGTAGCCCTACCCATTCTTGACATTTTGTAACAAATAACTTGGGCAGTCAAGATCAAAAGAAATACCACTTTGACATAGACTAGTGTTTAAAAAGATCCTTCTAAATTACATGACCCAAAGTCACTTGGCTGTTATGTTTTTGGAATTTCAGGGCTGTGACAAACAGTTCTTTAACGCATCTGTTCAGTACTCCAACATGGACCTGTTGTTGGATTATATTAACAAGCATTCTGATGAGTTTGGAGTGAGTGTCCAGTACGCCACTGTTGGTGATTACTTTCAAGCAGTTTATAGCAGAAATCTGACATGGGAAATTCGTGACTCTCAAGACTTTCTTCCATATTCGACAGGTAATTAAGTTCACAACTGCATACTGTCTGCCTCAGATGTATGTATTAAAAATGTTAATAAAGGGAAATTGAGAAAATGTGAAAAACACCACCTCCTTAGCTGGTAGTGTAAATAAACATTCTGTCGTCAAATAGACAAGCTGATCCCAACTCAGTGGTTTAAGAGAGATAGTAGGGCAGTAATTGGAGTATTTCTGTGGAACCATTGGAAGCAATGGGTGGAGGAAGAGCCCCTGAAAGAAAGAGTGTAGAAGTAGGCAAAGTTGGCAAGAAATCTAACTTGAAGTTTTTGGTTTGCTGTCTTTGAATAGCAGTAGAGAGCAAAGGGAAGCTAAGCACAAGGTATATTCATGTATGTAAAGTCATCCAAATTTTGTTAATAACCTGAAGAAATATATAGATACTGCACTAATCAGGATCTGTTACAGTGAAAGCAGTTAGCAATGACTTAAATCTGTAGGTCTGGGCCACCTGGCTGAAATTCAGTTAGATGTTTCAGATGACGGATGAAAAGATTGCATATGTAACACACTGTGACCTGGTTAGCAGATAGCAGCAATAGCAAAGGTGCTTTGCAGAGGTGTCTCAGCACAACAAAAAGAGGTAGTCTCCCATGACATTGGAGGGGTCCTGTTTGAGCTCTCAGAAGCTAGGAATTACTCTGCTTCAAATACAGATTTTTGATGATTTGTTTCATGTTTGGACATTTAAGTTGGAATTAATTCTTTCCTCTGCCTCCCTCATGTTAGCATGCACAAATAACCAGTGGAGAAGGGAGGCAGGTAACCAAGGGATCAAGGCAATGTGAAAGCTCTTAGGGTACTTCTTTGTTAGTACAGTAGAATTGGAGTGGTCAAAGTGAAACAGTTGGTGCTGAGGATTTGTGTCCACACCCTATGTAATTCCAGGAAAATTGGATATAGTCTGGTCATATGGACTGAGTGCCTATTAATGCTTGTTACATTTTGTCAGTATTCTAGTTTGTGAGCTCCAAAACCAATCTTTTATGTAAAGCAAGACATACCAGATAAGGACAGCTGGTAGATTCACTTCAAATGCACGTTCCTGGTCCGAACAAAAGGCTAATGTTGATGAACCACTAAAGACTCGTGTAGCTATAGGAGAAAGTCTTTTTTAATTAAACAGGTTTTTGTGTTCTGGGTAAAACAAACAAAAAAACCCAAAAAGCCCCAAACACTTGTGTTATAGCTGAAGTCTCAAAAAGTACAAATACCGTCTGTGTTTCTGAAATTCGATAGTATGATGTGACAAATTCATTGCAGCTGCTTGTTGCTTGCATCTCGCTGCACTACCTTAGCTTTTCAAGCAGAGCTGAAAAGTACTGGGTGTGCCACAGCCATCATCGTTTCAATCCTTTTCCCCTGTAAATTTACCCTTTTAGGCCTCATATTGAAGTATGCAGAGAGAAGACATGGCTAACTTCTCAGTTTCTAAACTCATTAATTTGTTTCATTGCCGGGCTTATCATTAAAATATCTTTGGAGTCATTAAAATACCTTTCTGTATAATTGTAGGTGTCACTACTTCATCATATTTTTTGGCACTGTGGATGTGTATCTCAGACTGTTACAATCCAAATGTAGCTTATATGTCCAATATTTAGTAATGTGTCTGCTAACTTTTTAATTAATAAAAATAACTATTGCTTCCTGTGAATCATTGCCTGGACTGATCCCTTACTCACCTCCCTCTAGGGATCATGTCATATCTAACAACTTGCTGATAAATGCACTGCCAGTTTTAAGTGCTAATATCCTTTCACATCTGGGCACTTACCTGTATCTTTTGGCATAATTTACAGACAGTAGTCGATTGCCATTAGCTTGGATAATAGCAGCACTTTCAGTCTTCCAGGTGGGTGTCCACACATAGATGCAATTTCTTCTCCAGACTGCTTAGTGTGTCTTGCAATTGCAGTATAGATTTGAGTGCACTTTCTCCCACATACTATTTTGCTTCTTGATGATTAATCCTCTCTCATTCTTTTTGTGTCACTTTATTATGAGTCACTTATTGGGCTCAGTGTCACATCTGACATATGCCTTGGAAACTTAAGTTTTAAGTCCCAGATAAGTATTTCCTTTTTCTACTCTACATACATTATACTGTGCTAGTACGCATATGTGACTCTTCTGTTTGTAACCTTGAAAACTGAAATGGAATTAATTCTGTTTGAACTTCTACCATTTTTCAGGCTGAAACGAATTTGTCCTGGAGTTTTTGTGCAAAAGATCCCATTTTCTAATTGTTGCCATTGATCCTAAACTGATAGCAGATTGCCACAGTTGCATATATGCACTTTATAAAGCACATGTTGCAACTTCTCTCTGGAAAAACTATTTATCAATGGTATATTTTAAAAAAAAATCCCCTCCAAGCAAATAAAAAACCTCACTAAGTAGAGATTTGGAGGTTTTAAAAACAAATATTTGTTTTCTTAGTTTACTCTGTGGGATACTGGAACATACTAGCACAAATTAACTATTGAAGTACTACCACTGACCACTTGAGGGCATGATTTGATGTAGTTTGAAGTGCTGCAGCAGTTGGGAGTCATGTTATCACGCCACTGTTTCTACTCCATTTTCAGGAAATGAAATTGAAGATAAATCCTTTTGACTAAAAGGGGGGGAATATAGAGCGGCATTATATATGGGGGGAATATACTGCTTGTATCAAGCAGTAACCAAGGATTATAATCTACTTTATTCATGAATAATAAAATATGCTTCAGTGAAACTTCTAAAGTTGTTCTGTGCGGGTCCGCAAAGAAGAAATTTCTCACACACAGGTTAACTTAGTCAATAACGGCTAATGACGTGAACGTATCAACATTCATGTCACTAGGCCTGTAGGAGAGATTTATTTTCCAAGGTGCACGTTTATGGCTGTGTTTCTTTGTAAGACTTATGACTGTTCCGTTTGGTGGCTGATGTGTAAACCCACAGCAAGTTTCATGTAAGAAGCTGTACAGTAGTAGTCTAATAAATAACAAATAAATGACAACTGAAATGTTATCTTGACATGTATTGCATCTGTTCAACTCTTAACAGAGCCATTGCAGGCATGGACTGGGTTTTATACTTCTCGGAGCACATTAAAAGGAATTGCAAGGAGAGCAAGTTCACTGCTTTACGCTGGAGAGTCCTTTTTTACACAGTATGTCCGGAAACACCCAGCAAGTTCTATTTGCAAATGTGAAGCCTTAAAGCAACTTCAGAGCCTTAGGTGGGCAGTTTCAGAGGTAAAGACATTTTTAACATTTTGAAAATGTTTATTGCCCAAAGACAAAGCTTTGCGGGAGCATTTCAGCGGGAGTGTCTCCAGGTTGCTTTTGTGTTTTTAGAAATAACTTCCCCCTTTTGCAAGTCATGAGTAAAAATCAAGGAATTTTTTAAAAAACATGACTTCAGCTCCTTAGCCGTACATTCAAGACATGGTTACTGGCAAATGTTTTCTTCAGCTGGTGAAAGAGTATGTAGTTTCAAACTTTGCACATGAATTTCCTTTTCTTAATGTTAGTTTCATTATTTACAGGTTTTTTTAAAAAATAAACAAACTGAACTAACTAAAAGCTACTGATAATCTCTGCTTCTCTAAGTTAGAAAAGGAAGGACATACCTGTTTCTTCAGAGTTCAGCAATTCAGCCTCATGCCATTAACCATTTATAGGCCTCAGTGCTTTTGCTGGTAATAAATATTTTGTCACCTAAGTTATTGACCAGATCTTAGTAGGAAATGAAAAATCTGTCTTGTTACAGTATTTTTGCTTCATTCTTGGTTTTGGTAACTGTTTTATTTTTCCTCTAAGTATCTAACTTTAGTAATTTCTAAGTATTAACAGAGGAATATGTATAGAGGGAAACACATGTGCAGTACCTTATTATTTTAAATTATATGTCTGAAGGTTAGTGGACCATGTTAATATGAATGCAAACATGTTGCGTTGTAACCTCTCAAAATACCCTTACATTGAAGGTCCAGCACCATGACGGTATAACAGGCACAGAATCTCCCAAGGTGAGGGACATGTACATGAATAACTTGATGTATGGAATGTCCAACGTGAAGAAGCTAATGGCTTCCATAATCTTTGACATGAACAATGCGAAGAAGAATGGAGAGGTCTTTACTTCTCTTTACAACAAGGACTCAGGAATACCGGGTACTTTTTAACACAACTTTTCCAACTTGCAGGCTAACTTATGAAAGCTGTCATATTTTCCTCCAAAACAATCAACATACTATGTACCACCTAAGTTCTGTGAACCATGGCTGGAAAATCCTGTGTGCCTTATGAGACCTGCAAGGTTTGAGGCAAACTCAGATGAATTTACAAGCTGTCAGATCTCAGGCTTCTGAAACCAGGACCTTTAAACTCATGTTAGGCAGAGCCCTGCCCCAGTACATATATTAGACCTGGCTCCCGGGTTCAGATAGCTATATAACAGGGGGGAGAAAGAGGTGCTGATGGGGGGTAATTACTAAACTAACCTTATTATGCAACATAAGATGCACAGTAAGAAGCACTGCCACAGTTAAGAAATGTTCTTTCTATAGTGTACTGCCAGCTGGTGTAAAGAATGTAAAGGAATTTTCAAGGAGTCTTTTCTAAAGACTGTACATTGCCCTTTATCTTTGCTTTGGAAACTTTTTAAACTGTCAAATGTTCTTAGTGTCGTGGGCTGTGCAACAGACTGATTTGGTTTTCACAGGGTTGTTTTTAGATTAGGTTTCTCATTTGATCTTTTGTGTAACTCTGATGAAGTTAATAATGCATGACAAGGAGTTGTGGTAAGCAGCTTATTTTCACTAAATGCATGTGCATTCAACACAGGTGTAATTTTCTGAATACATAGTCTTTTTATTGAGTAAAGAATAGAAGAATAAAGCAGAAGAGGCTTTTATGAAGTACTGCAAAATGTTTCCCTTTTTTCCAATCATGAAGGTTTACTGCAAGGTTTTATGTTAAAATTTTATAAGATGGTTGTACCTAGACAGATCTCTCAAATACTTTTTAATATCACATTTAAAAAATACATAGTTTTAGTGACTGATAGCTTTGTTTGTGTGCACAAAGGTGCTACAGATGTTGACCAATATGTTGTTGTCTATAATCCACTGGCATGGAACATCACAACATTTGTCACGGTTTCTGTCAGCCATTTGGCACTGAGTGTATATGATGAACTGGGACGTTCTGTACCAGCACAGGTACTTCAACTTTATTGCTTTCTGTTGCTTTTCTTTCACTTGTCGGTTTTCACTGACATGATCCTGCCTCCTGTTAAAGTGTGATAATATATAGTATTATATCGAAAACAAGTATTAGTTCAAACTGGGATTTTCCTAGTCCTCCTTCAAGTGATTTTCAGTTTTTCTCGTTTTGTTTTTTTACTTGCCTGTTCTCTCAATTGTCCAAAGGGGTTTCCTGCTCTTCTACTGTGTTTATTTTGTCCTTTGCATGCCTGCGGTGTGTGACCTGGTACTTCTTATCTTGCTTCTCTTTCTATAAAACTATTGTTTCCAATAAAGCCTTTGTGTCTGAAGTCCGGCCCCACAATTGACAGTCCTGTTTGTACAATTGGCAGATTGCCTTGTGGAGGAAAAGAGGTTTATGAAATGTAGATCATCTTTACCAGCCCAAAAGAAACTGGGGACAGTCAGCTGCCATATGACATACCATTCTGTCATAGCCGAGCACCAAGACATGGACAGCTGTTGCCTGGGAGAGAATGAAGTGGCCTCAAGTGAAAGCTAGCACTAGCCTTTCTCAGGAGCATCTGCTGTACAGAGAGCATCATCATCAATGGCTTGATAAACTTGTAGGAATGCCTCCTTCGTGTAAGGCCTGAAGAGGCGTGACACAATTCCAGATGCTCCCCTCTGTCCCCAAGATGCCAGATAGCCATTGTGTATCACTACCTGACTACAATGTGCCCTGATGCACGATGATAGTCATAAGCCATGGATAATAGAAACTCTGTCCAGCTTGCAGAACTTGCTGAGCTATCTCCTGTTCCTGCATGTGTAGATGACGATGGTGTATGACCATACTGCCTCTGTCTGGAAGCCATCAGTCTCTCAGGTTAGCACAGTCATGCTAACCTGTCAGCCACTTACGTCCCAGAAGTCCTGCTGTCTGAATTACTTTAGCCTTCTAAGATACAAGGAGGAGATTGGCGTGTGTTTAAAGCATTTATTGAAATACATTTAGGGATTTAGGATGCCCTGAAGTCAAGCTGTTATTTTTTATTTTAATAAGACAAAGTACTTTGTTGCTCTGTACTCTCTTTTGTTCGAAGTTACCCATACGTGCATATCGAAAGTCACTGGCAGCTAAATGAAATGTCATTGCCAGTAATGAGGAGGTGGCTTGGGGTCTTTTTCTTCCAGTATGTACTGTTCAAAAGTACATTTATATCTCATACACTTGCCTTTTGAGAGAGAGAAATTTTTAGCTCAGAACCCCGGGTATCTGACTGAGAGGAATTGAGGCTTAGCACTTACCACAGATGCTCTGCCGCCTTCTGCACTGCATGCA
The DNA here is from genome assembly GCA_027574665.1 of Rhynochetos jubatus. Taxonomy (NCBI): domain Eukaryota; kingdom Metazoa; phylum Chordata; class Aves; order Eurypygiformes; family Rhynochetidae; genus Rhynochetos; species Rhynochetos jubatus. Next base: position 54,030,646 of record CM050651.1, on the reverse strand, counting down.
GGAGTCGTATAGTGAAGGGAGAGAATGGGAGTAGGCCCTGTCGATAGTACTAAGGTTAGGATGTCTGTGGTGTGAGTAACTGGATATGCCAACCCGCAGTGTGAACGTACAGACAATTTGCTTTAATTACTGGCTAGTTGTAACTAACTTCTTTGTCCATGTAACCTGTACAGTATTTCTCTACTCCTATTTTCTTGCCCCAAAACAGAAGTAGTACTAAATTATGTAACATTAATGGTCAGGATACGTGTAGTTGAAAGAGAATTAAAAACTGTTGTTTAAGATATTCTGATATCAAGTAACACTGGTGTTCTCTTTACTGTTCAAAAGTATGCCACGTTCTTCTACCTCCATCTCGGTGTGCCTTGCTTAAGGTGAGGGCACGTCTGGGTCCTTCCTCCTCTTGCCATGAATTTTTGCATACTTGCACTAGTCAACCCCTTATGTTTCAGTGTCTTTTCTGTCATTTGACTGATTAGTTTAATCTGTGATTATTTCTGCTCATACAGACATTCTACAATGTGATCTTAAATCAGATCTATGATTCCATGTTCACATTAAAGTAAGATCTAACTTTGTAATTTGCTTAGTGACTCTCTTTCCTTCACGGAAAGGCTAAGCTTAATCCAAGTTCACCAAAGTCCCAGTTAAAAGTAGCATGGTCTACATGATAACTGAGAATTATAGGAATTGCATGTTTAGAAACTTACTTTTAAAGTAGTAATTAATTTTTGTAATTTAGGGCTTGCAACACATGTAGATAGTTGATAGTTGCCTTGCTAATAAATGTTCTGTAATGAAGCATTGTTGTGTATGTTAACGTACAGGTTCAGAGCTCAGCGGAGTCCCATTCTACCTATGATCTCTATATTCTGGTTGCAATAAGTGGTCTGAGCTACAGAAAATACAGTGTTAAACCCTTGAATGACAAGCAATCTCCATTTATAGGAAGATCAGTCCGGTACAAGCGAAAAGACATAACTCATGCAGATCAACAAAGTCAACAGTTGCTTCCTGTGGTTAACAACTGCTACCAGGTCTTGTTTGACCAAAATACAAATCTAATGTACAGCATTACAGAGAGGTGAGATTGCCTGCTTGTTTTTAATAATGTTTTAGATTCTGTGAAACCATTAAGTCCAGGGACTGTATCACGTGCCTTAATTCTGAGAATTAACTAACAAAAATGTTGTTTACAATTACTTTTTTTATCTCCAGTTCACATGTACTTTCTCCAAGAAACATCAACACTAGCCTAGGTGTGATTCCACTGTGTTTAACTATGTAATTGGTCTAAGATGACATTTTACAGTATTGACTAGTAGATCAGCAGAATATTATTGTACTTTAGAGCTAAAGAGGGTTATGAATGCGTGGTTGTATTAAAAATAAGTAAGCATATACATTATGGCTATACAATGAGCGTTAAGTGATAAAGCAAGAGTTTTACTAATCAGTAGTTTTGCAGGTCTTGTATCACTGTTTCTGTGGTAGGAAACTACAAAACTTTTTGAAAAGAAGATTTAACTAAGGAAGTTCTGTTTAGTCAGGCAAATAAAATGGAAGAAAAATCAAGATCCAGGTGAGATTTGGGGTTTGCAGATTGTCTTTCTTGGCTGGTGTGACTTGGCCTGATTTCTTCAGCTGCAGTGGACCTGTGCTGCTTTTTGCCTGCTCAGGATTCAGATTGTCAGCTCTGTACTGCTGGAAGATATGACCCCTTTGGCACTGGCCTAGTGACTACTGGGCCTCTTCCACCTTTGTGTTTTTGTTCATAATTCTGCATCCCAGAGCAAGAACTTATTGTCCAGGATAAAAATCAGCTTTAAAAGCATAAATGTGCCATAGTTGTGAGCCCTGGAGTAAGTACTTTCTCAAAGTACCTCCAGATCCTGTTTCCAGATTCCATGAGGAATATAGTAAGATATATAATGAAAGACAACAAAAGTCTGAATTCAAAACCTGGGTTTCTCCATCTTGTCTGTCTGGCAGCAAGAGCTGGAATTCAGCACATAGGAGAAATGGGATAGTCACTTTCTTTACAAGCCTTCAGGCAAGCCCAGAATGTTTGCATTTCAGAAAGTTTGCTTTGGGGTAGTGGGAAAGAATGAGACATCACGTCAGAATGGGAGGAAAGGTTAAAAAAAAAATTGGGATCTTCAACTGTGAAGCTTTATAATGTTTAGCTGGAACAGTTAGAACTTCGAGGCCCTGCCTCTGCACTGGGAATGCCCTGTAACAGGAGTAGTTGATAAGACTTAGGTATGTTTTGCTCCTCAGTCATTACCTTTTGCAGGTTGCTGTATTAACGCTAGGTAAAATGGTTGGCAGTTTAAATTTCTATGCCAGACTAAGTGATTTTTCCTGTTTTGCTAGCAAGGCTTCAGAAGAGGAGCAGTGCAGGTAGCTGAGGGCAGTAACATCTTAAATTGCCTTCATATGTCATTCCAAAGACTCTGTGTGAAGTTATGAATTGCTAAACTTTAATCTTCGGGGAAGGAAGGAGGAGGCAAAGTCAGTACTGAGCAAGTGTAAATTTTGCGATCCTGTTGCCGTTGTATTTGTTACCACTGTTAAACATGGAAACTTGCATCATGGTGATTTACCTAGCTACGAAGTCAGTTAAATGGACCCAATTATTCATTAATATGGTGAGATGAACCTCATTTTTGTGCAATGGGTAGTTTTTGATCCTGTAGTGACTTTCCATCAAAACAGTGAGCTAATATAGATGATGTTTCTGGTTTATGAAAGTATAAAATTACATAGAAACTTCATTTATTTACACACTCACATATGTCTTGACAGGAAGCACTTTAATTCTCTGCTCTCATTTCCTAAGTCCTGTAAAATGAGTTATTCACTTTGAGGAAAGATTTTTTTGTTTTTTCCTTACATTCCCAGCGTCATTCCCATTGCAGTTCAGCTTTGCATCTTTTATGTGCAAAATGTGTTATAAGTAATATAATTTTTTCTCTTCTGTGAATTCACAGGGAGACTAACCAGACTGTCCAGTTGACCCAGGAGTTCCTTGAGTACCATGTGAATGGAGATGTAATGAAAGGACCCATTTCAGACAACTACTTATTTGCCTCAAATGATTCAGCTATGCCAGTATCAAAAGCGGTGGGATTGGAAGTGGTTACTGGAAACTTGATGACAGAGATACGGCAGTTTTTCTATAGGTACAACACCATTACAGCTTCACTTCACAAGAATGTTTAATTCTATGTAGATATACATAAGATTAATTCTGTATAGTTACTCCTAAACAGTGAGCTGTGTGTACTGTTTAGGATTTAGACAAAAGAACTGCATGCATGTGCAAGTAGATTTAGATTAGGTATCAGGAAGAAATTCTTCCAGGAGGGAGTGGTGAGGCACTGGCACAGGTCCCAGAGGAGCTGTGGATGACCCATCCCTGGCTGTCTTCAAGGCCAGGCTGGATGAGGCTTTGAGCAACCTGGTCTAGTGGAGGGTGTCCCTGCCCATGGCAGTGGTGTTGGAACTAGATGATCTTTAAGGTCCCTTCCAACCCAAACCATTCTGTGATTCTATGCATCTGCTAAATTTAATGCTGAGGAAGCACATCCTTTAAATAGCACCAGGGAGGGAGTTGAAGATTGTTCAGTTATCCTCTGTGGTTCACTTGATAATGTACCTCATGTTGGGATCCTGGTTCCATATGATTTAACGAAAAGTGTAGCTAACATCTTCTTACATGGGTGGAATTTGGACATAATGGTTCATTTTTATAACTGTGAATATCTTCCTTGCAAGCAAATTAGAGAAAGGAGAATTGAATCCTATACAAGGACACTCTGTTGGTAAACTAGCTGCTCTTCTATGTTAAAATTAGATTATTCTATAATCCCTTCACCCTCTTTTAAATCTGGTTATTTGACTGAAGTTTTTTACTTTACATGGCATTATAGTTTGTAGTCGAGAAAGACCTTTGGAGAACAGTGGAATTCTTGCATCAATAGTAGTGTTTCCCAGATTGAAGAAATACATGTATTCTGTAGGAAGCAAGTATTTTGCTTAGGGAATCATAATTGTTTTAACTTTTTTTTGTTAATTTTGAGAAAAACAGAGCCTCTCTAATCAAATGAAGAGTCCTTTTTACATTTGGAACACTAAGTAAAATTCTAGTGTATCATTTACTCCAGCTGAATATCTGTACATTTGAAAATTAAATTGAAATTAAAAATGATTATATGTGTACATGAAATACATAGAAAACAGGCAAGACAGTTGTCGGTGTAGGATGACAACATGAGTGATTTGCACGTCTTGACATAATCGATAATGTGCTTCTCTTTATAAGCTCTGCATATCTTTCCTCTCACTTCTATAGTAGCGTTACTGCTCAGGATTACATATATGCCATATATACCAGGATGTATACAATACCGGAAGGCTATGATGGGAAGTTGCTTTGCCATAGGATAGAGCAAGAATACCATGTTGGGCCTTTGGAAATAAATCGTGAAGCAGTTCTAAGAACAACCACGAATTTGAACACCAGGCAGCTCCTCTACACTGACAGCAATGGATATCAGATTCAGAGAAGACCATTCAAGGCATATGTGAATAACAGTGTGGCTCGGGTAGGCACAGAGGTGTAATCCAAAGTCAGTTGCGTCTTATCTTTGTTCTCGATTACTGTTACCTAAGTTAATGTTACCACTGCATGATTTACTGTGTGTTTTCAGAACTATTATCCTATGGTCCAGACTGCCTACATTGAAGATGATACCACAAGGCTGATGCTGCTTGCAGAAAGAGCTCATGGTGTCTCAAGTCAAGGAAATGGGCAAGTGGAGGTAACACATAAAAACACTCTTCCTAGGAGAGCATAACTGTATGGCTGCTGGTACTGTAAGTAAAGCATGATGGCTAATTACTGGTATGACATTTACCTTCCCAATGCAGGTGATGCTTCACAGGAGACTATGGAACAACCTTCAGTGGGACCTGAATTACAATCTCACTTTGAATGACTCTTCAGTGGTTCGCCCTGTGATTTGGCTTATTTTAGGAACCAAGGCTGGGACTAATACTTTGTATCAGACAAGTGGACTGGCGTTAGAACACAGGCCAGTAGTAATGTTTGGAGCATTGTCAGGTAACTCATTCCATCTCCTGTGCTATCTTTAGCATCTGAATGGCTTATTTATTTTGCTCTGATTTATGTTGTGAAGTTTGTAAATGCAGACTTCAAGCCTCCTGTGTGGCAAAGTTAGTATACAGTGAGTTAGGAGGCAGATTTAGAGCCTGCTAATTACTTTGCATTAATTTCAAACATGGATGTTGTCCAAGTGTATGAAATGTTTCTCTTGTTCTGTAATTAACTCTACTTTCAGAGGAGAATAAATTTTGAAGCCTCTAATGAGAACAAAATGCCCATACAGGGAATTAGTGCAAGGTAGCTAGTGCACCATATATCAGCTTCCTGGATGCTGAGTCCTTAATGACCATTTTTGAGTCTTTCTTTTACAAATATTTGTTTGACTTATTAACTAAAGCTGAAGCCTGGTAGTGGAATAGCAACTTCAAGTTGCAGTGAAATTTCCTTTATGGAAAGCTCTAATATAACTCTCCAGTAGTTAAAATCATTCTGCTTTTTGCGTTGTATCCTGGAGGAGCAAGCACAGCATCTGCTTTGCATCTGCCTTGGCAGCAGAAATCCCCAAAAATCTCTTTACTTTTCCACAGTACCCTAGCCAGACTTGTGTGTGTGTGATTGATGTTTGCTTTGTTTCACTTTGCATGGAGGAGGTAAACCAAAGCTGCATGGACAACTTCAGCAGAATTCAGTCCAGAGTTCACCTGTAACTGTCCCACCTAATCTTCATCTGCAGACTCTGAGCATTCCAGGGTGGAGATACAGCTCTGATCATGCAGAGCAGGTCCACAGTGTCCGCATGGGTAGGTGCTTTCAAAAGGGTGGCTGGATGTTATACTTAAATAAACTGACTTTCTTTTCTTTCTACCTTCTGTGGCTAGTACTTTTATTTATTCTAAGTGTTACATTTCTCTATCAAGAAATTTAATTGTCCTGTATGATTGCTCTATTCAAACAGCAAAATAGTTCTCCTGCATGAGTTTGTCATGCCTGTTAGTATCATTCCTGTCAACAGTGAGTGCTGGGTATTTCTTCCTGTTATTCCTCTTGCTGATTTTAAAAAATGAGAATTAAGTTCAAATTATGAGAGTGTAAAGGTAAGGCAAAAAAAAAGTTGAAAAATTTGGTTTTGTTTTTAAAGTAAGAAAGTGTTCAAATTTTATTTTCTCTTAAAGGTAAACAGAAGCAAGGTGATGCAGACTTCAGGCGTGTCCTGCTGAGAATTAGGCACCTGTATGAAGTTGGAGAGGATCCTGTGCTGTCTCAGCCTGTGATGGTAAATCTGAAGGTAAATTCAGTCCGTCGAGACAGAATACCGCTTGAGGTGGTTTTGTTCCAGAGATATTCTGGGAAGAAACATCCCATGTGCTAGAGACTCCACAAAAGACAGATACGAAAATACTAGTATAACTTTAACCTCAGGGGGAAGCAGATCTTATTTTTACTCACCTTTGAAACACAGAAGCCCTTACTTCAGATGAAATTGCCATAGGCACAGCATGAAGAGCTACATAAGTATCATAGAAAGGTTTGGGTTGGAAGGGACCTTAAAGACTGTATAATTCCAACTCCCCTGCCATGGACAGGGACACCCTCCACTAGACCAGGTTGCTCAAAGCCTCATCCAGCCTGGCCTTGAACGCTTCCAGGGGTGGGGCATCCACAACTTCTCTGGGCAACCTGTCTCAGTGCTTCACCACCTTCTGTGGAAAAACTTCCTTTTATCTAATCTAAGTCTACTCTCAGTGTAAAGCCATTACTCCTTGTCCTGTTGCTACAGGCCCTTGTAAATGTCCCCCCCAGGTTTCTTACAGGCCCCCTCTAGGTACTGGAAGGTGCTATAAGGTCTCCCTGGAGCCTTCTATTCTCCAGGCTGAACAAGCCCAGCTCTGTCAGCCTGTCCCCATAGCAGAGGTGCTTCAGCCCTCTGAGCAGTTGTGCTTTGTGACCTCTGCTGGACTCGCTCCAACAGGTCAATATCCTTCTGATGTTGGGGGCCCAGAGCTGGACCCAGTATTCCAGGTGGGGTCTCACAAGAGCAGAGTAGAAGGGGAGAATCACCTCCCTCAACCACGCTTCTCTGGGTACAGCCCAGGATAAGGTTGGCTTTCTGGGCTGCCAGTGCACACTGCTGGGTCATGTTGAGGTTCTCATCAGCTGTTGCCCACAAGTCCTTCTCCTCAGGGCTGCTCTTGATCCATTCTCCACCCAGCCTGTACTTGTGCTTGTGCTTGCCCCAACCCAGGTGCAGGACCTTGCACTTGGCCTTGTTGTCTTTCATGCGGTTCACAAAGGAGTATCTGTAGGACTGGTTCTGTTGAGGTTTTGGTTATGTAACTCTTCGTGCAGTACCTTAACTAGTGCAGAGAGTGGGAATCTGTTTTGCTGTTTCTTTAGGTCTTGCAAGTTGTACCTATAGTTAATGAAACGTGGACAGGATTAAAGGAAACACGTTTTTTTCTTCCATAGTTTATTTCTGTGAGTTGGTGAAAATTTTGTTGCTTTGATCATGTACTGTGTATTTTCAGTTGTTTGTTCATTTGATCTTTGATATAGCAGTAGATTCTATTATAATACATGGCAGTGTTTTTTATTTTAAAATACTAAATTTTGATTGTATTGACAGAAACATGAGGAACAAGGTGTAGGGTGCTCTGTTTTGTTCTTAAAAGTTCAGTGTGTTTCAGCTTTTGAATGGAGAGATTAGTAGGCTCTGAACTTTGCTACAACACAGAGGAGGCTCTCAGCACCTCAACTTCTTAGTTTGAAGCCTGGTCAATCTGTAGTTGTCCACGTGTTGCATAACCTAGCAGATCTTTAAAGTCTCTACTACTCTGCTTAGCAGATCAGAGATGAAAGTTCTGTCCTGGCCTAACTGTGTACTAGACCAGGTGAGTGTGATGCTATTTTTGATAAACTGTGTGTTGATCCCTTCTGTTTTCTTTACTCACAGTCTTTGCTGAAGGGATTAGGATCAGTGATGCTAGTGGAAGAGCGATCGCTCACAGGCACCTGGGATGTAAATACTTTGAAGCGGTGGAAATGGAAGACTGCACGATATCCAAGCAGAGGTAGGTCGAAGAAGGAGGCTGGTGTCTGTATTGTTGCTGACTCTTGAAGCTTGATGAATGGTCAAATTAAAAATGTAAAAGTACTTGCAAGATTAAAAATGTATTGTTCTTCTATAGGACAGTCCTAGTATCTGGCAGAGCCTACAAGCAGTAACATTTAGCAAAGATTCCCTGGAAGTACTAGCCTGCTGTATTTCTCTAATGGCTTGTTTTGTCTAGAAGTGGTAAAAAGCTTGAAATCTTCCTGGAGTTATCTTTGTCCGGATAGAAATGGCCACTTGATGAATTCACACTTGTGACACAGATTGGTTCTGTTATATGCTGATGAGTTGTGTTAATCTAAACTTAAGCCTGTGCTGCAGAAAAAGAGACAGCTGCAGTTAAAAATCCCCACTGTAATCAGCTTAAAGGACTGTGTGGATATGAGTCAAGTTAGGGCTGACACTCAAGTCAAATGGTGTGGGTGACCTCATTTCATTTCTCATTCCAGTTGGTTGCTTGGACATTGTCCTTAGTGTCACTGGCATACACATATGTGCCTTGTAAAAAACCTTGCAGAGGTTTTGGGCTGGGTTAGGTGGGAGTTTAGAGCTCTGCTTGACCTGCAGCTAGGAACTTGCTTACTGTTTACTCACACTGAAGAAAAGGTGCGTGACTGGGGAGTTGTTGACGTTTTCTGTGTGAGTCAGTGTGTAAAAAGGACATGGATTGTTGTATATTTTAATATTACAAATGGGTGCATCTTAGGCTCCATACTACTTACTGCTTTAAGGAGGAGAATCTGATCAAACACCAGCTTTCAAAGATGGGTTGAGTTAAAACAAGATAGAATAATACGTACACTGAAGTAAAGTTTCTTCTTGAATAAATTACCAACGTTTTTATGTTTTACAGGATTCTCCAACAGCATAGAGACATCCGAAAACTGTACAGTAACTGTTCACCCAAAGGAAATAAGGACATTCTTTGTGTACTTTCAAGGTCAATAAAGTTTGACATTGTGGTTCAGGAGTGAACATTTTTGTTTCAAGACATGAGTAAAGAACTTAAAAATATTCTACTGCTGTTAATGAAAGGAGTAGTCATTTTGGAATAAACTCTAAATTTAATTAAACTGTTGGCCTGAGTTGTGAGTACTTTTGTTGGTTAAGTGTTTACAACTAATTTTTTTTTCTGAAACATGTTCAATTCAGAAATACAGAGATGACCTTGGTGTTGCTGTGCAAGCACACTGAACATTGTCGTGCTTGCTGTGGGTGGCTTTAAAGTGATTGCTTCTCTGATGCTTCACTGTGGAGCACTGACAAAGTCTCATTAGTCTTACAGTCTTGAATTATTTTTTCAATCAGTGGTGATCTCAAGAGTCTTTTCTTAGGGGTTTTGTGGTTAGAGGAGAGGACTTCCAAATCACAGAATAGTGATTTGCAGAGTGATGTGCTATTTCTGCACGCAAGGAGGTATGCCTGTTATGTCTCAGCCACTTTGTCTTTTGGGCAACGACTGCAAAGTTTCTGCTTTGATGTAAACTCAAAATGGAACGTACTGTTTGTACTCCTTTTCACCAAGTTCATTTAAATTGTGTCTCTCAAGGTTCATATCTGATTGGCTTCGCTTCACAGTATCTCCATCCTGGATGTTCAGTCCTGTGTTATGGGTAAACTGGAGCTACTCTGTTGACAGAAGGTGTGCTGTCACATGGCCAGTAACTAATTCATCACATAACCTGAAGCGGGAACACCGTTCTTACAACACTGTGAACTTTTATATTTCTCAGGCTCAAGGAACGTGCACAGTGGTAGCAGGAAATGCTTCATTAGTATCAAGTTAAGGTTAATTACAGAGGACTGTGTTTAGGATTAAACTGGCAGTAAGTACAAATTCTGAGCAGATCTGATCGAGCAGCAGCAGAAGGAAATTTAGAAAGTAGTTAGCTGTCCTAATAGCTGGTATGTATTTATGACCAAAAGAAAAGTTGCATTTTTCTATTTTTCTTCTTAGCTCTCATCAGTGTGGAGCTGTAGAATCTGATTATGTCCACGTGCCGTTGTCATCTCTACTTATTTTACTTACTCACCATGAAAATGCACAGAGCTGAGATGAGAATCAAGTCGGTCACTTCACTGCAGTGGTAATGATGAATTATGCTTGATGTAACAATGTGTGAAACTGCCTGACAAGTGAAATGTAAAACTGGAAGAGGAAATATATAGATTTAAAAGAGGAAAATAGATGTCTTTTCAGTCAATTATTAATCCCAGATCTCAAATAATGTAAAAATGACATTTTACTGTGGTTATTGTTCTGTTTTACTTCAGCTGTTCAGCAGTAATTTTCTCCATGCAGAGACACTGTTCAAGAACAAAAGAAACAGAGTGAAAAGGGCTCTCCCAGAATAGCTATTGTGAAGTAGTTAGGCTGGAATAGCTGCACGGGCGGTCAGTTTTTCCGTGTAGACAGCCTGTGTATACTAGCTGGTTGCATCTCATTAAAATCACTGCAGAAACTGCCACATTCACACTGGATGAAGAAAGGTTGTCTCATATTTTCTATTGGTTATTTTTCATACTTGGCTATAAATATTTAGTGATATGCCAATCTAACCTGCCCTGCTGCAGTGACAGCCATTTTCCTGCAACATTACTGCGTCTTAGTTATAGTGCTATATACTTCCCCTTTGGGCTTAAAGTGGGATGGCAAGTATTTTCTGTATTTAGTAAATGAAATGGCTTCGTCTATGTAATTTTCCTTGCTTGTACATCTTTCCTCATTCCCTGCTTGGTTATGCCATGGAATATAACAGGTATACTGGTATGATTACAATTTGTATTTTTGTGACTGAAGTGGTATTTGCTAATACATCTGCTGGTAACAGCAAGTCATGCTGGTAGATCGTAGAAATTGAATTTTATCTTCAGTGAACAATTGCATGGTCAATCCTGGCTGAGCAGTGAAGGATCCTACTGATGCTAACTCTGGCGCTGCTTTGCCAGATGTCAGGTTGATATGTTTCCAGTAGGCTGTGTTAGAACAAATCCTACAAAAACCTTCTGTACACAGGGTACTAAAATCAGCTGGTAATGAGGTATTCCTGTTTAATCTGCTGGGAAGCGTTCTCCTTCAGTATGTGGAGACTTTCTGATTTAAAAGAAAAAGAAAACCTAAACAGTATTTTATCTGGACTTATTTCAGTGCAATTTGCCATCAGGGAATAATTTGCCAGAGTCAAATCTTGTGTTGCAGTGGAAAGATCCAAGACTGTGGTCTGTAAAAAGCAGGACATACCTGCTACAAGACATTGTTGCATATTTTATATGTTCTTTTTCCTGAGAAACCTCAGCCTGCAGGTATTCCAGTCTCTGCAGAGGGACCTGTTCAGTAATCATCCTTTTCTTCCCTCACATGTGGGGGAATCCAGAAGTCTCGCTGTAACCACCATTGCCTCCCGAAGGCCAGAGTGCCTCCGCGCCGAGCAGCGGCTCTGCAGTCACCAGCACACAGGCGAGTACAGGTACGCGTGGACAGAATCCAAATTCATCAATGCCGTTTATAATGTTAACTAAATTTAAGAAAGAAAATACCACTTAAAAGGATCATTCTGTTGTAGATGGTTTCCTGACCCACATAGTCATTTTGCGTGGTGCACTTACCCTGGCAGAAAAGCTGTCTTAAGAAACTCTGTCACCATATTTTTCCACCCACTCAGTACTACTGTGATGAGAGTGTGCAGGGTTGTGTTGTAAAACGGTTCAATGAAGTAACCTTGAGCTAAAAATAAACCTTCTATCAACCCCTTTTTCTGTGTGCTAGTTCACTTCATCTCTGACAGTAGATGCTTTGGATTAGAACCAAAGCATCTTTCAGAGTAAATATAAGCTGCTATCAGCATTACTGAAAAAGCTTCACCTCACCTCTAGACAAAATGTTCTGCCTGCTGGAGCTGCTAGCTGCGTAACTCAGTGCTAAATGCACAAATGTAGATACTTAAATATAAGAGAAACTAGTTTTTCACTTTATTTTACATTCCAGGTAATTTACAATGCATACGTTGTTCATTCTATGTCTTTGATCAGTAGTACCAAAGACAACATGAATGTCAATGCTAACAGAATTATTTAATATAATTAAATAGTATCTTTAAAGCAAATAATTTATATTTAATACATCCTTTCATTCACTTCAATTTGTCGGTATTTGTTATTTCCTTGCTAGCTCTAAAAGGAACTAAATCAGCTAGGTACCATCAGAAATGGGGGTAGCCTACAGCACTTTGATATTTACCTTTGCTATTCTCTCTTTTTTAATTCTAGTTGGCAATCTAAATGATGCTGGGAATTATTTCTGTAAGGTAGATACTGAGAAGCAAGTGAGCTGATGCATCATGCTTTTGTTGCTGGTAAATGGAAAGGAACAGTGCGTTAAGCTTTAATTGTGGCTGTGTCTTCATTACAGATTGCAGTCCAGCTGTCTGGACACTCATCCAGTGCTGCTAAAACCTGATCTTAGTTACAGGAAATTTTGTGGTTGACAGGTTCTTATCAAGTTCTTAATTAAACTGATTTATGTTCTCAGCATATTCTATTGGATTTTTTTTTTTTAACTTCCATCATTGCAGTTTTGATGTTACCCACCTAAACTTGTTTAAGGGACAGTTTGAAACATCTGTCACAGGAATAAGACTAGGTAAGTTAAGAAAATAGAAGCAATGTTTTTCTTCCACTTCTCTGGCCAGGTAATGTCAGTGATTCTGGGTTTCAGCCAAAAATCAGTACTGGAGAACATTAAACAGCAGTTATCTGTATTGTAGAATTTTTTCTAATAATTGAAGGCAAGTAAGTTTCAGCATGGCCCTTAACTTGATGCCATAACTGTAGATCATTTTATTTAATTCATGCTTCTAATCCTCCTGAAACAAGCCTTAGGTAATATACATGACACTGGTATTGCATTGGTGCAACTGTACCCGTAGAGGTTAACAGTGAGATGCGTTGCATACGCAGTGTAGTGTCCTGGACTGCTTCCCACTGATGATGTGGGTGGTTGGGGCCACTGTGAGTGTGAACTTCGAACTCAGCTGTCCTCCATTGCTCCTGCCAATGGAGCTATGCTACTGTTCAGGCAAAAGTAGGAAAGTACTTTTCACAGGAGGGAGGAGTTCAGGCAAGATTTCAGCAAGACTACAATGAAATGTCTGGTAAGGAAAGAGAGGAGTAATACTCAGCATCAATGTAAGCTATGTGCAGTTGTTGTCTCTGGCTTGGGTAAGATTCATCAGGTTGGCTGGAAGAGGCTACTGAGAAATGTACACAGCTAAAGAAGTCTCATCTTCATAAAACACCTTTAAAGGAAGGATTGCAGAAGTGCAATGGCAAACATTCACGTAAGCATGGAAAAGCAGTTCTTTATGTCCCATCGGAAGAGAGGCTAGTCTAGTGTTGAAAGGTAACCAGTTAAGACACAATTTAAATTTTAAAGAAGAAATGTCCTGATTTCAGACAGGATGGCTGAGCTCTAAAACAGGCACATCTATGATGGCAATTTCAAAGAGTGTAGGGAAAATACAGGGTTTATTTCAGTTTCCATTGTCCTCACCACATGAGGGAAGAGGAAGTTAAGGTATGAAGCTGACATGCTTTCATTTGTTGGTTTGCTCATCTTCAACAAAGACACACTGGTGCAAGTGCTAATAGTCCTGAGTGATGATCAGAATTTCACTGAACCTTCTTTTAACAATGTGCTTTAGCTCCTTCGGTAAGTGTTATTTATTTACTTGGTTGTATTTATAGTTAGTCACCTATAATTCTTGACCTGGAATTGAAAAACGTCTTGCAGAATATCCATCTCAAATAGGTGTGTGTGAGACAAGGAGAATTTTAACTATATTTTCATAATGCTGAAATCAAAATGCGTGGGGAATCAAAAAGCATTTTAACAAAGAGTTTGTTGTAGAAAAAGTGTAGAGGAACAAATCATACACTTCAACATCCAAAATGATGTTAGATTAATACAAGCATCGTTTTTCTTAAATCTTCAGACTTGCCTATTTATTGTGACAAACACTACGTATAGAAGTTTAAAATGTTAAGGAGATTTTGTTCTAGATCACTTAAGTACTGAAATACAAAGCAGATAAGGTTTCATATTTCTTATTCAATACAAATTTCACTGGATAGTACTGAAAGTGTTCAGTACAAACTAAAAAACAGAAAGAAAGAGTGGGAGAGATTAAGCAAGCGCAAAAGGATTTTTTCGGTGATATTTTTCAGAAAGACGGTAAAGTCAAAAGAGAGAAACATAGCATAGCCTATTGCACAACTGTAATTTCAGCTTTTCTGTTCCTTTGGTTTGTTGTTTAAAATAGTGATCAGTTCTTTGACACTTGAACAGCTTCTAAGTTGTCATTTACACACTACATCAACTCTTTCCCTTGCTTATTTTCTGCTGTTTATAGTACCCTTATACTGTTCATACTGTTCTGTGCAGGTTGTTGAGTGCTGTGTTGTGGGATAAATAGCGGTGCCTAACTCCTTTACTTATGATGAATGTGTGGCTTTTTCTAAAGGCAAAGGTTATTTGCATAATTCTGATAAAAATCATCAGATATGGACAAAATCATCCCATTACTTATATGTTAGCGTGAAATATGCTTGAGTTACAAAGAGGATAAAATTTGGAAGAAGATCATCCACTCCCATTATGAGTATAAACTTTATACTCCTATACTTTATGCTTCAACTTTAATAATATAAATGTTAGAAAAAAGGAAATTGTAATTCTTCATGCAGCATACAAAACTAATGATCTCAGCAGTCATGGGGATAGATTTTACAGGATTTGCACGTTTGTAGTAAGTATCAGTGTAATTAGAATGAAAAAAAAGTTATCTGATGTCCACATAGTCTTTTTCTCCGGAAGTGAAACCACTATCTCATGTGGATCACTTTGCATCTGGGCAGTGAGTGATAAAAAGATTCTAAGGAGGAAGGAGTTTGATTTCCACTAGTGAGTCAGTCTTAGCTAAAAGCCAGGCAGTGGACCTGATGAGACAACTGTGGTCTGCACTTTGTATACTCAGTGAACTAAGGAGGTGAATTTGATGCTATAAACAACTTGCCAGCAAAAGCTTAATGGAAGAAGTTTAAACAAAACTAAAGAACCCACATACTGTATATTTGTCATTAATTAGAAGCAGCGCAGGACAAGGACTCCTACATGGTGACAAAACTTCAGTGGATTTTTCTTTCATCTTGATGATTTTTTCACTATTCACAGACCAGTCGTTCTGACTGCTTTTGGTGGTTCTTTATCTGGCAGATGAAGTTTTTAATAGGCTTCCTACTCAACCTCTATTATAAAAGATTTTTGTTGGAAATAAAAAATAAATCTATCGGTGAGAGCACAGAAGAATCTTCATTTATTGCACACAGATGATGTAGGGCTTTAACACACCAGTTTAAAAGTTTCCTTTAGCAAGGAAGTAATTGCCATTGTTCAAGGTACAAGTGGGTGGTAACTAATCTTAAAAATTAATCTCATAATGATTTTATAGTATTAACGTTATTTTAAATACTGTGACTGTAGTAGACATTACAGCTGTAATGTCATCTCTCTGCTGCCTTAACTTTTAAATCTATGTGTATTTCTGTACTAGCTGTAGGTACCAGTAAATTAACAGTTATCCAAACGCCAAGAAAAATACATCTGTCAACTGGAGACTGCGCTGAAATTACGTGTGTTTGGGAAAACTCTATTGTGAGGTGTAGAGTAAGCTGGTATCTTGTTAATAAAGAGAACATCACCCAAACTATATCATCACAACTTTCCTATGCATCCAACGTCACCCAAGAAACCAAGAATGTGCTAGAGATAAAATCTGCCAGTGTAAATGACACTGGAATTTACTACTGTGAGATAGTTATTGAAATCCCCTTCTATCAGAAAGTATGTGGAAATGGGACAACAGTGATTGTTGAAGAGAAAGGTAAGCTAGCATGAACATACACATGCCATTTAACTTGCCATCATAAAGATTCTTCAGTTTGAACTTTTATACGTTTCCTCCCTCTCACACATCCCTCCCTCAATCTCTGGATCTCAGGATAAGCGGAACAAACATGGAGAGGACCTGGACGGTTCTTAATGACACTTGACTTAGGCTTTCTGCCTTAATAACCCCAGTGTAGAGTTGTTTTCTTATGCAGTTTTTTGGTAAACCTTAACCACTAATTCCTATTAGCAAATCCTTGCACATCAGCTGCGTATTTCACAAGAGACTCAAACACAATCCCTTCTCTGCAGGGATTTGGTAGGCTGGATGTGAGATAGTGAATGAATCTGCCTTGTCCTAAGGAGTGGCTGAAGCAATCACATGGGTTACTCTGTTCAGTTATATGTACGTTTCACTAACCATTTTATCTTTTTATTACCAGATTTTAATAAAAAGTGGGAGATAAATCAATATGGAAGATAGAGCAGTATGTGCTGTACATTTATAAGGATTTGTGTCCATAAAGTTAGTGAGGCCATGGCTCCTTATTATAGTCATATGCTAACCTTTTCAGGGGACCAGCCAAGGTCCCAGTTCTGAATTAAGCGTTGATACAGTATTCAAACACAATTAATTTTTTCGTCAATAAGAGTGAGGTATGCTTCAACTTTAAATTATGGAAAGAATATGACATACCGAGAAAACAATTTACCTCACTTCTGTTACATAACTGTCTCAAGACACTGCGCATCACTTCTTGAAGATGCTGATCTCTACCTCTCTCTGCTTCTCAGCTGTAGGGAAAGACTAGGAGATTAGCTCTGACTATACCTTTAACATTATCAAACATCACTTGTATATCGAGTGGACAAGTCCTGTAAAGTAACCTTTCTGTTCATCCTGCTCAGTTCAGTTTTGGAAACTGTTTTATACTATTGGCCAACTGGTAGTCCAAAGGGAAGCACAAAAATTATGAAAGATTTAGAAAACATCAGTGGCAGGGAATGAGTAAAGCAGTGTTCGAAATAGTGGGAAATTAATGTTAAAGGCTTATTATTATTTTAACTATGTTAATAGTTAAAATAATCTGAACTCCTAAAATGAGTTAGGTGATCTGATCTCTTACTTGGTCAAGTAAGCCTTAAAGTACAAGGAGGAAAGACATTAGACACTGGGGGTAAAAACTGTCAAACTGCAGGAGCTGTAGGAGGGTTTGATGTTACTGTTCATCAGGCATGCACCCCTCAGGA
Source organism: Rhynochetos jubatus (assembly GCA_027574665.1). Classification (NCBI taxonomy): domain Eukaryota; kingdom Metazoa; phylum Chordata; class Aves; order Eurypygiformes; family Rhynochetidae; genus Rhynochetos; species Rhynochetos jubatus. The sequence goes on along the minus strand of CM050651.1, from coordinate 54,013,213 downwards.
ATGGTCAAGCGTAGAGATGACCTTGCACTTGGGATAGAGTGATTCACTCCTGAAGTTATTTTTAATTTTGGGCGGTTGGGTTTGTGGTTGATTTTGGATTTTGTTTTGTTTGTTTGGGGTTTTTTTTTGCTATGGTGCTGTTCTATTATATTTTTGATTAGTATACATCTTTAAATTGTATAACTGCAGAAGCTGACTCATTGGAAAAGAGAGAGTTGGCAAGATGGGCCATCATTCCTTTCTTAGTGGCAGTTGGAAGTTTCTGTCTTTGCTACAAAAAGAAATGGCACACAAAACTTTCTGGTGAGTGACAGTATTTCCATTAACATGTACTCTCTAAGCTAGATGTTTGTTTTGAGGTGGCTGAACAGGTGCACTTTAGAAGCATCACTAAGAGGAACTTTTGCTCACCTGGTCCAGACCTGCTAGGGACACCTCAAGCTGAGAGGAGGGATCAGAGGCACAGCCTGTAGTTCAAGTGAGCATTCTTGCAGCCACTTGCCTCCGTTATTTATCTTTCCAGGAAGAGTGATCACTTAGACTGAAGATCTTGACCTGGCTAGTGTGCTGAAGGATATAAATTCTGATTATTTCTTAGCAGAATGAAAAAGTGAGGAGCCAGAACTTAGCCCTGCATCACAATATTACTCCTGGAAGTGACATCTGGAAGACCCAACTGTGAGAACTTTTGTTCTGAGCTATGTTTTTTAAGCTAATTATTAGCTGCTTTTTTTTTTTCCAATATCCTGAAATAAAGGCTGGGAGAAGTCATAAGAAAAAAAAGACAGTAAATGGCAAGGGTACAAGACAAGTATAAACATAGGGCATCTACAGACGGTACAGATCAGTGACACAGTGTAAGGCAGCCTCCACAGTAACTGTAGCATGAGTATTATGGATGCAATGTGAGGCTTACTGAGCTTGCAGACTGTCAGCGATATAGGTGGAGTACCTATGATCTGAGATGCAATTCAACTTGCAGATTAAAAAAGCAGGGGGAGGGAATTTAGGCAAGTGAAGTTCCTAAGCTCCTATTTCGGTCACTGAAGTTGACACAGGCAACTGTATGAACTGACCCCTCATAGGTGTCTACTTAATGGTGAGCTGATCAGTTTTCATGGCGCAAACTCTATTGACCAGCTTTCGGTCACATAAGAGGTGTTCAGAACTACCTGAAGGTAGTTGTTTTCATCTGCAAGCTGAATACCGCGCTAGTGCCTGTCATCAAGCCTAGCCATACAAGGGCTCTGTGCTCTTCCTTTCAGAGCTTTGTAGGGCTCTGGCAGAGTACCAGTGTGACTCTGGAGATGGACAGTAAGCAAGCAGTGACTGTAACTTGGGTTTTGCTAAGGTTCTGCACAACTTCCTATGCCGGCAGGAAGGCATCGGAAGGAGCAGATGCTTGAAGTTGCAGAACTTCAGGGGAGAAATGAATCCACCAATGAAGCAGCTGAGGAAAACTCACGTAATTCTGCTGAATGGGTAAGTGGTTTCTGAAAAGACTGTCACTGTGGGAGAAGGGCTTTCAGATGAAGCACTGGGGGTGTGCTGAACGGAAAGCACACAACAAGCAGCTGTTCCTAGGACAGCATCTCACTACACATGAGAAAAGTTTAAGGGGTGGGGGGGAAGTTTTTTGCAAGAGAGAACACAGAAATAAGAAAAAATACATTTATGTGGTAGGAAAGTATTGGATTCTGTTGTTATATTTGACGATACTCTAAAATTGCCTAGAGAAGAAGGCAGCAAAAAGTGGAGAATATCAATATAGAGACTTAGTGAAGGAAGTGTAGAAATAAAAAACGGCAATGAAGTCCCTTTACATAAAATTGTGTACCAAGCTCAAAGGGCTTGGACCAGCTTCAGCTCATGGGGCCATTAGAGCAGGCAACACTTTCTAAGAGCCGGTGGCAGATTTCAGGCAAGCTTCTTTTTCCAGGCAGTTATTCGTTTTTTAATTACATTAAAACATAAAGTGGGCAAGGGAAAGAAGCCCTAATTTAACTCTTGCATAGGCAGGCACAACTTCCATTACAATCAGCTGGACAGGCTTGAAGCCACACAGGGGTCATACAAAATGCTAAAGCTCATAGTCACAACAGGTTATTGAGCTTACAGATTCCTGAATTCTCCTGTCAGAGAACCTCACTTCAGTCTTGATTTGGTCATATTGGTACTGAAATCACAATGAGAGAGAATATCAGGATGCAGGTATTAAAACAGTAATATCTATCTTTTATTGTCCTAAAACCAGAAAATGTATAGCTGGGGAAATTCGTTCTCATAATATGTAGATTCCCCCTGAAGCTAAAAGACTCGCTTTTACAGGAGATACCGTGGTAGAAAATTTTAAAAATACAAGGCATGAGATGTTCTGATCATAGTAATAAAATATTCCAATTGCTAGCTATAAATGGATAACTCTTCTACTTGTTAATATTTAATGAAGGTGTAAGAAAATGAGGTTGAGAATGAGAAATCAAACATCAGAGGTGGTGCAGAGTGAAGAGTTAATTAGCAGCCATTAACTGCTCAGGGTTTGTATGGACAAGACTCATCCAGAGAATGTGTGAATACAATTATAACAAGTCTTCTGTTGCTTTATAACTTAGCAGCTGTTAGCCACGGTGACGTCATGATGTAGATTCAGTGTTTTCTTCCATATAACAGACCTTTTTGCTATTTTAATAAAAGCAGGAAGAGTGATTTCATAGTGGTATCATTTTAAAGTTAAAGCATAATTGGATCTTATAAATCATTCAAGAGATCCAGTAGATTAGTAAAGGCAGTAAATGTGATGTGCATGGCCACTGTATTTCAAACAAATTAAGTCAGTAGTGATGAGCAAATATTATGGTTTCTCTGGAGCTGCAATCATTGCCTTTCGATTGTGTTGTAGAACATGATCGTTTTCATTAATTTTTTTCCTGTTTGTGCGAAAGTATGCATCTAAAATGTTCACACTAGTTCTTTATATTGCTTACACTTTGCTTTTTTAATCTTGGAAATTTGTTGTACATTCCTGGTAGGTCTGGGCACAGCAAACATGAGGGGTTCTGTACACCTCCACAAGGCTATTCACAGTTTCCTATTTATGTCATGACATGTTTTTTCCAATTCTTGGTGTTGCGAAGGCAATCTTTGCTCAGCATTGTTATGACATATAATACAGGTGAGAATAAAATCCATGCCTTAATTCAAGTTCTGTGATAAATTAGGTCAGGTGACAACACATAGCTCCAAGTATCTAAGTTAGCTTAACCACTTAACTCCAATATTTCCAAAAAGCTTCATCACACTGTTAGCACAGGGGGGTAAAAAATCTTTGCCATGTCAGATTTCATAAAACCTGGTTTACCCTGGATCTTGACATCTTAGGTACTCTAAATAAGTGCTTTGTGCCTGGTACCCAGTTAAGTGAAAGAATTGAATCCAAACGTAGGAAGACTTTGCCTTTCAATGTTCGTACTGAGACACTCTTTCCCTCTAAAATTGTAACTCCGTGGCCCGTGTTTCTCTCTGGTTGCTCGGGCTGTGCTAGATGCTGTGTCTTGGGTAAAAGTTCATTTTATGAATTTTGACTTTATGACTTTATAGGTAAAAGTTATTTTGAGTGGAAATTTTTTGTTTGTTTGTTTTTAAGGCTGTATCTACACTTTATGAATCACTTGATTTTTGCAATGAATCAAGAGGAAAATATGACAAGTCCACTGCAACTATTGTAGCCAGTGCAGCAGGTAAGCAAATCCCATGAACTAGGGCAGCAGAAAAAGTCTAGCACAAGAGTGAGACAAGGAGTCACCATCTACTTTGACATTCAGAACTAAAAGGTCAGCGTCATAAACAAAATATGGCTAAAAAACTATAAAACTGAAAACAATATGATAATTTGCTCCCAAAAGATGGATTACGTGAGTTTCCTGTCAGAAGCACATCAGTGGGAAAACACACAAGAAACAAGATTGGTTCCAAGCAGAACCTGAATGTTTTCTCACTAACAAAACACTGTAATGAGACTGTGAATTTGAAGGGTATGTTATTTTAGAAGACTGTCTTCCACTCTTCCCCCTGTGTCCAGAAATACTAAAGGATGTATTATCATACTTTGAAAAATCTTCTGGACTGAATAACATTCTCCAACAAAAGCATTACTTCAGGCAGTCCATATATAAACACCCAGTGATAGAGGAAGAAAATGCACATGGTGGTTGGCAATCATTTGACCAAACAGACAGTGCTACACATACGATGGAGTCTGATCTCTGAAACTGCCATCGGTCCTGACCGTGTCCTGGCGAGGTTGGTATGTCAGAAAGGATTATATTCCTGTGGAAAGAGACTGTTAGTGTTAATTCACTCACATGCTGTGAAAAGTCTGCCAGAGAAGATAGTCACCTATGCACAATGAAATACTAGGTTTAAATGAAGCTATATATAACATTATTATGTGTAATTATTTTCTAACTGGAGGAGGGTGTGCTTGGGGGAGATGGGAATGTTAATACTTGTTCCACTTTTGCCCGTTCTAAAACTTTAAATCACTGAAGAAAAAAATCAAACCTGAAAATGTAAGCTAAACCTGACTTCCACGGTCTGCACAGAGGTGAAGAGTATTGACAGCAAAACTAATGACTGTTGTCCAAGGACTGCTGAATACCAAGAGCAGATATCTGAAAAGTGATTGTATTTATGTACCAAGGTTATTTCATCTTCTGTTAAAGTTTTTTCAGAGCTTAGCTGGAGGATAGATCATCTTGCCAGCAAAGCAGGGAGGAACGACTTCACTGTTCAAGAACGTGGTTACAGTTTCTACCTGAACAGTGCAGTAGACACAGATAGTATTCCCAGAGCCCTGAAAAACAGCTTGTGTGATGTAAATATGTGACTGCCTTGCTACTCAATGCTGTGTAATGAAATACCTGTGGCCATACAGCTTGGCTGATGCTCTGGCTCTGTCTGTGCTATAGTGACTGCAGTTCACAGAGCTACCTCTCCCATTACTGTAGCTCAGGTGTTGGTTGGTGTGGATCCTCTTTCCGGGGTTGTTCTGTAACCTGCACTGAATGCCCTTCTGCAGTGAACATGCTGCTGTCTGAAGCATGCGGCAATCACTGAGCTGTGAATAGAACCTGTAGGAGAGAAACTATTTCTTGTAGCACATCTCGTGATATTTACGTATGAACTGAATAAAGCAAGAGTATTTTCTTTTCTTCCTTTTCAAGTTCAGCCACTTTAAAATCTTGGTTTTTTTCTGAAGCTCATTATTACAGCTTTGTTTCCTTTACTGCCTGGTGAAACACTGTTACGTGCCAGATTCCTTTGAGGCTCACAGATGGGACTCTGGATTTCCACAAACCCTGTAACTTTGTCTGCCTCACAAGAAATTTCGTAATCAGTAAAAGGGGTGGTGACCTTCAGGCCAGGTCCCTGATCAAGGAAGCGCTGTAAGTGGGTGCAGTAAATTTTGATCTTCCCATATATTACTAGTAACTTCTCTATTTAAGCACTCTGAGTAGATGTATTCAGGAAACTGTTAAAGCAAAACCACTAAATAAAGAGTTTGCCACCAAGCCACAGTTCAGCAGTCTCCAAATCATAATTTCATTACAACACTGCTGTTGATTAAAGGGGGTTCCTATCAGCAAAGAACTCTGCCATTTTAACAGCTGCTCATGTTTTGTATGAGAGCATGGTGCTTTCCAGCATCTTACAGTTGAAGACTACACCCAATTTATCATGAGCTATTTTTATCTATGGCGGATGGTGGCTATGAGCCACCAGAGTATTTTCAGAGCTCCTGCTGGTTTTCCTACCAAGTCAGCAAGAGTTTGACACCTATGCGTCACATCATTTCTGCTTCTGTACCATTTGAGAATTGACAAACCCTGTTGGGGGTTTTCCAGGACAGGCAAACTTCTGTTTTTTCTTCTTCGGGGTTATTTTGAGAGCTTTAAAACAAGAAAGACCTCTCTAATTAACCTCAGGACATATTCTAGTGTCCAGTTTTAACTGTCCGTTTAACTTTTCAGTATATAATGAAGCCCATCTACCTAATGTCAGAACTTGAAGAGAATCCTGGGCCTTTGCTGTCAGCCAGTTTTGGTGGTTATTCCCTCTTGAACGGGCTGCTGCAAAGTGATGGTTCCAATTTGGTTTAGCTTGAGGATCTAAGTCCTGCGTTCAGCACAGGGTAAAACGTGCTAATTTAAGGGCAAGATTTGCTCAATGTATTCTAAAGCCTCGTATGTGTCCTGCTGTGCTTTTAATGTCTCATCAATATACTTGGCTTAGTCGCTGGCCTACAAATGAGGCTCCCACTCTGTTTCTGTCATGCTCATGACCCTGGGTTTGAGAGCTAATGTAGTAAACTTGAGACTACAACCTTGAACTCTCTTCCTGCTCTGTTGCACAATCATCCAAGGAGTTGCAGCTTAATTAATCTACCTAGCACTGAGGGAGCTAGTCTTAGCAACTGGGTACGGATTATTTCGGTGTGACTTGAACCACACTGGTTCAAGCCCTGGGCTGCAGTTCTTTCCTTTCGTGGTACCTGTGGAGCAGGTATTCCTGGCGCAATTACACTGAGGATCCTTGGTAGCAGGCAGGATGATGGGAGGCCGCAACCCACGTATTGGCAAAATAGTCATGTTTGTGAATGATGCTATGACTAATCTTGTGCCTGATAACGGCGCTGTCAGAACACGTTAATTTGGTTGACTAAAATTTGTTTGAAACCTGATGTTATCTAAAGTGGTTTCTCTGTACTGCTGACATCGAGAACCACTGCAAAACTGCCACTATTCTCAAAAACTTAACAGTTCTGTGTTGACTTAAGTTGACTCAACTAGTTAAGAATGCACTCACTTTACAAACACTCCTCCATTAGGCAGGTGCAACACCAGATACAGGCTAAATCTATGGAGAAAGTCTGTTCTAGGCAAACAGGAAGGATTTTGTTTGAATTCTGATTCTTGTCTACTTCCTAGCATTGCCTGGCAAATAAAAGTTGAAATCAATTCTTGGGGCTAAAATGTTTTTGCCTGCTTCTCGATTAGAGAGTTTGATCTTGAACTGGGTTTTCAAACCCAAACGCAATTTTGTGTGCTGCATCTATTTCACCATCAGACTCCAAATCAAGATATATTGCCACATCCTCTGTAAATAACAGCAGAAACAAACCAGAGAGTAGATCTAGAAAATGATCAGAATTTACTTTTGCCATCATGCTTATATTGGGTAGTTAGGATGAGTGCAGCTATAGAGGGTTTTTTTAATTATTACTTTTAATAAGTGGTCTTAGTATTTCGTAAACAGGCAAAGGCAAATACGACTGATGAATACGTCAAGGCTTTGACTAAGTTGCTGTGGGTTCATGTGGGTGGATTTTATTGGCTGGTAGGATGTGACAACAATCGATTCCTTGTCCGTTTTCTACAGCAGAGCCAGTTGGCAGGACTCAGCAACATCTTATAAAGCTAGAGCTGCTCTTATCAAAGTTACTTTTGTCTCAGGAAGTATTTAACTCCACAGAGGTAGAAGAGTATAAAAAGGATAAGGCAGAAAGGTAGTTAAGCACAGCACCCGTCTTCAATATTATTAGCAGACTGAAGAGGGACAGAGGTTAGAGATATAACTAAACGTAAGGGTTAAAAATAATAACAGGGAATTGGGTCTGTCAGGTATATCTGCTCTGAAATGCTCTACATTCTGTTATCTGCTGATGCACTTCTCTTGTCCTAAACTTGAATGACCGGCTCTTTGAGCCAGGAATGCCATGTCTGTACGTTGCCTGGCCTAACGCAATTGTGGGCCGTGGTTAGGGTGTCTGATGCTGCTGTGGAAATAAATTATGAAAGCAAGTAATAGGTCTCCCTACCTTTTTTACTTTATAGTTTTTAATCCTGGGGAGAGGAAAAAACTATAGGCATCTCCAATGAAGACAGTAGAAAAAGGTCAGGCAGTAAGGTGATGCTCCAAAAATAGCACTGGGCTGATTGGGTTTGCTCAGGCAGAATAAATCCTCAGTTTAGCAGCTGTACAGTATTTTGATTTGTCCTTTTATGTTTCTTTTAAATACAGACTAACCTTAACCTAGAGGCTCTAGGTCTAATCTAAATAGGGACTGCTATTGAGCAAGAAAGGAAATGGAAAGGGTCACTACCATTTCATTCAAGGTCTGCAGGGTGGGTGGGAGTGCAGAAGTCAGCTGATAACTTCTGGGTAGAAAGAATAACAACTGTTTTCTCATCTTGTTTTCAGATCTGCAGTGTGGTAACAAAGTTATGTGAATGGTGGGCCTGGTATTGAGCATGAGGACCTCAGACAGATGCAGGCCATTTCCAAGACACTGATGGCTACTCTACTAAATACACCCAGTTGGTAGTCCATCTAAATAGATTTAAACACATTTAAAAGGTAAATTTAGGCCAAAATAATGCAAGTCCTATATTTATATCCATTAACTTATTTCCTCAACACACTCAAGTATCTTCTGGCTTTAGCTGAGAGCCTGTTCAGGGTTGGGTTCCCCCCTCCAAGTCAAGGACTCTCCCAGTTCTGTACTGGTCATGTTTTATTTCCTTGTTTGTTGAAGGCTGCCTCTTTTTCAGATAAGTGAAACCTGAAGTTAAATTGTCTGTTACAAAAGCATGCTCTGGTTCTCGCTTCCCACCCCACCTTTCAGTATTTCTGAGCCTGGCGTGCTGGTTTGCTGTCCTGTTAACATTGACAGAATGATGTTGGTGTTTGCTGCTGAAAGAGCTCTATTTGTTCCTATCAGTTGTGCTACACCCCGTGATTGCTTTCTGGAAACCAAAAGCAGGCAGCTCTGTGAAATGTGTGTGCCTGGGGAACTTCCACTCAATCAAATTGCCTTGTAAATCATCCTGACAGTGTATATGGATATCACCTCACTTTACACCCCGTTCTGTGATAGCAGGTCAGCCCATCTCATTTGTTCAACATATGCATAAATTAATATTTTAAAATTAAAAATATATTTTTTTTTATGGGATATGCAAAGGTTTTTTCTTGCTGTGTTGCCTGCATGGACACTCAACACAAGGCAACCTTCACTTAGGGATCCCTTCCCTCTGAGAAAATGTTTTTGTACAGTAAAGGAAAAAGAGTATTGCTTAGTTCATGAGAGCTTAATGCAGCCAAAATATTCCTCTCTGAATACAAGGGTCTCTTGAGAACTTTCTTGGAATTGGCTCAGTCCTTCTTGTGTGTCTTTACCTCTCTCTAACAAATAGGAACTTCCTTTAAAAGTCTGTTTAAAAGTTTACAAAACAACCGTTCTCTCTTGCAGCTCATTCCTTTTTTCTCTCGTTGTTGTTGTTGTTATTTCTTTCTTTTTTCTTTTCCCCTTTTCCTTTTCTTTTCCTTTTTCCTATTCTTTCTGACCATGCCATAGAAAACACTTTACTACCCTCACCACAGCTCAGCACGATGGGCTTCTATCTGAGTAGGTTTTTATAAGGGTTAAGGTACAGCAAACGACAGTTGGACTGCTTGTGTCAGACTGGCTGAGGAATCATGGTACTTAGGAATCATGACTACAGCACTGGAGTGGACAATACTCAGTTACCTTAGGGTGTGACCTCTCTTTCTGTCACCGCATTAAAATTTAAAAAGCAGTAGTCTTGGAAGCCTTAATATCATGAACCTTAAAACTGAAGTACAAAAAGCTCTGTAAAGAATAGCATCCAGGAAGTTTTTCCGTCAAGGACTGAAAACCAGACAAAAGTATTTACACTGCAAATATGAATTTATTGGCTGTAACATATTAATTGAATTTACAGTCTAATATGGCTGTATCTGGTGCACCAATAAATGTGTTTGAGTGGAGTCAATATACACTGATGAAGGTGTGTTCCCCATGGCACGGCTCTGCCAGGCAACAGAAGCTGTTACTATCCCAGCTTTCAACTCAGAAAGTCACCCAGCCAGTTAGCTGACCTTGGTCTGCTCGTGTTACCTGCCTTTAAACTTCACTTAAACAGTATGTGAGCTTATTAACTGCATTTGTGAATTAAGTTTGAAGGATATTTTAGGAAGTAAATGATAATGAAATAATTGAAACCTATATGTATATAGTTAACAGAAACTATACAGTGTGCCACTGAGTATCACTGTGCTTGTACGAACTCCTCTTCTGCTGATGTCTCTCCGTTTAGCCTAATCATTGTGTGTTGCAAAGCAATGTGGTAATTGCATCATTCAATCACTAGACATACATAAATTTACCATGCATTGTGGAAATTAAATTGCCTTTAAAAACCGTTAACCAGACTTACAGCAAGTTGTCAGAAGCAGCGTGAAGGAAAACCTTGCTCTTTAGTAAATAAAGTGTGTTGATAGTCTAAGTTTAACAAACAGTCCCGGACACTGGAAAATGTGAGGGTTTTGATAATTTTATCTCAGTGTGGAACATACAATGCTTGTTTATGGTGCAGATGTTATCCTCTTGCTAAGAGAAAAATAGTGATTTTCTTACTGCTGCCAAAAGACAACTTAAGAAAAACAGTGAATCCATCATTTCAGGTTGTTTTCTCCCTCCAGTCCTTCCATTCAGCCACGTAACAGATTTGTGGAAATTGTGAGAAAGTCCTTCTCATGTAACTTCATGCACCTTTAAGGGATGATAAGCTCTAACGAAAGTTTAACGTTTCAGCTATCCCACTTCAGCTATTCAGCTGGCTGTGACATAAATGGCTCTTCAGAGCAGAGCTGATAAATGTATTTGTTCAGACTTTTCCGACACAGATGCTGCTGCAAAGAGCATGGGATAAAATTTATTCTCCAAGAGAAAATCAGTACAAGGTCACACAAATGTCATGTAAGCCTGAACATCTGGCCAAATGCCATAAAATCTGAGTATATCTGAATGTTTTTTAAAAATTAGATGTGTGACAGTCCACATTTGTATCACATAAATAATTTAAACCTTTGGCCCATGTTAGGAACAGCAAGAGCCAATTCTGTATAAACCGCAGTAAATACTCCAAGCGGTTGCCTATACCATTCTTCAAAGAAATAAACCTGAAAGAAGCAAATAATGGATATTGTTTACATCAAATAATAATAGAAAATTTAAACAAACCCACAGAAAATGGCTTATCTCACTGGGGAGCTGGACAGATGGGTAGGCATCAAAACACTGCTTGCTCTCCTGTGTGCCTCCGACTCGTACTCTGCTTTGGGTTTGCAAACAGTTGTAATAGCCCATGCCTTGTGGACAAGACTGTTTTTAATGAAAAACAAATTGTAAGAAAATATTTGAACGATACAAAACGTGTGAATTGAAAAGGCCGAGCAGGACTGATGTCTGTGCACATGCACGAACACAAACATGACACATGAAAAAAAAAAACCACCAACCAGGCTGTGCTGCCACGGTGACTTTTCAGTTTGTAGAAATTCAAGCTCTGTGGTTCATCTGTGTTTTAGCACTTCTGGAGCTATCATCTCAAAAACTGTCACCTTTCCAGAAGAAAATGGGTGAAGAATGAGAACAGCTTTTCTGCCGGGTTAGGTGGCAAATGTGTCGCCATACTGACATTTCCTGTTGGCTGAAGTTGATGATCTCTCCCTCTGCCTTTTTGGGGCCCTTTTTTTTCCTCTTCCTCTGTATAACTAACACTGATGTTCATGATTCAAAGTCATGAGAATGCATGAATATTTTGTTAGGTTTTCCTTTCGAGGGGGGGATTGGTTTTTCTTTAATGGCCATGGTTAATATTCATGTTACAGATATAAGTCAGGAAAAAACAAAGTTCCTGTCACTTAACACACCAGCAACTGCTGTTGTGCGTGTGTGCAAACACCAGAAGATGTTCATAGCTAACAAGGGCCCGTTGTTTGCTCTCTCCTTGTTCCTTCTTCCGAAGGAATGCCACAGGTTTCAACATGCACCTTAATGTAAAATGTTCAAACTTGACTTAAAATCCTTACCCACTTCATGCAAATCCATGGCAACTGTGTCGTGAGGTTGAGGTCTCAGCAACAAATATTCTCATGAACTGTTCGGATAAAGCATACAGCCTGAGATGTTGCTGTGATTTTCTGGGAAATGCAAAATCCCTTGTTGGAGGCCAGATGGAAAATCGGGGGGTGTTTTGTTTCAGAAAGGTACTACATTTCCATGCACTTGTGACGCATAGTCTTGCTCTGAGATGTAGATGTTACAGGACAGATTTTGCCTGGGGAACAGTCATCTGGGAGAAAGGAGTTGAATTTTAATTTTTTTCTCAATTAAATACCATTTTTTGCTATCTTGTCTATAGCATAACATGAGTGGAAACTTACCTTCAAGCATGCAGATTTGTGCCCAAAGACATCCAAAATCAGGCTTAATTTTAGGAATCCATAGTCAGGGTCTTCTACAGAAAACACTGCACCCTGGGGTCCATCAGTATTATTCATGCACGATGCCCTAGTTTTGATGGGTTCCCCTAAATAATTTGCTCAGAGTGTGTCCACTCTGCAGACTCTAGTGTGGATGTAACTGTTGTTGTTTAATCTCACCTTAAATGAGCTCCTGCAGGTCTCATGTGGAGTTTGACAGAGCCCAAGTTACCCACTGGTTGGCCAGTTTTAACTTGTTCAAAACTCGGTGTTGTGGGAGCTCAGGTTCTGTCAGCTGAGCTAACACTGTCCATGTACCACTCAGCTCTCGGCGCAGACCCTCAAACAGCTCTCAAACAGTGTAGATAGATATGGGTCCAGGGTGTTTGGCATTTTAATGATGGGGGACCACAGTTTTCAAGCAAATCACAAAGTTCATCAGAAGCCACAGAGGATCACAGAACTTCTAAGTGACCTTCTGTTATCCATACAGTCCCCTTTATTGCAGGATTTGAGGCTGCATAGGGTCAATAACAGGTTATTTCACTGTGGATCAAGATGAATTTTGATACTGGCTGTTTGCCCAAGTATCAGATTTATTCCTTCAGATATCAGTTCCCTGTGGAGCAGCTCTGCAAGGCTCCTTTTACTGGCCCTGCAGAGGTGTTGGTTCATCAGACCTGTTTCAGACATCCACTCTGGCCTGAGTGCAAGCTCAGGGGTGTGAAGTTAGTCGTCTGCATCACAGACCTCTAGTTTTGCTCAGGTGAATCCCACTCCCAGTGTGTGCTAGTGAGCCACCTGGTCTGTAAAAAGGTCCTCTGCATGGCAGAGAGGGCAGTCTGTGTCTGCTCTTGGCTCAGCACGGGCAGCACCTTGCAGAGCCCCTAGCTGTGGTAGTGAAGGAGAAGTGAGATGCTCCTCTTCCTCCTGAGCAGGCCAGAGCCGGGCTGCCAGCTCTCTGCTCAGGTGGGGATACCTGAAGGAACACATCTGATTCTTGAGCAAACAGCCACTATAGAAATCTGATTTTCGTTAGTTAGTCACACTGTGTATCTTGAAGGAGAGGCTGGTTTCTACTGGTGAGCAACTGGCTGTACCAGCCACACGAGGGTGAGAAAGCTTGAGTTTTGAATAACTGTCAGCACGGAGGTTTGTACTCCAAGCGGCGCTCCAATACGGATGTTTGCTAAGGGATAACTGTCCCTCTGGGGTGCCACCACTGATTGGATGGGACAGTTGCATAAAGCACCTCAGAGTAAGACCAGTCCCCATGCTCTGAGAGCCCCGAGGCTGTTCCTGTACAGAAGAAAGCCTAACTCCACTCCAGCAGCAACATGTCTCAGCTGGAAACCGCGATGGGAATGACCATTGCTGTCTTTGACAAGTATGCAAAGACTGACTGCAACAGGCAAACCCTCTCCAAAGCAGAACTGAAGACCCTCCTGGAAAAAGAGCTCCCAAACTTCCTCTCGGTAAGAGAACAGCACAGCATCCTTTCTATGTAGTGGGTGCAAGGGCTGCCTGCAGGCACAGGCTTCAGTAGATTATAGGGGAAGTTACACCTGGAAATATACTTCGGGTTGTAAGAAAATGTCCCCGCACGTACTGTGTAAAACTGATTCTAATATCCAGAGCCATTCCCTGTTTACCAGCTTCATCACTCGAGGTATCAGGACAATAGCTTTGAAACAGATTGGGTTTCATCTTCAGACTTCACTGACTTCTGTTTATCCCTGGTTTATAAACTCTTATCATGTCACAACTGCTGTGAAGGTACTCATGTTGTCAGCAACTGAAGATCTCGATTGCAGATCGGCAATCTCTCTAAATATTTATGCACTTACTTTCTCTAGGTATTTATACTACATACTCAGTATGCACATCAAAATGATGCATAAACAAGAACAGTAGATGAACTCAGAGCAAACTGTTCTGCATTTGTCTGTAATAGCAAAAGAAAGAGCTGAAAAAGTATTTTATAATACAGACTTGTAAGTAATCATCATGCATTTAAGTAGGTTTTATATATATATAAAATTTCTCTTAGTAGGTGTTCAAAATACTTATTACAGCAAAAGCTTTAGCTGCCTGGGAGACAAATTGTATTTCATTTTTTTTTTTTATTTGCTTTCCTTCACTAAAAATCCAGAAAACACTTTTAAATGTCTTGTTCTTTCCGCACAGGAATAATATTTATCTGTCTGTACAGTTATTATTCTTAATTGCAAATGCCTAGAAGCAAATGTTCCAAAAGTGGCTACCACTTGTTGTATCCAGCATAATTCATTTTTTTAACAACTATATCAGGGCACAGCAGCCAGGGTACTTGATACAATTTAGTATCTTTCCATGCCAGCTATATGAGATCCATGCCTGCTGGATTTATGACTCACAAATTTAATATTCACAATAAGAACCTGGATGGCTCAGGGGGGGTAGATGAAAATGTCTTTGAAAAAAATGGAAAATGAATCAGTGGTTCTGACCCAACAGTGTCGTAGGAAGCGTCCTGTGATGTCGTGGAGCTGTATGTTATCTATAGCACTTCCACGTAAAGAAAAACAAACCCACAATTCTAAGGGAGCATGGAAATCCCCCAGAAACTTGACATTGGGTCTAAAACAAGTGGTGGAGCTGCTGCACTGGACAACTCCCAAATGGGGTGATGCTCAAAGGTTGTTCGTGACCAGGGTTACTGGCCGGGCACCGCCATTTCCAGTTCCTCACAGCTCCTCCTACTGGTTCTACTTATTTCCTGAAACTGATGGAAAAAATGGAATTTTCCAGGGAGATAATTAACCAGTACTTAAATTTAAACAAATAGTGTCTTGTCTTGCAGACTGATAACTGCAAAAAAAAACCAAAACCAGGAAGTCTGACTTCAAGGGAAAAAATAAAAAAAAAAAGGTTTACCTGCATTCTACTAACATATCAATATTTTTTTATTTGCAAGAATGTTCTGGGAAAGAATTACTTAAATATTCAAATACATATTTTTGGTCTTAGAATTGGTTATACCTGACACAGCTCACAACTACCTGGAAAGGTCTTGGATCAGTCAGGGGCAGAAATAAATCCATACCACAGGACTGAAGGATTGAACTCAGTTATAAAAAGTTCACCAAAAATAATACCCACACGTGCATTTCAAAAGTAATTCAGAGGCTGACTAGTTCATATATCTCAGTAAATAGTTTAAAATATTTGCTTATAAAATTAAAACCGATTGTTATTTGCAAAGTGAAAAGGAACAAAACCTTCCAGACACATTCATCAGTCAAATCTAGGGAACTGGTTCAATTTTTATTGATTTCAAAAGTGCATATATTTGAAGTGAGACATGAAACATCAAATTACAGAATGAAAAATGTAGCTAATTAGACCATGGTCAAGAAATTCCATCAGATTTCTATTAAGGTAGTCCTTATTTTAAATTCCTGGGAATTTTCCAGAAGTTTATATGATTTCTTTCTGGTATAATAATCAGATTTAGGTTTTGTTTAGCTTCAGAAAAATCCACACGGTTGTTTCCTACATTAGATAGGTGTCTACCGCCATCCCTTGCTTATTTTTAAAACTGCATTTTCTAAAATCACAAGGTAATCAGTGCTGGTACTCGAGCCAAAAAGCCTTCCTGTAAGCTGCTTTTTTTTAAAAACAAACCAAAACTTTTTTAAAAACTTTATTTTGGCCTTTTTTTTTTTTTTAAGTCTCATTTTACTGGGATGCTGCCCCGCTTAATGCCAGCCTCGAGCTGGACTGGTTCAGCCAGCCCGTTGGAATTATGGCAACTTAAAAAGAAGAGTTTAGAGTTTCCTGGTGTTTTCCCTGCTGTAAGCCAAGCCCGGCATCACGCCTGCTCCACGAGGTGCCTGCCCGGATGCCAGCTCCTGCGAGCAGCTTGTGCTGGGCACCACCGAGGCACCACTCGAAGCACTTTTAAGGCTGCATCTTTGCCGGGGTGTCAGTGCTTAAGGAAGCTTCGATCTGGCATTTGCCCAGCACTTTGCAGAACTGCAAACTGCCCGAGCTCCGGCCGAGCCTTTCCGTGGGAGCAGATGGGGAACGCATGGCACGTAGTTCAGCCAGGCAGTGTCCTCAGGGCTCTGCATTACACACCGTAGCCATGAGAAATGTGGTTGTAAAGGTAGAAAACACCTCTCCGTGCCGGAGAGCACAGCTCTCAGGCGTGATACACCCCGGAGCATATGCTTTCGGGGGGCTGCAGTGTGACTGCTGCACAGGGAAGATGCAGGTCTGCGCCCGTGCCGTGAGGATGCCAGGACTCGCACTTGCCCTCACCATTGCACGGAGTCCCCCAGCCTGTGGCCTGTTCCCCACATACCTGGGCCTGACCCCAGGAAGGATGTACTGGAGGAAGAGACGTGCAGCTCCTGCTGGGATGGGCAGGCAGAACTGTGGCTCCCTGGGGATGCAGCCCAACTCCTGTGCTGGGCGCTGAGCAGTTGCCTCAGCCAAACATGGGTGCGAAGGAACTCGTGGCTTGATATCCAGAGATAAGTGCAAAACCAGCCAAGAGAATTTAAAAAAAATAAGTCTCACTAGCAGAAAACGTGATAACCTGACACTTCAGGCAGGCCTACAGCAAGGCTGCATGCAGGAGCCATCCCACCTCTGTGGAAGGGGACAATGTGCCTGGGCTGGCACCAGCCTCACACTCCCCAGGTGTCCCCTGCACACCTCGGTGAGGGCCGGGGGCCCTGCCCCAGCCCTTATCTGGGGTACAGATAGTTACGGTCCTGCGTTAGGGTTTGTGCTGCCTCTCACCTCAGCCTGCTCCGTTTCTTTCACAGTCGGGGAAGGACAAGGACGCCATTGATAAAGTCTTCAAGAACCTGGATGAAAATGGTGATTCCCAAGTGGACTTCAAAGAATTTATCATCTTTGTGGCAAGTCTGACTTGCTGCTGTCACGCATATTTTGAGCAAAAAGTGGCCAAATAATTGTCAAATTGCTCTCAAGAAGCTATCTCTGCCTGTGTTCCATATGCTAGGGGTATGGATCCCTTCATTCCTTCCATGTACCGCCGTGCAGGTTACAAGCATGCTGGGCTGTAAAAATAAACCCTACTCTGCTTACTTCCCTGTCTTGAATGTTGATTTCTGCTCTTTTGTGGAAAAGCCAGGGTTTATCAGCTCCCACTAACTCTCACTGAGTATTTTCTCTTTCTCTGCTTTTTAAAATTCTGTTCTTATCCAAAAAGCTCAGTACTGATCCCAGTGCTGAGGCTGCACAAGGGTGAACGCTGCCGGAGCCATGAGTCAGCTGGAGGCTGCTTTTATACAGCAGCATCTCTGGGATGCAGCCTGCCAAGCTTCAGCTGATGGAGACTGCAGCCTAAATCCACAGGGGTGCCACCACGGCTGTACGGGACGGGTCTCAGTGGGACTGCCTGTGAGCCTGGTGGGTACCCTCAGCTGTGCAGCTGTTGCAGGGCTGCCATGTAGGCTCCTTCTTGGTTAAAAACCCCGAAGCAAAGCAAATGACTTTTTTCTTTTTTGCAGCATGGAGGATTCTTTGCAATTTTATGTGCGGGTGAACCATCACACCCAGCTCAGATGGATTTATTTCCTATAACGTGATGAGGCTTTTGTGCCAGTATGATATGACTATACCATTAGCAATGTGGGAAGGGTTGCGCACTATAACTATTCTAGATAAATTTAACTACCCCCCAGATAGCATTCCATAATTTTTCTGCATGAAGCAAGAGTAATGACAGCGGTTCTTGCTCCTTTACCTGAAAAACATGTACAGCAAAGTGGCAGAGTTTGCTTTCAGCGGAGCAGGCAACAGACATCAGCTGTGACTACAGCTGGATCAAGACTGGACCGAGTGGTACTTTGGAGCACTTTGCAGGTGAGCATCCCGGTGCATACTGCAGAAAAAACAGGTTTTAGTTCCTTTATCTTCAGAACGATCCTGTTTGGTGCTATTCCCATCCTATGCCAAGAGTCAAGTCATTCCCTGTCTCATTGCACGGGCAAAGGTGCTGTGCAGGAAGAGGTGCTGCAGCTCCCTGTGCAGCTGCACAATGTTTTTACACAGCGTTCCAGCTCTGGCTGGAGCTCACGCTGCACAGCAAACGTAGGAACAAGAGCTCTGTAGCTGCAGAGTGCTGCTTTAACTGCAAAGCATTTTCCTCTTCCTGCGGAAGCCTGGTACAATGCACTAACTGGTCGAGTCGCACACCTGGAGCTGGATCGACACCTTGGTGTCGCTGTGTTTCACGAGTCTGAAGTTAAGCCACAGGTCCAACCCATCCATAACCATGTATAAGCATACTTGTGTTTACGTGTGTTCATCTTTTTCAGGATGAAAAGGCTTAATGCAATAAGGCTTCAGGGAGACCTTATTGCAGCCTTCCAGTACCTGAAGGGGCCTACAAGGAAGCTGGGGGGGGGCTTTTCACAAGGGCCTGTAGTGACAGGTCAAGGGGTAATGGGTTTAAACTGAAAGCAGAGAGATTTAGATTAGATATCAGGAAGAAGTTCTTCCCGGAGAGGGTGGTGAGGCACTGGCACAGGTTGCCCAGAGAAGCTGTGGATGCCCCATCCCTGGAAGTGTTCAAGGCCAGGCTGGATGAGGCTTTGAGCAACCTGGTCTAGTGGAGGGTGTCCCTGCCCACGGCAGGGGGGTTGGAACTAGGTGATCTTTACAGTCCCTCCCAACCCAAACCATTCTGTGATTCTATGATTCCATGAATTTTCATCTTTGGGGGCCTATTTGATTATTTCAGCCTCTTCTAAGCATTACACCTGTCCTTTTGTTCCTTGGAATGGCTGTACTGACTAAGTGGCCTGAACAGCACTTAAAACTTTATTCCTTATGCCAAGGGCACAGTGTCCCAACACCCCACGAATGGATGTGACTGCCGGCTGCCTTGGGAAAATTTCTGCTCTTTTCTGCCCCACCACACACTTAATATGCAACCAAAAATTAGTGAGTGTGGCCCACACTTGTGCCTTCTCCCTGGCACCGTGCTGAGAGCAGGTTCCCAGCTTAGTGTAGACATACAACAAAAAACCGATGGTCGATTATTCCTCATTCTCTAACAGACTTCATAAACCAGTATCTGCGTGCAAGAGACTGCTAGAGCGAGAGAGGCGTGTGGGTATGTGTCTGCCTGTGTGTGTGAGCATGGCTGTCCCCTGCCAAAAGGGACAGACAGCAACGGTGCGACACCATTCGGCGCTGCTACAGACAGAGTTTGTGCAACAGACCCGTTGAGCAGGGGTCTGCCTTCTGTCCCCACTTCCTTGTGGCATGACAGTGCGGAACAAAATCCTGCTGAACAACATCCAGAGGGCTGCTGAGTTCCTGGATGGCTGGAAGTAAATTTCATCACGCATATGACACTTGCAGAAGTGACATCGCTTGCTTTATCGGCAGCAGTAATATTTCGCTGCGCTACCTGAGCAACAAAACTACCGATTATGAAAAATGCGCAAAAATCTTCCCAATCCAGGAGTCTGAAATCAGCCCCTTTTTTCTGAGACTAGTCCATATTTTTCCAGTTGTTTGAGATACCTTTGCAGCTCTGATCCCATGGGTCCCTGCCTGATGACTGCTAGCTCATCACCTGCAAGGGTTGGCAGGTTCCAGTATCCCATCCCTCACTATTTTGTCAAGGCTATAAATGAGCAAAGCACCCTCCTTATTGGAAAGTTGACTATAAATTACAGAGGTAAATTTCATATATTGCATATCTAGCTAGCTGGTGGTATAGACCATCCACAGGTGAGGAAATATAGGTGATATCTATCACCAAATGATTGGCGTATCCTAATTTTTTTGAAATATATTTTTCCTTTTCCACATTTAGCAGTAGCATCTGAAGGGTTTGCTCTGCGTTGCTTCATATCCATCCTCACTGAAATTATTTTTTTTACCACTGTGTGGCACTAAATGCAGCCTTTTTATTACCCACTGAGCCCAAAATTGCGTATGTCATTATTGAGCCTGAATGTAAAGAATTTGTGTTGATTAAAACAAAAAAATCAGAAGTTTTCTTAACATCATGGCAATTTTATTTCTAAACAAACACTTCAAGAGCATTTCACTGGCCGCAGCAGAAGCAGCAGGAGCCGAGGGCCATGCAGAGGCTCCATCTCTTGGGCTTTACTAGGGTTTAGCTGCAGCATCCCCGTTTCACCCTTGTGGAAGTTGATTCCCCTTGTTTGTAAATTGCAAATGCCTTGTGCAATTTATTGTAGTATCATTTTACACCCCACCGAGATTGCTTGTAAACCACATCTTTTAAAGACCCTATTGGTGAAAAGCTCCGGTCTTGTCAGCCTTATTCACCTCATTCATTATTCCATTTTATCTATCAGATTTTTAAACCACGCTGCTCAGCAGTGTGAGCTATATGTCACCGTGAGCAATACTGCAACCTACCCCGTATTTCGCTCTTATTTCCTAAATTTCCTGCCCCGGTGTCTGATACCCACACAATTGCACTCGTGCCCGAATGCCGTTTTGCCCGTTTTCCTGATTTTGTGCTGGTTTTATCTGTCCTCGAAGGGCATTTGAAGAGACGGTTTATACTCTGCTTGTCTGCAGTGCTGCTCCCAGCAGCGAGAAGCTGCTCTGGAGCCGCTCCCCCTCCCCAGGGGGGTACCGACCAGCGCTGATGAGCTCAAGCACCCTTGCTGCCATGAAGTACTTGAGCTATCCCTCTCGCCGCCAGCCTACGTGTGCTGTGAAACCAGGGGGATGTTCTTTTCCTCATTCTCTGCAGGCCCCGATCCTGCAAACTCTTACCCTTGTGTCTAACCCTCGTTAGGCCCCCTGGTCCCCCCAGTACCTGTGGGGATACCCAGGGAGCCTGAAGACTGTGCCCAGGAGTGTGCTGCTGTCTACCAGAGGGAGCTGAGCCCGTTCAGACCTGCAGAAAGAAGGGGAAGAAAAGGGGGTTTGGATTTTTTCACATTTCCCTGCAGATCTTTCAAAAGCTGTAACTCGATGATGAATATTCATTTCAGTGTAGTACTGCAAATTCAACTGGTGACACCTCAGAGAGAAAATGATCCAGGAATAAAAGAAATTAACATATAGCTCCCACCTTATCATAGAACAAAAGTGACTTTTCAGAATATATTATTTAACCTAAAAGCATTTCAGCAGAGACACTTAAATATCTTTCGATCCATTAATTTTCTTCCCCAGTATTATTAATTTTCGTGATGAACCCACAGTTTACCCAGAATATACGGCATATTTCCTTCCCTGGGTAGACTTCTGTTGTTCAAGGTTCAAGCTGCAGAGATGCTAGACCTGGTTTTATACCTACCATTTAATCCCAGCTCTTAGGCCTAAGTGTATTGTGTGGAATCAGACAGTTTAAGAAACGGTGTAGAGCAGATGTAAGAGAAAAAGAAAAGACAACATAAAGATCAGCTCAGCAGATACGAGCTAACCGTTGTGGGCACAACACGTTTGACTTACGTGAAGAGAAAATAAGATATAGGGAAAGATATGACTAGCGAATGGCAATATGGGAAATCATCATCTGCCATGAGTTTCAAATGAGGCAAGGCTTACTGGTCAGAAAGTCAGCTAAGCTGCAAACCAGCCAATAGGCATTTGTGTTACCTTACACATAAATGTATATATACGTTATATATACACGCCTTGGTAGATACATTCTATAGATGAAGATACTCCAGTATCTATACCTGCCATTTTGAAATTTGGTGGAGTACTGTCAAGGCTCTTCAGTTTTTAAAATGACGTATTGAAACCTTTTTTTCTGAGCATACGTTCTGGAGAAACTAGGCATAATGTTACCTAACCCTGAAGTCACTTGTGGTCACTTATGTCGTGGTTTTACCTGGAAAGGTTCCTCATTATTTTACATTCAAGTTCACTGGGGCTCGTGGAAAAAAATAATTCACCCAGTCAAGCATCATAGTGTTTATCTCCCCAGTAAACCCAGTTTGGAGCTGGAAACTGGCCATTTCTCTCACCAGGCCCTCCCAGCATCCCAGGCTATCAACATGTACCTTCATGTACCTTGACCTAGAGTGCCAAGATCAGGTTCTTTACAAAATACATTTTAGCTGCTGGTTTCCTTATAAAAGGTGGGTGGAGGCGGAGGAGATGCTACCTATCTTTTATGCAACAGCCTCACAGTGAAATGCTCTCGTAGGAGCTGGGAAATTGCCATCAAACCTTCCCTCTGCTGAAACCCCCACACGCCAGCTGAGCGCACAGAATAGCAGGAGCCGGGGTGGCAAGGGTACCTGCCACCCGCTCCCTCCATCACGTCAGAGACCGGTGAGGCTGAGGAGGCGTGAAAAAGGGCACACGAGAAGTAACCCATCTCTGTAGCCTGGTAGATGGAGTACATAGCTGGCAGTGCAGGTGTCTGTGTCCCAGGTACGCTACAAGGGCAAATTCTGTATTTTGATCAGTAACTACTTAATGCAAAATACATGGCCAGCGTACCAAGGCATACGCTTTGCCACGGAAGTTCCCAGGAGATCGAACTGTAGAGCTATGGTCACTGCTCTGGTCCTCTCTCTTGGACCATGTTCTCTGCAACAGGCTGAAAAGGTCACAGCAGAGGACGGGAGGGAGCATCTCCTCCTCCTCCTCCTGCTCCAAGCAGCTGGTCAACCCTGTAAAACGGTATAAAACAGTGAGTGATGCTCCGCTCACCACTGGCAGGGTGAAAGTCCTGCCGGCACGTCTCCCCCACCCTAACCACTCAGCAGCACCCGGGGGAGCTCTTAAATGAAGAAAAAGCTGGCTCCTGCTCAGTTACATGGAAGGAAGGATGGAGATACTTGTTTTGCTAAAGAGGGTTCACAGCTGCAAAGTTCGGAGGTGAGGTTGGGAGCTTGCCGGGTGTCCTCTGGGACATTACCTGCTGCTGACGGACCTCACGCTTTTGGGTCCCTTCCTTAGCCACCTTTCCCACGTGCTGGGAGCAGAGCCTTGGGGCTTAACACAGGTTTCTGAAGTCTGCTCAGATCCACCCACCTGGAAATTAGTCATTCCAGCGGCTAATTGACTATGCTTTTGTACAGCTTTTTCAGGCCATTTTCTTCCCCAGACTTATTCCTTCTTTTTTTCCTAGTCAATAATTTTTTTACTCCTGTGCCAACCTGAAAACCCCCATGTCACAGCTCCATTCTGGAAGCTGATCATTGTCTGAAGGGAGAGAAGACAGGTTTTTTAAGGGCACGGCTCTGATACTCTTCAACAAGTGATCAATAGGTGCATACACCAAATTATGCTGCAGGACTGGGCACCAGAATATTCTATAAATAGGCTTGTTTTTGCTTAGTGAACCTTTCCATTACATCCAAATAAATGCACTGATTTTTTTTTCTCGTGATTTTATAGCTCCCTATTTAGACGTAATTGCCAATAACATTTTCTTTTGTTTTATGACAGGCAGAAGTAAGTCTCTAAAGTATTAAGTAGTTATTGACTGTTGCATTCAGAAAGAACAAAAGGTTCCTGAAAAGAAATGGAAAAGAAAGCTGTGCAGAGAAGTGTTGCCAGAGCCAGGAACTTCCTCTCCAGGATGTTCAGTACAAGCAGAGGGAGACTGAAGCAGCCTGCAGGTCACTGCCACAGTTTTAGCCTTGCTACCTAAAAGGGTTTAAAGCTGATGAAGGCTTGAAATCCCAGGATTGTGGGTTTGCTTTGGAAGCATTTTAATGTTCAAATATTTATTTTCTCTGAGTGCCGCAAAATCCTTATACAGTGATTATAGCTGCCTTCTTTCTCCTCATTTCCAAACCCTACTCTGTAATTTAAGCCTGTGATGCTTTGACCAAGTAGATTTGGATGAAGATGTTCTGGAAGCCACCAGGACATCACAAAAGTCAATTTTGTGTTTCTGAATTAACTTCCTCAGCCAGCTCAGCCTCCCCATACTCTCCATGAGATTTCCTGTCCGTCAGTGCCAAGTTAATAGGTTTAAAAGGCTGAGCAGTAAAACCTGCAGAACAGATAAAAGGTCAAAGGCCCTGTACCCTCTGCTGCTCCTTCTGCAGGTACTAAGAGAGCTGTCTGAAATGAATATTTAATCTCCCATGACAAAACCCACTTCTTCCTCCCCATCACTGACTTCCCAAATGAAACCAATGAGAGGCAGAGAAAGCCCAGAGCTGCAGCTGCAGGGGAGCTGGAAGGGATCTAAAGTAAATAATAAATCCTAAGTAATTCAGGGATGATGCTAGGCTTGTCTCTGACTGCTCTGTAGTCGGAGGCAAAGACTTGAGCCTTGCCTGGGGCTTAGCCTGGGGCTGAGAGAAAAGGGAAAGCCCAGAGCTGCAGTCTTAGGGTTCTGGAAAGCATCTTCCAGAGCAAACTCAGGTCGACTGCTTGATCTCGCTACTGCAGAATACATGGCCTGAACATGGAGCTGGGTGCTTGGCCACATGCCACCTTACACTCCAAATTCGCAAGGATGCTGAGAGCCAAACAGTCCTTAGGCTGGTGATGTTCCCTGTCATCATCTGAGCCAGGAGGATTTCAGTCTGGTTTTGGCAGGGGTAAGTGCAATTCCTGCAAACCCAGGTACTGCCACACCTGTCTCTGGAGAGGAAGACAGCTTTCTCAGGTGAGGAGGCAGCCGCAGCTCCTCGCAGAGAGACGGCCCTTGCTAACACTCTGCAGGCACATCGCCCCATCTCCTTGAGCTGCAGAGCCAGAGAAGATAACCAAGGGCAGGAGGAAGCCAGGGCAGAGCAGCGGGGTGAGGCAGACCTGCAGGAAAGCACACTTCACCCGAATTGATTTTGAGCTTTATTCTTGTTTTTCCCTGCTTTCCACATTTTCCTCCTTCTTTTCCTTCCTGTTTTCTTCCTGCCTGAATATGAAGGAGCCTTTCAGGGGAAAGCCACACTGTGGTTTATTTTGTATATAACAAACTGAAGCATTTCTCCCCTGCAAAGTCCCCCAAAATTAAGAGAAAGGACTGCCCTTTTCTTGACAGAGGAGGCTGCTATTCTGTCTGGCAATTCAGCCAGCACAACGTAGTCCTTGCGAGCGAGACTCGCACCGCTGCGTGGCAGCTCGGTCTTTCAGCCCTCAGAGAATGAGCACATTAGGAGCTGAATATAAGCAATGTTTGCTTCCAATTTTCTCAGGCTATGCCCAATTACTTTATTAATGGGCTGGTTTGCAGCAGGGTTCAGCTAAAACAAAGCTGTGCTTTAGGTTTGGTTTTGCAGCCCTCCCAGTTTTAAAGCAATAAAAACGAAGCAATGTTAACCTTCTTTCTGTGCGATATTGTCTACAGAAGCATGAGCTAAAGATGTCTCTGTGGGCAGCCTGTCCTCTGCAGAGCTCACTGCTAAGGAAAGCAGAAGGACACATAATTTTATTTTCCTGATACTGCTGATTAGGGAAGGATAGCTCTTCAAGAGACAGTTCAACAGCTTTAAATATCCGTTTAATAATTCTTTTGGGATAATGACTGTGGTGCTTCTGTCCACCAGGAAAGTCCAGGGTCCATTTGGGCCTCCTCCTGCAATCCTGCTTTTGGATTAAGTTGTTCTCCACAGAAATGTTTCTTGTAGACAAACGCTGGGAGAAGACCTTCTAGAGAGATGCAGGGGACCTCTGAACCAGTTGTCTGGGGTATCAGGAACGCGGTTGCTGACAGCAGCATGCAGGTGGTGATAATTCTGTGCGTCAGAAAACACTGACTGAGGCTGCTAATGCCTGAACGGGAAGGGGAGACAAGTATCGTCCCACCACACACCTCACAGATGAGGCCTTGAGAGCCTGGACAAGAAGATAGGAAGAGGAGGTAGCTGTACAAAGGTTTCTACTATTGTAAACCATAATTTTGGTGGCTTTAATACTTTGCCTTCCAGAGATGAAAATACCCAATACGTGTGCTTGGAAATACTTTCTGTAGAAGGAATCAGTGCAGGCAGAGCCACTTCATACGGAGCGGTACAAGGCATGCTAGAAGGCTGCTGTCTCGTGAGATGATGTCTGGAGCCTGCTACGAACTGGCCCCATGCCTGGACTGAGACTCAGCAGTGCTGCACACTGTCCACAGCCTTCTCTGTGACTCGAGGAAGTCATCTTTAAACCAAAAGTTTTAGTCATGGCTCTGTAACTGGTGGTGTGACCTCTGCCTTTTTTTTAATCTACCTGTTCTTCAAAAGAATCATCTTCAAATAAATATAAATCAATTATTAGCATATTTACTGTCCCATGGAGCCTATTACTGTGTTTATTTTACTTTTTTTTAAATACTTGGTCTTCATACAGCATTGTAAAAATAGAGCTCATAGGTGCTGCTTGGCAATAAATACCCACCCACCCTTGAATTTTGTTTTTTTTTTCAGTCCTTGGAGATGTACATAGCACTGAAGTGCAGCTGGAAAAGAACATAAGAAGAAAAGGAGGACATGCAGACCTGGTAAGTGTCACACTTTATAACCACACGATCTTTTCAAACGTTGCCAAATGTCAGCTATACTTGGGGACCAGAAGCAGTGGCCCTCCTCTTGCCCAGCTACAGGAATGCTGATATATGTTCATCAAACAAGACGTAGACCTTGGCAGAAAGATGTGGGGATTAAGATTCTTGCTTGTAAAAGCCACCAAAGCCATTTGAAAGAAGTGCTGGGTCCCCAGTTCCAGTTGATTGCAAAGAGCACTAGGTTTCACAATTGGTCAGCAATAAGGGGTGATAGAAGACAATTCATGATAACACACAAAAGAGACTTAGATGTTTTGTTATAGGATATCAGTTGTTCTCTGTTTACATAGTGCCTTTGTTTCAAAGTACAAGTGAAGGATAACAGCAGTGAAACTGGAAGCAATACTTGACAATGAAAGCAAACAAGCCATCAGCTCTGGATCTCAAGTGAGAACAATAGATTGAGCTTACAGAGGAAAATAGAAGATCAAGACAGTGGGAGAAGCAGCTTGAAAGAAAGAAAATAGATTCCTATGGCTATATTTAGAGCTGAAATTGTGAATGGTAAGGAAGTACATTTTTGCTGCATCATCTCGAGGTAAGATGCCGAGGCCACGTGTGCTTTTCTTGTAGACCCTTTCTCAAGCCCTCCTTTGCTGGTGATGGTGTCTCAGCCTGCAATACCCCGTTGCAATGGATGCTACAAGTTTTACATCATTTACAGAGTATGTCTGACTTGCACTGATGTGCCTGATCTTCTGAGAAGCACTGCAGTACTTTGCAAAATCATTTTAGTTCACCCTGGAAAAACCTGAAAGCCAACACTTCAGGACATACGGACTAAGACAGGTCCTTGAGACAAGTGAGAGATTCTGCAAAAGCCAGGCAATGTTAGCAGACACATCTCTGGCTTTGGCCTTCTAAAAGCCCAGGAATTAAGATTATAATTAATAGTTGTGCCAACAGGTTTTGGCTCCACTTAACAAAACAACAAAGTCTTGAGCCTTCGTTTTCTTTCCAGACTAGCTTCTGCAAGATCAAGGAGTATTTGCTCAACCAGGCTGGCCACTGACCTACATAGAGCAGCACAGCTCAATACAATGAAGGGCAAAGCTGAAATTCCTTTTTAAAAATAATCTAAGTTTAGAAACAATTTAGATGCTGGTGTAGCCGTGTAACACCAGAAGCTGCAGAGCCTAAAGCTGGTGGTTTAATCTGTACCTGGCTCTTGGCAGACCACGTGCTGCTGCTGATTTTGCATCTAAAAAATCTCCATTTAGGGTGTTACTAGTTCTGAATGGCAGAGGCATAGATGGAGACACGAAGAAACCATATTTCTTAATATGTAACAGTCTCTAAATGCAGTATTTTGTATTAATTTAAAGAGGTCTGCTCTCATTTATGTATACTGCCCAGCCCAAAAGAGGTTCAAATTCCTGACCTAGGTCTCCTGGCAGTATGGCAAGATAAGTAAAAAATGTTAATAGTATCTCCCATTATATATCTCTAGTTGCTTACATATCTTTTAACAGTTTTCAGGGCTGAGATTTTACAAACTGCTCAGTGTTGGTCTAACTTTGACCTTGTTGCTTCCAGTGATTGAGGCATTCATTCAAAATAGATCCCAGTATGAATATATAATTTGGGACATTGAAGTAATTCCTTTTTCTACTCTTATGGAGTAATATTTTGCTTGTTAAATCACATTAACTCAGTCTTCTGCCAGCCCTGAAATAATTTATCCTCGTAGATCCTATATTCATCTCGCTGTTATTCAAAGTGGTTGATGTTTGATGACCCAAGCACATAGTCAATCATTATAATTTCTTAATTTTTGTCAGGAGATTTTACAAGTGCAACTAGTGTCGTATCTAAGAAAAGAAACCCTTACATGTGAGAAATTACTGGCCGTCCATTTCATGATCGAAGGCATACAGCAAGATTAGTGATCATCTGTAGCTCAGCTGTTATTTTTACTGGGTTATCAAAGCCCTGGGGAGGATTTTGTAAAGCTATTTAGCCTGAAGGAAGGGATTAAAGAGGTTTCTCCCCATGAAACATCTGTTGCAAATGTACTTTCTAATATTTGGAGCAGAATGTTAAAATTAGTCAGAAAGGGGAAAGAGTGTCTCCCCTGTTCAGCGGCCGTACTCTCTGCTCAGCCATCCCACGGCTCACCCCCCTCTTTCTTTCCCAGCCCAAACCAGCAATTGGCCTCCCCAATACAGAACAGAGGACTTCTTTGGATGCTGTGCCCTACAACACCTTGATGGGATACTGCAACTTCTTCCTTAAGCTCTCTTCCCTTTTGTCAATTAACGAGAAACTAGGACTTGAAGTGAGTGCTATATCCAGAAAGACCAACCATCCATGATCTCCTTGTTTTCTTGCCCTAGTTCCCAGACTCCACACTCATGCTTTTGTGGTATATGCACCTGCACACACTTTTTTTTCCAAAACAGGTAACTGGAATAGTGCATAATCATGCCTACTTTGAGCAACAGCTGATGATTTTCCCAAATAAGCCCATTATCTACAACCTCCACTATTTGTGTGATTAAAAAAACCCCCGAACTGTGCTCACTAAAAAAGCAACCCAACAAAAGCCCCAGTAGAATATTAAACAAACTTGGGTACGAGCAGTTCTCATACTATGGCAGCCCAAGAGCTGTTTTCTGTACCTTTCTTCTCCTTTCACAGGGCTCTCTCAAGCCCATTTATCCCGGCCCCAGGAAAAAGCTTGTACTCCAGGGGCAAGGATAACTTTTCTTCACCAGTAGCAGACAGAATGGGGTTATGCTATACTTCCACTGCTTATAGTACTGCTTCCTATAATATGTGTGGAGAAGGGAGATATCCAGTAATAAGCAAGTGCATTCACTACAGAGCAATATGTACTGCACAAACTTAAGTGATAAAAGGAGTTGGATAGAAACAAATTCTCAGTTTATTCTCCTGGTTCATGCATAGGAGATTTTCAGAAAAAGTGAGGAGACCAGGCTTGATATTTCTCGTTCTTAGTGCTTTTTTTTATTATTGAGTTTAAGAAAATGGTCTGATTTTTATTTTTTTTCCAAGCAAAAGAAGAATTTAAATCTTCCCCTCTGTATAAGAGGGGGAAGAACTACATACTCATGCTTATATATGCTGGACTTAGTAAACTTCAGGAATGTGAGGAAATGGCTTGCCAATAGCATCACAGTAGTATCCTATCCAGAGCCATAAGTGCCACTGATCACACGGTATTTCTGTCTTCAGTTCATCCAGACAAGTGACAGACCCCTTAAAAACGCACCATCCCTGTTGCTGAGGGTGATATCCCATCAGACACAAGAAGAGGGGTAGCACGACTACGGCGGCTGCTGAATGCTTAGCAGGACATACCTGTCTTTGTGAGGCAATGATGCACCTGCTGTGCATGTGCTGAGAAATAACCAAGCAAGGATACAAAGGTGAAAAACTCCTAAAGCTGGATACTTGGGGAGGGCCCAGGACTTACACCCTGTAGTCATCCAGGAATGGAAGAGGTTTCTTCTTGCAGATCCAGGTTGTGGTAACAGAAAGTAGAACTGAAATTTTTAATAGACTGTTTCAGGCTGGTATATAGAAGAGTTAGAGATAGAATTTCTAGTGCTGAGTATGAGGACAAGGTCATAAATAAGGTGGCAGACAGTAAAACAACAGCAAATGCCTGTGCCTACTGCTATAAATTGCAACTCAAAGGCTAGCTGGTATCGGTATACCAGATGAGCTTTTCTAGTACGGCATGGGCTTTAAAAAGTCCTTAAACACTTCACCTGGTTGAGGTTGTACCAGAAATCCTGGTGAATGCTTCCTGAAATCTGAGAGTGGATACAGGGACCAAAGGACCAGGATTTCTTTCCAAGGCAATGAGGAGGGGGGGTCCAGACTTTTCCCATCGCTAGTATGCACAGGCTATGCCGTGGTAATTTGGGAGTTCACCTTCAGTGCCTTCTCCAACCTTTTGGTTAAGAATAACAAAATAGTGAAACATGTGAGCTCTTGTCTACTGAAAACTGGAGTAAATCCAGAGTAATGTCACGCGGGTCATAAAACAGCCTGTAAATAACTGCTGAAAACCTGAGCTATATTAAAACTGGTGATATATGATTTAAAAAAGCTATTACCCTCAGCCTCTGTGCCTACATCCAGGTGACATGCTGTCCCCTCTGTAGGGATAGTGGGGACACAGCAGTTGACTTGGCAACTGCTGCTGTAATAAAATATTTTCCCTCCAAATCAGGAAGTATTAAAAACCTACTGACAAAATGCACCCTGCATTTTTCTCATGTAATAAATCTGCTTTTATATTTAGAGACCGTACTTCTTCCCCTGGCAGGACATAAGTGTGGAATACTTCTTTCCTCAGAAGACACTGTACCAGCCCGATTTCTGGAGGGCCTGTGAAGGGGTGATGCAGAAGTGCAAAGAGGAGCTTTGTGCAGGTTGAGCTGGTGGAGGCACAGGAGATGTTCAAGGGGCATCCACAGGCTTCATTGAAGATAACTACAAGGAGAAAGTAATTATACAGCCCACAGACTCAGCTGGCTAATGCAGGACAGAGGTCTGCCAAAGCCCTCCTTACCCTGGGAAAGGACTGTCAGTATGTCACATGAAAAATTTCCTGCATTCCCCATAGCGCATGGGCTCCTGCTCCAACACACTTCTGAGCAAGGCCAAAGGCAAGTGAGAGCCTATACTCATGCTATAAGACCCCTACAGAATCTGTACAGGCCGTTGTGACGTCTTCCTAAAGCCATTTTGACTCAAGGTATTCAGATAATATCCTCTGTTGAGAGGTGGGTGTATGAGAAAGAAGCTAAGACCATTTCCAGGTACACCCTGCCTTTGGGGGCTGCTGCTGGGCTTTAGAGGACACGGAGCTGTTCCTTGAAAGGAGACACCAGAAATAACTGCAGCCTTACATGACATCTGCAGCCAAATCTCAAACACAGATGACAAACATCTTGCCTTGAATATAATCTTGGCTATTCTATTTAATAAAGGCATCTATTAACTAATTATTGGCCAGTGGTTCTACAGCACTCCCAAGCACAGCAGAATCAGGATTCATGGTGTGAGTGGTAGCTGCCTCTTTTCCCTACATTTTTTACAAAATAACTCTGGGGAGGCATGCAAAGCCTCTGAAACACATTTAATTAGATAAGCTGAATCTGTCATGTAGAGTTTGGAAACCATCCAGGTCCAGGATGGATAATTCAGTAATCTGGCTGGGTGATAGTGGACTCTGCTGATTTATGTGTGAATCAACTGCTGCTCTTACAGGTTTCCCTTTCCTCTATAGCCCAGTAATTCATTTGATCATCCCTTCTCCCATCTAAAGCTTCTGGGATTTTTCCCTTTGCCATCCCTCTGCCCTGAAACACATCCATACACTAGATTTTTCAGGACCGGTTTTGCAGGGGTGGAGAAATGGTGGCGCACAGATTAGCGAGACCATTGCACATGATGGGTAATGGGGCCACGGAGATGACTTCCCAGGTCTCCCGTCCTATGGGATTTCTGCTGTATTTTCTTCTTAACCAAAAAGCTCCCTCTTCAGTGGGGGAAAGAGGGCTCTGTGTACGTCCTCTGTGGCCCTCACTGATAGTTATTTCCCTGGGAGTAGACTGTAGAAATAAAGAAATCAGCAAGACAAGACTACAACTTGCACAAGAGTTGACAAGCTGTGTAAAACAGCTCCAGGGCCAATCACAGACACTGAGATGTACTGAAGTAGCAGCACTGAGTGTGTCTCAAAGGCTGCCCTGATGAAGAAAACCAGATTACCCTTCCTATTGGCAAAGTGCTATCTGGGAGAACCTTGCACAATATTATAATCTAGAGCTTAAGGTGTCTGGCCACCTTGCCCAGGTAACTGCACCCAAACTGTAGACTGCTTACAGGATGAGGTTAATTCACTAGAATCCCAGTCACCATCTTTTAATAGTGTCTGAAAGGTGCTGGAGTATCTCCTGCATGCTCCTACCTGGGGCCAGTGACCAAACTCCAGCTGAGGGCTGAGGGCAGC
The DNA here is from genome assembly GCA_027574665.1 of Rhynochetos jubatus. Lineage (NCBI taxonomy): Eukaryota > Metazoa > Chordata > Aves > Eurypygiformes > Rhynochetidae > Rhynochetos > Rhynochetos jubatus. The sequence goes on along the minus strand of CM050651.1, from coordinate 53,980,385 downwards.
AGGGAAGGGGCAGAGCTCCCGGGGAGCACAGCAACGGCTTCTGATGCTAGGGGGAAGAGGGAGATTGGGAGCTGGGGGTTGAATGTCTTTGGTGGAGGACACAAAGCAAAAAGTCTTCCATTCTTGAAGCTGTATAGCAGATTAAAAAGAGGAGTTGCTGCCTGGCATTTTCTCTCTGAACAGCAAACTGCTGGCCAGCTGCTGTGGAAGGAAACTCATCGGTTTGCTTACAGTGTCACCTGGAGCTCTAAAATAATCTTTCTGCAGCTAGAAAATGTTTGGGCTTAACTGACACTGTTAGTGCTGCAACCCCTAGGGAAAAATATGATGAGGGAGAGGGAGACGGGGCTGAAAAGGCAGGAGACGTGCTGTGTTTGCACAGCAGGCTGTAGTCCCCGAGCAGCCCGCAATCACTGCTGCCTGCCTCGCAGAGCAGGTACTCGATCTGTGCGTGCAGAATACGGCTAACACATCTGTGCTCCAGAGGACACTGCAGCTTCCTGGGCCTGTGAGCAAGAATCAAGGCATGTCCTACAAATAAATAATTTTTGAATGACATAACATGTGCAGGCTGGTTTCAGAGGGCTTTGTGTGCTGGGTAGGACGATTACGTGTGTAATAAGGTGCAGTCAGTGACTGTAGCATTTCCTGCAGCTCTCTTCTCTCTCATGTGAGTTCCCTGGTATCCGCTCACTTGTTTGCTTTCACGGTGTAATCTAGCTTTCTGCAAGGGGTGCTCATTTTTGTCTGTTCTCCCGACTAAGTTTTGCAAAGTTGCGAAAGCAGACTATCTTCGAGATATCTAACACGCAATTCCTTTTGGTTGAAAGGTTTGAGTTTCCATTTTTGGAAAACAGTCATGGTGTAGCTCCATTGCAGGAAGACTTTTTAGAAGCCTGATGCCTGATGTCTCTTCAGTTAATCATACTTTCCACAAAAGTTTATTTAATATTTCGGAGCTAAACAAAAGTGCAAATAAATTATGCACATGAAATATAAATTACCCATTCGATTCTCAAATCATTCAAGCCTCATGAAATTCCTTTGCTGGTTTCTGGACCTATTAGTTGAGAAAGTTCAGCCTAAATCTAGTCTCTTGAAATCAGAACTGAACCCTTTTTTTTTTTTTTGTGACAGAGCAGAGAAGGGAGCCTGTGCTTTATTATTTTTAATAACAGAAGAAGAAGTAAAAGTGTATTCTTTTTCCAGGATTCTCCAGTGAGTATTTTTCATAACAAATAGAATTTCTTCTTTCAAGGTAAATATATTGCTCTCCTGATGCTTGTAATATGCAGAGAAGGAATCTATATTAATTTCAACATTTTAAGCTGAAAAACCCACCTCTGCTCTAAGAAGCTAACAAGGATAGCTGACCAGCATCAAGGATTCCGCTGTGGTTTGACTCTTGCTGCGTGCCTGCTGTCCTGACAATTCTTTGAACACAAAGGCCAGAGTGAAAAGTGTCGCCTTTATACTGTGTATGTGCACTTCAGCTCAAGCAAATTTAGCAGTTGACACATACTGACCCCATTTCTTCTAACAAACATCTCACTGTTTGTCTCACCAACAGCTATCAGCATCTTTTCTGCAGAATAGTCTCTACCATTGCTTCTCCTCCGTGCACTGTGCACATGCGTGCAACCCAAAACGAGAAACACCCCAAAGCAAGACACTGATGAAGTTGTAAGCAAAATCAAATGTCATAAAAGCAGGTACTGTAGGAATATGGTAAAACTGCAATAATCTAATTTACAGTTACCAACCCAATACTCCATGAGAGCAAGAGGCCATGCTGGAGCCACACTAACAACTTTTGTTCTGTCCAACAAGGCTTTTGTCACCTGAATTGTACAACAGAAGATCCTCCTGGTCACAGATGCAACCCAGATTTAAAGGTCAGCCTAAAGAGACCCAGCAACCATCACAGTGAAATTCAAGAGAGATATGAACTTCAGAGGAGTAAAGAACTTAGTTAATATTAAAAAAACCAAACCCACACGTATTCTATCCTGATATTAACAAGTTCAAAATTTCTCTGTTAACAAGTACAAAGTTTCTTGAGTCTGATGTGTTAGGATGTGGTTGAGAAGGAATAATTTATTTTTTAAAGTATGACATGGAGAGGCAGAGCTGCAAGGCAAGGTGACAACCAGCTCCAACTGTGTGGCACTTCCTTTGGGTACCCTACTGGGATAGCCTTAAGATTACAGCCTTTCCTCCCAGCTTAAAGATGGGCTGATGGACTGTCAGATTAGTCCTACCCCTGAGAAGATTTGCCTTTCCCTTTTATCTCCCAGCTTTCACTGCCTTCTGCCTTTCTCCATCTGATTAGATGAATTATCAAAGCATATTTTTGTGCTAGGCAGAATACCCCATCCCAGTGCAGCATGGATGGATTTTCAAAAGAACCGAATCTTGGTTTTGACTAGGCTTTTGATGAACAGAGAAGACAAAGCCTGCTAGTCCCTGCAATAAATCCATCAGGCACTCATGAAGGTTAACTGATGGGTATTCATTGCTCCAAAAGGCCTTCAAAATTTTGCTTGTTAAACCCAGGCTCCATCGCTCCATCAGAATCTGCCAGCAACAGGTCTTGGTCCCCACCGGGGCCAGCGTAGCCTGCCACGGAGGCATGCCTGTGCTGTTTGAGGCAATGTGAGTCTTGAGGAGCCTCAGTGTCACCCAAAGCCAACAGGAACCTGCCGTGCCATTCCTTCCAGCCACGCCATGCCACGTCAGGAGCCTCTGCGCAAATTACTACGTCTACATATCACAGTGATCAGCCTATCAAAAATAGTAGCTTCGGTCTTGAAGCTGGTATGAGGATGATGCTGTGCCCAGATTAATGAGCACACTCACTCTCAGCAGGGCCAATTAGCCAGGGTAGGCTGGTGGGTTAATTCACTTCCAGAGCTGGCTTGTTTTCTACTTGTGACCTTGTTTGCCTCTAATTTGGGTAACTTTGCATGCTGTCACACTACGTCTTGAGACCTGGCAGCATCTATGCCACTTCTGAAACGCCGCTTAGTCATTTAGTTCCTATAAGCCGTGTCACGCTCAGCAGAGCTATACATAAATAAGTTTTAAATATCTAGGCACCAGCACACTTCTCAGGTGGTTTCAGGAACCCAGCCCACGCAGCCGTTTAATGCCAACCTGAGAGTGGCTGATTGCTGCTTCATGCAAAACCTGGACTGACACATTGATATATCTTTCACAAAAGTAAGTCAGACTGAAGCATAAAATACCATCACCATACTACCAGGTCACGTGAAGAGGGGACAGCGACAATGGGCACCTAGAAGACTGAAAATCCACCACAAAATACAGGTTCAGTATAAAGGCTTGAGAACCATTTACATTTGTTTGAAGGATAAAATACTGTCTGTCTCCCTCATTTGCTCTTGAGGGAGGAAGCTAACGCTTAAAAGATGTACATAAAGTCTTCAAGAAAACAGGTTAAATGAGGTGGCTGTCTTCAGATTTACTTTCAAAATAAATTCTCTTACACTGGGCTCACAGTCACAAGGCTCAAGGCAGTGGTAGCAAAACACTTAGTAGTCCTTTACTGCAAAGACACAACCCTAGACAAAAAAAAGAACTAAAAATTTTAAAAGTCAGGAGAAAATTTCTCATTATACCTGCAATAATGTGAATTACTGTACCATATCCATATTTTAGTGTTAACTAGTCATCAAGGTTGAAATATCTTGTTATTGCTATAATTCTCTAAGGAGCAATTGTTTTACTGAAGACATGAAAAAAAATGAATTTTCTTAATTAGTAGGAACAGTGCAGCAGGGCTGACAAAAAAACCCTGATTTTATTCAATGTCTCTGAGGGACAGACAGAACCAAATTTCTGAAAATTTGTCTCTTTCATCTCTCAGCAAATTGAGCCTGTAATTATATTCTAGATCTTGGTAGAGACTTAGTATTTGTACTTTAATGTGCCGTTTTTAAAGTTTTCATAATTTTGTATGTATAGATGATTCATTTTGAGCAGCAGCAAAGGAATCTTGAAAATTTTCCTCTCTTTTTCCACACATTTTTGCAAACCTGGTCCCAGTTTTGCACGGACTGGGTCTGCAACCGAGTTTTTTCGGTGCACACGTTTACAGAAAGAGTTCTGTAAATACAGAAGAGTTTTGTAAGCACAGAAGAGAAGCTGCGACAACCATCACACTCCTGCAAAACTTGAGGAGATACTGAAAGCGAGCTGCTGTCAAGAATAACTCCGTTCAACAGCAAATACAGATGTCGTGGTTGCGCAGGGCGGGTTTTGAGGGAGGCTTTGGGAAGGCAGGCAGGGTGGGGAGGTGCGATTAGCGGGGCCCTGGGCAGGGACGGGGTTATCGCCGCTGGGGACTCCTGCCAGGTCACGGGGCAGTGTTTCTCTGAAGCGGACAATCTGCAGGAGTTTAGTCATAATAAAACAGGATAAAGTGTGTTTTCGTCAACATGGAAAGGACTGGGGCTCACGCTGTGAAAACAGCTGCGAAAACTGTCTGTTTTGGAGTCTGACTTTCTCAGCTCCAACTTTTAAGATACGGAATTCTTCATAGAATATTTAAACAGGAAACAGTGATTATAAGTAAAAATTCAAGGTCTGAGTGGGGGAAAAAAGTTATTTTCAAGGGAATATAGCGTTTGGGATTTTGTGTTTGCAAAACCTGATAAAAACAGGGAAGAATTGAGGGGAGGGGGAAAAGGAAGTAAACTTTCTCAGACATATTTTCCCACAGAAAGATCCATGAAGCTGAGACGCACGTTTCAATTTGTGCAACTCTCCAGTGCAGGGAAGTACACCACAGGGAGTTTCAGTGTTAAACATCCGATCTCTCAGACCCAGATTCTGCACACAGAAACCAAAAGGAAAACCTCAGTCACTGCTGGCACTTCCAAATTACATCAATAACTGCGTTGCTTCACTCACCTTACACGCACTGTAGGGTGGCTATTTTCGTCTGCAGATGTAACGCCACAGCACGGTGGCGTTACAAATCACTGGGACAGTGTGGGGCTTCACTGTCTGCGCTGGGGTTGATCTTCCAGCCTGAGCCCCGCCACCTGCCTTCACAGGGCTCAGGGTAGCGATGTGGCACATTCACTTTCAAAGCTCTATCTCATACTATGTCGATGCCTTATTTTTCTGCTTATAAAAGGGTTTCCATGTTTAATGCCTTAATTCCTGCTCAAATTTGAGAGATTTGCCAACAGGTAAAAAAAACCTGCATGTGGGCACCTAAATGTTTAATCCAGCTCCGTGCCTACTACTAGATGACTTAGATGTTGCTCACACGTTCCTGTACAGCTCAGAAAGCTTGTGCTCGCAGGACTGGACCATACTTCATGCGTTAAGAACAGCTCTCCATGCTCAGCTGTGTTTGGCTTTGGCATGTTGCATATGACAAGGCCAGCTGGGCTAGTAGGGGTCTGGACAGCTAATCAACCAGAAAGAGCAAGCAGCTATCTCTGGCGTCCTCCCCCGTCCCCCAGCAGAACACATTCTTCCGGAGCCACTGATATTCTTGCAGCACAGGCCTGATTTATGACTAGTGCCTTCACGAGTTACTGGGATGCACATACCTAATTTGATTGTAATAGTTACTGTAGCACAAATTGATAACATTTGCAGACAATCTTTCTGTAAAAAACTTGTGTTTACAGAAATTAATTCCATTAGTATTTCCTATTTTCAAATATTCAAATCTGTGAATACAAATGCTTCTGCATTTGTATAAAAATATCCTCAAGATGCTCATACTAAAACATTATTGAAACATGCGCCAATATATACATGTATGAGAGAAACACGGTATGAGAGCTAAAGAAATACACTACATATACTCTATCAGAGAAACACACTAAATAAATACCTGTTTTTAAACTCCTATTCAGCTGGTATAACAGTCCAACAACTATCTTGCTCAGGCGGACGGTCCCCTCAGCTACTTTCAGTTGAAGTACACAGAGCTGAACTTAGCAATTAGATAAAAAAGTTGAGCTACTTTCTAATTGCCACACGTTCAACTACATGAAGCAATTAGCAGGAACACTTTTTGGATTAGCTTTAGCAAGCCCTGCTAGCAGGGCCTCCTGTCCTTCACCTTGCTGGAACTGCTCACTGGTGAGCTGATACACAGTTTAAACCTGCACAGCCCCGTGCCGTTAGCTGAAAAACACTTTGCACGTGGTAGTAGGGTCCCTTTTACTAACTCTGAATGTTTTACACATCTATAAGTTATTTATTTGATAGAGGGCAATAAATAAAGGTGAAAAAGGCTGTCCCTTTGACCCGCAGACTAGGGTTCTGCAGCATCACACAGTAGCCTCGGGTGGTTTTTAGGCCCAGGATTAACGGGGATTGGGAACAATGCAGAAGCAGCATGCTGAATCAAGGGTCGGAAATCGCTTTGCGGGGCAATTTCTCCGGTAAGATTCAAAAATGATGATGATTTCCAAGTACAAATACACACCCTCATGCTCTATATTCAGAATTTGTTGATTTAATCTCTATTTTTGTACAGTAAATGGTGTAGCTCAGAGCTTGTTTGGATGAGCTGACAACGCTGCATTTCATGGCACAAAGGTTTGGCCGCATGTGACGAAGCTATCAGAAAATTTGGGAGAAGTGAACGCAAGTAAGTTTGTTAAACTTTGCCGGCAAATAAGAGAAAAGAGAGATTTGTTTTCAGTCAGAGACACCGCATCATGCCCTTTTCTCCCTATTAGGGAAGGCAATGAAGCATTTCTGTTTATTCTGAACTTACTCCTGGTCATTGTGGATACAATTCGTTTCAAATCATAGAATGGTTTGGGTTGGAAGGGACCTTAAAGATCATCTAGTTCCAACACCCCTGCCAAACGTGTATTATCTTTAAAAATCTTTATCTCCCAACTACATACTGAACTTTGATAAAAAGAGATTCCCTTGTATCCATTCTCAGTCAGATGGATTTCAGCCTCTGGGTCTATTTTTTTCCTCATGTTCATTTTGGCCTTATAAAGGATTCAGTATTAATGAAGGTGAAACATTTCTTTCCCGGCAAAGTCCCCTCCTTGGAAAAGCAGCATGCTGCTTTTTTCCCTCATCCTTAATTCTCTGTCCCTTTGGTCCATTTCTTCTCTGCAGTCTTCAAGCATCATAAAAGCTGCAATTCTCTTTTTCCTAGGTTTCTAATAATTATCTCTTACTTGTTCATACAGTCTCTCTCCTATTCCCTTTAAGAAAATTGCCAACACTCTACAAACTGCATAATGAATAATAAGAAACCATTTTATTGCACATTTAGCTCTAAGCACACTCATGAATTATCTAAGTTGGATTGTGAATGAAGATTAACACTAAATCCTTGCCTCAGATATAGAGGTGCATTAAGAATATCGGTAATATCTGTGACAGACAGAAACATCTCCATGTTTTCTGTAATAAGCAAGAAAATCCCGTCTTGTTTGCTCTTCAGCAGTCTCAAGAATATGTCTGTGGAATACAAGTATTTTTCATCTCTTAGCTGAAGGACAGAGCTGCACAGTTCATCCTGCCAAGCTAATGTATTTATGGCCCGAAGAGCTCTCCTCACCCCCAGACTTCAGGCTTACAGTGGAATCCAAGGTATGTAATGATGATATGAACATGATATACTTTACTGTAACCTGTGCTTCAGGCAGCTGTTAATGCCAGTCTAGCTTTCTGTAGTCTGCAGCCAAAGGGAAGTTGTCTGCAGCATATGTATAGCTTCAGTCCCCGGCACACTTACTGTGAAGTCAATGGCATGCTGAAATAAATGCCACAGAACCAGAGACCCATTTGTTAAAATTCAGGACTCAGATGTTAACGTATATTTGGGATCATTTCTCTGCCCATGAAAGAAATTAATTTCCTCCCTGCTAAATTACTCTTGTAGTAGCGCCTAAAGTCTCACACAAAGAACCAGAGACACATTGTACTAAACTTTATGGAAACACTGGGAAAGATGGTCTGTCTCCAAAGAGATAAAAGTCAAAGGTAGCAAAAAGGTCAAAACACATAAAAGAGAAAGCAAGAACTACAGTGGGAAGGGAAACAGAGACATACACCGACCGCCCCACAACTGCTGAGCATATCAGTAACAAGGATTTGAACTCAGTCTGTTGGCTCCTTCTATTGTGTGCTGGTGCTTCTGACAATCTTGGTCAGGAGAGACATGCCTTACTGTTTCAATATTGCCCCAAATAATCCTATTGTAAGGTCCTTTTGTTATGCAGACCCTTAAATTTTCAGCCCCAGTTTATGCAAGTCATATGCTTCTTTGTTAGCTGGGAGATCATTATACTTTTCACCGAGTGTAAATGCTTTCAGTGGCATGCAGGTCAATAATATCCTACTCCCTGCTAACTTTATGAACATGCAACACTTGTGCACACAACATAGAGCCAAAAATGTGCACAGTGGGTTTCTCTGCAGCATCTCAGTTAGTGGTTCTGGTCCTGAACAGTCAGGGAAGGCCATCAATCAATCTTACTGCTTTCCCTTGGACTCTTACTCTCATTGATCTGCAAAAAAGAACATGAGTAATTTTTAAGTTCAGACCTTCAAAAAGCTAAGTAGCGTGGAAGGATGGCTTAGTTTTATTTACATGCAACACTCCCCCTAAGACATCCTCACAGGACGTTTACTTTTGGGCAGCAGTATGACATTGTTGACTCATATGTGCTTTTTTTTCCTATAAAATCTTCAAATATTTTTCTACTGAAATGCTGCTAGTAAGCACTTCCCATTTTTTAAATTATTAATGTTTATTAATTAACATTAAATTGATGTTTAACAGTACCTAAATGTACCTCTACTATGAAAATACCAAGTGAGGTATTATCAAAGGCTTCATTAACCTCATCGCATATACTTACACCTTCTCCCTATATTCTTTATTTATGTGCATACATTAGTGAAAGCAATGGCAATGTGTTGAATGTACTGTGGATTAGATTTTAATTATTGCAGTATATGGAACAAAGACATACTTAAGTTCATGCCATTTACAACTGCTGTAGGATCAATCTACCTTCTTTACAACATTTTCTAGAAAACTGGTTCTCTGTGAAGTGACTGTTTTGTATCACAAAACTGCATTCATAATTGAAGTGCTGTACACCAAGCACATCTTCAGCATGGAGGTCTCAATACCTTTTTGGAGTGCAGGGGCATCACCCATGCTTACAAAGAGGTGGAGCTCAGATATGGACCCAGCTACCACCTCATCTGAATTTCTCATCTGCAAAGTCAGCTATCATGTGCCAGACTGAATTTGCACGTACACAGTGACAGGCAGGCTTTGTGGACGAGGGAAGATAAGAAATAGGTGCAAAATTTGCAGCAGATCAATGTGGTCGGCACAGACATGCTATTTATCTTCCCGAAGCTCCTTGGAAAGGGTTCAAGACACCTTCAAGGGCATTTCCTCTTACAAGAGGGAAAGTGAGAACCTCCATGTCTAAACTCCGTGGTGATCTGTGAAGGAGTAAGTGTTAGAGGGAAACAAGAAGAGCCAAAGTTCTGTGACTGATTTTTGGCAGAGAAGCACTCAAAAAATCCAGTAGATTTGGTAATAGCAGGCAAAACTGATTTCTTGGATCTAGCGCTGCCCAGAAGTATGAAAAGGGTGTAGACAGGAAAAGATGACAGCAAGACCACAGGGCAGACACGGAGAGTAGGAGCTGGCTGCGTGTTAAAGGGAAAGAGAGGGAAAAGAAGGCAGAAAAAGATATTAATGTCAATTTTCTTTCCATAAAAGCCCTATTTTCTACTCATTTTTTCTCCATTTTACCTTAGCCTTTGAGTCAGTGAATGGTGTCCGTTCACTCTAGCAATAAATCTAACCCCCAGTTTCTAGATCCCACTATTTAACAAGATTTTGGAACTTTGTCATTTGATTATCTGCACAATTCTACCTGATTATTTGCAAATTTCTACTGAAGTATTTGTCTGTGTGACATTCTGACTGCTACATCCATCATAAAATCACCTTGGAGTAAGTGCAACAGTGGGTTTTGCTTGCCTGAGCTTTTTAAAATAGACATACGATTCTACAAGAGGAGCCAACCTGCATGTGTAGACTCATGAGACTACTTCCGTGCCCTGCAAACACGTTTGGAGAGAGCAAAATTAAACATTTAAGCATGGTGATTAAGGCATTGATTCTGCAAATACCTACTACCAGGCATAATCCCTTTGAAATCAGGGGGACTATGCACGGTCAGAAAAGCTGTGCCTGTGAGTAAACATTTGCCTCACTCAGCCCTTGAAAGCGATTGCTGGCAGTATTTTTCTTCTAGATGGACAGTACTCGCTCGTCGGCAGTCCACAACTATGAAATTACATATATTGTAATCATGAAAATTATATAGGCCTGCCCCTAATAACAGCCTGTAGTCAGTAATTGGCTCGGTGGTGAGATGAGCTGCACTTAGTCATTCTGTGAGAGGCACGCAGGAAATGCCTAGATGAACTGTGGTAATTAGACATATATTATTAGTATTTATTAAAACACAACTAGTTACACTGGTCGTACATATTCTGTAGGCAGACCTTTTGAAAACTGAGAAATCTAGCCTTAGCCCTGCAATGTGGGCCTTGTTTACAACAGAGAGTTGTGCTGACCTAACTGTATTACTATAGTTAAGGCTGTACATCTCCAGTTTAGGAGGAGTTGTACCAGCACAGCTGACGTTTTCTCAGCAGAAGGAAAACCAGCGACAGTGTAAACCACCTTTGTAACAGTATAAGCATGCGCCAATTTATATAGTAAAATTAAATGGGTTGTAAAAATCCACACAGCTCAAATTGGTACGTGATGTATGAAGAGACCAGATTCTGTTTCACAAATAAATGTGAATCAGTGAATCTCACCCTTCTTGCATGTGAGAAGGAGAAGGGAGAAGTGAAAATGCCCAGTGTTTAGGATAGAGCCTTTTATGCCTCAGCATCTTGTGACTTAAGCAACATTTGCAATTCAGTGAAATGCAATGTATTCATTTGGCGTCTGCCTGTAAAAGTATTCGAATCAGTCTGAACTGACTCTTTAAATAGGAACGAAGAGGGAATCACTACGGCTGGAGGGAGAGAGGCTGCTCATTTGAGAAAACAGCAAAAGGTCACAGAGGGATAAATGTTTCTGCCAGCATTAATTTTACTATAATGTTCCAGTGTCTCAACTTGAAAATTGAAGGGATTTTTCCTTGTTTTTCCAGTCAGAGGAAGTAATGCATATATATGAATAAGAAATGCACTGTGTTATGGAAGCTGGTTCATACTCTCTGAAGAAGGTTTTTGTTTTCCAGTGTTCACTGATGAGCATCACGGCACTGGTGAACAGAGGGCAGGACCAGGCAGCAGAGACTGGGCTTCTGCATGGGACCCTGCCTCTGGCCTGCTGTTAACCCTCTGGTAAATCACCTTCTCTCTGTGTGTCTCAGCTTCTTCCTCTGCAACATGAGAGGAGGTCAATTTGCAAAGCACTTAGAGAAATAACGATGACAAACAAATGCTATATATTAGTTGGGTGGAATTGTTATTAGCTTCTATACCTTCTTTTGTTGTGCAATAGCCACCATTAAATGCAGAAATTTCTGCTTTGATTGCTTATTAGATAATTTACTGATTTTGGATACAAATCTGAATTCAGATTTCAGATTACATTCAAAGCTTCCAATTATTGAATGTGAATTTTCAGTCTGAGGCATTGATTTCTTAAAAATCCATGTTACAGAAAATGCAAATTTTCACATGGAATACTCCAATAAAACACATTTTATTCCTATTTATTATCTTGAATATCCAAATGGACACAATCGTCTGCTCAGCAATGTTACCTGTGTTTGAAGATTACCCTCATTATGTGTTTAAAGAGAAATTGCTACAAGTAATTCCATTACCAATTCCTACCAGTAATTCCATTAGGCTGAATCACTGAGGAACCTTGTTTCTGACATTATAACCAGATATATCACCTGACACAGTGAAATGAATGCATCAGGCACTGGGTGGCTGCTGAGAAGGATATACAGAAAGTTAGGAAAAGAGAAAACAGTACACAGACATGGGATCTCACAAACCGAGACAGGATTTGGAGCCCATTGTTCATTGCTGTATCTTACTATTAACCTTCTGCAATTAAAATAAATAAATAAATAAATAAGTTTTGATTTGCATAATTACAAAACACACACACCTTTTATGTAAAGCCTTGAATATGGAAATAAAACTATTCACATGTGAATATATTTTCAGGATCAGAACTGATATAGAATCATAGAATAGTTTGGGTTGGAAGGGACCTTTAAAGGATGTCTAGTTCAACCCCCTGCAATGAGTAGGGACATGTTCAGCTACATCAGGTTGCTCAGAGCCCCATCCAGCCTGGCCTTGAATGCTTCCAGGGATGGGGCATCTGCTCTGGGCAACCTGTACCAGTGCTTCACCACCTTCATTGCAAAAAATTTCTTCTTATATCTAGTCTAAACCCACCCTCCCTTAGTTTAAAACCATTACCCCTTGTCTTATTACTACAGGCCCTGCTACAAAGTCTGTCTCCATCTTTCTTATAAGCTCCCTTTCAGTACTGGAAGTCTGCTATAAGGTCTCCCTGGAGACTTCTCCAGGCTGAAGAACCCCAATTGTCTCAGCCTTTCTTCACAGGAGAGGTTCTCCAGCCCCCTGAGCATCTTCATGGCCTCCTCTGGACCTTCTACAATAGGCCCATGTCCTTCTTATGCTAGGAGCCTGTCATGGTTTAATTCCAGCCAGCAACTAAGTACCACACAGCCACTTGCTCACGTCCCACCCTTCTGTAGTGGAGGAGGAGAATTGGAGGAAAAGACAAAGTTGTGAGTTGAGATAAGAACAATTTGATAATAGTAAGTAAATTAAATAAAACAATGATACCAATAATAGTAACAATACTAATAACATAATGAAAATATGGAAAGGACAACCAATGAAACAACGGCTCACTACCCGCTGACCAACTGAGAGCCAGAGAGAAGGAGAGCCCACCCCTGGTCCAACCCCCAATTTATATACTAATCACGATGTTTTATGGAATCAAATACTCCCTTGGCTAGTCTGGGCCAGCTCTCCTGACTTTGTCCCCTCCCAGCTTCTCCTAGCGAAGAAGTTGGGAACACAGGCACATCATCAGAAACCGAAAAAGTCCTTGACTTGGTACAAACATACTTTAGCACCAACTGAAAACACCAGCATTATCAATAGTCTTCTCTGTGCAAATCCAGAACATAGCTTCACACTAGCCACTGTGAAGAAAATCAACTCTGTCCCAACCAAAACCAGCACAGGGCCCCAGACCTGGACACAGTTCAGCCAGTGGGGTCTCATGAGAGCTGAGCAGAGGATGAGAATTGCCTTCCTCAACCTGCTGGCCACACTTCTTCTGATGCAGCCCGGCTCATAACCCTGAGGGACACCACTCATCACTGATCTCCATCTGGACTTTGAGGTGTTGACCACTACCATCTGGATCCAACCAATTCCTCATCCACTGAACAGTCCATCCATCAAAACTATATCTCTCCACTTCAGAGAGAAGGATGTTGTGGGAGATTGTGTCAAAGGCCTTACATGAGTCCAGATAGATGACATCTCTAGTGCTTTCCTTGTCCATTGATGTAGTCACTGCATAATAGAAGGCCACTAGGTTGGTCAGGCAAGATATGCCCTTGGGTATTGTCAGGTGTTTCCATCTGTAAGTTCCAGGAAGTGTGTACAGTCACTGCAAAATCATATTGGGTCTGGTTTACTGCTTTAGTTCTGTAAAGGGTCAAATATAAGTAAAGTTAAACTGGAATACAGGAAACAGAAGTCCCAGCTGCTTGTATATTGAGGGTGACAGAATAGCTACTTTTGCTTAATTCAAATTGTCTCTATTTCTGTTTCACATTGTCTCTATTTTGCCTATACTCAATAAATTTATGCATATTAATTAAATGGTTTATGTTGGAAATGTTTATATTATGCCTTTTTGTCGATAAAGCACACAAAACAATCTAACAGATACAGTAATATTATTTGTCAAATTATTTAACCTATTGCATAATGACCTATTTTCCTTTTTTATATTTTCTGTATTGTTGGTATATGTAGGAAACTGTCTTTACATGGCACTGAATCTTTGAATTGCAATAATACCCTATTTACTGTGAGACAGAAACTTCCTAGGTGCAGAAATGGTTCGTTCCTCAAGTCCTGGGAAATCTTTCCAATATTTACAGGTATAGGTCTTGAACACCGGTGACACAGGCCCCACAGGCTTTATCAGTATTGACTTTACTGAGCTGTTTGCCAGGATGCATGTCATGAAATACATGTATTTTGGCCAGGATGCATGGATATCATCCCAGCATCTTCTGTCCATTCCAAACCATGTTTGCTGCAGAGATGGGCTTGAATTAATTCTCCCAGTTCAATGACTTCTCAGTTCAAGGCAGTTCAGATGCAGGGTCTCATGTACTCCCTTCTCTTACAAATTTCCTGCCTGTGTCCCTTCGGCTTGTCCCATGCTGTTATCTGAAAACCCTATGCAAACTATGAAGGCTTTTATAAAAGCTTTAATTTTGCACAGGTCTGTATGAAAATGATGATACTGTAAACATAAATGATCTACGGATGAGGAGACCAGTGTAGGATCTTAATAGGCTGTGTTCTTCCTGTTCAATTAGTTGTGAATTTTATATCTTTCTGGCCCTAACTTAGGAAACCACTTTAACCTGTGATAAAATCCCTGTGAAATCCAGATCTCAGCAGGCATTTGAGGCTTAGCCTACACTAAGTGTCCAAAAGAGCAGCTTAAAGGAATATTTATCATGGTAAACCAGTATTTCCCTGTGACTGGGACACAGTCTCCAGGCAATCCACCACAAGAGATCTGAGAGATCATGAGACACTGAAAACTGTATTAAATAACACTGAGTCTACTTAAATATTCAACTTCTGTGAGATCTGACATAGTGTGTTTGGTAGCTCTACCCCTTCCATACCCTGCAGGTGACTATTCCATTATCTCAGTGCTCCACAACCCACACTCTCTTATCGTTCACCTTCAAGAATTCAATCTCCTGAAACACGCGTGGAAGTGATGTACACTTATACTGAGAAATGCAAAGACATACCATTCAGCACCCCTATCTGAAAAGCCACTATATTTGATAGACATGAATATAAATTAGCATATACGTGCACATTTATGGATTTCTGCCTCCATTTTTATGAGCCTGTGTGACAAACTTTGCAGCACCAGTATTTTTTTCTTCCCAGGGGAGTAAGGCGTTTGTGTATATGAACCAGGTAAACATAGACTCACCTCTGCATAGCGCCTTCTCTGACATTTAATAAACGGAAACATCAGCTACATCATTGTCATTCTGTGCTTCCTATAAGTCCACATGTGAACTGTCAGCATGCTGGAGGTGGAAAACTATTAGAACCTTACATATACATGCTATACCCTGTCCAAGTGTGGCAGAGCTAGTATGGCCCTTCCCCAGAGCCCTTCCAGGCATTTGGGCCTACAGGGTATGTTCCCTCCTAAAAAACTAAATGTAGCCCATGTTGTTTAACTAGTGCTTTACCTTCAGAAGCAGGTTTTCCAATAAAATCTACATCTACATCTAAATGTAAATGTAAATCTAAATCTAAATCTAAATTTAAATATTCTACAGTGGACTTCTTGTGGACTCCCTTGTACTGTAGTGTACAAATGCCTTTTTTGATTCCTGATGTCACATGGGAAAGGGACTGAAAGCAACAGATACAACCCTTACGCAAGATGAAAGGAGTATTCATAGTTGTATGTGGTAAAACTTTCCCAAAGAGATAAATTATGAAGCCTATTATTTTTCGTTGGAATTACGTTAATCTCTTATCGAGTCATTTAGGCACTGCAAACAGTAACTGATGTTGTCTGCAAATATGATACACTACCGTGGGTGTTGTGCAAGCCAAATACAGCCCACAAGACAATTCCTCTCGTACCATCATTACCATCTCGTACAATCTTGGAGTGGAGATGAAAGGAAATGACTAATTCAGGGGGTGCACGAATCTCAGCAGAAGTTGCTGCTTCCACACGAAGGAGTGGTTTGCCACTGCTTGGCAAGCAGACTGGCACGTTTGTCCAGCAGCAGCTCCAGGGTTAAAAGAGTGGAGAATGCAGGTGCATCAACCTCTCATAAACCTTCTCAGCTCCTTCTGAGAATGGGTGGCTGCTGCAACAATATTATCAGAAGAGCCTGTCTGTAGAGAGTTCTGCTGCTATTGTGCTTGAGTGCAGAAACGTGCTGGTACTACCCCGTGCTGGTCCCTACTCAGCCCTGGGAAGACTGAGAGGCTGGTGAGACCAGTGGAAAGGCTGAGCTTCTATTCAGTGCAGCAGCACCACACTGTTCACTAAGATGACGTACTCTTGAGTGGTGATATGTCAACCTCCCTAACTGCCATCATGTTTCTGTTGCAACTATATCTATGTATCTGTTTACTGTGATGTTTTATCTTGCAGGTTTTAAATGTGATGTATTAAAACACAATGCAGCGTTATCCAAATGCAATGAGGCAAGTAACTGTAAAAGCCAAAATTATGATACAGAGAACAATGTATTTTAAATTAAGTGGGAACAAGATTACTCGTTGGCTGAAAATAACAAGCACTTTCAGTGCCTTATGTGCATGCAAATGATAGGTGTGCCAAAGGAATATAATATCAACTGACATTACAAAAGCTACCACCATAGAAAATAAGAGAAGTGCACTGGGGAACCTAATCGTTACAGAATTAAAAGAAAATTCCCCCCAAATCAACATCACAAGCAATGAAGTATGTTGATGAAACCTGACACTGCATAAAGTCAAGACCTGGCTGCTTCTGATGAGGCATGGGATGGAGAGCTGGAAAAAGGTGTGCAGTTAATAGGTTCTCTGCGTCTACGGGTAAAAAAAGATTTAACAAATTCTGGAAGCTTGTTATCATCTCGTGTAACTACAGAAATCAGAATAGTTGATACAAACAATCACATGCCCAAAATTTGAGACCAATCACAGAAAAAGGGAAGCACTTACTGCCTTTGGATGAGACGACTAACAACAGTGAAATGAGGCAGTTGTTAAAATTCAACTGAGCTATTGCTAAGGTTTTCTTTGTAAAACAAATGGGGCAGTACTTTTAAGGTACATTGGAAGTACTTTCTACCACTAGCTCAAGTTTTCAAAACTTCCTTGGCTCAAATAATGACAAGCAGTCACTGTCTAGAAAAGTCAGTTAATGAGTTTGCTGAAGGGAAACTACATCTGAACGCCTTACTTTCACTGCACGATACATTACCAGGCAGTTGGTGGCAAATCTATGAAACAAGGAACATGAAGACCAGTATCATATATATGGCGAATCTAATACACAGAAGAAATACTGCACAGATGCACAAAAAATGTATCAAATATCTTAAGGAGCTGAGTCACAGCTATGGGAATTTACCCCCTCATTCAAAAGTTGGGTGACTGTAAGCACGGCAACTGCCTTCTTTACTTTTCCAAATGTGCATGTCTTGAAGATGAGAGAGCAAATAACACATTTCAGTTATAAGAGCCTCTCTCTGCTCATTGGCTTTCCTACCAGCTTTATAATAGCTCTAGTCTGCATGGTGCCCAAAATCTGAGAGCTATTCAGGTCACCTATTATACATGGAAAAGCTTAAAATTTACTACAGTTTCCACATCCGACTGCAAAATTTTCTACAAAGACCACCACACTTACTTAAAGGTATCCCAAACTGAACTTTTAAAGCTGTAATTGAGAAAGAAGTACCTAAAGTCATCCCCAGAGAGCCCGCTCCCACACCTAGCATCCATGCATAGCACCGAATTTAGCTCAAAATCCATTTAGTACTCCCAGCTGACATGAGCACTCTCATCATGAGCACTCTTATCCCGCCTGTGGAGAGAGCACTTCTAGAAGACTGCTCTAACCAGCAGTGTAGAGAACAGCTTAGGATGAGGTCCATATCCTCCCTCCTCTTAACTCTCCGTAACTCATTCATGAGACAGAGATAGTATTTACATTTTGCACTACAGAGTTGGGTAAACTGCATACATATGAAAGGAAATAGAGTTTGAATTCCAAGACTTTCAGACTTTTCATTTAAAAGGAATATCTTCAGCAACGAGATATAGGAGTTTGGGACTGGTTTTATACTCTTCTTGGTTCTGCCTTTCCTTTCCAAACAATAACCTAGTTGCAACAAGAGGGATGGAGAGTGGCCCGTATCCTGGGGCAGTCTGCCATTTCCTTATTCTGTTGAAAAATCAGAATCAGTGGGTTCAGCTTACTCAAGACTGAAAATATCCTAAAAAAATACCTCTGTCTTTCAAGACAAATGCATGAATCAGTAGATTACTGTTCACAGGGCTGCCACTGCTGTGTCCTCCATTGGCAGCTGCCTTGCTCTGAAGAACGAAAGAAGAAACTGTAGTCACGTGGATGAGAAGTAGGGGGCCCTTATGCCCCCTACGTACTTGTAAAAATGTCTTGGTGGCCAGAGATATTGCTGACAAAGGCAAACCTGCTGACATTTCAGATGGTTTTCAGTAGTGTTTTCTACTGATGAGCTCTAAGTACTTCTCCATTTCAGCACATGGGAGTCCTGGATCAGCTGGCAGCCCACGGCAGTCAGGGCAGAGGAGCTGGTGCCTCATACAGGTGCCCTGAATCCATTTTTACAGGGGCTTATAGTTTTTCACTGACTGTTGAAGAAATATTGCCATCATATTTTTTGGCACAGCAATGCTTGAATTCCAGATATGGAAATCACTTTTATGCACAACAGTGAAGCGTGAAGTTTTCAGCTTGTTTCTTAAGGATATAATTTTCTACCTGAAAAACTTTGCAGTGAAGTACTGCTCAATGTACAGAAGCACATGCTTCTATGAAAGAATGCTCCCGGGAATAAAAATCTGTAAAATCAAAATGTTGCAAGAAGCCCTTGACTGCCAATTCTTATTCACTGCCATGAATACTGACATTGACATTTTGGAAGAAAATACTTGTTCTGAGAAATAAACTATTCTCTTATTTAAAGATACTGCATTTGGTTTACCTCTTTAACAAATAAAGTCCAAGCGATCCATCTTGCAGAATTATACTCCCATGTGTGATCTGTAGTTGTGGCCCAATCTTTGTATCTAATATTCTCCTCCAATACACCACCACTGCATTAGTTTGGTCTTTAGTGCCTTCTCCTTGTGTTATCTGATCACAGTAGGTTCATGGTTTAGCTCTACCTGGGCCTACAATCAGCCCAGAGAAAAAGAGAAAGATGTTGCTTTCTTATGGAAAATGACTTCAGTCTTTCCTACACGTGGAAAAGCTGGCTGGGTCTTCTAACCATTGCTTTATCTCATGGCCTCTTCAACTGCTGAAATGTGTGGGGTTTTTAACATGAAGACGGCAATTTTTGTTCGGTTAAAGCTATGCCTGTGTTGTTGTCTCTAGGGAGCTGATACTGAAACAGCATCAAACTCGAAAGACACACCAATTTCAACATGAAGTCCTGATGAAACTAGAAGCAAGTAGCTTTTGTCTCAACAGACACAGCTTTATTGATAGAAAACATCTTTATAATATATAAACATAAATTGGCCTTGGAAAGTCAGATACTTTTCTTCCCATTAACAAGTTCCAGTGAGTAACTCCTCAAATGAGCATCTAAGTATCATTCAGTTACAATTACAAGCCAGAATATCATGAAAGCTACTTCAGAGACCTCTCAGTGTCGTTGCAAAGTATTGAAATATTAGCTACTTCTTAACAGGAAAATATCCTTTCTTTCTCTCATGCTGCTCAGTTTTTCTCTTTGAGGCGGACAGCCCTACAGTCAATCACACGAAGTAGAAAACTCCATAGTGCAGCAACAGGTTTGGAAATGCAGCTGTTAGACCTCAGCGTGCATTTTGAAACATTTTTTTTTCTAAGATCAAAATAGCAATTTTTTGGTTGGGATTCAATATCCTGTTTCAAATGCTGCTTGACTTTTTTTCCCTATTCTATATGACCTCTTTGTAATGGCTGCTGGTATTAATCAGCCATTCTTAATGGTTCTTGGATATCTATGGAATTAGTTATTTTTAATGGCAGCACTTCCCAGGTTATCAGTTCTATCAGAAAGCAGCAATGGCCAGTTTCCCCTCTGCTCCCACACAGATAAAACAGTTCACACACACACAAAATACACAGAATAAATGTAAGTAAGTTTGTTACAGCCTGGAAGTCATGCATACAGATTCACAGCTTTCCAAACATGTATTTCTCTTTATTTAGGCATCTGAAAACATGCATTCTTTTTGCTTTGCAGGTTTTACCATGGGATCAGATAAGAAAGCTTTTTTGATCAGTCAAAACACAGTGTCCAAGTGCCAGGACAATAAGCTATTATTACACAAAGGATCTTTTCTTTTACTAAGGTCTGCAACAGAAGATCATGTTAAGAAAATGCTGATGCATTGGGTGAAAAGAATACTTTTGATGCAATTATTTTAAGAACTCAATACATTTTCATGTGTTTCTTTCACTTTTCATTTCATATAGATCACTAATAAAGTTGAAATTACTCTTTTAGTATATTCCTTCCAAAATTGCGGCTGGACCGTCAGCTTCTATAATGTGATCCACTCAGCATTTTCACTGACTGAGAACATGACCAATATCTGAAAAAAAAAAAAAAGTTTGGTGGAATTAGTGTCCAACAATAATTGTATTTCTGACGAGTAAGGCAAGGATTGGATGCTGATGCTGCAGGCTACTCAAGGATGGATAATTGTATTCATGAACTATTTGTAAGACAGCAAGCTGCCAAATCCTCAGACATTTCCAACATGGTAATTCTGGAATGGTGTAGTAAATAGGAAAAAACAGATGTCATAATGTGTTTCATCTAGTTTAAAACTTAACATGTAATTAACTTAATGGCTTGACAATAGCTGATGTAGCAACAAATATAATGCAATTAAATTAGTACCTCATTATGACAACAAATTCTTCTACATATGCATTACCAGAAAAAAGATCAAATTTTGAGACATCGGTATATTTTACGGTGACTAACTGTCCTTAAAATGCAATCACATGTAATGCTTGCTTTGTATCTCATCACTTGTGAAAATTATTTTATTTTTATAACACTGTACTTTCTGTAGTCTTTTCACTTCACCGCTAGTGAAATCTGTTCCTTGGTTTATTGTTTCAAATGCTCTGTCTAGGTACTTAAAATTTCACCTTCGTTATGCAGTAGAAAGGTTTCATTTTCTTTACATTTTTGTACTGCTTGGCTGTTTGACCAAAGTGGTGAAGGCAATGACTGCAGGTTTTTCATATCTTCTCTGAGGGTTTCTTACGGTAGACTTCAGGTGGTCTGTTTTATGCACACGACAGCATGTTGAGACAGAGTGCTGTTCACTTATTATTTTGGACTTCCCAAAGGATTCTCAAGGTATTATTAGGGTTTCCCAATTGTTAGTGCTGCAGGATGAAAAAGGGCAAGAGTACACCTAACCACAATAGGTTTAGAAAAAAAAAATAGAGTGCCAAAAAGATGCCAACACCAAACACCGACATTCTTATCACAAAACAGCACTGCCTGACCTTCACTTTCTGTGACAGTTTCCTATGTGCGGTTTGTCTTCAAGGAAAGTAAAAATACATTTTGAGGTTATAGTTGTGTTAAATATGAAATAATTTTATTTTGCGTTATGTAATTGATTTTTCAAGTGTCTCCGATATTCCAAACACACCATGCTAGGGCGTTCCTATTAGAGATACTGAAACCTGGTAGAAGACTGAAAGGAAAAAGGTTGAAGTGTGGCCTAATGCAGATCCTACTAAAACTTAATGTACTTTCCATTCACGGAGGTAGATGAGGTCCTTGATGCTGTCAACAAAGTGGCCCTCTGATGCTGTGGGTATCCACAGCTTCCTTTTCCACTGTGCAGGGATATTATTAGGCAAGAAGGATCAGTAAAAAGGAATCTGAAACCTGATCTAGTGCTGAGGAATGCCTTTTGAATGTGTCATTTGAACCTAGTTATTACTTCTGGGAGGTGTGAACGTTTTGCATGAGTCTTTGCTCAAAACCTGAAATGGACCATGAAAAGTAGTAAAAAAGTTATGCAAGCCTTCACGCAATTAAGCAAAGTGGTTTCAAAGAGTTAATTATATACTTCTGAAGCTGTACACCAAGATAGCCAATAAAACGCATCATGTATCTGTTGGATGTTCCTTGTTTCACCTTACATTAAGGTCCATCCGTTTTCTAGATTTAAAAAAACCCTATGAATTTATGGATATATTTAGATTCTGCACACTTAGAAGATCCTTTTTGTTCTTAAACTACATTTATTCCCTCTTGAATGTTGTGCTGATTGAGCAGGTTGTTTTATCAAGCATTTCATATGAACCGTTTATGAAGTGTGAACAATGGAGGCCTGTCTGATGAATGGTTATCACGACTTTCAAAGGTAACTGATACAGAAGCCCCACTCAGGGAAAATCAGGGGCTTTTTTTATTGCACCTAGCAGGAAATTTTAGGGAATATTATAAACTGACCAGTTTTAGGGAAGTAAGATGGATGGTTGACAGTAAAATGCTTACAGGCTGTGGCTACCTAACACTGAACTGCTGTACAATTCCTCCTTCAGTATGTTTCTTAATAGGAAAAAACATTACATGGTGAAACTGATACATTTTTAAGAAATTTATTGGAGACCCTTTCCAGCAGGGGTCAGAATGAAAAAGGGAAACGGTGGTACTTGCTGAGGCTGACAGCTAAAAGCACAAACCCATCAGTCACTCAGATGTGGTTTAGCATTCTTTTCAACACAGATCATTTAGCCTTGATTTTCCAAACAAGTGCTGTCACCTATAATGCACACCCACTAGCTGTTCTCGCTGTGTGTAGGCTGTCGCACAGGGGCAACAAACAGAGTTCCCATAGAGAACTTCCATCTTTGATAGCAGTTCAGAAAGGAAAAGCCACTGGTGGGAGTTAGCATGCTCTATCCCTACGGTTTTCCGAGGAAAAGTTCATTAGCTGCTTCGCATGCCAAGGGACCAGCTGTCCTTCAGCACATGGAGCAGCTCTGATTGACCAGGAGGACAAGTGGGAAATAAGCTCACAGCAGTGCCAGCACAGCATATGGTCATGGACCAGCTGTTTCTGAAATGCTTGCCAAACGGAGACCAGAATCGGGTTGGCTGTTAGGAAAATAAAACCCAATGAAAACCAACAAGCAAATTAAAAATTCTACTGTCAGGATTTCTGAGATCTGACCACAAAACCAGAACTGCCAATTTGAAATGTCACACAGTAGCTACGTGAATAATCTGAATAATCTGCCAGTGGCTTGCATGCTCTGACTTGCTCCATTCGGAGAACACCGATGTTTTGAGCATCTGTCCCTTCTACAGAGCTTTCAGATGAAAAAATGTACAGAAAGGGTGAAATAAGGTAAGTAGATTTGTATTAGTGATACATATTGCGAATATGTTGAGCATACCTTCAGAAGACTGAATGGGGATTGATTTAAATTGGTGCCAGTTGTTATTACAGACAAATCCCAGGTGTCCTGCATTTTAATATATTTTATTTTTACCTTGAAAAGGGGAATTCAGATTCCAAGCTCATGAACAAAAGGAGATTTGATTGCGATTGGTGCGAGTCATATTACAGTGTTGGTTAAATGCTTCTGATAAACCAGTGGAATGACTCAGCACAAAAGAGTCAGCAGGATTTTTCCCCCAAAGCTTTTCAGTTTCAGCTTTTTGTAACAAGAAAATAACTTGAACAGTAATTATTAAATGGTCCAGAGAATGACACTGTCCTTCTGTCACAGGGTTTAAAGCGCTACTTTCTCTTTAGAGCTTTCCCATAATACTCCTTCAAGATTTGGAGAAAGCCAAACTGATTAACTGCATGTTCATACCATCAATTACTGCCTCAGCGGTGTTTGAGAGAACATTGGTAGCTCATGTAGCAACGCAATCCTGCAGACTTAACTTTGAAAAACTTAGGTTTTTTTGCTATTCTGAATCAAATGTATGACTAAATTAGGTGCTAAGGTTGTTAAAAAGAGGTGAAACCTAGATAAAACAAAGAGTAATGGTGCTCCTGTATCAGGAAATGAGTGTACAGGCTGGGAGACAGTGGTTACTACCTTGACGTGTGTTCATGTTTCTTATGAGACATATTTTTATGTACAGGCTGAACACGTCAAAAGGCCAAAAGAGGCCTAGATCCGAGGCGGGGGGGGGGGGGAGGGGGGGGGGGGGGGGGATCATCTTTTCAAAGATGAGCTTGGTTCCAGCGACTGAAGACGTTGCTTGTACAAAAGGAACAGTGTCAGCCAACGTCGATGACATACCACATTGTGGAACTCTAGGAGCCACGCATTTAGCAGTGAATAAGAGGAAGAAAACCCTTAAGATTACGTGGAGACAGGAGGCTTACTTTGGCATCTCACATAATATTGACTTTGCTTAGACCCGTAGTGTTCATCTGTTTGAGAAATGTGAGGTGCTGGTGTGCACCTGAAAAGGGCGTCATTATTTTCCCAGTTAAGAAATTTAATTAGTACTTTGGTGTGCCTTGTTTCTCATATTTTCAGCCTTACAGTGGCCCATTTTCACCCATCTACTATGCTAAAAATGCTGCCCTTCCATTACTCCACGGTTGTGTAAACAGTTCCGATTAAGCCGGCATTTCATCAATCGGAGTAAAATTTTCCCGGCTCCTGAGGAGTTCACCTACTGAAACCCACTTCCAGTAGCATCAGCCTTCCAACACACGGCTTTGCGCCCAGACCGCCTTTCAGTCAGCAGCAAAATAAACTTTATTTGCCAGCCTTGCCCTCAGAGTCATTCCGGATTTCCAAAGGAGCTCACATGACAAACGCCGCCGCACTCCATCATTATCCCCTATTTCCTCCTTCGCATTCCTGCCCCGGCCCTGGGTGTTTCCCTCTCCGTCGTCAAGGCGCAGCCAGCCCTCCCGAGGGGGCGAGGGTGGGTCCCGCCGGCGGCCCCCGCCCGGGTGACGGACACCCCGAGGCACGACCCGGCGCCGCGCCCCCCTCGCAGCCCGCCCGCCCCCGGCACGGCCCCACGGCCCGGCCCGCGCGCCTGGGCGGCGGGATTCGAGCCGCCCTCTGGGCGGAAGGATACGGGGAGGAGCCTGCGGCACGGTCCGCCGGGGCGCTGAGTCTTGTTGCCGGGTGACGGAGCGGCCGGCCCCCCCCCCTCGCTCCCTCCCCGTGGCGCTGGGAGCCGCCGCTGCCGCCGGTTTACGTAACGCCTCCCGGGGCAGGTCCCGGCTCCGTCCCGCCCGCCTCACTCGGGGACGGCAGCAGCGGGACGGAGTCCGCCGCCTCCTCCGGCTGCCAGAGGCCCCAGGGCCCCGCTCTGCGCCGCCACGGCAGGTAAATACCCGCTGCGGGCCCGGGGAGAAGAGGGAGGGGCAGGGCTGGCGGGAGGGCGGCAGCCTCCCTCCCCGTGGCAACGGGAGGACGGAGCCGGGAGGAGGCGCCGGCGGGCGTCCCCCCTTCCCCCCCCCGGCGCTGGGCTGAGGGTCGGGCGGTCTCGGCCCCCGGGGAGCTTGGGGCTCGGCCGAGGAGGCCCGCGCCGGCCCGCTCTTCCCTCCCCTCTCCGCTAACAGCCCGGGAAGAGGAGGAGTTGCGGGGCCGGGCCTGGCCGGCTCGGGGAGGACGGTTTCCCGGGACGGTGCGTCCCGCTTCTCGGCCGCGCTTGCCGCAGCGCGACGGGAACGTGCCGGGGGAGAGGGGAGGAAGCGCGGCGACGGGAGGAGAGGGGCCGGGGATGGGGGTGACAGGGAGCGCGAGGGGCCGGGCGGCGGGGGGGGGGGCTGGCTGCGGGCCGGCGGCGAGGCAGGGCTCGGGGGCGGGGCTGGGGGCCCGGCCGGGGTGCCCCGGTGCGAGCGCCCGCCTGGGAGCTGAGCCCTCCCCGGGCCCCCCCCGCGCGTCTCCATCCCGCCCGGCGTCCCAGCGGCAGGCGAGCGGCTTGCGCCGGGGTCGGGAGGGAGGCGCCGGCTTGGGGCTCCCGCGCCTTCGGGCCGGGTCAGGTGCGGGAGGAGGGAGAGCAGGGCGGCACCCAGCACCCACCCGACGTGGGCGCCGGCCTGCGGCGGTGGTACCCGGCGCCAGTGGACGGGGAAAGCGGAGGATGCGGCGCTTCGGGCCGGGGTAGGGAGAGCCGGAGCCGGACAGCCCCTTCCCCGCGCAGCCTGAGCGTGGGGTCTCTGCCCAGCCTGACCGCGGGGCTGACGAGAGAGGGCTTTCCCCCCCCCCCCGCCCCCGCCGGGCCTGGCCGGTGTGCGGTACGGCTCCCGCCGTGACCTTTCATCCCGTGCGTAACTGTACAAAGCGCAGGCAGCGGCTGCTGACCGGAGAGGAGGAGCTGGGTCTGAACGGCTCGGCTCGGGCGAGATGGAAACCACCGCCGGCTTAGCTGCTGCGTTACGGGGTTACCGTGGGGGCCGAGCTGGTGGGATTCGCTCCCCTCCTTCTCCCCCGCCTCTTTCCAGCAGCATTGTCCTTTAGGGGCCTATGGAAGGCAAAAGGCGGATAGAAAGGCTAGGGCTGCCGCTGTTTCGGGAGGAGGAGCTGGGCTGATGGGAGACTGATGGCAGCCGCATCCTATGGCCGCGCGGAGCCGCGCGCCGCCTGGGCGGGCCCGGCAGGGCCGCAGCCGCTCGTAGGCAATGGGCGGGGGGGAGGGGGGGCGGCAAGGTTTGGCGAAGGTTACAGCCGAATGCAGAAGTGACACCGACTGACACTGCGTTCCAGCAAACTCGGTTCCATCTCTTCCTCGTGTCGCCTCGATTAAAACCATACGTTTACTAAGTCGTCTTATTAAACTTTGAGCAAAGCCCAAGTGCGCTGCTTTATTTCGGTTTTGTCTTTGTTTTAATTACTCATTGCAGTACCTGAGACTGATCTGAAGGGTGAAAGTAGTACGATTTGCCTGTCCTTTCGAAGCAAAGGCGTTCCTATAGTCCAGCGATTTCTGTATAGAAGTAGTATGGGTTGTAGTTTATAGGCCTGGGATCAGAGGACACCGTGGTAGTTGATTTTTTTCTCGTGCAAACCCTTTAAAATGCTTAGGTTTTTACCATTCTGTTGCATACGGTATATTGCTTCTGTGTTCCTGGGATAAGGTGGGAATTGCGATGGAATTTGGTTTCTTAGCTGTCAAAAGTGAGCTCGTGATGATTCAGTAGATAATTGTGTAAAACAAACTACTTCACTGCAGTGCTTAAACCCCAAGTATTGCTGGCTTCTCACAATCCACGGGAGTCTGAAATTCACATTTTTCTTTATTAAGACAAAAATATGCATTATAAGTGTGAATGACACAGAACTTGAGTGTTACTTGACACGTAGCTGGACTGATTTTATTTTGTGCTAATCCTCCATCTGCCGTTCCTTGTCAGTACAGATATGCTAAAGTGGTAGTGTACAACCCCTCCCAGTGAATAAGGCAGATTGTATAGGTATCAAAATCTTGTGTTTTGATCATTGAGATATGGGAGGGAATGTAGGTAACTTGAATAACAGGAGTAGTAGACTTTATATTTGTAATGTTCTTCATTTTCAAAGAGTAAGGACTACAGGGGAAATCCTGATTTGTACACTCCATTGAAAGCGTCAGCAGCTCATATCCCCGCCATATTCTGCTTAGCAGATATTCCCACACGTACAGTCGCCGAACTTTATCAGTTCATTTGTTTTGTGCGCTGTGGGGGTAATGATTCTTTGAGACCACGGATTCTGCAAACTTGTATTGCACACTAGCATTTCTGCTCACCAGCAGGGGAATCAGAAGGAGAGGAAGGGCAAACGGATTTACATGTGACCCAAAAGGAAAAATTGGAGGTCTTGAACTTCTCTGGTTATCTTCACATGCTGATTTCATAGCCTGTATTCCCCACTGCTTTTGTAGTTGCTTCTTTTCGTTATTCTTCCAAGTATGAGAGATACCATAGGGGTAACATGATGTCAGCATTTTCCTTTGCTTGTTAGCTGTGCCTTCTAGCAGGAGTAAGGACAGAGGAAGAGCTAGGTACTGCTCATAACTTTGTCATTTGCCCTTCCTGAGTCTCTTGTTTGTAGGTGCGTAGAGGGGAATGAAGGGCAAGCCAAGAGGTTGGTTCTACACTTGGCACGGGTGAATTTTCTGGGGAATTTTATTTGGTTTTAGGCATAGTGCTGAGGAGTCAGAATAGACTTTCTATCTCCTTAGCTAGAATCCTAGCAAAATCATCTAGCAGTTTGCTGCTTCTTTTTTTGAACATAAGCTTTGCGTAAAGAACCATACAAAATTCGTAATAATGGATGTTGAAAGTAGGATGTGTTAAGTATTTCCTTTCAAGTAATCTAAATATTAATGCGTACAAAATAAGAAATTTGAGCTTTTTTTTTAACCTGGAGTTTTCTGTAGTTTGTGAGAGTAAAAGACCTTTATTTCTTGTTTTTCCATTGTAGCTTGTTTTTCTTCTTTATTTTCTTAAGACATGCAGCATTGTAGAAGCTATTCAATATGCTTTATTTATTGGGATAGTTTCTTCTGTATTGTGGACCTGAGATTGGAATCCTTCATTTAAGTCCAAGAACAGTGAGAGGCTGGCTAGGTAGTTTGTAAATGTAATTGTAGAAGTGAGGAGTTATGTCTGGCCCCCCAACCCTGCCCCACAATTTTTTTTTTTTAGTAAAGTCAGTTTCATGTTACAAAATAAAAACGTTCAAATGAATATTTGAATGCTCAGTTGCATTTCAGTGTATAGACAAAAAGAAAATTGGCTGATAGGAGGGAAAAGTGTGTTTGTTCATAATTTGGAAATAACTTTTCTGGGCAGAAACACCAGGTAATTGCAGGATTGTTGCAGTGTTTTAGCAAAGTAAGACCTGGATGAGCTACTTACAATATTTTTACTAAGAAACATCTTGGTTCTACTTTTTCACAAAGTTGGTGGGGTACATTTATAATGGATGCTGAGAGATTGAACGTGCATCTTATTGGGCCGTGGTAGGTGGGGTGTGGGAAAGTGTTGAGTGGTTTGAATGTTCAGTACAAAGATTATTCTTTCACGGACTTCTTACTAGAAGTTATTTCTCCAGCTTTATTGGAAGCTGCTGAATATTTTTAATCACCTATTTTCTTTATAATTTCACGTGCAAGTGTTTGGAATTACTTGCATAAAAATATCCATTGGTTATTTCTGCACTCTATAGATTCTGGTCATAACTTAGCTTCTGTACGTACACTTTGGTATCTGTCTTTTGAAGAGATTTATGTCTAAGGCAGTAGTGTGGACATTTCAATTATAAATTATTTAAATTAGTTTTTCACTGTTGTAGTATTTATATATGAAGTTAATTATATTCCACTAAGTTTGTGCAAAGTCTGTGCTCAGGCTTGCTCTAACCGTTTTCTTTTTTAATATAATTTGGGGAATGTTTAAATTTCTCTTTTACTGAATTGAGGAAAAAGTTTCAAATATGCGGTCCATGCTAATTTTACTTTTGTCTGTAACTTTCTAGGAAGGATTGCATGTCAAAATTTATACTCTGTGGAAAAAAATTGTTAGTAAATAAAAACCAAACTGTAATAGGGATGAAACGTGACTAGTCTGTCTTCTATTTTGTAACTTTTAAAAATCTTCCTCTAGTTACTATTACATTTATATAAGGAACAAGGATGGAACGTTGGACTAGGATTGAAGAGTTCTGCAGTTTTCTGTCAGCTCTGTCACGAGTGAATTCAAGCAAATTGTCATCTTAATGTGCCTGTGTTTAAGAAGCTGTACAGAAAGGAGGAGCTGTTATGCCTTTTATATGTTACAAAGTTGTGTGAGTGTGGGTTTTTTTGTTGTTTTTATGGTTTGGTTAGATGAACTAGCTTGGTTATAGAAGAACCAAGAACTGAAGGGAGCCATAGTTGCATTGCAGAAGAGGTTTTGCATATATAGACTGGAAGAAAGTACAGAGAGAGAGAGAAGAAAGATCCTAGGGGTACCTGAAAGCCAGAGAAAAAAAAAAAAAAAGGCAAGTTTTCGTAAGATTGTGTGGTTTTTAACATCAGAACAGTAGACTTTAGTTGCAAGTTAGCCTGTGCAAGGTTATTCCCAGTAGTGTCATCTTAGTCAGGATTTAGAATGAGATAATCCTCAACATTAAAGTGAGAAAACGTGCTAAAACATACACAGAGTGATTAAGTAAATGATTTTGGTCATTTAGCATGTGTCATATGTGCTTATAAAGAAAATAAAGTGTTTTATTAGCCTAAAGAAAAAGGGCTGCTTGAAGCATCACTAATGAAGAACTCGGTAATGCGTATTGCTGCCACTGCATGAGTAAGTAATTCTCACTAAATCCTTGTGACACTGTAATCTGTTATTACAAACTTGAAACAAATTTGAAGACTCTGGCTGAGTGCAACATGAAACCACTGCATTGGATTTAGGACACTGGAGCGTCTTGAAAGAAATGAAGCCAGCTTCCACTGATTTCTCTGATTGATAACTTTACTTATGAAGCTTCAGGAAAAACTTTTACTGTTTCATGATATTTTAATTCTGCTGGCTGACGATTTTGAGATGACTAATTAGCTAAAGGTTACTGGTGAGTGACTTCCTATTCTCCTGATTCGGTCTTTTGGGCAGAAGTTCACGCTGCTGCTTATTTGACTATTGCACTTAACAGTGAAAAAGAATTACCTATAGGAATTCTTGTTTTATTGAAGTTTTTAGAGCTGCTTTGCTGGAAGTCATAGTGAATTGTGTGGGGTGACACAAGACTTTTAATGTGTTTCTGTCAGTCCAGGTATTAGTTTAATTTTCATATTTATGTAGATCAATCTTTCATCAGCTTCTCTGAACAGGATGTCTTATCGGCTTGAGAGAAACCTCAGAGTTCCAGGTTTTAGTAACTTTGTTCTTGAGTTGTGAAAGAAATGCCGTGGTTAACAGTACAGGAACTTCCTTGAAGAGAAGTAATATAATGCTGACCTGCTGTTTTTGTAAGAGGTTTTCTGGTGACAATAGTTAAATATTTTGCATTTTAGTAAAATAAGAGTTCTAGCTGTCATTTGAAGTATCTAACAGCAAATTTATTGTTTTAAGAGCAATATTAACCTCTCCTGCCTGTGCAGTTTGTAAGATGACTTTTTTTTAAATAAGTAGTAGTGTTTTTAAGCAACATACATAATGATAGAAGTGGAGATATGATGTGACATCTTCCGTTTTTATGGAAAAATGAAGAAAGTTTTTCCCTGATGATCTTACAACATAAACTGAACAAACAGTGCCTACGCAAATGCAATCAAATGCTAAAATATATATTCTTTCATGTGGATTGCTACTCTGTTCAAAATTACAGTCTTCTACTTCTGATACCAATTTCATAAGTATATACAATTTAATTTACTAACACTTGGGATTTAAAATTAGAGGTAGAAGTAGCGTAGGAGAAGAGCATTTGAAACAATTTCCTTGATAGGTCTGCCATGTTTTTGTTGCTGCAAAGTCAGTAGTTGGTATCTTCTTGCTGGTTTAAGTCCTAGAGCTTGCAAATTCAACTTGTCAGAACTCTTTGCACTTATTGAGCGTCTTATGGCTGACCCATTGCATATTTTTACACAGTTATTAATGAAAACATTGTATGTGACTTCCAACTGAATTTATGGTACCTTTTTTTTAATTAAAAGTGTTGAAAAGAATATATAGTTTGTCAATTGTTATATTTATTTTTAAACCATTCATGAGACTATTTTAAGCTTTTCAAAAAGGTGGTAATTAACTCCTTGAATCGCAGACCAAGTATAGAAAACTTCAATAGTAAGCATTCAGAGAAGACATTAATAGAAGTTAAAGAAGTTAATAAAGTAAAACATGTAGTTTGGTCATTAACTACTTAGATTTCTATATACAGCTGGTTTATTAACTTTGGAACTATAAATAGCTGGAGAAATACCGTAGCCTTTAAAAGGACAGTGGTTATAGGATCTTTGGAATTTGTAATTCGTTCTGCTTTTCCCTCCCCAACTGAAAGATGCAGTGTATGCCTAAGAATAAATTGTGTATTAATTGAAATTAATGCTATATGATTGCACTAAAAGAGTGGCCACTGGGCTGCTTGGTGCTGCAGTAGCCTTGCAGTTGATGGGAAGTGAATGTTTTATCAGGGGTGTCCTGGGGGTGATTCCTTCTGGTGGCTGTTTGTGCCTCGGAGGGAAGTGGCAGCACCTGTTGAGACAGGACACACTGGTGTCTGTCTCTATGCCCCGAGACGTTACGAAACTGGAGGTTAGTCTCTTAGTGGACACACATGCGACTTGGTGCTCAGGCCTCCAAGCCCTTACTGTCCTGCTTGGGAAGGGAGTTCAAACCCAGGCAAGTAGCTGTTAGTAACAGGTAGTTTGGACAGCTCTCAAAGATATCGGGGTGGGGAGGGTGGGCAGGAAGGAGCGTGATCAACACAGTGGGAAGCATGTTATCTGATCTTTCCATTACTTGACTGCATCCTCTGTTTAGTGCTTAAGCACTGCATATATTCTGGTTGATAGAAAGGCTAGTAAGTAGCAGAAGGTGTACAGATTTTACATGCTGAAAGGCCTGAAGATAAATGTCTCATTGAGCTTAAAATGTGTGCATACTTTGTGATCTTAGTTATATTTGGTTTTGGTTTTTATTGGCTCCGTTGATGTTTCCTTAAACCTGAGAAAGAGTTACTGGAGTATGATGATGGTAATCAACGATGTGCGGTCTGTTGCTTGTGTGCATAGTAACAGGTACAGGTTCTGATAAATAGTGTCCCTATGAAGATTCTCTTGGGACTGAACAAAAAAAGATTGTCTCCTTGAAGCTACAGCTGGACAGGTATTTTTCCCCAGGACCTCTCTCTCAGGCACTGTAGCAGTTGGTCCAGGCAGTCCCTCCATGGAATAGAATTGAGGTGAATGGGAAGGAGTGAGATCTTTGTCACTGGCTTTGCTCTGGTATGCTGATAAGATCTGCAGTTTTAAATTGAAAAACTTAAATCATGCCAGTGTCTTCAGTGGTAGAAAGAAATGTAACAGAACAGTCTGAAACCTAATGTCAGCAATACTGAAATTATACCAATGGTTGGGGAGTACTGTAAAGTATGAGCTGAGGCAATGTCTGTGTTTTTGAGGTGTACATAAGCTGCCTTCTGCATTAGCACTCAGTTTCATAGATTTATGGAGCGTTAGGGGTTGGAAGAGACCTCTAGAGATCATCTAGTCCAACCCCCCTGCCAGAGCAGGATCACCTGGAGCAGATCACACAGGAACAAGTCCAGGAGGCTTTTGAAAGTCTCCAGGGAAGGAGACTCCACCACCTCCCTGGGCAGCCTGTCCCAGTGCTCTGTCACCCTCACAGGGAAGAAAGCTTCTTTTGGGTTCTCCACACTTTGGTGATCCATAATATTCTAGGCTAGTTACAGTGCAACACTTGCCTCTCCCTTACCAAACCTGAAGCAACCAATAATTGGGAATGTTTTGAGGTTGAACTGTGTCAAGCAAGGGGTACTGTTGCATGGGTCAGTAGAGAATTTATTTAAAAATGTTAGAAGTACATATCGTATCAGTCAGAGTACTTGGATTCGCTTCCACATTTCACATTCCAAAGAATAATGGTGGTCTGAAAGGCTTGCATCTGAATTAGCTAAAATGTATTTTCTGCACTCTGCCTTCCTAATGTGTTCTTGTTATACTTAAGTGGATCTAACAGTGGGCTGCTGCTGAAAGGGGCAACCCCACTTCCTTTCTTACGCCAGATGTAGAAATTTTGTGGCAATGGGATAAGGGGATTGCTTATTTGTGTTTGTGAAGACTGGCCCACCACAAAATGACTTTTTTTGCATTTAGAACAAACTGATCCAGTTTGCCCCTGCAACCACACAGTGGGTGGGTGGGGTGAGTACAAGGACAAAAGGGTGAGAATGTCAGGATGGGATGATGGGAGACACAGTAGGAGATCCTCTCTTGGTGGCAGGATGGAGTTGTGGTGCAGGTTGTGTAACGCTAACTAGCCTTCGAGTCCTCAGCCACACAGGTTTCTCTATCAAGATGCTGCTGCTGGTGTCATTCTCTTCAGGGTTAGTTAACTGCTGGTATAAACCCCAGCACTTCTGGTTCCTAAAAATTGGTACTTATACTGGCAAAACTAATTACTTCACGTTTTGTCAGTTTTTAGTTTATTTTTAGTGTGAAAAATACTAACTTAAATGCCTTGTCATTAGATGCTGCTTTGTATTTTTAAACATGAAAAATTACTGTATTTCTAAGATACTTGATATGTGTACATTTTTCTTTTTTTTTTTTTTGACAGGATTAAAAAAAATTGCTTTGTTTTAAATTAAGGAGTAAATTTTAGTGCAAACACTGGTTTTGAGCAAGCTTGAAATTCAGTTCAAAATCCAGTCTGGACAGAAACTGCCATGACAAAATTTTTTTCCAGTTTAGTTTGTTAATGTTCATCGTTTTTAATAATGGGATGGAATTACTAGGACTGTTTTAGTAACTGGATAACCTTGTTTGGACAAATTCTTACTAAAATAATGTAAATGTTGCCATTGTTATAACAACTGGGCATTTGAAATTAGTGAAACAGTATTTCAGTCTAGATTCAGATACTCTAAATATTTTTTCAATTTATTAAATCTGATCAGTGTTTGAAAGTGTTTCTAACAGCTGTAAGCCCTTAAAATTAATACTGAAATTTGTGAGACATAATGCTTTGGGTTGGGGGAGGGCGCAGGCTACAGATCAGCTGTACTTGCACTTACCTGGTACAACTGCACAACAAACAGCGGTAACACAAATTGTTTTATTTATCAGGTTTTATTTTGTCAGAAATGCTCTGAGCTCCCTCTGTGAAAGTGGTGTGTGTGTGCTGTATAATGAAGTGTTTGCTTTTGATTTTTTTTAATACATCTTTAATGTTGAGTCTTGACCTCCTGAAAGTTTCCTGAGTGATGCTATGAAATAACAATACTTCTGTCTTGAAGGTAAAATTTGCTTACTAAATTATCAAGACACCTATTGAACCATGATCTGCAAAATGAGGCAACTATTAGGGCTTACGAATTGAATTTTTAAGTCATGCAACATGTAGTGAAGAACTACTTCCTAGGTGTCCACTATTCAGAAATGCTTTGTAGAAGTCTGCTATACGTAATAAGAACCATTCCAGAGGAGTCAGTTTATGATGCCAGTTTCTGACCTTATGATTCTGTAAAGTGATGGAGTTTTGGGGTGTGGTGGATATATGGTGTGCGGTGGCTGTTCTCCGCAGTGTTTGTACATTTTGCTGCTAGGTCATGCTTTTTCCTCTTTACATCTTACTTCTTTTTCCTCCTAACTTACAGATTGTACATTTTCCAGTTTATATTACAAGTTTGTTTTGAGGAAGTGGAGAATATTCAGATTACGGAGAATCTGGGGTCTTGGATATGCAGCTGAGCTCCTAGTGCAGGTGCCTCACCTGTTAATTCTGCAGTCCATTAGCGGTTGTCTGCCATAGCTAGTTTTCGCTCTCTGACAGATTGAAGTTCCGATGCCTGTAACACAGTTCATACATGTTAATAATGTGCAGCCCTGTTACCAGGGGCTGCTAATTGAACTCCTCCAGCTACTGGTTTTTGAAGTGTTGTTCTTGTATTATGGTGAACATGAATGTTTTATAAGAACAGCTGTACTGGTTCAGACAAAGGCTCTGTCAAATCAGTACTTGTCTGTAACTGCATCTGTGAGCTGTTGGGGACAGAAAAGAACAGGGGGTGTGTATGTAATGCCTCTCCTGAATACTCCCTCAGCCTCCCTATTTTGAGTCTAGGGGATTTCCTGGGCCTGGTGTGGCTGGTCTGGTTGGAAACTCAAGGAATCTCTCTTGTTCAATTGCCTTTGAAGCCCATCTAAATTTTTTTTTTGAGTCCTCAGTGTCTTCTGGCAGAGAATTCCTGGTACCTGTTGTGTGAAGTTTTGTACATAGCTCCCACTAACTCGTTGGTCCTTTCTGCTGAAAGAATACATTGAACAGTCAATATCCATGGAGAGACACGTTGTCTTTGATATTACAGGACCAGGGTTGCATGTAACGTACAATATGCATTCAAAACATTCAGTGACACAATGATGACTTTAGTTTTGTTCTGTGATTTGCTCTTTTGACTGCTGCTGGATTTGAGCTTAGAGTTTCACGAAATATCTAGCATACTACTTAGGAAATAAATCATGGGATTAATAGTCAGCTCACAACGCATTGTTCTACATGTTAATAGTGTGAGGTTATTATTCCTCCTCTGTCGCATTTCAAGTTTATCTACAGTGAATTTTGTTTGCCTTTTTATTGCCCAGTCCAATTTCCTAAGGTCCTTCTGCATTTTTTTTCCCAGTTATTTATCCCTGATAGCTTGCAGTAGTTTAACTGTGTTGCACATCCCATCCTCCGGGTCTCTTATGAATTTGTTAAGCAGTGCAAGTCCCAGTGTGGAATCCTACAGAGCTGTTCCCGTGACTCCCCGACATCATCTTGGTTGTATCTCTGTTCTTTTTCTTTCCTAACCTAAGTAAATGAGGCTTATATGGTAGCTCTTGAATCCTTTGAGTAATTCCATTAAGCTTTTATACAGGATTAGCAGCTTCAGATTTTCATTTGGATAAGTGTTATGAAAATAGGCTTGCAGATTTACAAGAAAAAAAGTCCAGCAGTAACACCCACAGACTGGTTTCTGTCCTCTCTGTGGGTTCTCAGTTACACTAGCACGGTAGCATAAGCCCAGCCTCGTTAGACATCACTCACTAAAACATGTATCCGTTACAAATGAAATTGTATCACTCTTGCACTTCCCCATAATAGTTGTTAAAAAATGAAATTCCATGTATATCTAAAAGCTGATTCACAGAGCTGCTTTGATGCTTCCAGCAGCTTCTAGTGTTCCTTGCCTTGGCTGCAGCTAGGTGTTTAATCCATGTTTCTCGTGGTGCAGCACGAAGCTCTGTGGCACCAATTGTCTGAACTGGGATGGAGGGAAAGGTTTGTTTGGGGCGCGGGTACTACAGGGTGTTTTTGGTTTATGGTAGTGTTTCAGTGCCTTGGTCGTGAATGAAGTCCCTGCTGTGCTGTATGTTGTACAATAACATCAAACATCAGCACATGAAAAAGCTGTCCTTGCTGTAAAGAGCATACAGCCAAGTTTCTTAGAATATTGAGGAATGTGATTACAAAAAACCCCAACTTCTTTTACTTCTGAATTCACATGTCTCTTAAATGCCATGTGAAATTTATTAAGGACACAGAATCCATTGTTCCCTAGATTTTAAATAGGCTCTGTTTCTGGGCTTTGACAGTGCCCCTCCCCAGTCTGTGGCCATTTGGTTTGTATGTTAAGGGTTTGTTTAGATATTTCACTGAATGAAAGAAAATAAATGGTGGCTGATTCCTTCATAATACAGAACAGATTCGGACTTCTCTTACCATCATATGATGTGACAGCGCTTTTGATTATCAGTCTTCTCGAGGGGACTGAAATTGACTGAATATGTGATTTTAGTAGGTTATTGACCAAACTTGGTAAAATTTTCACTTTGATTTATGCTAATTAAGATTTGCATATTTTTTGCTATATGTAGTTGTTAGGATTGTTTGCTTTTAATACAATCATTCTGGGGACAAATACTACTTCTGTAACAACTTTGCTCAGGTTAAAAAAAGTGAACTCTTGTATCCCTGTTTAAAAAAAAATGTCTATAATTTTTTTTTCCTCCGTGCATTGAAAAAATTCATACATTGTCAAAACCATAGTGGGGAAAAATACTTTGGAAAATGCGAGCTGTTAATTGTGAACTATGTGATTTACTGGCATATTTCACAGAATGTTAAAGGAAACGGTATAAAACAGCAGTTGTGACCTAACTGTTCTGTGAGAATGTGTTTGGTCTAGTTGTGAACATGAAGCACTGGAGACGCCAATGTTATCCCTTGTGGGAATGGAAGGAAGGAAAAAGGTAGCATCTGTAGCTTTATCTAAGAGGTTGACTTACCTGTAGTACATGTATCAAAATGTAAAGAGTAACTTCGAGGCTTGAGAGACCTTATATGCATATGATAGAAACAAAGAATACAATAGTTTTCAACTTTCAGTATGTAGATCCTGGTTTGTTGTGGTGGGGTTTTTTTTGGTTTTTTTTTCTATTGAGTGACCCCAGTGTAGTGAATTTAAGTCTGCAAATGATTTGCTTCGTTTTTAAGTTACCCTTTTTTGATCTCCAAGATAGTCTGTGGGCTTTTAGTTTACCTGAAAGGACAGGAGTAAGTGGTATAGTTTTTACTCTGCTTTTCCAATGTTTTTTCTTATTTTAAGACTTGATAGTAGGTATATCTTTAAGAAAGCTTGTTACGGCATTAAATCTACTTATATTTTCACCAAAACGTTTGTTCAGAACCTTGCTGTATGGATACCTAGTTTTTCAGAGGCCTCTTGGTGCTGATAAAATGCAGATGAGGTTACATTAGATTGATTCAGTGAGTTTTGTGGTTTGGCTTTGTTCACTGTTTTCCAAGATTGGAAGCGATTGGAAAAAAGACTTTACTTTTAAGTTCCTTAAAAGAACTACTTTTTTTTTTTTTTTATGAAAAGGAATTACAGAGAAGAAAAGCTGTTGAAGACATGTAAATGTCTTGCCTGGTGTGAGATTTTACCCAATCTTTTTTGGTATGAAAGGAATTATGGAGGAAAAAAGCTGTTGAAGACATGTAAATGTCTTGCGTGGTGTGGGATATTAGTCAATCTACTCCTTCTGTTGATAGTCTGATAAGAACAGTTACATATGTTGGCACTTTCGTGGTGGGTTTTTATCAAGTTTCATTGAAGAGTGATTTAAGTACTTTCTTTTACTGCACTCCTAGTGTAATTTTACACTATAATGCTGTATAGATGCAAGCACAACTGTCACAAGAAGGTGTTTGTGTGAGTTTCATCACTGTATTACCAAGACATTCTTTATATACATATATGGATTTTTAAAAATTATTCTATATACTCGTTATGAAAATATATTCAGTTTCACTTATGGGGAAGACTAGGATTATTTGGTCTTCAAAAAAGATGATTTATCGAGAACAACTCTATTGCAGGGAACAGACCTGGAATGTTCCAGCATCAGTTTCTGTACCATCGATTTTCCTTACTGTTTCTTGCTATAGATTATTTAAATTTTTGCTTTTCCATAACTAGATTTCTGGAGACTAAAACTCAGTTACTGTCTTTTGCTGCCTATTTTAGGTCAAAAGAATGTTTAGTGACTATCACACTGAGTAGAATTTTGCGAGAGGGTATCTATTATAAGGTACTACAGGTTGTAAAATCCGAGTGTTTACACAATATTGTATTCTTATTCCTTTACAAAACACTTGTAAATGGGCTTTTGTTAATGGGCTATAGTTGTTAAGCTGTTGACAGCTTATCTAACAGTGACCTTGTTAAGGTCATTGATTACTATTGCCGAAACTGAAGGTTACTTAAAAGGAAAATTTGACTAGGGAGTAAGTAGAAATTCTTTTGAAGAATTTCATCGTACATTTTTGATTTTAGGATTTGTAAGTAATCAGTAGTTTTTACAAACTGTCGATAGAGTTATGTAAGTTTTTATTTGGCAATTATCATTATAAGGCATTTTCCTCTGTTATATTTTATGGCTCGAAATGGAGAATTCTTTCCAATTTGCTAGTTAAAATATCTAGCCTTGCAATAATTACTTAGGATTAGTCGTGGTCATTGTGAGGATGGAGAGTTATTTTTAACAAGACAGTGTGAAAAAGATTGAAAAGGGATGATAACATATTTGTCAGAAAATATCTCTAAAATCGAGCTTCATCTCTGTTAACAGATATGCTTGTTCTTTGAGTGACGTGAATTAATTTGATACAGAAAGCCTCTTGCTAGTACTGGGATGGGAAAATATTCAGTTTGTGTGAAGTTTGTTAATTCTAAAACATAATGGAAATATTTTAAGACTTTATGTAAAAAAAGTGCTTGACAGTTGTAAAATGAGAACTGAAATCTTATTTCAGAATTTTGTTTGGATTTCCAATTTTTAGATCATGGATGTGTTTTGAAACTTAATGTTAAAATAGGTAATTGAATAGGGTATTCGAAAAAGATGGACCATGCTATTTGAACATAATAGAAATTTTGTTGTGTCATTTCTTAATTCCTGTGGTAACCTTTCTCTGTTTTGCTGTCTTTCTCCTCTTCTCATCTAAAAATGCAAGACGTGCTTTAACTGGTCAGCCAGAGCAAATTAAATTTTGTCAGCCTAGGTCTGAATTTCTCAAATGCCTTGTGAAAATAAGTGTTAAGATAGAAAAGAGGCCACGTTATTACCTCATTCACGGAAAAGCTGAATCATAAACTCAGTCCTTACTATGTGCTAAGAATCTAAGTTTTGTTTGAAATGAGTGACCAAGCACTTTGCTTTGTTATACCATAGAACGGTTTGGGCTGGAAGGAACCTTTAAAGATCATCTGGTCCAACTGCCTGTACTGTGAGCTGGGACACCTTTTGCTAGATCAGGTTTCTCAAAGCCCTTTCCCGCCTGACCTTGAACACTTCAAATAGGTCATCCACAGCTTCTCTGGACAAACTGCTCCAGTGTCTCAACACCATCATCATAAAAAATGTCTGTTTTATGTCTGATCTAAATCTACTCTCTTTGAGTTTAAAGCCATTGCCCCTTGTCCTGTCACTACAGGCCCTTGTAAAAAGTTTGTCTCCATCTTTCTTAGAAGCCCCCTTTTAAGTACTGAAAGGCTGCAATAAACTATCCTCGGAGCCTTCTCTTCTTCAGGCTGAACAACTGTGGCTCTTTGTCTTTCTTTATGGGAGAGGTGCTTCATCCCTCTGATTTCTGTGGCCCACCTCTGGATCAACTCTAATAGGTCAGTGTCTGTCTTTGTACTGGGGACTCCAAAGCTGGACACAGTAGTGCAGGTAGGATCTTGCGAGAGCAGAGCAGAGGGGCAGAATTGCCTCCATCGAACTGCTGGTTATAACTTCTTTTGATGCAGCCCAGGATACAGTTGGCTTTCTGGGCTGTAAACTCTGTCTCATGTCCAGCTTTTCATCTGCCGGTATCCCCATGTCCTTCTCCACTGGGCTGCTCTTCATCCATTCATTCCCCAATCTGAATTGATACCGGGCTTTGATCCCAACCCAAATGCAGAACCTCGTACTTGGCCTTACTGAGGTTTGTGAGGTCCCTGTGGATGGTATTTCTTCCTTCCAGCAAATCAGTTGTACTGCTCAGCTTGGTGTCACCTGTGAACTTGCTGAGGGTGCACTCAATCCCACCGTATCATTGGTAGAGGTATGAAATAGTATTGGTCCCAGTGTGGATGTTAGAGGGACACCACTCATCACTGATTTCCACTTGCACATTGAGCCACTGACTGTAAGTCTTTGAGCATGGTCATGCAGCCAGTTCCTTATCCATCTAATAGTCCATCCATCAAATCCATATCTCTCCAATTTAGCAGCAAGGATGTTGTGTGGGGACCATGTCAAAGGCTTGCAGAAGTCTAGGTAGGTGACCTCTATAACTTTTCCACTGTCCACTGGTGCAGTTGCTTTTGATTAAGTAACTCAGTTTGCAGAAGCCTACTGCTTTGCTCCATCCCTTTTCTCTGGACTGTTTTTGATGCTGTCTTTGCAAACCAAACACTGCTTGGACTGTGTGTTTGCTGTCCCTCTCCATTCTCTGTACACTGTGTAAAAGAAAAGATGATGGGTAGGTGGGAGACCTGCTGAATTAGAATAAATGCATTTCTTATTTGGTCACTTTCTCACTTTTTTTCCCCTGATTTTCCTCCCCATCCACACTTTCATAATTCCCCTTTGCAGTTAAACTTCCTGTCAAGAATCTGTTGATTCAGATAGTTCTGTCCCATGTCTCAAAAAGCACATACCAAGAGTGTCAGTTTTCCCAGCTGTTTGAAACATGGAGTTTGAGGGCCTGAATGGGATTGTGGCATTGACTTAGGGAGAGTGTTCATCACATGCTGTGATGTGGAGTACCAACAAGAGGAGGAGGAGGAAATAGATGTTTGGGTGTTGTTCTTCAATGATTAAGAGAATATGGACTGCTTAAGAGTTCGGACTTGCAGCTCTTGATTTG
Source organism: Rhynochetos jubatus (assembly GCA_027574665.1). NCBI lineage: Eukaryota > Metazoa > Chordata > Aves > Eurypygiformes > Rhynochetidae > Rhynochetos > Rhynochetos jubatus. The sequence goes on along the minus strand of CM050651.1, from coordinate 53,938,094 downwards.
AAATATCTTGGTTGCAATATTAGACTTTTCTCATACTTTCTGTTCTCTAATTATGTGATGAAGCAGTAACCTTCAGGCCCTTTGCAGAATGTCTCTACCTACTGTTATTGGTGCTTACTTACGAGATTCTGACTAACACAGACTTGTTACTGACGGAGACTGAATACTCTTGCATTACCTACTTTCTCAGACATTGCTATCAGAGAACTAAGGCGGCTTTAGAGTAGCGTGGGACTTTTTCAGCTCTGTAGAAGCTGATTATAGTGGATTTCTTTTTGGTGTCGCAATTGACTAAGTAAAGAGCTGGAATATATAGTTTTAACTGGGTGGTGATGCAAAGAAAGCTCCTAAAAACGATGGGCTTACCTTTGTCCACACAACGCATCAACTGCAAGGTTGCCTTTCAATTTTGTATGGCCACAAAATATATAGTTTACGTAGTTAGGTGATGTCTGTTTGGAGTGTGTTGGTCATCTTCAATGGGCTTGAAACAAAACTAGGTTTTGCTTAGAGATCCTTTAGTCTTAGTTTCTTTTCAGTGAAGGGATATGTCCTGCTAGGGTTTGAGCTTGGTTTTTTCTTGCGGAGAAGCTGGAGAGGAGAGGCAGCCTGCACAAATGCCAGGTCAGCGTGTGGTTGATTGGCAGACTGGTCCAAAAATACCTTTTTTGGACTCGCTGCTTCTGGGTTACAGAGGGCTGAATGCCTACATGTGTGGTGCTTGCACCTTCTGCCCCTTACTTATAGACACTGACTTGGGATTGTGGGTGGTGTAGAGAGGGTTTGTCTAGTCCAGGATATGGTTTAGAGTGTAAGCTCTCAGGTAAGACTGGTGTATGTTTTCTGTAAAGAGGGTTAAATGATAATTCTGGCACTGATAAACTATGTTCTGCTCAATTTTTTTAAGTTATTCCAGAAATTCATATTTTCATGAGGACAGATTTTGGATGATAAAATGCTTTGCTGTCCTGAGGCAAGGCAAATATTGAAACTAAAAATAAAACCCCAAGCCCAAAGATAGCAACTATTTAGTGGTAGGATTTATGAAACTCCTGGCCAGATTAATTTCATAAATTCAGTCTTTTATAAACAAGACATTTTTTTCTATTCCAGAAATGAAATCACTGAAAACAGTAGGTTTTTATTGTCTTTTAGTGATGCAAAATATACAGTCTTTATGCAAACTAACATAGATTGGGGCTTTTTTAAAATCAAAGTGTTTTTTTTTCAGCTGATAGTGAAAGTAATAAAATCTCTACTTTCCCATAAACCTAGGTCAAACATATATTTCAATCAATGGATTTGTTGTTAAGTTTTTGAAAATCTCTCTTCCTGCAGTAGAAAGTACCTTTTCTAAAAGTCACCTTTAAACTTGGAATAATTCCTGTTACTCTTCAAAATGACACTGAGTAGGTGTACTATATATGTGGATTAAGCAGTATGTAAATGACTGCTTTCCACATTGGGTGTGTTTTTTCACTGTGTAATATTATTGATGTATGGATACATATTATCACAACTTATCATTTTTTCCTCTTTATAGGTCCTGCTGGGGACTTGCATCTGGCCTCAATGTGAAATTAAGGTAGAAAAACACATCTACATATGTGTTTGCTGTTAGGATTTAGTTTATTCACTGGTCATGCCTGAAGAGTGATGTTCGTCTCTAGACGGCTAACTGCCAGGAAATATAAATGATTGTCCTAGAAGTCAAGCCTCTCTCCTATTTACTGGAGTGAAAATCACCTCCAGATATCGACGGAATATCAACTACAGAAAATGCTTCACCTTATAAGGATGCCAACCACCTAGATTCATGCGCCCTATCTGTACAGTTGTTGTGGATGGTTTGCCATCTGAAAGCTCCTCAAGCTCTTATCCAGGCCCTGTATCTGTTTCTGAAATGTCTCTGCTACATGCTTTGGGTCCAGTGCAGACCTGGCTGGGACAAGAGCTAGAGAAGTGTGGCATTGATGCCATGATTTATACTCGGTATGTCCTCAGTCTTCTGCTGCATGATAGCTATGACTACGACCTGCAGGAACAGGTATTTACATATTTTAGATGTTGTCCAGTGAAAGTGAGTTCTTGTATCAGTTATGTTTTTGTGTATTATACATGGGTATGGCTCAGGTGGGGGGGGCGGTTGTCTTTCAGTGTGTGGGTGGAAGGGGGGTATAAATCACATGGGGATCAAATTTGGTGGGTGAACCGAGGTTCATGTAGTTTGCTGTATGAGCAATTACATTAAACAAAATTTTGACATTGCTGCAGTCGATTGATATCAGAATTAACACTGGAATTTCTGTATCATAAATGCAGAGCTTCAGTACTCATGATTATGAAGTTAATCTAATATTGGAACATTAGTAAACTAGTGTAATTCTTGTAAACTGTGTGTCAAATAGACCTGGTTCGCAGTAGTTTGTAGATTCCCCATCACTTCTCATGGATTTCATCTGGTGCTGTTTCCAGTAAGGAATAAAAAAACAAACCCCACACTCATTTTTTGTAGTATTCAAGTATTTAAAATACATTATTGCACGTACATTATTCATCTCATCTAAAAGCATGTGAACGTTGATAAAAGGCATGCAACAGTTGTGGAACAGTGAGTTGCTATACATGGCTGTAATTCAAAAAGGGCAGGGGAAGATAAGTGAAGCTGCATATCAGGTGGGCACAACTCTGGTTGTGCCTTTATTGCTGTGGATTTTATATGCCCCTACAACAGACTTTTCAGTCCTGATTTCACCTTTCTTCTTTTTTTTCTTTTTTCTTCTATATTTTCTATTTTATCTTTTTTCCCTTTTTAGTTGTAATTTATCTGCATCATCATCCTGTATCAAAATACTTCTAATAGTGGAGTTTTCTGCATGTAGGACTCGGGGAAGTTCTGGTGTTGTCAAGAAGGGGTGAATATGCTGTTGATCATACACTGTCTTATAAGGTGACTGTAATTACAATGGGAAAGAAGGAAAGTAAATACCTCTTATTTGGTGACTTGATTACTAGTTCTTGGTTGCTGTTGTTTTGGTTATGCTTCACGCGTTGTTACCTAACTCCTTCAGAACTTTTCTTGTTGTCTAGCTGACTTTAAAAAAAAAAAAAGGCAGCAAGAGCAGGGCTAGCTATTGTGGAATAGATGTACAAGTAGCTGAAGCAGACAAAAATCGATGTCAGATGCTGCCTGTTTCTGAACTTGTAGCAACCATTACTGTGCCTGAAAGCCCTCATGCTGCCATTGTGCAAACCAGAAAACTTAACGTGAAAAAGTAGTTTTTGTTCAGAGGTTTATGTGGCAGCAGTGGAGGTCACCAGGAACAACCTCATAATCAATAATAATAGCAATAATAATAAAAATCTAACACTGTAAACACTCTTTAGAATGTACCTTAACAGTGAACTTACTTAGGCCTTGGTCAGGCATGAATAGCTGTATTCTAGACGGGGACAGGATAAAGAGCTAAAACCTGTTTGGAAGGAGGGTGTGAGGTGAGGACAGAAATAAGAAACCAAGTGAAACCACATGAGAATTTGAGAAGCTGTATAGATAGCCCTGTGGCCTTGGGGGAAAATGACTTGTTTCTTTTCAGTCTGTTTTCAAGCAAGTTGTAACTCTGAAGTCACTGCTGTGGTAATTTGAAATGACTGATGGGCCAAAATGAGTTTTCTTTTCATCAGGCTTTGCGAGAAGCAGGGTAACTGTATTATGAAAACCTCATTCAGTTTATTTCTTGTTTCCATACCTTAACTGGGTGCTTTGTGGGTTCATAACGGAGCTTTAAGGAGTGTGTCTGTTCTTTTTCCCAGTCGATTATCTGATGCTAATGAGCCAAAGAGGGAAGAATACCACATGTTGATAGGGTAGCCAAGACCTATGATGCTGAATGGGTGCTGTAGTACAAACGTACAGGACGTCTTGTGAATGACAGCGAGATGTGAAGAAGCTGGAAGTTTCCACCTTCTCCAGTTTAATCTTGCTTGTAGCATACTTTTTATGGCGTTTATTCCCTCTACTTCAAACGACCGTTTTCTAAGTTTTGAGAACTAATACCAATTTAGTTTTGGGGTGATATTCTGTAATAACGATTGGATGCATGTGTTGTGAAACATACTGCTACCTAATTCTTTTCTCAAGCAGCTTCACTTTAAAGACTGCAAATACAAATTTCTTACATGGAGAATTGAGGAAATCTTAGAGCAGATGTGCTGTAAATTTTATTTTATTATTTATTTTATTTTCGTTATTGCCTATTGGTTATTTGTATGACCTGGCATTTTAAAACTAATTTTGGTTTAAGTCACTTGGAAACAAGAAAATATGTTTGCGTATACGCAGTTTCAATCCAAGTTTGGTGGTGGGTACAACATTGACAAAGAGGATAAACAAATACTAGTGTTGATACAACTAGAAATCAGGGTATAGTGCAGCAGTTACATTATTTCTCATTTAGCTATTTACATGTAAAATACTGAGAGTGGCTGAACTCCTTTAATTCAGATTAATTCCCATGGAAGAGTTGGTTCTTGGCATTTAGGATTTTTGTCTCCTATACGATTCCTTTGATTCCTGAGAAAGGTGGCAATTTCCAGAGAGAGAGCAGTTCTCCATAGTGGGTTTATTGCAGTGATTTCTCCCCAACTTAGGGGACAGCTATAAAGAGGACACGCTGTCTCTTCACGAGAAGCCACATGGAGAATATAAGGGATAACAGGTACAAGTGGTGCTGGGTGAAGTTTCATCTCCATATATGAAAGAAAAAATTACTTATATTTTTAATTGTGAGAACAAACGTTCATTGGATCAACCTCCTTGGGAACATGATAGAGTTCCCATTGCTGGAGATGTTGAAGATGCAGTAGGACAGGGTGCTAGATAAGATTATATAGGCTCCCTTTCTCTCAAAAGGGTGGATCACATGATCTTTTGAGGTCCCTTCCAATCTGAGCTGTTCTATGATTCTTTGCTTCTAGAACTCCTGTTTCTGTGGGGAGTGATTTGCTACCACTTCTCCCAAAAATAGAGCAATGACTTTGAACAGGTTAAAAAGAATGTGTGGTCTCCAACTACTCAGAATGGGATTATACACATGAACAATCCACTGTAACACAGCTTTTTGAGGGGTGGGGGTGGTGAAGAAGGCAAATTTAGGAAGTATTAATCTTATGGATACTATATAAATAACTTTAATTAGAAATATTTTAAACTGAAGTTAAGATGGTCACTAGGATCTTTCCACCAGAATGTTGATGACATCGTTAGCACTGTTTTAGTCACTTCAGGGACCCTCCTTTCATGCTTTCTGTAGCGTGTTCTGGTGTCATCAACTGTAGCAGGGAAATGGAACTCTGAAGTCCTGGACTGAGGTTCACTCAGGTAAGTGTAGAAAGATTTAAAATGCAAAATGAATGAAAAAACATCCCCATCCTTACTAGATACCCTGCTATTTCAAGGTATCGGTGTTACTGTGTTCTCAGTCACTTCTGTTTACGTGCAAAATAAGTATTTTGAAAGAATATGGGAGTCTTGGTTGATCAGGTCTTCAGGGATATTTTTGAAGAAAAGCAGGATGTTCCCTTCTGGTTTGTTAGCAACATATACTGTGTCATTTTTGGTTTTGAGGCTGCTGCAGCCTTTGGTGGCTTTGGTCACCTGACCTCTCTTCCTCCAGTACTGTCTGTCTCTGTATGGGAAGGCATGGTGTGTGGTATGGGGATAGAAGAAAAAATGTGTTTAAGGGTTTGGTGGTGGGGGGGCTGTTCGTTTCTTTGTTTTCAATTTTTTTTTGTTTGTTTGGTGGTAGTGTGGGGGTGTTTTTGTATGTGTGAGTCTGGTTTTTGGGAGTGTATTTGGGCAAGGCATGGATTTAACAATTAGACTGGTCTCTGCTGGGTATCATTATGTGGATGCAGGCTCAATATTGCAAAATGATCGATCAGTAAGTGATGAGTTCAGAGAGTTGAATGGGGGCTTTTTGCAAGCAGCTGTGGGGGGGGCTGTACTGGTGTGTGGAGGCACAGTACAGCTAACATAGGTGAAAGTAAACCCTAAGGCACTGCAACCCAATTTTACTGGAATGTTTGCAGTTTTTGTTTTGATTTTTTGGTTTCAACTGAAATATCTATTGAGACTGGGAAGATTGATAAGCAGGTATGTTTTGCCCAGTGGTGTTTCAAAGTACTAGAGAGGGCTCAAGAAAGAAATCTTGTTTATGGTAAATTGCACTGTGCTGTGGATGTCTTCCAGAGCTACTACAGTTACACGTGTTACACATACCTATCAAGAATTACTGTAGCACCTCCTAAATGTACACACTTTTATTTATTTATTTATTTTTAATACTGAAATACTGGAGTTTATTATCATTGTTGTTTATAGCACAAGTCTTATTCAAGCCATACTCCTTGAAAATGAGTTTAAAAGCTTAAGATGTAAAAGTTCTTAAGCAGGCCTTCATTTCTAGTGTGTGCACTTTTTTCTTTGTCATCTGTCCCCTGTCATGTCATGTGTCTCCCCAGCGTGTGCTGCTTTTTTTGTTTGTGTGTGTTTGTTTGGCTTCTTTTGTTTTGTTTTGTGGCAATGATATTGCTGGTGAGAGGATGTCAGAGGGCAGAAGGGAGGAGGCTCTTTGGGATTTTTCCCCGGTACAGACTGATGGAGGAGAGAATAAAAAGATGAGTTGGGTTTGTGCGTTTTCCTTGATTACTGTGACACAGTAAGATGTTCACAGAAATAGTTTGGGGGTTTGTGGGTAGTTAGTTTAGGTCTGTCCTATCAGAAGACAAGTAAAGACTACAGTAGTAGATTTGCCCTTCTTTTTCTCTATGGAGAAAGAAGTTTCTTGCTTACAAATGTTCTAGAGAATGTGATTCTGAAATTGACTTATACAATTACTAAAGCTGGACCATGTTATATAACATGTTAATTATTTAGGTGTTAGAGGTGTGTGGGGGGGTTTCTTTTTTTTTAAATTTGAGGCCTGTCAATGGTCTCTCTTCAAAAGGTTTGGAAACTGCTGGTATTTTGTTCTGAGGTAGATGACCTTTTAGGTACTTTTGATCTATTAAGGAAAACCTCATAAAATTAGTATGAATTTAAAGACCATGGTGGTAGCTAAAGTGCAGAATGTTTGTTAGGTACATATGCTTTCATTATTTGCATTTTATTACTGATTTTTATTATTTTGGAATAAATGATAAATTAAGGAGAGAACCCCATGAAATGACTGACAAATCTTTAACTTTTGGGCACCCACAGACCTGCTGTTGGGAGTAGATCTGACTATTTTGAGACAGCCCTTTGGACTTGAGAGTAGATTGAGTTGTAATCAGAATGCCTTGAACTTAGTTTCCCGATGCTAAACCAACTAGATGCTTTTAAGATTTCTGATTGTTATTTAAATGCTAATTAAAAGTGTATTTGTAGATACACGTGTTCTCAAAGCAGTTAGTGATACAGCAAATACTGCATTCAGATAGCATAATCTGTGTGAAGCAGAAGGCATTGCCTTAAAATATATTTTGTGTGAAACATTTTTGCATTGATCTTTATTTGTACAGTATTAAAATCAGTGTTCTTGTCTTTTATATACTGTTTGTAAGCATAGCTGTTTCTGAATATAACAAGTTCATGGGTTTTTGCCTGCAGACTGTTCTCCCTTTTGAAGGGATGGAGCCTTTATTAAATAAAAAAAACCCCAAAACCCAACCGCTAGACACTCGGTGAGGTAGAGGCTTTGTTTGTAAGCCTTTGGTCATGCAGCATGAAGGTCTAAATGCGTTTGTTATGCATACTTTTCATATCAAGTGTCTTCTGTTGCTCTTGATCTACTTCTTTCAACTCATTTTTGGAAGTTGACTTTTTTTTCTGACCCTCAAAAGTAAAAATCCTAAAAAAGTTTTTTAAAAACCTAGTATTTTCCTAACTCTCAGAATTAAGTAGCTGTTGTACTGCAAACTGTGTTCTGCTGTGACCAGCATGAGGTTTTTCCTTTTGATTTTTCAATTTTCGAGAGGGAGGGTTTCATTCTGCAAAACTGTTTATAGATTGATTTGAAATAGTTCCATTCATTATCTTTTACATGGAGGGATAGACTAAGTCTTCGGAATGATAGCCACACGTCTGCTGGCTTGATCACAGTTCTTATTCTTGCTTTCATCAGCAGCATGTACGTATGAAACGTCCAAAATGCAGTGTTCTCTTTCATATTAAGAGAAGAACAGAGCCGCGGAAAAGAGACATCGGCCCACACGTGATAAATTTTAGGTCTTTATGGTTCTGTCTCTGTAAATGCTGTTGGCCTATTGCTCTGCACTGGGATGGAGATACCGTTACCAGGTCCTCTGCCGGCAGATGGTGTGTGCTGGTGTCATGGGCTGCTTTCTGCTGACGGTACCTGCTCTGTCCCAAGATCCCGTCAAATGAGGGGGTGTATTTTTCCTGCCATCCCATCTTAACCCGGTAGAGGGACCTGATGTCTAGATTTATAATCTAGACCTGATGTCTAGATTTATAATCTAGTAATGGATATTTAGTTTTTCACATGTATATTTTAGAGGGAAGAGGACGTGTTTTGCTGTGTTTGTTTTGATGTGAAAATCGCATCCTAAATATAGGAGGAGAAAGGAGGATTTGGTCCTCGTTACTTCACTAAACCTGTATTAAATGTTAAGCTGGCTGGTATGCCTGTTTAATGAGAGATGGCAGTGCAGGTTCTATAATTGCAACTGCTCTTTTATCATCCCTACGAAATAACTGTGGGCCATTCAAACCCAATTTTTTAATGCATTAAAATATGCAGCGTATAGTTCAGTTATAATACGGTAATGCTGTGTGACTACTGCACAACATTGTGTCATTAAGTTTCAAAGTTATCCAGCAGCACGTAGATTTCTTGGATGCAAAACATTTTAATTTAGTTTGTATTTGTGTTACTGCTTATTAATCTGTGCAACATTCCTGTAGGAACAAATTTTCCAAGCTTTCTGACCTTAGTTATTTAATTATTACCCAAACTAAGTATTATAAAATCCAAGTTGTGGAAACTTGTGTATGAAGAATAGTTAGGTAGGAAAGAGCGCTGTGGGGCCAAGACTTCTGCCTGTACGTTTTTATATGGTTAATTTGAGGTCCTTAGAGTATTCAGATGTGTACGTGTTTGCATGGGTGGGGACAAACCCCTGCTTTTGCTTATACATAAACATGTAAACTGAAGAGCAGATTTATCATATTTAGAAAACAATACTATATCCTCAAGTTTATGTGCCCATAAAGCTTATTTATTAATAGAAAACTGTTTGACTTATGTAAAAGCTCAGACAACTAATTTAAAAAGCTCGTAGAGGAAAACTTAGTTGTGCTATTCCCTCCCCTCCTTTCAGCAGCGACTGAGTACTATATAACTCACACTGTCATATTTAAACTTTGGAGAAGAAGTCTTTTGTATACAATGTTAACTTGGCGAGAAAGCTTGGGGAGGATGTGGATTCCTCTTCAGTTAAGCAGCAGAAGATAACTGAAATGGCTTTACTGTAAAGGCCTGTGTCTCTGAAAGCTCCCAGAGACCCTCTCTGAACTTGTGTGGGCAGCAGGGTAGGGGCTCGTGGGTTTGGTCTTAGAGGTGAGTCCTCCAGTGCAATGGGCTTTTGTCCTGTGAAAGCACCTGTAGATGGGCTTGTGAAGAACAGCTGCACCTCTAGTTCTTTTGCAGGTGCTGAAGTAATTTCAGATGGGTGCCCTTCCAAGTGCTGGCAGTACAAGAGCCAAAGCTGTAACAGTTCTGCCCAACACAGCTCAAGCTGGTGCTGACACAGTGTCTCTGTGGGACTTACTTTTATTTTAATTTTTCTCTCATTTTTTCTAAAGTTTATTAATTACTACTTGGCATTTGACATGTTAATTAAAACTGCTCTGTTCGTATTGCTGTCTCGGTGCATGTTGGATGTGGGGTAGATTTGGAGCATCATGAACTATGTCTCTGTTCTTTATTCCACTTTAGGAAAGGAATTGCGGTGGCTGGGTTTGGAGCTCACAAGTAGGCTCTCAGGGTCATTGTGTTTGTTCAAACTGTACAGGTTTCAGGGTAGTTGGCTTCAGCTGATAGGTTAGTGCAAAACGCAAGCATTTGTTCTCAAGGGCTATGGTTATCTGAGAAATTTTTCGTTCAGACTGTCTTCTGCCTTTGTACCAGTGTGACTGATCATGTCAAAATGCTGATTCCTTTGCAAACATGTCTGTTCCAACGTGCGAGATGTCCATTTCAGGACATCCAACTTACGTAGGCTCTGTGGTGCCTATCTTGCGTGCTGTCCGACTGAAGTAAACACATCTGGGTAATATAGCTAAAATGTCGTTAGCTTCTGCTCCAGGTAACCAAAGCTATCTTTTAAAACGGTTCTGTGTTTTATTTGTGACTGTCTAACTAAGCATTAGATGCTATCTGTCATGCAAAAAGAGGAATAGAATCACTTTTTTATTGCTAAGTTATGACTACTAATGTATTCTCACAAAGACTTAAAGTGCAGAGCAGAGAGTTAAGCTTAAATGCCAGGCTGGTTAGTCCTCCTAGCAGAGAGGGTTTGTTTGCAGCCATCTCTGTGCTGGTACAATTGTGCTGTTTTGGATTTTGGAGCTACCTGAGATACCTTCTTCATGTGCTTTGTGCAGTAGGCCATTGCGTGACGGCACACTCACCACATGTCTGCAAGCATAGGTGTGCGCTGCCTATATTCTCTGAAATCAGATTATTATAGTGGTCTGTGATGCTTGCCCCACAACTTTATTCCTAAGTCCAAGAGAGCAACCATAAATGCTGTGAAATAACTTCTCCAGTCATAACATGTCCCTTCCAGATACCTGGATTCTGTAGCAGCAGTTTCTGTTGAGTCCTTGGCTTTTTCTGCCATGTAGGCAAGATGTGCAAGTAAAATGATGTCTTTAGAGCTGTAGCTATAGCCTTGCTAAATTTTCTTCTTTTCTGCTTTAACTTTAATGGGAAAACTCTAAAGGCAATCTGCTCAACAAACATGGGATTTCAACAGATGCAGCATTTGCATGTTCTCTCGCTCTTGGGAGTGGGTGTGATCAAGTCTCTTCTACTTGGTTTCATCCTAGAGTAACTTATAATTAGTGAACAGCACATAGACTGCCCTTTCAGGTTGGTAGGATTGTAAGCAAAAATTGACAGAAACTCGGTTTACAGGATTTTATACTCGGATTGATTGGTTTCAGTAGATAAAGTTCTTCCTCACCTACAAATAGTGGAGTCATCAGTCCTGAATGCCTTGAGGACCTTGAAGTCATAGCAGTGTGTGATGTGGTCTGATGCTATCAGCTGTTCTGTTACGGTCCAGCTGTATGGGATTGTGATGTTCCAGTTACAGCAACTGGGAAAGAGGTGACTGTACAGGTTAGATGGTTCTCTGGCTTTTCACAAATTCTTTCCCTGGTAGTACCTGTATTTGGTGTAATTATTTGGCATTGAGGGATGTTGTCCAGTCCTCTCCACTCTGTGGTAGCATGGCTTTTGACATGGAGAAAACTTAGGCTGCTCTCTGAAAACGTACGTACCTGCTGTTTGTCTGCTGAACCTCTTGTTGCATGTCTTTTGGAGAATATAAGTCAAGTTTGTGCCACTGTTCTCATGTCTTCGGAATTGTCTTACATATATATTATCTCATTATCTTTGTTTCAGTCTGAGGTAGCCTGTGAGGAACGTCTGAGCTGATCCTGGCCCATTAGGTCTTTCTTATTAATTATAATGAGATGCAGTGTCTCCTAAAATTTTCGCAGAAGCAATTATGAAAAGGTACATGTCCCTGTGGCTCTAAGCAATTAGTGAGTCTCAGTTTAGGGGAGGTATTTTTTTTCAGGGAAGATCACTGAAGGTATTTATACAGTCTGCTTCTGGAGCAAAGTTGAAATACACCTGTAATCTGTTCCAGTTTTCCCCAAATTCTCCATTATGAGGCCCTGCTAGAGGTAGTGAACACCTGTTCTGTTTTCTTTATACAATTTATACCTATTTTTTTCCATTACCTGCCTATCCAAATATCTCTAGAGTTGTTTTTTCGAGTACTTTGAATAAGTTTTTACAGAAACTTTCTTGCATTGCACAATGGTTTATACCTGTCCATGTGAACGTTGGATTTAATTAAACATCAGTACTGTAGATACTGTTGCTGCCAGGAGAGACCAGGACTGCTGGACTACCTGGGTTTTCATTTTGTCAGATTATATAGTCCTTACTCACTTATTCACTACAAACCTTGATAGCAGTCACTGACTTAATATATATATTGATGATAGACTTCAGCAGGGAGATCTTGTGGGCTGCGTGTTGATGTTCAGGAATTATTTTGCCTGTGTTTGTGGAGAGAGAGAGAATGTGCATGCCTTTGGAGAATGCTGCTGGCTTGAGTTGAGACTAGTCTGTCTCATAGGCAAAGGTCTTTTGGAGCTTCTTTGCACATGCGTTCACTGTTCATAGAATCATAGAATGGTTTGGGTTGGAAGGGACCTTAAAGACCATCTAGTTCCAACCCCCCTGCCATGGGCAGGGACACCCTCCACTAGACCAGGTTGCTCAAAGCCTCATCCAGCCTGGCCTTGAACACTTCCAGGGATGGGGCACCCACAGCTTCTCTGGGCAACCTGTGCCAGTGCCTCACCACCCTCTCTGGGAAGAATTTCTTCCTGGTATCTAATCCAAATCTCCCCGTTTTTAATTTAAACCCATTACCCCTTGACCTGTCACTACAGGCCCTGCTAAAAAGACCCCTGCAGCTTCCTTGCAGGCCCCTTCGGGCACTGGAAGGCTGCAATAAGGTCTCCCTGGAGCCTTCTCTTCTCCAGGCTGAACAAGCCCAACTCTCAGCCTGTCCCATAGGAGGGGTGCTCCAGCCCTCTGAGCATCTTCATGGCCTCCTCTGGACTCACTCCAACCAGTCGATGGAGCTCACTCTGTCCATGTGAGCATTCGTTCTGTTTTTCCCTTTGGCCTGTCTAGTAATTTGATGATTTATTTTAATGCCCTTTTAAAGTGTTGTAAGGAAGATTAGTCTGCAGACTAATGCCCCAGTTTGGAACAAGCAGACAAAAATGAACCCTTATGTACTGCACTGGGCAGGAACTTGCCAACCATTCAGGAGACATGCAGCTCCAGACTCTTCATGGCAAAAATACCAATCAACAGTTCTGCCGAGTCTTTGGCAAATGTTTACCCCTTTAAAAAAAAACCCCATGGGTATTTTTTTCTTTATACATTATATCAACTGAGAATTATAAGAAGGAAAAAGCGTTCACATAGGTTGCTCTGTCTCGCAGGACTCTGCTTGCATCCCTTAACAATTTTGGGAATTCTTTTTCACATTAGGTGATGTTGTCTGGATATTTGGGTTACTTGTTTTGATGGTATTCTTGGAGTTGGATTCTTAAAAGGAGAGACTCTGTGTGTGTGTGATTATTTTTGTATTTGAGAAATCATGACGTTGAATTCTTATGTTTTTGTATGAACTTGATACTAGAACTTGTTTGTTGAAGCGGAATGTTTTGGCTGGTCAGCAATAACTTGTATGAGAGCAAGAAATGCCAAGCTGGGAATAGCAACTGGTTTGTGCTGAAATTAAAATACTCAAAAAAAGAGGAGTTCCTCAAAATTCTCTGGTTGAGAATTTTTTAAGTCAGTATTTTCTTTTCTAAGAGAATATAGATTTTTGCCTTAAAGTCTCTCGTATATAATTTGAAATAGAAGTGTCGATCACACAGATAATTCTGGCTGTTCAATACATTACCTGAAAGCTCGATATACATTATATTTATTTATCTTGGTGTGTATCTAATTCCATCTGTAGTGCTTTTATGCAGGGACAATCTTAGGGAATCAGTTTTCCTGAATGTATTTTAAGAAAAATGATCTCTGTGGTGGTTTTTTTTTTTTTAAACATGCTTTTCTGCTGATTTGATTTCCTCATTTGGGGAGTTTGATCAGGTTATTAAACCTGATTCCTTTCCTGTGTGTTCTGCTGATAAGGCAAAATTTTAGCCTGTTTACTTACCTGAATAGAAACTGGGACCTTGGGTCACGTAATGTTTCTGCATCAGTGAACTTGACTTCTGCTTTTATGAAATATGGGCAGTTCCTGCAAGAATCTTGAAGTATGGTTTAACACATAATGATTTTTTGTGTATGTGGACTGTGAGCTTCAAAACAATTTTCTGTGAGTCTTATCACAAGTGTCACATTTGTTCTCTTACTGAGAGTAGGTATTTCTCTGTTATCATTATAAGATATGAAAGTATGAAGTATCACTACCAGACTTGCTTTTCTTTTGTTTCTCAGTTTCTTGGTAGGGTAGAGGGAAGTGGTGGAGTTGCTGCTTTTGCATAGTTGAGCAGGAGAAACAATTTATATATCTCTAACATTTGCACCTGTATATTAATGCAGGATTGAACTAAGTGCTCCAAATACTGGATTTCTTGAGGCAGCGTTAGCATAAAGAATACAGATACCTCAACATTTCTTTAGCTGCATTTATGGTTCTTAAGTTATTCTTGTCATGAAACTTGTCACTTTCAGTGTCTTTAAAATTTAAAACCTCTAGTATGAAATTATCCAGTTTTGTATTAGGTAGGCACAGTAGCACTCTGAAGAATAGATGGTTAAATAGCAGTTTAGATATTCAATCTTGAATTCTCCCAGTGTTCAGGTGGCCTGTTCATATTTATGTAATATTGGGTGGTCATCTCTTAAAAATTTAAGGAATGGTAATTGGTTTTAAATATTAGAATTTGGTATGCCAAATATCAGTTTTTCTTCTGCACGTATGCACGCTTTTAAAATGTTGTTTGAAGTGGCATTGCTTTTACGAAGCGTTCAGTGACGGCTGAACAGAATTGTGAAAATTCAGAGTTATGGTACAGCTCTTGCATTAAAGCAAGCATTATCATATGATCTGTAGTTCTTTTAGGAAACAAAGGCAAATGAAGGCATCTAGTAACTGGCGAGAACAGAAGTCCGTAGTGATTCTTTCCATGTGAAGTAACTAGTTTATCTGCCTTCAGGGATATAGAATGTTTTGTCAAACTGGTTTCTTTCCTGTTTGTCATGGACTGAATATTTTCCAGTCTAAGGAATAGATCTGCTAATGGGCTGCAGACCACTGGGGACAATGACACAAAAAAACCCCCAAAAACGGGGAAAAACCCCCAAGGTAGTATTTTAAACCATTTGAAACTACAAGCTTGTCCATCTTTTGTCAATGTAGTCATCAGAAAAGCAGAATTCCACTCAGTTTGGGTGTCCCACCTCATGTTCTACAGACTCACATTCTAGGGAGTATGACACTTTCTTGTTTCTTAGCTGTTTTACTGTAATGTGCTTTTTTTTCTCAATTATTTTTTGGTAACTGAGTCACAATAGTTCTGATAGATTGTAACCCAAGAATTACATTTAAGGATTTTTTTTTTCTTCACTGCTTTGTGGTGTTTTATGGGTGCGGTGTTTGATTAGTGTGCAGAAAGTGAAAGTTTCTCAATAAACTTAGGCTATATCAAGTACATATATTGTGCTGATAAATATTGTTGTTTACATGAGGGTTTTAAACTTCAGAACTTTATGTGGAATAGCTGTAATCCATGCTGTTTGCTAATCCTGTAAAATCTGATGATAATAAATTAGCGAGTTTGTCCAGGAAAAGAAATTTCCAAACCTCAAGTTTTCAACAGTTGATTTTTCCTCTATAAAAATTGTGACATGAAGCCCTGGCAGCCATGTGTGGCTGAAAACTGTATGTTCACAGACAAAATTCCTGTGTATTGTGTAAAGAGGGAGGAGAGGATTCTACAGGAGCTCGGTCCTCCGTTGCGTCCTACAAAATGAGCCGTGTTGATCCCAATGTACTTACTGCTCTGGAAGGAGGCATGAGACCGGGATACACATAGCGCTGTGTTGGGTGCCTGAGAGAATTCCATGTAGCTTCCCTTCCCCTGTTCACAGAAATCAGCTATTTGTTGCAAGGATTAAGTTTTTGAAAACCGAGAAGTGCCGCATTTTGTAGACGAGTGTCAGGTGTCTTTCAGACGAGATGTGTGGAGAACTGAATGAAATGCGTTATACATTGCTGTGCGTAAGCATGGAGGTTCTCCCCGCTCTGTTGGCGGAGTGGTAGCGTGGACAGCCAGCAAAGCTACTCTTGCAGGGCTTAGCTTTCATGTACCGGTTCAAAGCAAAGCTTTGTTGGCGTAGTTAAAGTACTTCAACATAGAGCAGTTTAACTTTTTCCTAGTGTAGGTTTTGCCTTAACCAACTCTTCGCCTAAAAGAAGTTAACCCAGTGCACATTTGCTGGTGCGCCTGGCTTTTCATTTTGAGTAATGAATTGCAAGTGGATATGGATTTTTAAATTTCTAATTGTGCCTGTGTGGATGAGCAGGACCGGCTTTGGAAGCTGGGAGGGGTAAGTGGGTCTCAGTTTGTATACTTTCATGTGTATATTGGGAAGAGTCAGTGCACTACAGCATCATTGTGTATAAGGAAATATATAAGCCACAGTTTAGGACAAGACTTAGGAATTTATTTTTTAAAAAATGGAGTATAGATGTGCATGGCCCATTGAAGCTATTTTCTGAGAATTTTACTTTTCTTATATTTCTTCCTATTATTTTTTTCTGGTAGTCCATCTAATAACAGGACAGTAGCCTGTTAAAATGTCTTGTTTTTTCTAATGAACCACTGGTGTCTTGCACAAGTATAAGGAAAACCAGAGTGACTGGTAGCTTTTTGTTCTTTCAGAACTAAATCTATTTCTTCAGTTTTGGTGATGAAATAGGACTTTAAGAAATAAATTCAGCAAATTGCTCTACTCTTTCCTGAAGGACTCTGTCATGTAAAATTATGAATGGCAGCTGTTTCAAAGGCTGCTTCTGTAGGTGATTGGTGCTCCTCCACCTCTTTTTTCCTCCATCATGTTATTCTTTGATTGCATAGAGACTTGTTTCACTGACAACTTGTTTTTACTTCATTTTGAAGCCATGGGGAATTGGGAGTTGGTTTAAATGAGGTTAGGCCTTAGCCTGGATTTCATTAGAAGCAGTAACAGGTATGTTGAAAAGGTTGAAACAGGTATGTTGAAAGTCATCAGGTGTTTGTGGATCTTTCTGAAGAAGATGATTTAGTCCGGTGTACATTAAAAGGCATTAAAGATGACTTTACTGGTAGAAAAAATATTTCTTTGATTTGTGTGTGTATATATATATGTGAATGGACAGCAAAAAATGTCTGATAATAAATTCTGAAAAGCAATATCAAATGGATACTAGGTATCTTCAGATAATTACATGTAATACAACAGCTTTCTTCTTTAACTTTATAGTTCTTAATTAAATGGTCTTACATGTATGGGAGACACAGCACCCCACCCCACAGTGTCTAATTTTCTTCTGAAATTAGTTCAGGTTCATTTTAAGACAGACACTGCTGTCTGTAGTCATCATGAGGTTCATTGGGAGACTGAGTTGGAAGTTTTGGGATCTAACGTTGCATTTTCTTCTTTTGGCTCATCTAGCTTAGGCAAGTCAGATCCTAGCTCTGAACTGCTTGCTTTTCATCCTTATTATTTCAGAGATCAGTGAAACTCTAGCCTATTTTGTGTAAATTACAGTAATGCATTCAACCATACGTTGGCCATAAAATGATCTTTATGGATATGCTTTACAATTGGAAAATGTTGCAGTGAAGTGTGAGTAGTTTCCATGTCCTTTGGAAAATACCTGTGCTCTCGAGTAGTAAGTGCAAGTTTTCTGTAATCAAACTAATCTTTAATTTGACAAAAAGTAGTTTTTAGTAGCTAGGATAAGGTGGTTTATTTTGAACAGCATGTTATTTGTAGTCCTGTTCTGCTCTATTGCTGAGATACTCATCTATTTTAAATAATGTTATTTCTTTATTTTGTTTTTAGGAGAATGACATCTTCCTGGGCTGGGAAAAGGGAGCTTACAAGAAATGGGGAAAGAGTAAGAAAAAGTGCTCTGATCTAACACTAGAGGAAATGAAAAAACAGGCTGCTGTCCAGTGTCTTCGCTCTGCGTCTGATGAAGTAAGTTTGGACTATTGAATAGGTTCCTAGGCTTTATGCCATTCTTTGTGGTAGATATATTTAGCTTGTGATGCCTATCTTTTAATTTGTGGCTTCTTAAAATGCAAGTTCCCCCAGAGTTCTCTGAGAGTTCTTTATTTTTCTTTAGGAAATGATGAAATCTCTGTATGGCAGCAGGATTTCACAAAAGGTTCTGTGCTGTGTAGTGTCATGCTTTCCTTTCTGTAAGCCCTCACCTGTTCCTGTCAGGGCAGTTGCAATGCACCGGTTTGTGTTGAAATTACCACAAAGGTTTGCATAAAGATATTTCTTAAATTCTAAATTTACTTTGTATTGTGTGTAGTGCAGCTAGGAACGGAACGTTGAGGCAGAAAGCCGTCTTGCTTTGTGCGTGCTGTATGTGTAATCCAGACTTGCTAAATAAAATGCAGCGTGTATTAGCAAATGTTCACTTTCTAGAATATGTCATGGAGTGGAAGTGGAGTTGAAGTGCACTGGCTGGAGAAGGTGGGGAGAGGTGAAGGCAGCAGGTTGAAGGAATGTACCAGAGGCAGCAGATACCATGTAGCTCAGTGGAAAACTGGAGAAAGGGAGAGACCATTGAAGGAAACGTTTAAAAAGAAAAAACCAAAAACAAACAAACAAGCCCAAAAATACCAACAAAATCCTGTAGCAAGGGTCAATGAAAGCTCTCCAGGGAGACTTTTCAGACAGCAGAAACGAGAAAATCTATCTTTTAGTTTACAGAGCTACAAATACTTCGATCTGCCGCTATTGTAAGAAGAAACTCTACCTTGCCTATGCAGCCTGGTTGCATTATTGCTCCGTACAGCTTCCTAGTCAGTTTGTGCTTGCATAAGCATCCCTGTGGTTGTGTGGAGAACTGGATTGGGAAAGTGAATCAGTTGCCTGAGATTAACCTGGTTGGGGTGGAGGAAACGTTAACCCAGGGAGCTCTCGTGGTGAGATTTGTAGCAGAGACACTTGTGCCAGCAAGAGTGGGGAAGGTGTGTGCCAAGAATAATGAAGGCAGTGAGGTCGATTTATGTGGTTGTTCCCACTGCCACCTTCAGCAGCATTGCCGTCATGTGCTGGCTTACTGTTTGTGAAGCTCCTTGAGCATTTGTTCAGTTAGTAAAGTGCTAATTGATGAATTGGGAGTTTTCTGAACTCCCATTTTCCCATTACTTAATATCCAAACAAAGTGATGCAAAATTTTGTTGGCAATTTGATCTGCTTTCATAGTTACAGTATACTGAGGCCAGCACTCTGACTACTGTACAAGTAAGTTGAAATATGAAGAAATAATTGCAAGAATTAAAGTCCTTCTTGAGGATATGACTATCTTTGTATACCCATTTTATGAACAACAAAAAGTAGTAGACTCTTACGTAGACCACAGGAATACTGTTGATTTTCAGCCATAGAAATTGATGAATCTTCATATTGCTGAAAAACAAGGAGCATCACTTAGAATGAAATTTATATCATACAGAGAAATCCAGTTGAAAAGGAAAAGGAAGGCGGTAAATGTAGTAATAATCCCTGGTCTGCCTCCACTTGAAGGTTCGTATAATCTGAAGCAGAAGGGGGGAAGAAACCCTTCAACGAGAGTTTTGAAAGACTGAAAAGATGTATGATCTGGAAGGTTGAACAAGTAACTTCCTCCTTTGACTCCTGCCACCTTGTCAGATTTTTATTGTTAAGCATTAACCTGTAATCTACAACCTGTCGACTTGTGGTATTTCAGAGCTGTTTTGGCTTCTCTTGCATGCTTAGACAATTCAGCTTGCACATTTGTTGTCTTGAAGGAAATAGTTGGTTATATATTTTATTAAAATGTATTTTCAAACACAGGGTGGAATCTTTAAACCTTAAAAAAATATGAAAAGCTTTTACTTAAAGCTGTTCTGGAGGTAGTTTAACACTTGTATTGCATAAGGAAGACAGCTGTTCCTCCCCAGAGTTGAAGGGGAAAGGTAATCCTGCTTTGATGCTGATTTAAAGTATCTTACAAGGTATCTCTTCTTTCTGCTTTTCACACATGTCCTATGTTGGCTGGTTTCTGTACTCAGTTGTGTGTGCTAATCTGATGGGAATAATCAGTAGGGTTTGGACTGTGAAACATAGTGTTACAATAGTTGTTTCTGCTGAGGCATTCCAGCTGCCCCATGCAATGTTCATGATTTCATCTCTACAAAAAAGATAAAAATACTCTTTAACTGCAGCCAGAACTGATGATGACTGGTGTGTGTGAGGGGTGTTTATAAAAACTGTGGAGATACAAATAAATACTGTTTTCCAATGTCACTTTTTTTTTTTAATTACTGTTTGCTGAATCATCTGAAAATGTTTACCTGTAAACCTGGGGCTTTTTTTGGTCAAATAGGTAGAAGTTGGATGTGTTCATTAGCATCTTCATAAATATGTCAACTAGCAGCTTTGTCCCAGGTTTTTCTTCTTGCAAGGGGTCTGACAATACTCCATGTGTGCAGTTCTGGAGCTCTTAGTTCTGGTGCTCTTCTGTGATCCTTTTCTCAGAGTAGGTGGATGCCAAAATACCGATATCCTCACACGGATACAGAGCACTTGCTCTCCCAACCTAACCTCTTCTTTCAGCCTTAGCAGTGGAGCAAAGCAAACAAGGTTGAGGTAGCTCCACTGTTGGGAGTAATCGAAAGAAAGCTTTGGGAATTTGAACTTAAATACGATTTCATTTGAATATACTTAAGTGAAATGGTTAGGATGTTAATGCTATGTGTGTCTGTAGAGAGAGTACGTATACACACTTGTGTGTGTACACACACAGAAACAGTACCAAAAATAGGGAGACAATTAAATGAAGATTTTAGGATTCTGCAGCCTGATCTATTTTAGGGGGAAGAATGTGCTGAGGATGAAAGAGTATTGAGGGTTAATAATAACTTTTTGAAGTCTCATAGGAAATTACGGAGATCCAGGTACTGTAATTTACAGGTTTATATTTAATTACTTAAACCAGTAATGTGCTGAGAAATTGTAGACAGTCTGCCTCCTCCCCCCTACCAGTAATCAAAGGCCCTAAAATTGGGTGATTACTTCAAAAAGATGCTTGTTGGAGGAGAAAGTCATGAAACAGATTAAATGAAAATTGACTTGATAAAACCAAATATTGTTTTGTCAGTTTTTCATTTATTGATTGAAATAAATATTTTGAAATCTTAACTCCTGTTGATTTTCATTTACATAGTGTTTATTCTCAGGGAGTACTTTATTTGGTAACTTAGTCTTGTTTGAATTCAGTTTTTGTCTCTTACTAAAAGAGCCATGCTCTAAAACATTAGAGACTAATCCAAGACTAGTAATAATTTTATGGTGCAGAAAACAAAACATTTGCCTTTTGAAAGCCTACAGTTTGGTGTTTATTTCTGAAACGTCCAAAGTTACGGAGAACGACAAGTCGGGGAGGCGGCAGACTCCTGACTGCTCTGCATCACTGTCTTGCAGTGGCAAAGTGCTGTGGACAAAGTGTTTTTGTGACAGGAGGCCTGATTTTGACAGGTACTATCTGGTATATGTAAGAAAGCAAATTATTAACTTACATATGTCCTGAGGACAGTTATTCTTGTGTGACGAGCATTTTGGTGTCTCACGTTGTCTGTATTTGAATGAATCTTTTGCTGCAAATACTCTCGATGCAGTCAGAAGCAGAGAAAATGTAAGTACATTGCAGCTTGCCAGAAAATGAAATCAGAATGATGGTGAGAAGAACTTTTAAGACAAGTACTTTAATGTAGTAATCAACTGGGTTTTTTTTACTGCAGTCCTAAAGGGTTTTTTTTTTTTCCGTAACACTTGCATGGAGTGTAAATAGCAGTTCAAAGATGTGCTGAAGAATTGTTAAAATTCTAAAAAGCTTGTGAGTAGAGACTTTATCTGAATTAGAAGAAATTTTAAAAGAACTATCAAGGTAAGGGTATCCATTCTAACGAAACATTGGGTAAAAACCCCGAACTGTTTAGGACTGGGGAGTATTTACGTAAAAGTCCTTCGAGGAAAATAGGAAACTTTATCCTGAAATTACTGCCTTAAAATTTAAGTAAAACCAGCTGTTTCTGTCAGCATTAAATGACTTTTTCTTTTATTAGTGGGCTTTGTTTTTAATTCCTGTCTGGTACACCTAAATCTAAGAAGGTCAGTTTGTTCAGTATAGTTTCTGAAATGACTTTGTTTTTTTTAAAGCTTCCTCCTTCTGGAAGTCTGTAAATTATTTTGTATTTGAATAGTGAAACTTGCCAGTAACAAGACAGAAAACAGTATCTTTGAGACTTGGAAGTTTATTTTTAAAAGAAAGTAATAGTTTAGAAATTAACCTGTGTTGTGTTTTTGCAAGGTGGATACTGCCTGAGCAAGATTGGGATTAGAGGTTACTTGTTGAGACTGATGCACGTGACTTTTCAGTAGGTATATTCCCTGCTGATAGTAATAAAATAACTCATGTTGCCTGCCCATTGGTCATAAATGAAAGCTTAATTACCTTTTAACTGGCTAGTTTTCTGCTAAAGGTTGCATTGCTCAACAGAGCAAGCAGGTTTCCAGCTGTGTCACTGCAGTTCCTATGTGCCACAGTTCATTCACAGAACCCTTGTGGTAATGTGTAGTGGATTTCCGCCCCAAGGTGGTGCTAGCGTTTCAGTGCAAGCAGTTGGCGTACCTTTATTCCGCTGAGCTCTACAAGGACATCTTAAGAATGAGCAGAGGAGACTGCTTCAGCATGCGTCTTACTTCCTGTGCTGATGCAGCCAGGTCTCCCGGACTCCACCTAAGCGGTTCCACAGCGCATCCTGAGGCACTGCTGGTGTCCAGTGGTGCTCATCTCTCAAGGCAATGGACCCTGATGGGGTTCAGGCAATGTGGTCCGTTTTTGTACTAACCAGGCTCTCAAAATCTGCTACCTGCCACATGAAAGAGTGTATGTCACCTTAAAGTAAGAACTAGGCTTGGTTGGTGGATTCCATAAGGAATGGTGAAAGAGCACTGCTCTAATATACTTGACAAAAGCAAAGAGTGCCTTCAATCCCACCGTTCTAAGAGGCTGCAGCTTGGAGGTGACACTGAAACATAAATGGTGAAACGTCAGAATAGTAATTTCTTTGAAATGTAGTCAGCATGAAACGTAGCTTGGAGCACTGGCTTCTCTTGCGTTGGGTTATGAGCGGGGATATGACCCTTCTGATGTCTGTGGTGTTATATGGGAGCACTTAGAGGAACAAATGTGGCTGTGGTGAACAGTGTTGTTAAAAATTTGAAATGGTAATCTTATTCTCAAAAGTACCTTGCTTTCAGCACAAATTGGAGATGTGTCTAAAATAAGATTCTGTCGAAGATTTCTTAGCATTTGTCATCTTTCTTACTCTTAAGTGCAGAACTGTCGAACTTGCCGTGTAGTTACTACAGTTCTGCACTTAAACCTTACTTGGATAAAGAAGCCCTGAATCCCAGTTAATCGGTTGGTTATGATTCGCGGTCTGAGCCTGTTGTTGCTGGTGGGTTACTCTGGCCAGCTGTTGCAGCCTCTGAAGCTTACGGTGTCAGCGTGCCAGTTAGATTAAGCAAGAGTGCCTTGGTCTGTCTTGAGCTTGGCACAGTGGTGTGCAAGAACTGAGGCAAAAGGACTTGTGGAGCCTGTAGCGCAGGGACTATATTCCATTCCTTCTTATGTCGGATGCCAGATTAACTAGATTAGTTAAAATTAATCACTGATTTATTCCTGCTCTTCTCTGCTTCTCTGATGTAAGCCAACGTTAATTAGATAATACACCCTGATTGCTACTCCGGGGTACCAGGGAATCGGGTAGGAAACATTAGACTGTTTGTTAAGGGGTTTGACTTAGGCATTTTCATAGAACTAGAACTGACATGAACAAGAGATGTGCAAAGAAAATGCTAATATTCTTTTGACTTACTTGTAAAAATAAGTGGGAAAAGTTGGTCAAAAAGCCCTGTGAGGAGGGTAGCAAAGTGCTAGGATGAACATTGTTAATGTAAAGGGCAGCACAAGACTGAAGCAAGTTGTGTAAAAGTCACCTTCACAAATCAGAAAGACGAAATGCTGAAGTTGCTGTTGGAAGGTCTGAATTTATTAAAGCAAAAAAATGAAGTTAACATTCCAAAACAACCATAATGCTTCTTGAAGCATATATCCCATCCCTTAGACAGTAGGAAGTGTCTAAGGATGATCAGAATTGTTTTCCAGGAAACGCCAAAACACTTCACAAAACCAGTGAATATTATCTTGCTTCCAGGTTGTAGCCAGCTGGCCTTCTGGAAAGGGATACACTGGCTTTTTTAGAACACACGGCATTATTTAGGAAAGGATTTAAACGTTTTTTCAGGAACTAAGAAGAATTGTGGACAAGATGTATGTTTTGAAATATAAAATCAAGCTAGGACTGATGTCATGCAGCTGCTTCTGTGAGAAGGCACCACAGGGTTTTGTTCTTCCCAACTCGTCATTGTTTTTAATGATAACTGAATTTTTATTGGTTTAAGAGAATTTGTATTGGCTCTGTATTATCAAACCCATTGGCTTCAAAAGTTTTCCTTCTTTCTCCATTTGCATCCTAAGTAAGCTGTGTGGTATTGAACTTGGCAAACTGTATTAGCCCGTGTTTTATAACTTCAGGTACCGTATGGGAAATGGAAGTGAATTTGTCTTGCCAAGGTGAGCATCACAGAATAAAATAATTGCAATAAATCAGTTCCTTTTTCCTTATGACTTTGGTGTCTAAATTCATGGTACCACACATCTAATTTGTCAAGTTTCTGAGGCTGCTACTCTGAGTATAATAGTCACTTTAATGGAAGTTGGCAGAAGTTGTAATTATTCCAGTTTTTGTATGAGTTTTCTTGATCTAGAAGAAGTATATATTGAACGGGAGTTCTTTGTGGGAGCTTGATCTACACAGAAGTTGCTTCATAATGTCTTTTTGGGCATTTGTTTCTCAGTTTATATCGAGTCAGCAAAAATAAATTAATGCTTATCTTGCAATTCTTTTATTTGAGTATCTCCCATAGTATTGATAATTTTCTTTTGGGGGCTGAAAGTAGTTGTTTGGTATGACTGAAAGTTATTTCACCTTGCATGTACTCCCAGTGATAGTCGAAGCAACATGGGGCAAGTTGCTCTTGCCAGCAACTTCTCCGGTCAGTCTGGGACAGAAAGAGTTTTTTATATGCATGTCTTGGAGGGAGAAGGCAGCACATGATACAGATACACAGCCACGGCCAGCGATGTTGGTTACAGAGCTTTCCCGAATGATGCCTTCTGTTTCATCACAGGACAGTGTTACTAGATTATCGTTTTCCTTAATGCAGGCCAATCACTGTCACCAACAGTTTGGTGTCTGTTATGTATTCTTAACCATCTCCACAAGCAGACTTCAGTGGGTATGTCAGAGTACACACTGAGGAAGCTTCAGGTGTCCTTCCTGCGTTTCACTTGATGCGGACAGTAACTGTTACGTCGTTGGTAGGAACACGCATGAAGAAGTTTGTCCTGTTTCATTGATAATATAGATAAGAACATTTTGGCATCCGCAACCTGAAGCACTGAGATGAAGTGAAATCTCACAGCAGCACCGCTTGCAAGGATAGGAAGTCTTTTCTGGCTTTGAAGTCGACATGTTTGTTTATAAACAATGAATAATAATCAAAAACAGTGTCTAGAGAGGAATTATCCTTTCTTGGGGGGATAACTTCTATCTCAATGTAGCTCTCTATGGGAGAAAGCTACAAGAATTAAGTTTTAAATAACAGAAGTCAGATTAGCTGCTCTAGTAACCTACATTTAGGAATAGTGTGTTCATTTTAAGTTAATTCAAGCTGATAGTTGACCTCTTTTATCTAGAATTAGTAAATAACATACACCATTCTCTCTCTCAGAATGTGTCGTGTGGTGAATTAGAGATCTGAAATCTGAGCCTGATCCTTGATGATTTACCTTATCTAATGCTGTTTTAGCACAGAAGACTGGAGTGAGACTTGCAAGAAAATATTTTTATCTCCTTGTTGGAGTGCTGTTGCTCTCATATTGCTTGATTGCTTGTATTTTTGTGATACTGTCAGTTTGTCAGCTTGGAAGTAGGTATTCTAAGGTCACACACACATCTATTGAACATTACTTAGATCAAGGATTCA
Organism: Rhynochetos jubatus; assembly: GCA_027574665.1. Lineage (NCBI taxonomy): Eukaryota > Metazoa > Chordata > Aves > Eurypygiformes > Rhynochetidae > Rhynochetos > Rhynochetos jubatus. Next base: position 53,911,821 of record CM050651.1, on the reverse strand, counting down.
TGAGCTCCGAAAGAGAAATTAATAAACAGAATTTGTTTTTCCTGGCTGCTCCTGTATCTTTGTTGTAAATCATTATTTATTCAAGTGAAAAGGTAAAGGTTGTGTTCTCACTACCAAAAGGTCAAAAAGGTGCTGTACAAGTACATCCTCTCATGTTCCTTAGTGTTATCCACCTTTATGCTGGAAGAAAATCCCATAATGCAGACTGGAACCTGGTTTTATTCCTTTGAACTCTAACTGGGTTAAACATCCCAAGGAGACTGCTGTTTTGGTGGATTGATTTATTGATTCATTTATCTACATAGCAGCGATCTTGGGGTTAGGGATTTTATTTTAGTCCTTTTTTAGTTTTTCTGTCTCTTCTAAATTCAGTGCTTCTGAGCACTTCTTTAGAGAGTACTTGTAATCAGATGAATTGTACGACATCAGAATGTTAGAAAATGAAAACCCAGACTTTTATCTAGCTCTCATCATCCTACAAAATACAGAAATAGATGGGTGGTTGCAGTGAATCACATTTTGTGCCTTACTCAGTTCACATGGCTTAACAGCTGATTCATACAGAACAGCTACCTAATGCTGCTCTTGGTGACAGGCTGCACGCCAAGAAAACACTCCTGGTACGCTACAGAGTGCCATCTCTGTCTAGAGAGTCCTGTGACCCCTGGTAGAAGAATTATTTGAAACTATGGATATATTGATTTAATTTCTTGATTGTTTGAACTCGTATTCTGAGAAAGGAGCCATTTGTAGTCTGCTCTAACTGACCCTGCTTCGGCAGGGGTTTGGACTAGATGATGTCCAGAGGTCCTTTCCAACCTAAACAGTTCTGTGCGTCTGGAAAAGTGAAGATTTGTTTTCAAAGTGTAAGCTACGAAGCTCTCAAAATCCTAAAAGCAAATGAGTGGTTATTTTAATGGTTGAGGTAAAATGAAGTGTAATGCTTTTGTCTTTTCAAAAAGTTTACAGAGGATCAAGGAACTTTCCTCACACCTGACAGGCCTGAAGTAACAAGCCATATTTAGTAAATATTTATGGAACACAGTTCAAAGCTTCTGGAGGAAGCTTCGCCTTGAGTTGTATAATCTCATGGAATCTTTCAGTTTCTGTGTATATATCTACGGTACATCAAATATGGAAAGGTCCTTCTAAATGCTGGCTATCACAACTTTGTTTTCCTTATTTTGTTTGGAATTTTTGGCTGTGACATATGTGCAGATCTGCAGAACAAAGAATACATTTGCGTGGCACTTTGGCTGGAAGTATGAGAGCCATAACTAGCCATCCTTACTGGGTTAGAGGAAGGGGTGAAAGCTCAGCGACAACAAAGACTTTTGCTGACCAATGCTACCTTCAGTTCCGTAGCAGAACTATGTGAAGTAAGTGGTGTGTGAACATTTGTGATCAAACTCAGCAAGAACGGGTTCAGTCTCCTAGGTGGTGAGCACGCAGTGCTTGTTTGCAATGTTCAGAAGTAACCTGCTAGCAGAGATGGAGGTCAACAAGAATTGAAGTGATTTGTCAACAATCTGAGAGGAGCTAATGTTTCACAGCTTCTTACTGAAAACTCTCAGAACATAGAACTCGGTGCCCGCTAGCAACACAGGCAACAGTTTTTAATGGATCTGAATTTGATGGACATAATATTGTTTTGTTTCCATGGTTCACAATTAATTCCACTGATTATTTTATATTCATAACAATTTTCCAGAAGTAACTAAATATATAAATTTCATCTCTTCTGGGAACACTTTCTGCAGCTATTCAGGGGTGTGTGAACATACACACAACAGCAGTTAAAGCTAAGAAGTTACCGCTTGTCATCTCTGGTTGCTCTCCTTCTATGTTAAAAAGACCGTGGCTTTAAGATTTGACATTCCACACACATGTACGTGTGTGTAAAAATAATAGTTAAAAACAACCAACAAAAAACCCCAAAACAAACACCAACACACACCCCCCCCCCCCCCCCCCCCCGCATATGTACACATGCACACATATATATAAAAAAATGTGTGAGCTATGGTATTTTTTTTTTAATAGCTGTCATTCCTCATTACGTCGAAATGCATTAATTTGGCTCTGAATAGTCGTGTTGGTCAGTCAGGAAGACGCTGGCTTTTGGAGTCCGGTAACTCCAGCAGTCAGATCGACAGTTCTTGTCCGTGCTGGGTGAGTTCAGAAGCTTAATTTATCCGTTAGCACGGTCACTCCTGTGCCAGTAACACAACACCTGTCCTTCATGCAATCCTTCTCTTGCTTCAGCCTGCTGATGAAAAGCCCAAAAGAAAATTTTTGGTGGAGCTGGCCATAAGTTAAAGCAGGGAAAGGAAATAGAGATGTGTTGGGGAAAAGTAGAACAGAAGAAGAAGGTGGTTTCATTGTGGAGGAAGTTTCATTGATGTGCTGCCCTTTGTAGTTTGAATGAGAGAAAAGGGTTAGTAGATATCTGGGTCAGTAGTTTAAATAATCTTACAGATAATAACGAGGTTTAAGCCTTTTGTGTTGGAATTACAAAAGCGATCATAATTAGGCATGTCTGTTTTGAAAAAAAAAAAAACCAACCACGTTTTTAAGGTACTCCAGTATTTGTGCTATTTGGGGACTGTCTTTAAATCTGAACATAAGTAAAACAGGTTGGATAGATCACCTAATTTTATTAACTGATTGTGTCCTAGGGAACCCAGGCAGTGCCTGGAATACTACGACACGTTAACCTAATGAAAAACACAGTAACTAAACCTGCTATGCAGAGAACAACGTCGTCATGTACGAACTAATTGCTGAGGCATTGGTTACATTAAGTCTGGTGCTTGTTTTTCTATACTGCAGTATGGGGTTGATCTAGTGGGCTCTAGAGACTTGCACGGTGTCTAGATTCTAGTCTCTAGATTCTGCACAGTGGCTTTCTCCCCCCCCTTTTTTTTTTAAGCTAGCACTAGCTGCAGCAGCGTGCTAGGCAGGACAGCGTGCGGCGTGTCAGCTGACTCAAGTATTAGTTTCACGGTACAGGAGGAAATGAAGCGTTTGATTCCTTAAGTTTTCACTTCTTCGGTGTAATGGTGAGCATATTATGGCTGGGTTTGGGGTTTTTTTTTAATCTGAGTTTTTTTTGCATGATGTTATAATTGAGTTAAGGAAGTGAATCTGTTGGATTCCGTAGATATTAAGTATTTGCTACAGGTGTCCTTTCGCTAAGCCAGTTCGGAGAGCTGGGCACAAACAAGGCCAGCTCCTCCTCTGTTCCCCTTTTGGGGAGAAGGAGGGGGGGAGTCAGGACCACAGAAGCATAAAGTGACGATTATTATAACTACATAGTTTGTCCACGTTACTGGGCTACTTGGTTCTTCCTGAGCAGTTAAATTGGTGTTGGTAAATGCACAGATTTAGAAGATGCCTTCTGAAGTTTAATATTGCTAAGTCATCCTCAGTGAAGTATGTGGCATAAAGGTTTATATTTAGCACTTCAGTGCAGCAATGCAGTTAGGAATAGAAATTTGCTTTCTCACTTGACTGCAAATAATTAAAATTTAGAAGTTGGCATGTAAGTCGTTGCTTCAGTGTATGATTTTTCAAGTGTGTGTTTCTGACAGAGAACTGAACAAGCTAGTTTCACTGTATAAATTAGTATTCCCTTTTCCATAATACTGTCTTGTGCTTTAGCAACATATATTTACATTTCTCAGTAATTTCAAGCCAGTAATCAGGAGAGAGGAGAAACTCTTAGATCCTGGAAAAATGAAATCTTAATACCTCCATGGTGACACAGCAAATCAAACTCTTTTATGCATTTCTGTAACTTGATATTTGATCTGCATTACCTTTGGAGAGAAGGCATGTTCCATGACTTCTTGCACACAAGATCCAGAAGGTGAGATGATTTTGTAGGATTTGGAACGCCCAAGTGTGATGGGGTCAAGATGCCAGCGTTGTTACCGAGGAAACTGTGCACAGGATACAGGGAGCTGCACGGTTTTCCCTCCTTCCCATTCCCAGCTGTGTGGTAATGTGCAGGGCACTTTGTGCATCCTCCTCGCTTGTTTCAGGTTGCTGTTTAGCTGTGATTCCAGCCTGCTGTTGGCAGTGAGGGAAAGTGTGAAGTGTAATCTCAAAGCATAATCCCCGAGCATCGAAATACTGAGAACTCCAGTATCCACACAGTACCCACCTCACCTAGGTTCCCTTCCGATGGGAATGGTCATTTCAGGCTGCAGGTCGGTATTTGGTGTTTCACTGACTGGAATTCAACTGTTATTCCATTAGAATAGCATGGGTTTTTCTCCCGTGGGACAGTTGTTTTGTACTGTTTTGTGTGTGTTTTATTTTTCAGTATTTTAATGTTCCGGTACTGTTGCTTTATCTAGAACTGCTTGCTAGTCTAGGCAGATAATAGAAGCAGAAACATGTGTGATTACCACTGAAATGGGATTTAACGGGAAGCTTCAGTGTATGGAAAGTTTATGTGGAGGAATAAAAGAGGAAAATAGAGGCTTATAGTGAAGATGAATGATTATTTTTTTCCTCTGCTCTCCTGAGCAAACAACATGGTGTTTAAAAAGAAACTGGGCATTGTAAACTGGCAAAACTAGGGGATAAGTTTTGCATGAAGACACTGGAAGCATTTCCTCTCCCGCTCTGCCACCTATGTGTACATGTCTTCATACCGTCCTCCTTTTCCCCGTCACTCCTAATGTTCGGCATCCTTTTAGCAGTCCCTTTCTCACCGCTGTTTTAACATGCCTCTTGGTGATCACTCCATTCTTGAACTTCTGAGACTCTTGGGTAAATCCTAACTGATAGAGTGCAGTAAACGTGACAGGGCAGTTTGCAAAACCTTGGGTATACAGTAACGCAACAATGTGCCTTGCACTTTGGAACCTCTCTCTCAGTGTATCTACACGTTTCATGGAATCCATTTGACCTGTGATTAATGTGTTTATAGGAAAGGATTTATACCCCGTAATGATCTGTGTTGATTTTAACGCATCATTGCTATGCAAAAAGAAAAATACGTGTCTGCTGAGATGTATCCTGAATCGGTGTCTTTCTATAAAATGAATATTCTTTTTACTAAGTTATGCATCTCTTTTTTTTTTTTTTTTTTTTATTTCCTTTCTGTCCCCCCCACCCTGTGGTTTTGTTTTGCAGAGCTCTGGGATTGAAACGTTAGTGGAGGAGCTTTGCTCCAGACTGAAAGACCTTCAGAGCAAGCAAGGTGAGGAATAAATCTTTACATTTCTGAGGCCGTATATTGCATTTATCAACTGCGTTGATTTCGGAGACGTGGGGCTGGTGGAGCAGGCTGTTAATCCAGTAGCTCTTAAGGCAGGCTGTGCAATTTGAAAACACACCCGAGGATTTTGTTCAGTCTGCACTAGTATGTCTGTTTACCTAAGAAATCGCCATTCACAAAGGGAAAGCTATAACTGTTCATATCCAGCTGCGCTTGCTGTTTCGAGTATATTCCATATTCACCATCACCCCTCCCCGCAAAGAAATCAAAATAAAGTAGACCTGATTTTGTTCCTTTTGCGTATTGTTACTTGGAAAGAGTAGATTGGCCTCAAAGTCGTTATATGCGAGCTATTCCTCTGAAAAGCATCCAGGAAGCCATCACGGAGAGGTGGGCTTGATTTCCGGGCTTCAGGGGAGGGATAACGGGGGCTCTATGCTGTCAAGCTTAGGGCAGGGAGCACAGTACAAGATGTGGTGTCTCCAGTGAATGCTCGTAGCCCATGAATGTTTGTTTTCATGCATAGCAGCAGCCTCTGACACTTGGTAAAATTAATATGCTTAGGATGTAGTATAAATAGCAGTAAATAAGGGATAAATATTGACCTGCTCAAAGCATGATTGTAGCTGCTTCCATTCCCTTTTCTGTTTGTAAACAAATTACTAGTCAGCTCTTTGTATTACATAATGCTGTGCTGTGACACTTTTACTGAGCCGAGGTGGTGGTGATCATTTATTTGGGGGGAAAAAGTAAAATTACTGTATATCTCACAGCATTTTTGGGTATTTTACAGATTTCATTATAAAGAATTAAAAATCTTTACAGTCACTTCTTATATCCACCCAAAGCGCAGCAACTGCTGCAGGGGTTCTTCCTTTTAGTGAGATGCACGAGAAGTAAATAGTTGATTGTTTTTAAAATCTTTTTTTTTTAATATATGTGGCAATGCAAGGAGGAGGTAAGGGTTTGGATATGAAATAACTGAAAATACAATAGGAAGTCTGCTCGTGGGGGCATTGCTGACCATGAAGTTGCATGCAGCTGCTAGCCAGTTACGCAGGGCTTAACGAGGCAGCTGTGGAAAACTTGAATCTTGGGTGGTAACTTGTAATTGCTTTTATGTATAACAACAACAGTTTACAGTGCGGTTATTTACAGTGTTTAATGGGAATTTACTACTGTTGCAGTTAGACATCCTGGTGCTTTTTGTTAATACTGTTATAAAATACACGGGCTTTTTGAATTTTTCTGTTAAGTATTTGGAATTTTCTTCCAAAACAGAGGAGAAGATTCACAAAAAGTTAGAAGGCTCTTTGTCTCCTGAGACTGATTTATCTCCCACAGCAAAGGATCAAGTAGAAATGTATGCATTTATTATTATTATTATTATTATTATTATTATTATTATTATTATTATTATTATTATTATTATTATCTGAGATGCTTTTTTCTTTTTTACTGCCATATTTAACACAGTGACGTTAACTTGGTGGGGAATATGGTGTTTTGGGGATATTAAATATATTTTTTTCCTGCCATCTTATTTTGTTAGTCTTTTATATTTAGATATGAACATTTCGTACCATGGACTAGTTTAATTTCTGGCAGAGTCCTGACTGCTTTTTTTTGACTATATGCAGAACTCAAACCATACTGGATTTTAGTTTTCTTAAGGCTGAGTCAACTAGACGAATAATCAATGCTGTTTCAAAGACTTTTTAACATGTTGGACTTGCAGGGAAATAATCAGTTTCCTGGGTTCATAGAATCACAGAGTGGTTTGGGTTGGAAAGGTCCTTAAAGATCATCTAGTCCCAACCCCCTTGCCATAGGCAGGGACACCCTCCCCTAGACCAGGTTGCTCAAAGCCTCATCCAGCCTGGCCTTGAACACTTCCAGGGATGGGGCATCCACAGCTTCTCTGGGCAACCTGTGCCAGTGTTTCACCACCATCACAGTGAAAAATTTCTTCTGTATATCGAATCTAAATCTACCCTTTTTTATAGTTCAAAACCATTACCCTTCTCCTGTCTTGTTCAGAATTCTATTTTCTGTTGCAGAAATGGGAAACTGAAACTCTTATAACCTTGAAACTCTCCATAAGCAAACTGTTACCGAGTAACCAGACTAGTTTCCAAGTACCTGAGTCCAGTGTTACTGAAGTACCCAGGAGCTTTATCATTGACTTCCCTTATGACTGCTTCTGTATCGCTTCATAATGACCACTGGTAGCAAGTCTAGTAGGAGTGAATGATACTTCTTCAGGGACCTGATAGTGCTGATGTGCATTTAACTTACCTGACTTCTGAACATTTTTAGTAGGTTTGCGTTGAAGTATAAATCTCTTCACTGTCAAACATACTACCTTAGGTGTTGCAGTAAAACGTATTTTAATTTTGTCCCTGTTGCACAAAGCTGTTAAGCATCTTAAACTACTCAGGAGTAATCTGTTCTTTGGAATAGCTTTTTCTTAATACCTGGAGGATCAAACTATGTAGAACTTAAAAGATGATGCTGCATTTCAGAAAGCAGAACTGAAAAGACTGAAATTCAGGACTGGTCTGACTGAAATTCAGGACTGTGCCGTTTATACTGTAAATCAAACATAAGCTTAAGATGACTGTCGTGAATTGCTACATTATCTAATAAATCTGGAATCAGGCCTTCACTCTTTTAAGCATCCATAATTTCTGTCTACAATGAAGTTTAGTTCTCCCTGAAAGTGGGACTATTTAACTTGGCAGTATATTTTTAAATATATATTATCAGCACTTTTAAAGCTTATCTTAATCTCCCCTTTGTTATCATTGAGATAAATAGTGCAGTGAGTGGCATGTGAACAAATGAGATTTTTTGGCAATCAGATGGGTAGTGTTTTGATGTGGTTTTAGTAATACTTTCTAATCTTAATGGCCGTCTGAAGTTCCGTGATCTGAATGTCACCTTTGTGTCTTGCTTTCAGGTACTATGAAGCGTTTCCTCCTCTTTCAGAAAAGCCAGTTTGCCTGCAGGAAATTATGACTGTATGGAATAAATCCAAAGTATGCTCTTACTCTAGCTCCTCATCTTCATCCACTGCTCCACCAACTAGCACAGATACATCTTCTCCGAAGGACTGCAATAGTGAAAGCGAAGTAACTAAAGACAGAAGTAATAAAGTATCTGCCACTGTACAGGAAAGAACGCAGCAGAAGAAAAGTAAAAACGAGAAAGAGAACAAGTTCAGTAACAGCACTGTTGACGAGAAGCCTGTCTTGTACAAGAAGCAAGTCCGACATAAACCTGAGGGAAAGATGCGTCCTCGCTCCTGGTCATCTGGATCCAGTGAGGCTGGCTCAAGTTCTAGTGGTAATCAAGGTGAATACAAGGCATCAATGAAGTGTATTAAAGTAAGACACAAAACAAGAGAGGTTCGAAATAAAAAGGGGCGTAACGGGCAAAGCAGGCTTTCTGTGAAATCTGGTGAAAAGGCTGACAGAAAAGTCCCCAGCGGAAGCAGTAGCAGCAGTAGCAGCGGGTCCATCAAACAGCTGTGCAAAAGAGGTAAAAGGCCATTAAAAGAAATCGGAAGAAAAGAAGCTGGCGGTAGTGATGGAAAAGACTTGTATCACGACAGCAGAAATGAAAAGGAATATAAAGAAGAACCCTTGTGGTATACTGAGCCGATTACAGAGTACTTTGTTCCTCTCAGCAGAAAAAGCAAGCTGGAGACTACGTACCGCAACAGAGAAGATCTATGTGGCGTAACATCAGAGGCTGTAGAAGAGTTGTCTGAATCAGTGCATGGTCTTTGTATTAGCAACAATAATATTCATAAAACATACCTCGCAGCAGGTACTTTCATCGATGGTCACTTTGTAGAAATGCCTGCAGTTCTAAATGAGGATATTGACCTCGCTGGGACCTCAATATGTTCTCAACCAGAGGACGACAAATATTTAGATGATGTTCATCTGTCAGAACTAACACACTTCTATGAAGTGGATATTGATCAATCCATGTTGGATCCTGGTGCCTCAGATACGATGCAAGGGGAGAGTCGGATTTTAAATATGATTCGACAGAAGAGTAAAGAAAAAACTGATTTTGAGGCAGAATGTTGCATAGTGTTAGATGGAATGGAGTTGCAAGGGGAAAGTGCAATATGGACAGATTCGACCAGCTCTGTTGGTGCTGAAGGGTGGTTCTTGCAAGATCTTAGTAATTTAGCTCAATTTTGGGAGTGCTGTTCATCTTCTAGTTCTGGTGATGCAGATGGGGAGAGTTTCGGAGGAGATTCTCCGATCAGATTCTCCCCCATCTTAGACAGCACAATGCTTAATTCACACATGCTTGCTGGCAATCAAGAGCTCTTTTCAGATATTAATGAAGGGTCTGGTATAAACTCTTGTTTTTCAGTGTTTGAAGTGCAATGCAGTAACTCTGTTTTACCATTTTCTTTTGAAACACTCAACTTGGGAAATGAAAATGCAGATTCTAGTAGCACTGCTAATATTCTTGGGAAAACACAGTCTAGATTGCTAATATGGACCAAAAATAGTGCCTTTGATGAAAATGAACACTGTTCCAATCTGTCAACAAGAACCTGTAGTCCATGGTCACACTCGGAAGAAACCCGTTCAGACAATGAGACTTTAAATATTCCATATGAAGAATCAACGCAATTTAATGCAGAAGATATTAATTATGTAGTTCCTAGAGTGTCTTCGAGTTATGTAGATGAAGAAATTCTAGATTTTTTGCCAGAAGAAACCTGCCAGCAACAAGCTAGAACTTTAGGTGAAATGCCCACTTTGATTTTCAAAAAAAAATCGAAGCTAGAATCTGTCTGTGGTATTCAGCTAGAACAAAAAGCAGAAAGCAAAGACTACGAAACTACACAAGGGTGTAGCGAAAGCAGTCCGCATGGAGATGGCTACAGCTCAGGGGTTATTAAAGATATTTGGACAAATATGGCGGACAGAAATTCTGCAGCGATGGTAGAAATAGAAGGAATAGAAGATGAATTGTTTCCAACTGATGTAAATAACTATTGCTGCTGTTTGGATACAGAAGCAAAAGTTGAAACCCTCCAGGAGCCCAATAAAGCAGTGCAGAGATCAGAGTATCATCTTTGGGAAGGTCAAAAGGAGAATTTAGAGAAGAGAGCCTTTGTCTCAAATGATTTATCAAAAGTAGATGGTGGTGACTACACTACACCATCAAAACCTTGGGACGTTAACCAGGATAAAGAAAACTCGTTTATACTTGGCGGTGTGTATGGGGAGCTCAAAACATTTAACAGTGATGGGGAATGGGCGGTGGTGCCACCTGGTCACTCAAAAGGGAGCTTGTTACAATGTGCAGCTTCTGATGTGGTGACGATAGCTGGTACGGATGTTTTTATGACGCCAGGTAACAGCTTTGCCCCTGGCCACAGGCAATTATGGAGGCCGTTTGTATCATTTGAGCAGAATGAGCAATCAAAGAGTGGCGATAACGGAATAAATAAGGGGTTTTCTTTTATCTTCCATGAAGACTTGCTGGGAGCTTGTGGTAACTTTCAAGTTGAAGAACCAGGGCTTGAATACTCATTCTCTTCCTTTGACCTGAACAATCCATTTTCACAAGTTCTTCACGTAGAGTGTTCGTTTGAGCCAGAAGGAATTGCGTCATTCAGCCCTAGTTTTAAACCGAAGTCAATTCTGTGCTCTGATTCAGACAGTGAGGTTTTACACCCCAGGATAAGTGGTGTTGATCGAACGCAGTACAGGGCTATACGGATTTCTCCAAGGACTCACTTTCGCCCAATTTCTGCATCTGAACTTTCTCCAGGTGGTGGAAGTGAGTCAGAATTTGAGTCAGAAAAAGATGAGGGAGGTATTGCTGTCCCTTCTCAAGTAGACGTGTTTGAGGATCCACAAGCAGATCTCAAACCTCTGGAAGAAGATGCAGAAAAAGAAGGGCATTATTATGGAAAATCAGAGCTTGAATCTGGGAAGTTCCTTCCCAGATTAAAAAAGTCTGGAATGGAGAAGAGTGCGCAAACGTCGTTGGATTCCCAAGAAGAGTCGGCCGGGATGTTGCCAGTAGGAAACCAAGATCCCTGTTTAGAATGCAGTATGAAAGAATCTCTAGACGGGAGGGCGATGGAGAGCTCTAAAGTAAACTGCAGAATAGTGGAGCCACGTGAGGAGACTAGCAGGTTTTGCAGTTGTAAAGCAGGGTGCCATTTCCCCACGTACGAGGATAATCCTGTTTCTTCAGGAGAGCTTGAAGAGGTATGTGGATATATAGAATTATGTGCCGTGCAGCTGGCAGCTGATAACCAGCGGTTTGTCATGTGACGGTTCAATTTAAATGTTTGTATAGTTCTCTAGACAAATACAGTTGTGTAGAAACACTGGAGGTTCCACCTGAACGTAAGGAAAAGCTCTTTTACTGTGCGGGTGACCTAGCACTGGCACAGGTTGTCCAGGGAGGTTGTAGAGTCTCCGTCCATGGAGATAGTCAAAAAGACATCTGGACGTGGTCCTGGGCAACCTGGGGGGCCCAGCTGGAGCAGGGGGAGCCTGATGTGATGACCTCCAGAGTTCCCTTTGAACCTCAGTCATTCTGTGAAAAACTAACCATCTTCAGGCGTTTCGGTGTCATCTTGCATACCTTTAGAAATATATGCATGTGTGCAATCATGTGACTTGAAAATCGGTTTACCTTAGGTTTTTAGCTTATCTGATTTACATATGCTATATTAGAGTGCTCATGAAATTTGAGTAATGAGATATTACTGATTTTGATTCAAACCTATTTTGAAAAGGAAGATCTGAAGTTGGTCTTTGCAATATGAATTATAGTTACTTCCAAGTAGAGTAATTTGGAGTTGAATTATTGGATGTAAATTTTGGGAAAGAAAAGTTTGTGGAAAGGCTTAATTGTCTGGAAATTAAGATTTCTTTCTTCAGCGTAGGCACAAAAAGAACCAAAACATGGATGCAAAATACCCGTCTCTACCCCATTACTGTAAGGAGGCCTGGCTATAACTACGGGTTAAGCTGAGAGTCTTGCTTTGCGGGTCAGAGTTTTTCTTTTTAGCTGTAGGTTAAGTAATGATCAAGAGCAAAAATCCCTTCTGGCCAGAAATACTCAAGTTGTTCTTGCTGTGAGCTCCCTCTGCTCTTGAGAAGGAATATTTGACCAGCAATGTGACAGTCCTTGAATGTGCCCAGAGGATGGCAACAAAGCTGGTGACAGGGCTGGTAGGAATGTCCGGTGAGAAGAGGCTGAGGACTCTGGGCTTGTCTGGTTTGGAGAAAAGGAGGCTGAGGGGTGACCCCATTGCTCCACAGCTTCCCGAAGCGGGGAAGCGGGGAGGGAAGTGCGGATCTCTTCTTCCTGGGATCCAACAGCAGGCAGGATGCGTGAGAATGGTTCAGAGCTGTGCCAGGGGAGGTTTACAGTGGACAGGAGGAAGCTTTTCTTCACTGAAAGGGGGGCCAAACACTGGAACAGGCTTCCTAGAGAGGTTCTCAATGTCCCCTACCTGTCAGTGTTTGAGGGGCATTTGGACAACACCCGTAACAACAGGCTTTAACCTTTGCTCAGCCCTGAGCTGGTCAGGCAGTTGGACTGGATGATCCTTGCAGGTCCCTTCCAACTGAAATAGTCTAGTGTAGTCTGGTCTAAAATAATTTAGCTGTGTGGCCAGCCCAGAGATGTTGTCTGGATAGTTACAAGTTGCTTCTTAGATTTTCTTTTCATCTTCAGCCTCCTCTTCCACATACTCAGCAGTTTGTAGTATCTACATCAGGAGGAAATTTTTTTCGTTGTCAGCTGAAGAGTTGCACCCAGCTTGTGTTGTACAGTTGAATACTCAATTACAAGTTTGAAACACTAATTCATGTATGGGAAAGCTAACGATTTTCTTGCTAAAACTAACCTTTTTGCTGAATAAAATCACAGTTCCTTATTTTCTTTCTTCCCTATTTGTTTCTCCTCTCATCCTCCTTTAAATTAATTGCTATTGCAGCTTCTTTTCGCACTGTCAGTTAAGCTGATATCTGGTGCTTGCACAAGAGAATCAAATTTGTGACTTTTCCAGGCCCCTTATAGGAACTTTGGTTCCTGCTGCTCTGTTAAGTTAATGATGATGAACTGGCTCAAAAATCTTTTCTGGAGTCCGGAAAGTTTCTGGGTTTGTGCTAGTCCTCGCAAAAAGAGTCACCAAAAAAATGAATGGGCTGTAACTCAGAGGAGATTCTGGAATTTCCTTTTACCGGGAGTGAGCAGAATCTGACTTCATCATGCAGTAGGACGTAATGAATGAACAGACGGTACAATAAGGCTTCTTTGTGACAGCTCCTTCCAGCCCTTGTCAGATCTCCTTTCTGGATGCTTCCTGCTCCACAAGGATATTTACTCTCACCTTTGCTTCAGCCACTTTCCCATTCAAGAAAGTACTAAGAGTCTGGTATAAGTTTACAGGGGTTCCATAGTTAATGGTAGCTGTGAGGCTTGAAGAAAAACTTGGTACTGAATAGCTCAAAAAGCTCTGGTATTTTAGGTTTTTTAAGTTCCTCAGTGCAAGAGGAAAGCTAACTGCTTCCCGTGCTCAGGTCACACCATTGTGTAGGCATTTTCATAGCTTCAGAATTACAAGTCAGTAAGCACAGAGGGCCAACAACCATCTCGGCAGTCTGAACGTCAGGTTGGTTTGCAACTGAGCTCTTCTCAGGGGCTTGAGGAGCCCGATTACAACCTCGACTCAGACCAGCAGGGTTAACTAGCCCTGCTGTATCTAGCATGTCTCAGGAGGATGCGTGCACGCTCTGGGCTTTTCTAAGAGCCGTTCGTGCGCGTCTGAAGATAACAGGCTTTTGGGCTTGAGAATTTTTATCTAAATTGATTATTGTAGTTGTCTATCTGTAAAAGAATAGTGGGTTTTAAGCATTAAGACTGTGTTGATTATGAAGTAAACTTTAATCAGTGAAGATGATGACTGCCGTGTGCAGGAAGGGTGCAGATGTCATGCAACTGTGTCTTCTGTGTGCGAACCTGTCTTTCTAAGAGTGATGGTATTTATTTTCATGATCATTAAACAAAGTTAATATAAAATACCTAGAATTAGAGTGGTTTAGGAGAAGCATTTTTCCTGGACACCCCACATACATTTGCATGGGACAAACAGTTTCAGCTTGAGCAGAGGCTATGGAATTGATTGATTAGTATAGATCAATATTTGCAAAGGATTTGGTTTTTAATGAAACTTCGGTGCTCCCTTTTACTGACTTAGCATAAAAATTGTTCAACTCACTGTTACCTAACCTAAAGTTTGAGTGGTGTTCTGAGGTACCTTCAGTAATTTTGCATAAATAAAGGATGTGAAAATACTAATGTAAACCACAGTGTAATATTAAAACATTCTGGTTTGCATCACATAAACTTGAATTATATACATGCTGTGCAAACACACATCTTTGAATACCTCCTATTTATATGACCGTAGGAGGATCTGATTCAGTTTCCTTCCTCTTTCCTTGGATATTAGAGCCCTTCTTTTAGTCTCGTAGCATACTTTGCAGAAGGAATTTGCTGGTAGCTCCTACAGCTGTTCTTCCAGAGTGGATGATAATTGGCTTTAGGATTAAAAACAAACACACACCAGGAAAAAAACCCCCAGAAACACCACCCCGCACCCTCCAAACAAGAAGAAAAAACCCACAAAAAATACCTGCTGAAGTACAGCCCTTTTAGTACAGTCCTTTTTCTTGCAAGTAAATGCTCTTAGGATTTAGCTGTGGACTCCTAGGTAAGTGCATGGTCTGGTCCAGTTGATGGCCTCTAATATAACAGCGCTGAATGTCTTCATCAGCAATTTGGTATGAGCTCCGATCCAGGAGGTGCACGAAGGATGCTTATGTAATTGAGTCCTTGGCACAGACAAAGGCACCTGTGGGTTTTGTGCGGCTGGGTACCAAACTGTGAGGTATGAACGTACCTAGGACAACGCATTTGAGGATGAGGACATTTAACTGGCAAAATGCATGTTTGTGAGTGTGCTCAAAACAACAGTCTGTGGCTTAGTAAAGGACAAGGGAGATGATTAATTTTTCTCCTCTGGGGAGTAAAATAGATGTTTGAAAATCCCTGATGTTATCAAACTGGGAAAGTGCAGTTACACTGGAGGACTGGATTAGAATCCAAAGTTGTTAAATTGAAGAAGTGGTCTTGACAAATCAAATGCAATCCAGCAGGGGCAAATCAGATTTCTAAGGAAAACAATAATCCTCTTCACAAACAGTGAGTAACGACAGGCGAGGAAATGATGTGAAAGAGAGTGGGCTCAGCTCCCATTACCTTGTGTCAAGAAAGATGTCCTGAGGAGAGCAACGCAAAGGTGCCTACTTTTGAAAACAGAGTAAGGGAACTGGGGTGGTTTTGGCTCAAGAAAACGGGACACTTTAAGAAAAACCCAGCAGTTTTGCAGAAGCCATGTTCGTAGTTGCAGGAGGTATGGAAAAACCTGTGCTAGGCCTGTAGGCTCTGGTAAACACCAAGGAAGCGGATGTGATGGCCTTAAATCACAGCAAGGGAAATTGAAGAAAGAGAATTCTAACCAGAAAATGAGCTTACTGTAAGGGTCAATTATTTTTAGCGAAGCAGTGGAAGTTTCGTCTTGAAGAGATTTAAAGTGTAGGCATAGTGCATTGTAGTTGGTTTGGGTTTGTGCAAGAGTAGGGACCACATGATCTCATAGGGTCCCTTGCACATAGATTTTTCAATGAAATTTAAGAATTAGGTGACTGCCAAACAGCTTTTAAGAATACGAAGCCTAGACTCAGCTCCCTTTGTTCATCTGTGACCAGCTTCTTGAGCCAGCTGTTTCTTTCCTGGGTGGCTGATGAACTGGGCTTAGGATCTGATCTTTTGAAGTGGGGCTCAATGGGTTCCTTGCTGCTTTGACTTCCAAGTTACTCATGTGTTTCTCGTGTTCTTTCTGATAGCAAGGGGTTGCAGAACAAGTTCAAGAAAATGTGTACTTGCAGAGTAATATGACTTTAACTCTTTCTGTGGTTGGTTGTGAAACTGTCAGTCATAACACTTCAGAGAATGCTCAGATCTTAATGAGGCGTTAGTGGTTACTCTTCAGATTCTGCAAAACCTTGTCACTGCCTCCACCCTTGTCAGCAGGCATTCTGAAAGAGAAGTACTCAATGCTGCTGTTTTCAAACGGGTATCTAAAGCCTGAACTGTCTTTCCTGAAAAACATATCAGTTTAGATGAAAAATAAGAGCTATTTAGATGGGTAGCTGGAAAATGTAATGGAACTTTTCATAAAATGCTGGAAGTGCCCTTGTTTTAAGACCTTCAGGCAGAAGCTCCTTAAAACTCCAGACCCCAGCTCTGAGAAGATGCTTTGCATAAATTTTGCTTGCAGAATAAAGTTTTGACCAATATAAACTTTACGGCTAGGAAATGACTAATCTGCCATATGAACTTGCTGTGGGCTTTTGTCTGTAACTGTGTGGAAAAACTAGTGATGGAAGCAAGGAAATCAACAAAAACGATTGCTACCTCGTATGAAATTGTTAGTTAAGGAACAGCAAAAAATAAAAAATCATACTAATATTTCTCCCTATGCAGATTGCTGACCCGTAAAATGTAAGTTGTTAAGCACATCCTATACCAGTTTTTTGGTGGAGAAAAAAATGTGTTGCATACTAATAAATGCTCTCTAAGAAGTGTGAGGTTGCAAAATTATCTGCTCTTTTCTGCTAAGAAGAAAGAATAAAGTGATTTCTTAATGAACTGCTTGTATGAGTAATCAAGCTCTTACTTGAAGAGAAATATTTATATATAGATACATGACAAAATACAAATAATTAATTTTTTTAAATTTATCAACATGACCTTCCCTTTAATCTATCTGTATAGATAATGAGAGGGGAAAGGAATTACCCACACATGTCCCCTCCAGATTTCTCTTACCTTTGGTTTCTTGGTTTTTCCTTCTGCACATTTTTCACTCAGACAATAAACCCTCGTATTGGCGATGTGACAGTACAAGGTTTATCGTTTTGTCATGCAAATAGGTTATTTTTTCTTGAATTCTGCTTTCAGACATCTAGACCTGACCTTTCCCGACTTTGGTAGTCACTGTTTCCTCACCTGCCTAAACACCCCTGTCCAAGATATTCCTAAAAGTTGGCTGTGTGTCCTGTCATACAGAAGCTACAGTTAAGTTCTGTCTTCTGTTAGCAAACCAACAGTGCCACTCAGATGGGCTGTTATGGGGCTGCCTTCCGGTCACAGCTGGAAAGTGGGGTGTTGGCTAAGTCTCTTGCTGTAGGGAGTATGGAACAATTGACAAAAGCATAATTAGCAAAAAGAGAAAAATGCTCCTCCCGGGCATGGGTTCTGGTGAGCCCAGCTCCGCAGCCTGATGTGTGTTCACCAGAGCGGCGCATTCTTTTCCCCAGATGGTATAATGTGATGTTCTGCTGCATTCTCGCAGTGCAGCTTCATCAGCCAGTGAGTTCCCTAGTGCTGGCCAGAGCAGGCCTGCGAAGAAAGCAGCAATACAATGAAACCGTGTAGGACAGTCATCTCCTGTGGCTGCTTCACTTCAAATACGTGTGTGAGTAGAAGAGGTGAGGAAAAATCTCATCAGCTGTTGGAAGTGGCATTTACGGTTCAGCTTTTGTGTTCCCTTTTTTCAACTATATCCCTAACAAAACACTGAATTGCTATTCTGTGGTGAGGGTGGAGATCAAATACGCTGTTAAAATGGTCGTTACCCACTTAAGCTCACAAAGTGTCTCCTTGGTGTTAGTAGCATTACTCCAGCTAGATTACTGGGTTGTTTCACTGTAATTGGGTCTTTGAAGCAGCACTAGAATTTGTAGTTGAAAAAAACCTAGCACTTGCTTTTACTCAATTAGAAAGTATTTGTACTGGCGTTTGTAGAGAATGGTTGTGCTTTTGTATGCGGAAGGTTTCAGTTGGGATTTTGGATAAAAAACTGAAGTGGACAGCCCTGCTGTTGTATGAAGTTCTTAGGAAGGTTCATTGGAAAATAACAGACATAAAAACATGTTGGAAGGAAGAGATGTGAGGTAGGTGCTAATGAAAAACGTCCTGTTCAAAGGTTTGAAGCTATTTTACTCTTTCAGACTCTTACACAAACAGTAGCAAACATGAAACTTACAGTTCTCCCTGCTGTTGGCTTAACTCTCAGTAGGGGACAGATGAGAAGGGGACAAGCAGAACAGAAGTTTCAGGTTTTGCATGTAAGCGCACAGTTTTGACCTTAATCTACTGAAAATTCATAGGCAGTTGTGCCTGCAATCCCCCAGGATTTGGAGGAAGGAGAATCTATAACTATAACATGACTGTACCATTTGTGCTAGTGAAGGCTGAAGTTCTCCAGAGATTTTACAGATCCGCAGCCAGAAGCCTCAGTTACCATATGTCTGGCTGTGAAACACAGAAGGGAACCCATCGGTCTTCTCTCAGACCTGCAGCAAGACTCGGAGCATAACAGCCTTGCTTTTGCCTTGTCTTGGAGCTGTAATTAAGAATAAAGTAAAATGAACATGAACAGTTGTAGAGAGGAAAGAGGGTGGGTCTGAGCTCAGGCTGAAGTCCTGCTGAGCTGCTTCCCCATGCAGCCAGAGATGTGTCTCTGGCTTTCTCCAGCCCTTTGGGAATGGAGGCAGCGATGGAAGCAGCCTGCAGCCAGCACTAGCTCAGTGTCCGAGCCATCCTGAGGCAGTGACATAGGCTCTGGTGGCGCTTAGCCCAAAGGCCAGGCCGCTGGCTGGCGCTTGTTAGACCCTGCCAGGCTCCAGCTGGCTTTGCCGGTGACCCGCTGTGGTTCATCCCGCTTGTCACGGGTGCAGATAGGAGCGCAGGAGTGACGCCAGCAGCGTGAGCAGCTTTGAGGTTAACACAGCATTGTGTCTGCGGAGTTTAGAGGCCTCAGTCTGTAGTCAGCAGCAGTGAGGCTTCCAAGGTTGAATTTGTTTGTAAATGCACATATTTCTTATGAAGGCCTGCTTCAAATAAATACCCTTGAGCTTACACACACATCCTTTTCTAAAAACTATGATTTAACTTTCTACAAACTCCCTTTTCTGGAGTTGGGGCTTGAGGTTTTGGAGGGTGATTCCAAAAGGCCTATTCCTCAGTGTTTGGAGAGGAAGCCAGGATGGATAATTCCGGTATTCATTATAGCTGAATTCCAAGGGAAAAGAAGTTTAATCTGGCAAGTGCTCTGAATACAGCACTCAGGAGCTGCTGCTTTGGTTTGGGAGACACTTCTCTTTACTAATTTGTAAGGTTAGGTTCTGTGGGTTTGTAGTTCAACAACAGAGAAACAAAAGGAGGCTTTTTGCATGCTTAAATGTGCTCGGGATACCAGAGGAGGAAGCTGGATAGAAGCTCAGTGTTGGCGCTCATTTGTTAAGGTTTTTCAGTAGCTAGTTGAATTGTCGTTTGGTTTTGAATCATGCTGATATCCATAGGGGTTGTCAAAAGCTGGCATTGTCTTTTGAAGGTGAGCGGGGCTACCACAGATGCACCTGTGGACCGAGGGACACGTCTGCTGTGACAAGCCTTTGATACTTTTCTATGTCCGTTAATTTTACAAGGAAAGGGCTCCGCTAAATTTAAATTAGTGTTAAAATATGGGGAGGGGGCGGGGAGTAATTAGGCAGTTTTCGTGAGTAGATTGATATTATTACAGATCATTAATCATCCTCATAACCAGTTTTCCTCATGCTGATGCGTTAATTCTCTAGTTCAATGTTATGTTACCCCGCTGATGGTAACGGTACTGCTAATTCACCCTCCCAGACTTTAATCATCGCGTTTTGCCGCTTTTTGTTGCCGCCTTGCTTTGCTTTACGCTGAACTGTTTGTCACGCTGACGAGTGTTGTTTTGTTGTATTTCCATCTCTCGGGTAGCTATCAGTTCTCTCGTGGTTTGTACTTCCGTTATACAGCGTAGGGCTGGAATTCATCTTTTTATTCTGGGTTTGTACAACTCTGTCGGCAAAGTATGAGCCTCTGCGTGGCGTTCATACTGAGAAGGCATTCAGATCAGGGATGTTCTGTTGTAGTTTGACAGTCCTTTCCCATTAGAATTAAGAATTGAACAGTGTGACCTGTAAGACCTAGCAAATTGGTTGTAATACCAGTTTCCTCCTTTCCGTGTAAGTGTATTATTTATGGCATAATAAAGTGTGATTATTGTCTAAACGCTTTCCTGTATTGAATACTAATCTGCAGAGAATGAGTGGCAGCCAGGAAAAGCAATGCTGGTGGGAAAAGGCGCTCTATTCTCCCCTTTTTCCTGCGTCACAGTGTGAAGGTAAGAAGCTCTGTTTGACCTAACCTGTGCTAGAATGAAATGTTCGCTCTTACGGGTTTGAGTTGTTGGAGGTGAATGGAACTTACCATCGGTATTAAAAAAACCCAAACAAGCAAGCAGTAAACTTCCATAATACATTATTTTATCTGAGGGAGAACTGGGACGCCTCAGTTACGTCTGTAATAGATGTCTAGCATGCTTCTAAATAGTTTTTAATTGAAAATGCTTTTAAAATAGTCTTAATGTTTATGCAAATTTACTTAATTCCAGAGCCTGGAATTAAGCAAATAGAATATTAATCTCTGACTCTGAAAATACTTAATTACATTTTTTAGTATGTTTAAACCTGAATAATACTACTTAGGTAGCTAATTTTATAAGAATGTGGAAACATCATAATTACCCTTTATGGGTTCACCTAAATAACAAGCCACTTTTTCAGTGAACATGTGGAATTTCTCTCCAGCTGGGAAGGAGAGGGGTTTGCCTCTCGCCACTCCTTTCACAGTGACAGGGATTTTTCTGTCCCACGCAGAGTCAGTCCAGGCGTGGTTGGTAGGCTGCCTGTTCATCCACACAGGCCTCCTGGCACTTTTACCCGACTTCCTCTTCACTGGGATGCATCGCTCCTGAGCCCGGAGGAGAAGGTCCTTGAATGCTCACCAGCTTTTTTGGGCCCCTCTTCCTTCCAGGACTTCATCCCATGGAACCTGCCAGTCAGTTCCCTGAAGAGGCCAAAGTCTGCTCTCCTGAAGCCCAGGGTAGTGAGCTTGCTGCGCACCCTCCTCCCCAGCCCCGTAAGGGTACCGTTTTGTGGTTGCTGCAGCCAACGAAAATAGGAATGGTCGAAACCACCATGCAGTGTCAGGATTGAAAAATATACTGGCCCATTTATAATGAAAAGTAGTTCTTGCTCTTTGTACCTCACTGCTTTAGATGTTTTTGTTAACCAAGTAGCTGCTTTTTTGTTGTTCGGGTGTCCAGGTAAGGTGTGATGAAGCTTCCCTAAGGTATTGTGCTTATCTCTTTAAGGATGCCAAAGCGTAAAATCTCCCACAAACACAGAGTTTACATGGCTTAGAGCGTGAATTTCAAGAGTACTTCTCTAGAAGCTTTCATTTGGGCTAAATGTAAATAACGGTGTTCCTCAATTCTGTTTTTTCTTCCTTTTTTCCTCCAAAACACCCCCACAAACACAATGTAAGAGTGTTACACAAATGCCAAGGGAGAGAATGGTGTAGGAGAATTTGCAGATGTAAAGGAAATACCCAATGATGATGAACATCTTTTAGATTTTAATATGGTAAGTGTGTCACTGGTTTGGGGGAGGAGGTGGTTGGTTTATTTTACAAGGGTGTGCCACCACGGCTTTGCTTCCGTCACAGTTTGCAGTCTGGCCTCAAATGAAATTCCTGGAAAAACCTTCAAACGCTTTTCTTTCCTTACTTTTGTGTGTTCTCTCTTGTGTGTCCCGAGCGTTCTTCTGACAACTCCTCGGTGTCGTACTTTGGGAGTTCAGCCCTTTGAACAAAGACTTGTACCTCGAGTAGTTAAGCAAACTCAGTTTCCTTAAGGAACGCTTGGCTTTCGCTTGTCGCGTGTGTGAGTCTATCTTTTCCCCGACTTCTAATTCCAGTAAGCGTAGAGTGGGCCGCTGGGCGTTGTGAAGGCAGAAGGGGCCAGTGCCTACAAGCGTCACCATAATGCGTGCTGAATTCGCTCCTGCTTACGAACAAAAACCTGGGGTTTGCTGTAGGGAAAGCCTCTGTGCACACGTGCGCTCACTGATGCGCTTTTACAGTGATGATGGCACTCAAATTTGCGCGGCGACGTGCCTGCGGTAGCTTTACTGGCTCGGCTGGAAGTATATTGGGTTTGCTTCAAGTTCAGTCAGGTTCATGCTGGGTTTTGTTGATATTTAATACTTGCTGCCAAATTGTGGAGGTGACTTTTACTGTAACTTTCTAGCATGGCCTGTGATAACGCCGCATTCTAACTGAGCTCGCTTTTCATTCTCTTGCTGTTTTGTGCAAATCCTAAAATGAAGGAATAGGAAAAAGTAATAAAGGCCCCACCTTTTTTCCCCCCGCTGTTCTGCAGCCCTTCCTACGTAGCGGACTAAGTCAGGGAGGTGGGGGACTTGCCCTGTCACGGTGACGTCTTTCTCGAACAACTACACAACTGCATAACCTCCCAGCTCAGGGAAGAAAGCAGGCGTGGTTTTTGTTGTTCCCCATCAACACTGTCAGTTTAAATCCTTAGGTTTCTTCTGTTTATGAAGCAAGATGTGCAGATGATATAAATGCTGAGGCAAAACCAAATGGCTTCAGGAAGAAGATCTACTCCAGTGATAGCTCCAGCTCTGAAGACACAGCTTCAGAAGGTGGAAGTGAATGGGCTGATCCGTGTGAGGAGGAGCTTTTTTCTCGAACTCAACTATAAAACTGCAGAGTAGAACAGATGATGTAAAAGTAACATGAGGTGGAAAACTATCCTTTGTTGAGGGTCTGTAGCTCTAAACCAACAACTTGAGTTTCCTCTTCAGTTAATGGATTCAGATGTGTATTTATCTTTCTCTTCTTGCTTATTTTATAGATGAGGACACAGCTGTCCTGTTGGAAGATTTTTTTTTTCCCCTCCCCCCCCTTCAAAAAAACTGTTAAATTCTTGGCTATTTGAACTAGACTAGATTGTGTTGTCAAATCAAGAATGGATGTGCATGTGCTTGTCTTAGTAGTACCACTGCTTTTTTGCATCTTAATTGCAGTTATTTTCATTCGTAACTGTAGCCCTACCACTATTACTATCTCCTTAGCATCGCAGTGTCTACAACTACTTCTGCTATTCCGAGACTTCAGCTTTCTGCACATTAGGCTTTGTTCTTTAAGAACCGGGAGATAAATACTTAACACTGTAATCTATCAGTGCCTTTCTGAATGCAGGAGAAGAGCATGAATGACGTGTCCAGTCTTCATTCAGTAAATCTCATAACTTTGAAGTAGGAACAACAGGGTTGTGCTTTAGAGACTTACAGAAACTGTGTTTTCTATCCTATGATTCCCCCCTCCCGCAAACCAACACTGAGGATACCGTGGTTTGTATTTTTGCTAACTGGAGAAGCCAAGGATTTTTGTAGGTATGGAGGCAATGTGGGCTTATTTTCCCTTTTTTTTTTTTTTTTTTTTTTGTCCTTTTTAGCAACTTGCCGATGCGGGGCAGAAGTTTAAAAAAGTTAACGAGCACCAAAAATAATAAACCACTGGGGTGATGTGTGGATTGTTGTGCATTTTGTACCGAGTAATGGGAATGTTGTCTTGTTGCAGCTGATGGCATTCATGTAACCTGCAAAAGCATCCTGTGCTGAACTTGAGCCTGAATGACTGAAACTGTCTGTAATGCTCGGAGCGTTCAATGTTCTAAACGCGAGGGGTCAGTGCTTCACTGGAGAGGAATCCTGTGGCTGCTGCAGTTAGCTGCTGTTGTGGCTGTGATTTAGTAAATCTCGTAGTTCATTTTGTGTTTCCGAGAGAATGTGTGGGGCAAGTTACGTGTGTGGTGGGTGGGGGCAGGGCAAGCGACGACTTACAACATACCCGTGTGATTGCAGTAGTGATCGTTGCTTTATGTGACTTGCTTTTCAATTTTATTTTGTTAACTTAGGAAGTCAATACATTGTCAAGTTGCATCTGTACAAGACTATCAACTCCTTGTGCTTTGAACACATTATGCAAAATGTATAAGCCAGGAGGAGCAATATTTGCAAAACTTAAACGTTCTAAGTTTTTACCGACTCCTAAAGAACAACAACAACTAACTAGTCTATAGGATAGCAGCATGTCTGTAACATCAGGAAGCGCAGAAGGGCCACGACTGACTTGAAAAGCTTAACCATTACTTTGGCCAGGCAATAAACCTCATGAGAACTAGAGCTGTTTGGAATGTGAGCTGAACTGCCTTTGAAATATGTTCTGTGCTAGAAAGGGTTTCTGAGTAACTGGGTTTTGTTGCCTTTATTCAATTGATAACGGAAGAACGGAAACACGTGGCTGGAAAACCAGGCGGGTCTTTGCGCGACGCTTCTGTTGAGATCCTTTATAAAATTGGCTTGGTTTGTCCTTACCCGGGGACGGTCTTTTGGTCCCCCTCTTAGACTAGGTTTTAGGGTTTGTACTCATACAACAAATCTTTTGACACTTTTCAGTTTCTTTTCTTAATTTATTTGCAGACTTTGGATAGATTTTTATATATTTTACTTTATTCTGGAGCTTCCTTGAGAGGTTGTTTAGCACCTGCACTGAGAACTAGTTAACTGTAACATGAAAGTAAAAAAGAACTTTACACACAAATTCTTCAAGTCACTACAGTGAAGAATGGAACAGAACTTCATTTGAGAACAAGAAATGACCAAATGGACATATTTCAAACACAAACTTCAGCTCAGTTAATTTTGGCTAGAGCTGCTTCTTTGGTAAGAAAGGGCTCAAAAATAACAAAGGTGTTGCTTGTAGTTCCATTGTGGCATGTAAGAATTCCAGCACCTTTGGGGAAAAGAGAATGGTACACTGAGCTTGGGCAATAACCAATTGTCTTTACTTGTTTTCATAGTTCAACGGCTAAAGCTCTAAAGCTTTCAGTGAGAGTTGAAGTGTGGTTTTTAGTTTTTCTGTATGGATAGAAACACACAACAACAACAGCATTAAAGGTTGGCATACGCTGAACCGCACTGTGGTATGAAGCGCATTGCATATCCATAGCACTGAAGTATCAGTTTTCCATTCCTGGGCTGAAATTTGTTTCTACTTTTTGCTTCAAGTGGTTGTATTGTTCTGATTTCACGTACACCAGAGTAACTGATTTTGTTTTCTTGTGGAGTTACTTAACACCGAATAAAAATATAAAAGGACAATTGGATGGCGTGTGTGCGTGTTCATTTTCTTTGGCCAATGTACAGAACTTGGATGCAATGGGGCAGTTAAGTGGTGAATGTTCTGGATAGAGACAGTGAGGCATGTAATTTGGGAGTCCTTTCACTGCTGTGATTTTAATCACATTTAAATTTAATCACATTCAAATTTATTTTTTATTCTTTTTCAATACAATGCAGGAAAATTAAATACACTGCATATGTTCTTCAAGCTTAGTCCCCACTTTTAATTGTAGAAAATATCATCATCTCATTCCAAAAAGGAATTTGTAATGACAACTTCACATTTAGAGAACGTGAGACCTCTTTCACAAAAACCACAACCAAAATATCCCAAGCAAACCTACAGCCCCTCTCACAGATCAGCCAAAGAACATTGATACAGTACAGGGTCTAAACCAGTAGGCTTTGTTTCTGCATTCAACTTGTGTCCAGTATCTCACTTCTACTTTTAGAAAAACTACATCTGGGCCAAGAAAATGCATACTCCCAACCCACGGCCACGCCTCTTATGAAAAGGAGAAAAGACAGACCCAGTTCTGAACAGCTCGCTTTGAGCCTGATGCAGACACGTGCACTGTGTTGCCATAAGCCTGCAGCCGTAATGACTGGGGATCATCCCTGTGGAATGATTGCAACACCCCTGAATTGAAGTGCAGTGGAAACGACACATAAATAGACGCTTGGGAAGTAATGGGAAGCGGTTGCTCTGTAAGGTCCTTGGGTGAACACCTCTGTTCAGGAGTATCTAGCATGACTTACATGTCGAAACCAAAACTGTCAAAGGCATAAATCGTTCTTAATTATTTAATACAGCAGAAGGAATGTCTATATTTTCATTGTGTTTATAGGGGATGCTTGACAAAAGAATTATATTTGATCAGCCAGGCCTTTCAGTTGTTGTATCTGAATTACCAACTCCACATATCCTAAAGAATTAGTTTCCACTGTAAGCAATGCTTCTCTTACACAAAAGCCACAGCTGTCATGTAGGGCAGGCTTTAACTGCACATCAAACTATAACTCCATGGGAGTGCTGTTGCAGTGAAAAGACATGGAAAGGTACTGGAGAGGCAGTCTTCCTGGGATTCCTTGACAGTAACTCATTCTTTTCCTGCCAGGACCAACATATTTAAGTATGATTTCCAATGAGTTTGTCATCTACCTTTCACGTGCAGCACCTCCCATAATTTTCTTCAGTGACCTGTGAAACTAGTAGCAGCAAGGCTCCAGGGGGTTGGGACAAATGAAACTTAATTGATACAGTCCAGCCTTCCGCAGTAGATCCCTTTTCCAGTGTTCAAGCTGCTCCTAAAATGCATCATAATATGTTACAAAACAAGGAACTGAGGCATCTCCAGACTCCTCTGAATCCTCTTTGCCATACGGGAAGAGCTTATATGCAGAAGGGCTGGCAAATGGATTCATAGTTTACAAGAGAAAAAAAGAACCATTAGATTGCCTATGGGACGTGAGAACTTGTGCAGTTTTTCCTTTATTGAGCCCAAACGTGTCTGAAAAAAGTACAACTTGTGTGCGGTTGAAGCCCATCGCCCAAAGCCATTTGCCTCGCTAACCCCTGCCTGCAGCAGTGGGGCACCCTCACCCCTTCCACATACAGGGCAGAAACTGGGATTGCATTTTTCTTTGCCGTTACCTCATCCGTGCAATAACGAACGTTAAGGACTGTCGGCGTGCCTTTTGTTCTCATTACCCTTCCAATAGGATTTTTCCCCTTCTTGTACATTTTTATTTATAACGCCTACTTTTTGCAGTGATGTTTGGTTTTTAATTGTTGTCACTCTGAGATGGGGTTTTAGCTCATAGTCTGATGACTCTGGCACCCTTACCCATTTGATAACAACGTCTTCAAGAAATCTCAGTTGTCGTTCATGCTTTTTAAATACTTTTCCTCCATTTTTCTCATGATTTTATTCAACACAAAAGTACTAAATTATGTGAAGCACTGCAGATCCAGAGAGACATCTTAATTAGATCCGTTATCTGCCCAGATTGAATGGTACTTGGTTTCCTTCATCATGACTAGTTCTAGACAACAACTAATTTTTAGTCCAGTACTATTTTTCCTAGCAAATTCCAGTGGAAAGTTACCACATGCTGGTGTCATGCCTTTTGTGTTACAGAATTAATCTATTTGCTTTTGGAAATGTAATTTAAATTGTGCTTGCTTAAGAGAATAAATCTGCTGTAGTATCCCAACTTTTCATTACACAGCTGTGCATAATAAAAACCTTGTTTCCATCTCTGGTATGAATTAGTGAGGAGTTAAGAGCGATACCAGAAGTACCATGGAGGCTTTGTTAGCAAGTATTTATGGACACTTAAGATTCTGCAATTCTGAGATATTAATACACGAAGCAGTATTTTTCATTTGTGTAGGCTTACTCCTTCACACCTCATTCCTCATTTTATCTTTCCTAAACGGCTTGTAGACAGTGACAGAAAGATTCTAGTCACACGCACCACAGAATCACAGAATGGTTTGTGTTGGAAGGGACCTTAAAGATCATCTAGTTCCAACCCCCCTGCCATGGGCAGGGACACCCTCCACTAGACCAGGTTGCTCCAAGCCTCATCCAGCCTGGCCTTGAACACTGCCAGGGATGGGGCATCCACAGCTTCTCTGGGCAACCTGTGCCAGTGCCTCACCACCCTCTCTGTGAAGAACTTCTTCCTGATATCTAATCTAAATCTCCCTGCTTTCAATTTAAACCCATTACCCCTTGTCCTGTCACTACAGGCCCTGCTAAAAAGATCCCCCCAGCTTCCTTGTAGCCCCCTTCAGGTATGGAAGGTGCTCTAAGGTCTCCCCAGAGCCTTCTCTTCTCCAGGCTGAACAAGCCCAACTCTCTCAGCCTGTCCCCATAGCAGAGGTGCTCCAGCCCTCGGAGCATCTTTGTGACCTCCTCAGGACCTGCTCCAACCAGTCGATATCCTTCTTATTTTGGGGTCCCAGAGCTGGACACAGCACTCCAGGTGGGGTCTCATGAGAGCAGAATCAAGGCAGAGAATCACCTTCCGTGACCTGCTGGCCACCCTTCTGATATAGTCCAGGATATGGTTGGCTTTCTGGGCTGCCAGCACGCTGCCGCATCATGTTTCGGCAGTATCAGTTTCAATGTCCTGGAAAGTCTCGCGCTACCTTCCCCTGCCCTTCCTGCCCTTCATTTTCCTGCTGTCTCATGGAGGGGAACTTTAAACAATGTAAGTCTATTCTTACCCAGTGGTAACAGAAAGCCTATCAGTGATGGTAGTCCTGGCTTCACTTTCCTCATCCTTTATTGCGGTTAAGTTCCTACAGGAGGAGGCAGCCTTTGGGAGAATGAAATGGCACACTCTCCAGCTGTTCCCGATTCATCCCAAACCTATTAAAATGGTTTGGGGCACAGACATTCCACTGCTAATAGGAATGCCCGTGCAGGTGGTGGCTGTGCTGGAAATGAACTGCTGTCAAACGTGCAAAAGGCATATAGTTTTGTGAGAAAATTATTTTGTGATGAACTTGAAGTAGAAGCACATAGTATTCTCCATTTGTCAAAAACATTACCTTTTTCTTGTGAGGTATTGGTGTTTTTCATCAAATCAGCCTGCTCTTTGCTACAAGTCAGCAGAAACCTGAATTTATCTGTTGTTCCCTTTCCCTGTGCCATAAAACACACATTAGTTACTTCACCATATATACAAATAATTCTGTAAACCAAGGCCGAAAAAGATCAATGTCCAATCCCTGGACTAATGCTGTCCTTCATGATGGACGGTAACAGATTATCCGTCACTTGCCGCACTTGCGCTCTTGCTTGTGTGAGCCAGAACTACATTAAATGTGACTGATGGGAAATGAAGGCAGGAACTGTTGGTCAGCCAGCATTCAACGACGTGCAACTGCTGCATCTTCACAATATGCAAATCTTTGGTTAACTAGAGAAAAAAATTTACATTGAAATGTCTTCTGGTTTATGACAGAGAATTTCTGACCTCAAGATGGATCGGGAGCTGCGCAGCCGATTCAAATGAAGCTCAGTTTGGCAGTCTCTGAAAGAGCTTGCATCATATTTGGCTTCTGATGAATGGAAATTCAATCTACATGTTCCCATCCAGTTCTTAAAAAACATTAATTTTAAAGTTGTATTGATTGCAAAATTGCTGAAGCTTCCAAACAGAACTGTAAGCCAAATGAGACCGATTTCCCACATCTACAGGCGTAAGAAGCATGAGGGAAGCTTGCATTTCTGTTCCATAACTCTACCTTGTTCTAAAGGAACAAAGGAAGGGCCATTACTTTGCGTATTTTTTTCACACGTGATCTGTCCTGGAGAAATCGGTGAGACAGAACAGAGCACAAACCCTTCAAGCTTTGTTGCAGAGTAGACATAAAACTGGCGTATGGAATTCTGCTGGCATAAATGAGTCTGCATGACAGGGCTTTTGAAGTGAATGTTTTCAACAAGTTAAATTCTCTAGCACTGATCTATCGTTAGACCACGGAGATGTTTGCCCACTGGGTGAACAGCAGTTGCCAGTCTGAGGCTGCTCTATGTAGCGCCTCATTTCTATGCAACAACCACAGGCAAGACACTCTTGAACAAAACATCAGGATTCGGTCCCAAGAATTTTTACAGAAGTAAGCATTTTACAGGTTTGCCCAACTCTGAATCCGTGGCAGAGCACTGATGATACCCACGCTGAGTAAGCGCCACAAGCAACTTCTTGCTTTTGAGGATTTACTCACCACCATTGTTACAACAGCAAGACTTCATTTCTCGGCACGCCCTTCCGGATGAACCTTAAATTTTGCACAGCTGAAAAAGGCGCAAAAGGTACCCTTTGCACTTAGTTATGTAGCTGTACTTCCCCTACCTGGCAGTACCTGTTCTGTTTCCTTTTAATAATTGGGACATGCCACACTTCTGTGAGAAATCACGGCGTGACGCTGTAGTCACGTAACGCCAGCCCTTCAGCTTTTACCAGTACGGAGAATAGCAATACGCAATACTTGCAGCCAGAAACCACATTACCTCGGATGGAGGTGGCTTTAACAGAAGCGATGCTAACTGCTGATGCAACAAGTCACCTTTTGCTAACAGCTCACAACAACCAGAAATACCATTTACCCTTTTCCACGAGTTATAGTCATTCACGTGCAATAGAGGCGTTTGGGGGTTTTTTATGTATTGCCTAGGTTGTGATGTTCTGTAAATATTTTGAGGCTGATCCTGGTATTTTTATGCTGCCTAGGATATTGGGATCTGATTGTTCTGTTTCTTCAGTGCAAAGAACAGTAAGAATTTTGTTGTGAGTGGGTGTCAAAAAGCCTACCAGCTGAACAGGAAGAGTCATCTCCTATGCGTTGGAAATGGAAAATATCCACTAAAATAAATCACTTCTTAGAATGGGATCTCAAAGGTGCTATGATTGTTAGGCAAAATTCCATCCTTTCACTGACTCAAAGTGTTTAAGCGCCTCACTCCTTGTAGGATTTGAAACTGTTATCTGGTTGTAGCTATGCTCTGCTACTGCTGAAAGATTTCAGGCGGCAGATTTTTCTAACTCTTCAGCCTAAATAGTGTTACGAAGATGGGAGTGTCACTACTGCCTTGAGAGACACTGCAGACTTAGGGAATCCATGACTCTGTATTTCCATTCTGTTATTCGCCCTAGGAACCGAACAGCTTTGACCCACGTCAGAGGATACCATGATGACAATTTGCTCTTCTGGTTGCTCCAACAGAAGAATCGATTCCCACTCCCAAAACCAGAAGGAAAACGTTAATACTAAAAAAAGGGGTTAGCGACAGCTCCGAAACAGCACTTCTTGCATATAAAAAAGTTTATAGTGCCGCAAAGCTGCTTTATTTTTATTTATCTTCTTCTAATAGTAAAATGGAAGCTGTCTTCTAGACATGGCAGTGATTTTCAAAGAAAGATAGGGAGAAATTAGCGCCAATCGTAATCATGTTGATACCCATCTTAGAAATCCAGCAGAATAAGTGCTGAAGTTTATCAGTCTCTGAGCCAGTCTCAGAAAGTGTCTGCAGAGGTATAATTTTGTGTTGATGGCAGGTTTTCAGTGCCTACTTCTCATCTTGATAATGACCTAATTCTCATCTCGATAGCCTGGAGCTGGTGTAATCGGGGTCATGGTGGCAAATGCTTCTGTAGAAGTTTACCTCAGCCTCTCGCAATTTATTCAGGTGAAACTCGCCCACATCAAAGCCTGAACAATCGTGGCTTTGCTTTTCTTGATATTCAGCCAAATGCATTACCACAGGTTCAGGTATTTCTGCATTTGCCGCACTCACGCTTCCAGCTTCAGGGTAGCAGTAAGAGGTGTGAGGTGATGAGAGGCTGGTACTGACATCTTCAGTTAAGATGGGGGCTGAGTATCTTACTACCGTTCCAGAGACATGGCCAGTGGGTCTAGGTGCAAAATGCACGCCACCTTGGAGGATAAAAAGCAAGAATGAGCATCAAAGATTGTAAGGACATACGAGAGCTCTACTCCCGCAGGGTGCCGATTGCTCCTAACTCCCTTGCTTTCAGGGTGGAGAGAAGGGGTGCGCGGGACAGGTTGACTGGGCCAACGCCAACAGCCAGTACTTTGAGACAGAATGTAAAGATAATTGAAAGATAAATATGCTACAATAGTAATTACCATCTTAGAGCCTCCACCTTTGGTATCACAGGTCAGTCTCGCAGGGCTACGGATACACCTCCACTTGACGCCTCAGACCTTCTGCCGCCCAAACTCACACAAACCACCGCGTTCTGTTCTCCTGTTCCGCGCAGCCATACACGTCAGGGGAGGCCGGCCGCAGAGCCGCTTCCCCCGGAGGCCCCCCAGCGCGGTAACGCGGGCCGGGCTGCAAGCGCCCCGCAACGAGCGCGGCTCCCCTTCAGCACCGGGCTCCTCAGGACGAGCGCCCACAGGGAAATCCCGCCGTTCCTCAACCCGCTCCGCTCCCTGGGGCCACCCCACCGCCTCCGCCGGGCCCGCACAGCCCGCCCCTCCCCGCCGCCCCGCACCTGGGGCGCCCTGAGGCGATTCAAAATGGCGGCCGGCGCGCAACCCCAGCGGCCGCCTCCCCGCCCCCCCACCGCGCAGGCGTTTCCTTCCCCGGCGGGCGGCGCTTCTCACCGCCGTGCTGGGGAAGGGGAGGTGGGAGGAGACCGAACCGCGGGGACCGGAGCGTCCCGGGAGAAGCCCGGCACCTGAGCCCGCCGCCGCTCCCGCAGCCAGGTGTGCGCCGTGCCCGCCGCGGGGGCGGGCGCCATGGGAGGCCCCGCACCGTGCGGAGAGGCCGGCCGGCGGGCCGGGGCTGTGCCGCCTCACCTCCGCTGAACCCGCCGCTCCTCCGCGGGGACCGGAGAGCGACATGGAGCGTCCGCCGCAGCCGCCAGCCGCCTCCTAGTCCCGCGGCGGCTGCAGGGCAGGTTGGGCATGGCCCAGCGTGAGGAGAGCGGCGGAGCGCGGCGCTGCCCCGGTGAGGCGTCGAAGTTTCTGCGCGGCTCTTCCTCCTCGGGCGGCGGCTCGCGGGGCTGCCGGGGCTCGGCCGCGCCGGGGGCCGCGGGCTGGCTGGGGGCACCTGTTGGGGTGAGGGGCAGAGCCTGGGGAGGGGGCGGGCGGGCCGCGCCGGTGCCACCTGCGCGGCGGGCGGGAGCGGCGCCCGGCGGGGAGGGGTCGGCTGGGCCGGCCGGGCTGCGGTCCGGCCGGCGGCTCCTCGCTTTGCCCGTCCCCGGCCGCTCTGAAAAGTTAGAGGAGCAGCTCGGCGCCGCCGGCGTCTTCACCGAGCGGCTTAAAAACCGCGGAGGAGGGCGAGAAGAGCAGGTTGTGGTGTGGGGGGTTGTTTGTTGGCTTTTAATTTTTTTAAACGAAGGTCCCCAGCCAGTAAACCTTCGCAGCGTCGGGTTAGCCTCAAAGCCCGTGAAAAGCAGCTTTCATCTCTCTCGCTGCCTCCCTTTCTAGTCCACGTCTCCTTGGCAATTCCCAAAGACCGACCAGAACTACAACTAACACGAGCTGAAGTTCTCGTGACGCTGCAGCTAATTCAGTGCGGCCTCCGCTGTTTCGGTAGTGCTGGTGTGGGGCGGAAGGCAGCCCTGTGAACTGCTCCTGGAGCACAGGCTTTAGAAGCACACTGTGACTCATTATACTGCCTGCCTGACGTAGCAAAAAAAGTGGAAATGCGGTGAGTGGCTCACCTACGAGATGACTCTCGAAGCGCTCTGCTCAGAAGCCAGACCTGTAAAGCTCACACTTGTGTGAAGGGTGGCGGCTGGCAGTGAGAGAAAAGAAAAAAATACCTCGCCTTGTTTCTCTTCGCCATTAAAGTTTTGGTAACGCTTATGTGCGTAGCCTTAATTGCTGTATCTCACTCTTCGTCACAAGCTAGGTTTCTGTAGCCTCCGGAGTTCTGCGCTGTTGGCAAAGCTGTGGCTGTTAAAACATGAACATAAACAAGCCGAACCGAGAAATGTTTAATAAGCAAAACTGGGTTTGATGCTGTTGTGCACTGAGGTCACCTGCAGTTGCACTTGATAGCAACAATGTGTTTCTTGGTACATGCAACAGAAACACTCTCCATGCATTTGACAATAAACCCTGATTTTTATTTTTTTAATTTCCTTTAAGAAGAAGAAAAACAGTTAAAATTTTGTAATTGAGGAAATTCCTTTCTCTTAAAAACTTAAAAAAAAAAAAAAGCCTGCAGAGATAAATGTTGAAGAGACAAGGTGTGTGATAAAAGTTGAGTTGTTAACTCTTTGAGAACCTAGCAGTATAGGTAAACCATTTCTCCTCTCATTCCTATGAGGCAAGGAGGTATAAAGCCTGTTTTGTAGGTAGTTGTTTTCCATCTAAACAAGTTTGTTTCCTAAATTGCATTGCAAGTCACAGCATACTTGGAAGAAGGTGGCTTGAGTTGGCATCAGTGTTTTGCTCTAATGGTTTGTACTTGCTGTTAATGTTACTTAAATTTTGCATTAAAATGGGTTTAAAAAGCCATTTAATTCAGGATCTTGGAAATGATAATCAAATATGAGTTGTTCCCTCTGTGGCAGAGTGATAGGAAAATCAAAACCTGTTCTAAAGCCTCTGGTTATTGTCCGAACATGCCTTCTTGCATGCTGGGATCAGAATCTGGGGAATGTAAGGCTGTATGGAAAGCCCTACTGGCACAGAACCAAACTCCACCTGTCAGACAGATGAATTTACCTGGGAGAAGGCCTAAAAGTAGGACCAATGTACTTTGGTATTTCCTGAGTTTCTCTTTGTTTATGAATCCTTAGCGATCTGTTTTTCTTCCCCCAGCTTACATGTAAACTTCTGGCATCCGCAGTGTACTGTGTCAAGGAGTGGCGCAGTTAAACTACCCTTTGCATGAATAACTACATCCTGATGTTAATTTTGAACCTGGTGACAAAACTGTCATGCCCCTTAGCGCTTATGCTGGAAGAGTTAATGAGTAAATAATACGTACCTACTCTCTCATCGCCACTTGTGATCTCTGCTGTATTTTCCTATGTCCCTTATTATCTCTCTTCCGGGATATTCACGCATATGAGATCACGGTTCCTGTAAGATATATGATGTTAAGACTTTACAAACATCAATTTTAGTTAGATTATAATATATTTAAGTAAACTGGGGGGGTTATGAATGTTGTGCAGACCAAATTCCTTATTCTTTCTCCATAGTTTATTATACTAGTAATACTTTAATAACACTGTGTTTATAATGTTACGATAATGTTATGTAAATAAATGATTTATGGGAAGAAGTTGATGTTGGAGTGCATGACAGTTGGAATGTTTGACATCAGTTGTCTGATTTTGCACTTACCAGTGAGGCAGCTAAAATAAGGAGTATAAATACCACTTCCCTACATCCTTAAAAACAATCCTACAGCAACCTAATGCAAAAGGAATCAAGGAGTTCTGTGTTTTTGACACCTGACTGTATCTCAAGTTTTCATTTAAAGCCCTGGATGGGTATACTTCAAAACTTGCCACAGTTACACTGAACCGTGTAAAACCTTTGTAGCTTGTTATTGCATCATTTGCTCCAGCAAGCTATAGCTGTTACATACTTCTGCATTTGCTGGTTGCCTGCTGAACGGATCTCTTCCTGTTAAATTTCTTCCTTAAAATACCAAGCCAAGTTAAAATAGCTTCAGTACACTGCATGGAAATTTATTTTCACTTTTCTTTGAGCTCTCTTATTTACAGAATTGTTTGGCCTCTTGAGCTGCTGCGTTCACTGGCTCTTCCAAGGCTGCTTGAGTGCTTACTGTTTGTAAGCTTAGCCCACAAGAGCCGTGCAATTAAACTAAGGACTGGCTGCTACTTGGGAAAATCATTGAGCAGAAGTGAAGGCAGTCACTGAAGGACTTTGTTATGGGAACATGCTTGTGCTACTTACCCAAACAACGTCGGAGCTGTTCCTCGCTGATTATAAAACTTTGTTTTCTGGACTACGTTGTCCGGATGCATTAATAAGTATGAATTGTGCTGAAGCCAACACCTGCACCCTTGGCAATACAGTTCCATGGTGTGGGGGTGTGTGTATGCGTTAGAGTAACCTTGGGGCTGGGTGGGCTGTTGATTTAAAGAGCAGAGCAATATGATGTGTATGAAGGGCTTGGTGAGCGTGGGGAGGAGAGACAGACTTAGGCTAGAAAAATAAGTGAATCCAAGCGAGAAGGTCTGAGAGCAGGAAATCCAAGTGTATGCAACAGTAATTATATCTAATGCTCCATGTTATGTTGTATTTGTACACTTTGGCTATCACAGCTGACTTCATGGAGTAGTTTGTTGCCTGTCCCCAAGGATTGTTGTTTAGGGGTTTTGCTTGGGTTTTTTTTGCTGGCCCTTGCAATTTTACTTTAGTGAACAGAGAGGTTCATAATGTACGCAGTTGATATGCTAACTATCTGAAGACATAGCTTCTTGAAATGGCAGGGAGTGTGCACTTTTCGAACCATGGTAATGTGGAAAAAGAAAAGTTGCTATAGCAACTCTATAAGAAAAGTGTACATCTTCACAAGCTTTTAGTCAAAACGATAAATTTGAAACCTTGTGTATCCAAAGGATCAGGCAACTGATGCATGGATTGATTTGAATGGGGAGTACATAGTTGGCTGTTACAAGTTCTGAAAAGGTCTGAAAGATCAAATATCCAGGGTTGCTTCTGCTTGACTTTTCCCTGCACTTAGGAGTGGATTGAACTGGAGCAATAGATCAGCTAGTGAATAGCATTTGTGCAGTAAGCTAAAGAATTGGTATAGCATATGAAGTATGCTGGGATGCATGAACTTTTCATGTCACTGAAAGCTTGTGGAAAAAATCATTACGGTTGGGACCAATGGAATATGTTTGAAATGTGTTTTCTGTTGCTTACTGCCTGTCAGTATCACAAAGCCAAAGTGTGTTGATGAGCTCAGATCTAAGAACAGACAGTGAGTTTGGCAGGGCTTAGCTGCCATTAGCCAGAGGTTCGGAACTGCTGGGAGGAACCAGTTTTCCCAAATTAGATGTTTTAGTTTTTGGGATGGATAGTTTTTTTTAAGTAGTACGCATGGACGTCCTCAAGACAACTGGCACCTTTCATTAAGTGATACACTTGAGAGTGAATAGGTGACCAGGAGCAGGAGAGCAGGCTTCAGGAGCTGGAGAAATCTGTCTAGAAAGCAATCTGTTTGCAAGATGGGAGGAGTATTCTTCGCTTCTTCACACAGCACAGTGTTTCAGAGTGAAGAGACCGAAGCAATATGTGCATATTTGTTCTGCCAACTGCTGCAGAGCAATTACACTGCAAACTTCAGCAGAGCTGTAGATACGTAACTATTCATATAGGAAGAGAAGATGTATGGAATGTCACAATACTAACCGTGTCATGTTTTAAAGGGTCAGTAGTGGTTCTGGGAGCCAGGGCAGCTGTCCTGATGGTGTTCCAGGTTTATGAAAGGCTTCAGTTGCCTATGAGGACAGTGCCTGTAACCTGCAGCTCACTTTTGACTGCCCTCTCTTTGAGGGTTGCTCCGATTTGAAGTGGCAGCGGGACACTGCCTGGATGAACTGCCTTGCTGGCAGCCCCTGGGAAGACACTGTGCAAGTCTGCAGGTGCCAGTTTTACTGTACGTGCACTGAGGAAGTGCATCGTGTGTATTGTCAAAACGTTGGTGACATGAATAGCTTTATAGCTATTTGGATTTTGTATCTCTTGCTTGATGCAAAACTGATATATTATACATTCTATTTCAGTGACAAATTTATTATCACAAGAATGCGAAGAAATTCTATTTAAATGAACACTTCAGAATTTTGGTTTAAGTGTATGGAAACAAGTTTTGTAGCTCCTCGACATCAGTGACTATGTGTTTATGACTGCATAAAAATAAATTTCAAATATTTGTCTTAATACTGCCATGGAATATTAAAGTACTGCAGTTTTTATAGCATGGAATTTCACTCACAGGAGATATGTACAAAGCAGACACTGGCATACAAACTGCTTATGAAAAGCTTTTCATGCTTGACATTTTCTAGAAGCCTAATTTAAGTTGCCATTGTCCTGCTTGCTCAAGCAGGGGGAAGGAATAGTAATCATGTGCAAGAGAAGATGAATAACTTCAATTAAAAGCCTGAATTATGACAGGGCTGAGAGTGTTTAAAAAAACCCAAACCAAACACATCGAGCAGCCAAGAACAAACCACAACCTTAATGCAAACTCGTAATCTTTTCTTTTCTTTATTTTTAACCAGTTACCAGTTGGGCCAAGACAACTGATGTAAATATATCCAACTCAATAAATGGTTTGAACTTCATGGGAATTCTGGATGCAAGAGTGGGCCTTCAAAACTTGAACTCTGGGACCCCGAGATCTTTCTCATTGCCTGAGTATGGGCCTGGCCAGCTGTCCAGTGCTTTAGAAGATAGTCATAGCCTTAAATCAGTGGATTCTGGTATTCCAACTCTAGAAATAGGAAATCCAGAGCCTGTTCACTGCAGCGTGTTAAATGTGAAGAGAAAGCAGTCAGAACCTGAAATTGTGCCTGACAGGGCTTTTCAGAGCGCGTGCACGCTGCCGTCTTACGTGCCTCCGCATTCTCTAACTTCTGAACAGGACCATGCTGTGCGAAAATCCTCTACTTTCCCAAGAACTGGGTATGACACTGTCAAACTTTATAGTCCAACTTCAAAAACTCTGAATCGAAGTGATGATATCTCTGTCTGTAGTGTTTCTAGTCTTAGCACAGAACTGTCAACAACTTTATCAGTTAGCAATGAAGACATTTTGGACTTTGTGGTCACAAGCAGTTCAAGTGCAATTGTGAATCTTGAGACTGATGAGACGCACTTCTCGGATGTTACCCTGAATTCCAGTAAAGAGACCAATGAACAGAACCTGCAGGAGTGTTGTCAAGACACAGATGTGGACAGTAAACGAAAAATACTGGGACCTTTTACAAACTTCTTTACCAGGTAATGTTTCCATAAAACATACTTGTATTTTAACAGTGAGATTAAGTAAAGTCAGAGGAGAAAGGTCTCGTGTTATATTTTACTTTGAAAGAGATAATAGATTGCTATTTTAAATTGGTGTTAACAATGTATTTTTTCCATTTTGAGTAAGTTGGCAGATACTGCTAGGGACTAATACTCTGAATCTGTATTATCTAATGTATCTGATAATACTCTGTATTATCTTTGTGATATACAGAAGCATCTTCAATCTTCCTAAAAGATTTCTTCTACATTACAGTAAAAGGAGGTCTGAACAAGTTTTTTTTTCTCTGAGAAGGGTTTTCTTTCTGCCTTCTCTGGCAATGCCTTTTGTGATTTTGGCCAAGGTCCTTAATCTCATGTCCAATAAATAGGTAAATATAGATAGGATCCATACCTGTATTGAAGAGCTTTGACATCTAAGGATTCATCAGTGGTCTAGTAGTGATGGAGTATTTTATTGATCAATGTAAGTGTATGAAGCTTAAAATACAAATACTGGCCATACACTTGCATGACTACTGGGATTTTTCCAAATCTCTGTTACAGTTTTGTTAATATTTTTGCTTCATTTTTGTACAGAATGAGAAGATCTGACATTTTGTCACTCAGTTGTTGAAATGAAAGCATTGGTCACGCAAAGCAGTTGCATGACCTCTTTTAAGCGTGGGCCTTGTATGAATGATAACGCATTCTAAATGTGGATACTCAGCGGAAGTGGTGAAAGAGGGAAAGGACTAGTCTACTTGTTTGGGTTGTGTGTTGGTGTTTTTTGTGTTTTTATTTATTGAAGGCCTTCATAATGTCTCTTATTTTTAGATTATGATGTCTGAAGTATGATATATTTTGAAATGTGTCTAGAACTAAACTGTAGACATCAAGCAGAGTTGGTTTGGTTCTAACCTGTTTGGAACATCTGATTGCTTCAGCTAATCTTTTTCCACATGTAAACTTTTTATTTTGCATTAGATAAATCAGCTGATAAAATGTTGGCAAACATCATTCTTTGAAAGGCTGCCTTACTTGCAAAGCTTAAGAGGAGCAGTTTTGTACATCTACTGAACTGGCTGAAGCCTTCACTGATCTTTAATTTTAGGATAGAGTACTGTGCAGCGAACTCCAGTCATCAGTCATGTTTGAGGTGCTGAAGCTTCTGTGGACCTCTGTCTGTTTGTTGCCATGGAACCAGACATAATTCTGAAGCAAGAGGCTTCTCAGCACTTCAAAGCATGAACTTTCGTTACCCATTCTGATAGCACAACTGCTAACTCAAACAAATAAGGTCCTTCTGCTTGGAGGGAGCACAGTGGAACAGGCGTATTTAGACCCTGCTCAAAGTAGGATGCTGAACCGCTTCTCAACTTTTCTCATCCAGCAAAATAAAGCCATCTGTCCTGGTTCTGGTCTCGTGAAATCTCTAGAGATTTTGTCAGTGTTACAGTGCTTTTTAACCTGAATCTTTTCAGGTGCATTGAATTCCAGAGGAACAAAGGCTGTCCTAACTGCCTTTTAAATGGGGAACAGGTAATCTTGTTCACCACCTGATGTTATGATGAGAATATGCGGATTAAGGTCAAACTAGGTGATTGGCTTTGAAGTTCCAGGTGCTTTTTCTGTAACCTGGCCTTTAATATCCTTCCCTTCAACATCCACTTTCTGCTCTGTTTTGGAAACAAGAGTTGCTCACTTTTTGTCTGTACTTCTACACCACACCTCCATGTTTTATCCAGCTGTTCTGTTATGTCATGCAGCCTGGTGGTGAGTTTTGCAGGTGTAGAACAAGCAGGGAGCTTCTGAGGGTCATTCTGTGCCACGGAGAATACTATCTATATTTATGCTGTCAACATGGTGAAGGATAAAAACATGCTGTTGCTAGTTTTTGTTCATATTTGCAATCTACTGTACATGGGGTTGTAATTGCTTCTTCTAATGATCTCATACAGTCTGTATTCCCTGGAGTTCCTCTGGCCTTTATTACCTCTTTTTATTACGTTTAGATCTTCAAGAGCTCCTCTGGGTAATGGGATACAAGTTCAAACTGAGAGAAGATGAATCAGCTTAGTTTTTGCTCAAGTCGTTGACATTTGGTAAAAGGAAAAACATTACTTCTTGGAATGGCAGCTGTGCTTGTATTGAATCCCATCTGTCATCTGAGAATGTGTTAGTTTCTCTGAACTTGTCAAGACCGCGTTTGCTCTGGGTATGTCGGCTAAGATTGCGGCGCTGCCTGTAGATGTAATACTGACAAAAATTAGATGCCTCTGGTACTTGGTCACATGCACCTAAGTTGCTTGTGTATCAATTAAGGGTAAATCTTCTGTAGTATCAAGAAGATGCTTAGAAAAGCATCTGCTTTGGAATGTAAAATAATTTCTTAGCACTCTGTAGGTTTGTTTTTCCTTGCGAGACCATATGCACGTGTGTGCGTACACTGTGCATGAGGTTGCGTGTTCCATATGAGTTGTGGCAGTATCTGTGGTTTGTTATGAACTGTTGATTTGGGGCTGCAGTTGAAAATTGAGTTCCAGAGGCAATGGAATAAAGCCTATTGGTTCGTTGCCTGTCAATCCCAGCACCTTCAAGGGCGCTTGAGAGTGCTCCTGCCCTGCCTTCTTGAGCACTGTGGTGAAGAAAGTTTCTTGGACTGCTCTTCTGGCTCACTTGCTGTCTTTTCAGCACTTTGAGGCTCTGAAAGGTCTGGTTGTTACGTCCCTCTTTAGGTGTGGCAGGAAGAGCCAGAGTGAGAAAAAGGGACTGCTTTCCTGCTAGTTTACACGTAGCTTTTCTCTTGAAAGAGCTCAGGGCACCACAGGTACAGTGCTAGGTGGAGTACTAGTGCTCTCATTAGGCTCCAGGTTACCACATGAAAATGGATTATTGCTTCTGAAAGCGGCTGTAATGCTGACTGCTGACGAAGAAACCTGACACGTTGGTTGTTTTCAAGTGTCATGTGTACTTTTATCAGTTCTAAAAGGCTGGAGGTCTTTTACGTAACGCATGAGTTTGAATTAACTTCCTTCACTTGAATATATGCAGGAACTTGCTTTGAGAAATAGTATGAGCAAATAAATGGCTGGGAGTCTAAAGAGTCAGTGGCTTGTCTGTCCCTTTGCCCTAGTGACCCAGAGTGGCGTAGGTTAATGAGTTTTACCTTTGGACTTTGCTTCTGTACGGTACTGCTGAAACACAGGCTTCTTAAATGCTCGGGTTTTTAACAGGTTTGCTGAGTCAGGACCGTTGTGATCGTGCTGTAGAAGTTTTACTTTTCATTTAGTGTTTTGGAGAGTGTGGGTGAGGCTTTGTATGGTAACACGCAGAGTGACCATGAAAAGGACTAGGACTATGTTGAGTTAAATAATAGGC
Organism: Rhynochetos jubatus; assembly: GCA_027574665.1. NCBI lineage: Eukaryota > Metazoa > Chordata > Aves > Eurypygiformes > Rhynochetidae > Rhynochetos > Rhynochetos jubatus. The sequence continues at coordinate 53,869,430 of CM050651.1, read as the reverse complement.
CATGCCGTTCCCTACCTTTTGAATGGACTACAAGAATCCTAAGTCTATACTTAGTCCACTGCTGTGGGTGCTGTCTATTTTGTCAGGAATCTGGATCCTCTTTCTTTTCAAATGGCTCCTAGAAGTTTTTGATCTGAATAGGACATTCGGATAGTAGCAGACTCTCAGGAAACCTCTGCAGAGAATAGGGATTACACATGAAATAAAGGGCTTTAAGAATAATATTAAGTCTTACTGTTTCCAAAGATTTTCTGTATTTCTGAAAGTTTCTGAAGCAGGATTGGCATCCTATGCCATACATAGAAGCACAAACCTAGTCCAAACTGTGGCCTTACTTGTAGACTGAGAAGAAAAAGGGCTTAAGTTTCACCCTAATAACTACTGGTTTCAGCTGTAAGTCTGAAATCATGTAACTCATAGATTTATATATCGCATGTATATGTTTTGAGGTGACTGGTCACATTTGAGAGTTCTGAACATAAGGAATTAAGTCCATTGATACCATGGATGTCACCTGTGTTAATGAATAGGGCCCTTTCATATTGCTGTTTGTGGCTTTTAATGAGAGGACAGCTCATGGTACTTCTCTGATTTTGGTGTTAAAAGAAAGCTAGGATAACAAGGAGCATTATAGTGTTGATTTCCCATTTTCAGCTTTTCAAAAAGGGAATTCACTGACCATAGAAGGGAAGAGAAAGGATGAAAATAATTAAGCTAGAGTAATCTGAGATATTAAACTCTATATAAAGATGTTGTCTCCTCTTCTGTCCATGTTTTGTGTTAACTGAAGCCTATTAGAGTATAAGATCTTCAGGAGGAGACAGGCTGAGAGCAGGACTGAAGTGTGTAGGAGGAGGGACAGAAAGAGCTTGATGTGCTGTGCGGGAGGATATGAATACACAGCTTTTAACAACAAATGACCAAAATTAGCTGAGCTGCAGGTGGAGTTGTCAGAAGCTGGGAGGACTCCAGAATCCCAGCCTCTGACAGAGGGAACCCGCACAGACACCCAGCTCAGTCTGCCTCGCTGCCCTGTGGGCGGGCTTGGCTCCCCAGTGCTGCGCTTGCCTGACTCCCTGGGATTCACTCTTCTGTTGGAGGAAGAAGAGGAATTTGGTGACAGTTTTGTCCCTCCCCGCTACTTCGGGTGCGTTTTGAGCTCATCGTTGTCAGTAACAGGTATTTTAAAGGGTTGGGGAGGGGGGAAGGCAAACAAGCCTAAGAAGTTTCAGTGATGTGGACACTGAGGGTCGATATTAACAGGTGATGCTGAAAACAATACTTCAGCAGCCCGTGAGGCATTCAGGTATGCTCACCTGAGGGGTGCCTTAGTCTTCGCATTATGGCTTTGAATACTACTTATTTCAAAGCCGCTGTCTACTTGAAATGAAAGACTAGTGTCCTCCCTTCATCTGTGCTTGCTGTCACGTCTCTGTGTAGAACAAAAGAAAAGTTGCAGAATTTTTCTGCAATAAACATTCTTTCTCAAAGCAAATCTTCCTTAGGAGCAAAGGCAATGGCCTTTTCTTTTGATAAGGGTTGAATATTGTTCAAAACTGAATGATACAGCTTTCAGAATTTCTACTGTCTACTTGACTGTGTCATTTTGAACTTTGTCATGTGGCCTGTTCTCCACTAGGTGTTGAACTGAAACTGTCCATGGTAATTTTAATCCCTGTTTTGCCTCTGCATGAAATGATACAACTTTTGTTTAGAATTACTGTTCTGTTAGGTCTTCCTTACATTTTGCAATACATCTTATTTGAGGTGCAACTTTCTAGAATAAAGGTAAGTTTACTTTAGAAGTTTGCTTTTGCAGATAAACCCTGCTTTATTTAAACTCCTGTTTGTGCAAAACTGTTTTCAGTTACTCAGCAGCAAAACTAAGAGGCTTGTTGAATTTATTTGTTCATTATGGAAGTTAAATGAAAATCTGCTCAGCAGTACTTGGAATTAGGGGATTATTATTTTTTTTTAGTAATGGTACAAAACTATGCAGTAAGAGAGGACTCAATGTGGGACAGTTATTTAAAATAAAGTCAAATATGTATGTGTGTTTTTCTAGTGGCTGGTGGGAAGCATTGCTAAAGTCTCATGACAGCTAGTGAATTAAGATTTGTAGCATAGATGGGGTTTGTGTGTTGCTTGCAGCATTCAGCTCTAATGCTTCCCCCCTCTCCCCACCCCATTCCTTCGCCTTCATCTCCTGTGTGAGGCTGCCTTTTGGAAAGCTTGTGGTTGTTCAGTTCCACACTTTCTACATGCTTTTGGATAGAAAGAGTTATGTACATTTTGATAGCTGTATACAGGATTTCAGGAACTAATTCAGATGAATAAAATTAAGGTCTGTTTCCATTCTGATTCATTGTCTCTATGAAGTTTTAGTGATTTAGTGTGTTAGATGGACTTTGTATCTTCAAGAAGTTTCCTGATGCTTCCCTGTGTTTAAAAGAGCTGTGGGAGGAAGTGGATGGTCACTGGGGAAGAGCAAGAATATCAGTACAGCCACTGCCATGTGACACTCTATCTAGCTCTCTATCTGTCTAATCAAAATACCATTTAATGTTCAACTGACTTTTTGTTCCCTCTGTTCCTTAGCAGCAATATCATAGAATCACAGAGTGGTTTGGGTTGGAAGGGACCTTAAAGACCATCTAGTTCCAACCCCCCTGCCATGGGCAGGGACACCCTCCCCTAGACCAGGTTGCTCAAAGCCTCATTCAGCCTGGCCTTGAACGCTTCCCGGGATGGGGCATCCAGAGCTTCTCTGGGCAACCTGTGCCAGTGCCTCACCACCCTCTCTGTGAAGAATTTCTTTCTGATATCTAATCTAAATCTCCCCTCTTTCAATTTAAACCTGTAACCCCTTGTCCTGTCACTATAGTCCCCTGCCAGCATTCCTGCAGGTCCCTTCAGGCACTGTAAAGTATCCCCGGAGCCTTCTCTTCTCCAGGCTGAACAAGCCCAACTCTCTCAGCCTGTCCACATAGGAGAGGTGCTCCAGCCCTCGGAGCATCTTTGCAGCCCTCCTCTGGACTCACTCCAACTGGTTGATACGCTCCTTATGTTGACGGGCCCAGAGCTAGACGCAGTACTCTCACAAGAGCAGAATAGAGGGGGAGAATCCCCTCCCTCAACCTGCTGGCCATGCTTCTCCTGATACAGCCCAGGATATGGTTGGCTTTCTGGGCTGTCAGTGCACATTGCCAGCTCATGTTCAGCTTCTCATCCACCAGTACCCTCAGGGCTGCTCTCGATCCATTCTCCACCCAGCCTGTACTTGGGATTGCCTCAGCCCAGGTGCAGGACCTTGCACTTGGCTTTGTTGAGCTTCATGAGGTTGGCAGAGGCCCACCTCTCCAGCCTGTCCAGGTCCCTCTGGATGGCATCCCTTCCCTCCAGCGTGTCAACCGCGTCACACAGCTTGGTGTTGTCAGCAAACTTGCTGAGGGTGCACTCAGTCCCACCATCCATGTCGCTGACAAAGATGTTAACAGTACTGGTCCCAGTACCAATCCCTGAGGAACGCTTTCCACTCGGGCGTTGAGCTGTTGTAAGTTATTACAAGTACAGAAATGATCAAAAAAAGACTCTCACTGTAAAAAGTACTTAATTCAGGGTTGTCATTGTGAGTTAATGTTATGTACACTTTGTCTGAAAAATGCAGTGAGGAAGGTGAAATTAGATGGAATAAATATCAGTTCTTGCTCCTTGATTATTATTTTTAATCCTGCTCCCTTCCTGTCCCAGTGTTATGTAATCTGTGGGGAGTTGGTGTCAAACTTTGTTTTTAAACATATTTATAAGGGCTCAAACAAGAAATGGTCTGTTTATAAAATTCTATGTATGGGTGAATACTTGTTTAACAGAAATAGTATATGGAGACCAGGGGTTTTCTGGAGCACAAATGTGTGGTTTTATGCCTTACTCTATATATTCAGAGTTCTGTTAAATAAATCTTGAGTTTGCTGGCAGGAAAAAAAATCTTTGAATTCTTCTTTATGGACTGTTAATCTCAGTTTGGGCATTAGTTGCATTGCTGTTTTAAGGAGCTGTCCATACTAAGCCTCTCTTCCTAGTTATTAAGTGCCTCAAAACTTTTTGAGCCATACATCAGAATAATAAAGAAAAGAGCCCTATGGTAAATAAGGAATCATTCACACCTTACATTGACAACTGACAGAATAAACACAAGAACTTGGTAACAGTCATGAGGTAAGGCAAGGTATTTACTTAGTGCGTGGACACCCCTTCGTGGGCTGCAGCCTTTTTTAAGTACAGAATCGCAAAACAATTTAGGTTGGAAGGGACTTCCGGAGCTTCCTACTCAGTGCAGGCCTGACTTCAGCACTACATGTCTTCCTCTGAACCTTGTCCAGTCAGTTGTGAGTACAGCCAAGGACAGACATACCACAGCCTCTCTAGGCTACACAGTCCAGGATTTAGCCGCTACCACTGTGATTTCCCTCCCCCCCACCCCCTTTTATCCAGTTGAATTTTACCTTGCAGCAGCTTACTGCCTTGCCTCTTTTGTTTTTTCTGTGTGCATCATGGAGAATGGTCATCCAGGCTAAAGAAAACCATCTCTCTCAGCATCTCCACTTGTATTTCATAGACCTCAGCATCACAGGGGTCATCTGTTGGACTTGGTCCAGTTTTTGATTTTCCTTTTTCTTAGTCCAGGGAACCCAAACTGAATACAGATATAGTCTCATTGGTATCAGGTAGAGTTTTGAATAATTTTTTCATCTTTATCTTGCTGATACACCCAGTCCATGTTTAATCTTTGTTGCTGCAAGGTCTTACTGCTGACTGAGGGTCAGCTTTTTGCTTAGGATGACATTCCATATATTTATTCCATTTTTGGTTTGTGTGGCAATAGTACTTCAGATCAATGGAGAAATCTGCTTTCAGACTCTGGGAATAGAATTTTAGGTTATTCCGATAACATTGGGATAACTAGGAATTTGGTCAGCTAGAAAAGAACTATTCTGTATAGCTGGTTGGCTCTAATAGCTTGAACTTGGACCCAAATTTTGCTTTTGTATGAGAGTCCTAACTTGCTCAGACTCCTGTTTCTGAGAATCCTGCAGCATTATAGCGGTAGGCTAGCACTGCGCATCATCTACATGCAAAGTAGTTCTTGGTTTGCTACAACCAGTCCTAACGGCTAAACATGCAGGATTACTGTCTGGTTTATCTTTTCATGTCTTTGACACTTCAGTGCAGGCAGCTCTGCTTGGTTCTCCTCTGAAATAAGGGCTGCCCTCTAAGTAAAAAAAGGTAAATACAGAACATTGTAGTCCTGATAACTAGTTTATCAAATCCTGCTTTTTTTTAAACTAGAAATCTAAAGAGAGATTTCCAAGTTACCCTATTGTAAGCTTTCGGATGGCCTGTACTGCTAACTTGTATTGTATTACTGTCTACCTCACCCCTGGAAATCTGTTTCAGACCTTCAGGTACCTCTTACACTGTCAAGTGTCATTACTGTTTGTTCTTACTGAACATACTGCAATGTCAGTTGTTGGAAAACTTAGTTTATAAAATGTGATAGAGATTTATAAAACCTGATTTGTCATTAGTTACCTCTTTCATAGGTAGGTCAACTTCTAGGCTGTCTGGCTCTGTTGGATTTGTTCATCTATAAACAAAGCATTGTTCTTCCCTTCCCTTGACCTTTGGCAATCAACCAAAATTGCTGTGATATAAATGCAGAAAAATCACTAATGTATTCTTTTCTGTGCCTCTGGAAATGTTTAAGTGGCCAGAGAGCAAATTTGGAACATCTGGAGGTGGGAATCATCATTCTGTTTATTGAGGTAAGTTGTAAGGTTATGGTTAGTACAGAATACAATGGGTCATTGAAGGACGAGAAGAAAAAAATGTTGTTATATCTTTTGCTTAAATTCTATAATAGTGTGAGAATGTTTCCTAGATAGTGTTAACTCGGTGTCTACCAAGCCAGGTAAGGTGGCTGGACACTTTTGCTCCCAGTGCAGTAAATATTTAATAACATTTCTCTTAATGTATCTTTTGTTTAATAGGTTCTGTATGTTACTTGAAATATCTTGTTTCAGTGTAGGTTTCTGGATGCCTTGAGGAACGATGTCTGTGCAGACAAGTCTTATACTGTGCTTATGTGCCTGACATGGGTTTAGCTAGTTCTTACGATTAATATCTGCTTACTGTCAGACTCTATAGATGAAGTCTGTTATAAACTGCAGTATGACAGCCTTTGCATACAATGAGGGACTCCAGAACTTAGTGCTCTCTCCTCATGTAGTTTAGTTACCAGGAAATTCCGGAATTCTTCCAGAAGAAGCCAAAATGAACTTTGACTTGCCTCTGTTTCTTTCCTGCCTCTTAAGAATACATGAGTCTGATACTCGTTTGAAATTGGTTTTCAAGTTAACTTTATTCTACCAAATCTGAATCTTTTGAACTTGCCCCACTGCCTTTAGTTTTCATCTGCTCTACTCATGAGACTGGTAAGTCCTTCCAGTTGGTAATTTGCATGACTATTCTAATTGTTTTATCTTCTGAAAATAACCTTCTTAATTAAAAGACTAATTAAAATTTGAATGTGAGCATGCATCTTGAGAGCAGAACATGTTGTATGTGTTTTTAAGACCTGTAACAAACATATACTTGCAACTGCAAAATAGTTTTGGGTAAATGCAGGAGAAAAATTGCATCAACCTATGCATGAGTTGGATCATATTCTAATTAATTCTCATGCCTGTGTCTTCACAGCAACTGTCTTTTTAAGAGTAAGGAACTCATTTATTTACAAATATAAACTCTATACTGTCAGTGTTAAAGCAGTTCTCGTGGTTTAGCCCCAGTCAGCAATCAAGCACCGCACAGCCGCTCACTCAACTCCCCCTTCCCCAGTGGGTTGGGGGAGAGAATTGGAGGAAAAAGGTAATGGAATTCATGGGTTGAGGTAAAAACAGTTTAATAATTGAAAATAAATGAAATAACATTATTTTATTACTAATGTTAATAGTATGTCATGGAAAAATGGAAAGGCTGCTAATAATGATAATAAGATCTAATGAAAAGGGAAAAAGAAAAAAAACCCAACACAGTGGGGGGGGAAAAAAGGTGATAAAACTGCTCACCACCTGCTAACCAACAGCCAGCCAGTCCCTGAGCAGCGATCGCATCTGCTGGCTAATTTCCCCCCCAACTTGTATGCTGAGCATGATATTTTATGGCATGAAAAGTCTCTTTGGTCACTTTGGGTTGGTTGTCCGGGCTGTGTCTCCTCCCAGTTTCTTTTCTACAAGGGGCAGTATCAGCAACTGAAAATGTTTGTGGCTTAATACAAACATTGTTTGAGAACAGCTGAATACATCAGTATGTTGTCAGCATTCTTAGCACAACACCAAAACATAGCCTGGTACTGAAAACATGTTAACGACATTCTTCTCGACAAAAATCCAAAAATTAGCCTAATACTAGCTACTGTGAAAAACGACTCTGTCCCAGCCCCAACCAGCACAGTAGCCACCAAACTTCAGCGGTACCTGAAAGGGCCCAGTATTGGGCCTGCCTGGCTGGAGAAGCTGGAGACTGCAGGGTCTGGATTGGCCACAGAAGCCATGGCAGCACACTCTCCGCTCATTTTAGCGGATAGGTTTGTGTACTGAACTGGGGGGAGTGGTGGGGAGGAATGACCTTTGGGGAGGTGACTCCACATGGGACAAGCTGCAGCTGAAATGTGGGAGAAGCGTAGTTGAAGACTTGTGGAGCAGCACTGAACTCATCGGGTGGCAATAGTTGCTGGCAGTTGTGTTACAGACTGCCTATCTTTTTAGACGGAGAATTGGACTGAACAACTAGATAAACTTGCTGCAGTGGTTGTGGTCCAGGACTGTTTAAAAGCATAAGCTTGAAAAAGCTGTACTAGGTGCTATATGGATAGGTTTGGTTTTATTACTTCCTGTTGATGGGGTTCTAATATTTTTTTTATTTGATTTTCTTATTTGATTGAGGCTTCAGCCTGGCCATGGCAGCACACAGGGCTATATAAAGGCTGGCAGTGTATCAGTGTGTAGTATGTATATATGGCAACTGTTCAGTAAGTTTATCTTAGCAGTGCTTGTACAACCAAAATGAAGCGGTTCTTAAGTTTTATTAAAAAATAAGGTTTTCCTGACACTGCTCAACTTATCTATTAGTATTAACTTCCTCTCTTCCCTGCAAAAATGGCAGTTGGGCAGATCAGTATCCAATAATAGTGCAGTATGTGTATGTTCAAGAAAAAGATTGTTTGATCTCTCTCCTGTATCAGGAGAGAGACATTTGTATGTATGTAAACATTAACTCTGGAGTTAGAATTGAATTTTCTTAAGGCAGGTAACCCCTCTCCACGGCTTAATTAAAATAACAAGGTTAAACAGCTGTTTGGTGACAAATACTGCATTTAGGGGACTGTGCAAAAGTAATTTTCTGTTGGAAATGTGATCTCAATTTAACTTCCGTGCTGGATTTTCCTAAAATAAGCAGCTGCACACACTTAGTGTAAAATAGTTAACGTGTTCAATAGGAATGCAAATGTAGCCCATGACACTTTACTGGCTCCACGCTAATGGTACTGCGGGCATGATGTATCACATCAGATGTTCCTGTGAATATCCCTGTTGTAAATCAGCAGGATGTGCTCTAATGGTTGTGAAGAGGACAGTGAGGCTGAGATAATGATCAGCACGTGATCATTCCTTTCCAGGCTTGTCAACCCTTTTTACATTCAAGATCTCAAATTGTTTTTTATATCTTAAAACACCTGTACTTAAACTTTTAGAGCTCTTTTACCCTAGGGTTACTGAGCTCATCTTTGGAGTGAAAATGTTTGGTTTTTTTTCTTCAAATAGAGAAACTTTTGCTCTTTGTTAACCTGCATTTTCCATTAGGTAAAATCTCCTTAAGTTACCTTTAGAGTGGAATTTTTTTGTGAATTACATTTGCTCAGAAGTGAGACTGCTTAGTATGTTTTTAAAAATCCTAGGGAGCTATGTAAGCATGGGAGGAAAGGATTTCCTTTTTGTGCTGTGGCAGAAGAAAAATGGAAGCTTTTGCTATGGCTTATTTGCTCTGATACATATGTGGCAGAAATCTTTACTTCCTTCAAAGGGAGTTGCATATTTTAAGGGTCTGCTTTCAGCCCCGAAGTCTCAAAGAGTGGCTTTATCACATCCCTGTGATGTTCTCCTGATTATTGCAAAGCTCTGCAGAAATACATACAGAGAACATTCCATAGTTGGCTGGGCATTTTCTTTTTCCCCCTTAAGTTTTCTAACATGGGTGCAAAGGCAGCAGTATCTCTTCTGCTCCTCCCATGCCAGCCCAACTGTCACATGGTTTACCTTTGGCTTGTTCCCTTCTGGGATGTTGCAGTTCAGCACTGTTATGTGTCCTCCGTCAAAGCAAGAGTGTGTTGCAGTTTGTGGTTCTACATCTGATTGTGACAGTTTGGGGCTTCCGATAACGTTATGCCTTTTGGGAGTTTTGAGGGTTTTGGAGTGCATAAAAGGTGTGGACACCAGCAAAACACCAGGACTTAGGCACAGACAGAGTGGGGAAAGAAAGGAAAAGGCAGAGTAAGTTCCTCTGTACAGAATGGGAATTGTACGTTGACCGTGCCTGGTGCTGTAGGTTCAATATATGTATTTTTAAAAAAATCCAACCCTGAACTGGAAATCCCTGACATTGTGCAAAGAAAGGAAGAGATGCCTGATGTCCTAGAACGTACAGTGGAAATCGTGACGAGAGAGAGGACTGAGCTGAGCAAGTGCTGTGCCATCTGCTAAATAAGCTGTAGAACAGATTACTTATTAAGATGCTCCCTCTAAAGGGAAACCAGAGAGTTAGAATTGTGGAATATAAAGGAGGAAGTATGTGAGATTGCTTTTCAGCTTTAGTTCGTCTTACACGGGCACTTGCAGCTGAGAGCTATTATACTTTATCATTCCGATTCATCTTTATTTTGCTGTGAGGATAAAGACCTACTGATGCTCTTAAAATCTCACAGAGGAGATTGGGGGGATTATTGCTTGCATACACCTGTGCTAGCAACATCTAACGTGGCTAGGTGGGGAGAGAATATTGCCTGTCAGTCCTTCAGTTTTCATGTTACTGCAGCGCTGATGAACTTCGTGAAAGCCTTTTACTTGCAAAAGAGGGTTTGAATGCCCACAGAACTGTCACAGAGGTGTACCTCTTCGTGCGGCTCTTTAGGGGGGTCCCTGATGCTGGAAGTTCTAGATTGCTGTGAAGACAGTATGTAGTCTTGAATTTAGTTTGCTTGTTTCTGAAGTAATAATAACCTGAAAGAAAAGCTTTTGTGAGGACAGCCAGCCTGTCTTGCATTGTGTATCCTATTTACTTGCAATGGTTTTGATGATGTTATTACTGTCATGTTTTCCTTTTTATTCTTAGATGTACTTTGGAACCTGCTTGATATTTTTCCATTTTAAATTAACTAGAAATATAGATATAAAAAATAATCTCATGTCTCTCTCTCTTTACATTTTATTTCCCTGGTAGCTGTCTCAAATGATGCTGTAAATCCATCATCTCTGGCTCTTACATACATGTTATGAATATGGGCAGGAGTAAGGAGATAATTACATACAGAAGCCCTTCAGGGTACTAAATACTCAAAACAAATGGTTTCTTTATATTGCCAAGGTGAAGATATTGCTGATGAAAAGAAAGCAAATTCAGCTGAGATAGCTTGATTGGAAGTTGTTTTTATGATGGTCTCTTCACCACCCTGCACCTCATCCCACCACTCCCTCCCCGCCCACCCCCCCGGCCGCAGCACTAGCAGTTGTGGTAGCAGTGTCATCAAACTTGTTGATTAATGCTCTAGTTAGCTTATAAATCTCTGTGCAGCATTACAGCTGTAATGATGAACCACAGGAGAGCTTCATAACACTGAAATGGAGAATGCTAGTTAAGACAAAGCAAATCTTTGATTTTGATCCAGCAGTTTACCTGTTGTGCTAGTTTCGGTTGGGATCGAGTTGGTTTTCTTCACAGTGGCTTCACAATTATAATTTCATGCCTTGAAAACAGTGGAAAGAGGGAAAACATGGCAGTATGTTTCTGTTTTTTCCATGCTATTCTTCTTTAGTGCTTGGTGTCCCCTAATATTTACACTATTTTTTTTTTGTGTGAGGTGGGGTAGGGGAAAGCTGAAAGGGGTTTCTAGAAGTATAGTCAGTGCTCAGCTTTGACATGAGTTGTTATTCACTTGTGTGTTTTCTGTACTCAAACACTTTGTTCTTATCTTTTAATATGATAATCTGTTCCTGGTTTGAGTTTCAAGGTAACTTTACCCTTGTGATATAGAAGCATGTGATCTTTTATGTAAATATATGCATATATGCATATTTAAGGATAGCAGGGCACCCTGTTGACCTTATTATACATTCAAGCTCACTCTGATGTTTGTGCCTCGACTGTTTTCCTCATGTTAAACATTCCTCTTGTATTCCAAGCAGTATTATCTCTGGTGGTGTATTTATGACATCGTTCATGTTAGCTGATCCAAAGTGGCCAGGAAAACCAGCTTTTTAGCATCCAGGACGATCCTATTGCAGATGTATATTCAGGCCTTTTGGAACATGAAGCTCAATATAGTTTTATTTCCCCAACTGCCACCCTGTGAACAAGAAACAATCTGTACTTGCTGGGTCAACCCACTGGACATGAATGTAGTAACTGTAAGGAAAAGCAGTAATGCCAGAGTGGAAGCATCTGTGATATGAAGGTACTATAGCTGCCTGCTGATTGAAGTAGCAAAAATGCTTTTCTCTCAGTGCAATTGTGTTTTCTTTCTTTTAAGTGAGGGAGTGACAAGCCTATAGTCAAGTTCCCAGAAAAATCTACCAGAAGGTGTGTAAATAATTGAGTTGACCTGGACATACTTGAATATTCGCTGAACTAGAGAGTAGGGCAAAAGAAAATCTGTTTTAATAAACTAGACATGCCAACACTGGGGTGTACTCTATGTCCAGTTTTGGAAAAACATAGTTGTGATGAGAAGATACAAGTCTGACATATCGCTTTATGATTAAAAACTCACAATGTCAATAAAAATAAGTTAATTTTCAGTGGTTTTAGGTCTAGCTTTATGACTGTTACTGCAGTGTTTAAGATGGTTAATGTGAGACATTTGAGAGAGACTTCAGAATTAATGTGTTTTGATAGCTGCTTTTAAAGTTATTCAGGAAAAATAATCTTTCATGAAAGACCAAATACAGTAAAAGGCTATGTCTGCAACTTTTTTGTGATTTTTGGTAGGGGTGCGTTGTAACAGGCAGGTGGAAAATGTTTATGCAGCAAGAGATTTAGAGTCTTAGTCTTACTTTAAAAGCATGAGGGTGAATGATCTAGAGGGAGGCTAAAAAAGGCAGCTATTTTCAGAAAGTTACAATTTGACTTTATTTTACCTTATTTATTCTTATTTAACCAAGTCCATTGCCTGGTATGGTCATAATACTGCATTGTACCTGTGGAGGATGGGAAACAGTGCCTGTCAGCATAGCCACAAGAGGAGTTGGAGTATGTGATTGGGTTACATAAGTTTAGCAAATTGTCTATCCTTCTGTTTATTCTAATTAATCAACCCTTTGTCTTAATTTTTTTTTTCTTTTGGTAGGAATTTGTTTACCAGAAGGCAAAGTGCACGATTTGAAAAACAAAATGATGTGGGATGGAAGTTGTTTGGAAAAGTACCCCTCAGAGAGAACTCGCAGAAAGATTCCAAGAAAATACAAAAGGTATTTGTTTCATTCTGTGTTCGGATTAGTGGTGTATGTAGAACCAGTTAAGTTTACGATTTGTGTCTGTGACCGTGAAGCCTGTTAGTTTGATGAGTTGCGTACAATTTCCTGGACAGTATCAAAGGTTTTTCATTGAAATTCTTTTTACTTTTGAATAGTGCCATTGAAAAGGATGTGTTATTGCACGGTCATTACACTGAGTAATGAAAACATGAAAACTTATACCACTTTGGTGTAAAGCATTTCATGTAAAGATTCAAAGTATATGAATGCATACTTGCTGTTTATGATCAAGCTCAGTAGGTATTTTGAAAATATTTGCATTTTCTTTATCTTGTTCTAGCTTTCACTGTTTTGTGGCCTTCGTGTAACATGCTGTTTGAAGGGAAATTGTGTTCTCCTGAGCCTTAGCTTATTTGTGTTTAAATAGTACTTAAAAATACATAAATTCAAGATAACTTGAATGTGATAGTGCCAGAAATTTTTGTTGAAATGCTTGTTTCATCCATTCCTTGCTTTCTGAAGTATTTGTTTGGGGTTGAAATTTTCTGCATGTGGGCTTTGATGAAAGGAGTTTTGGTTACTGACTTAAAATGTTGGCACACACAGTACAGTTCAGGATAAGTGAATGGAATAAGATTGTGCGTTCGTTTGTTTTTTCCCTTGTACAGTATAGTTCAAAAGGGAGTGTGCATTGAAATTGTTACTGAAGTGGTTCCCTGAATAGAGAAAAACTTTGAAAGCGTCAGAAACACCAACGAATGTAGGTTTTTCCCTGTCTTCATTGCTGCTTAACTAGTTCTCACACTGGTGTTTGTGTGTGTCTGTTGCTTGTATTTGTCAGTAGTTAGGTCATTATCTGTCAAATTTTAGCAGCTGTTTTGGAGGGTTGGAGGAGGAGGTGAAGAGGTTATAAAAACTCTTTAGTCCTTCCTTAGTGTGTCGTAAGAGAATAAAAACCACAGTGAAAACCCCCTTTCTCTTTTGGTGTATCACTTTTTCAAGCTATAGCTGTATACCATTGTTGAAAACATAACATTTCAGAGGACTGGTTGTACTGCAGATAAACCCAGTAGATTTCTTTCTGCCAGGCCTCTGACCAAAAGAATGGTCAGACACGCTTTTGAGCACATACGCCTTTTCTCAAGTCCTATAAAAATTTCTAACAGCACTTGCTTGTTCAACTGGTATATATAAGATACAGCATCGTAGTCAGCTTGAACGATGTGGGAATTAAAGTCACTCCAGCTAAGCTGGTGTCTGTCTGCCTTTTACTGCTGATGGTATACATGATTACTTCTCTTTTGATAGAGTCAGCATTGGCATAGGCTAAGGTTGGATTGCTTTGCACTGTCGCCAGGAGGTTTTATACGGTTTTTTTATATAGTTAAATGCTTTAAAGCTTAAAAGCTGTCAGAACAAGTAATCTTGTCTTAGAAGCTGGAAGTGCATTTACAATGGAGGTTTGCATGGTTAATTTTTTGTATCAATTATCTTCAGGAATCCTGCTTGAGTAGAACTAGTTATGCCAGTTGCTTTTGTAACTGATGTGTGAAAATGTACTACAAGTTGGATGACAGTGCTTTGCTGAGAGTAACAACCAAGGTCAAATTCTCTTCCCTTTCAGTAGACTGTAGAGCTGAGTGAAGCTTTGCAGCCATGGTTTCTTTGAAGAACTCTTTTTCAGGATTGACGAGAACAGCAGACGTAAATACTGTATGTTTTCCTTCAGTGCTTTTGTTAATGAATGCTCTTGAAACAGCAATTCCTTTAAAAATTCAAGCGGTAACATTGCTCTCAGCATGTCATTTGGTTGTCCCCTCTTCACAGAACTTCTTTGCAACTGGGCAGTCAAAATCTTGTGTAGTAAGAGACTCGTGTATAGAGGAAAGTCAGATTTTGGCGATATCGTAGAAACACATTACAGCTGGCTTCCCCAAAGGAGCAGCCTAAATGAAATTACTTTTTTCTGTAGTGTATGTCTCTTCTTTCTGTAATATGAAAATCCAGTTTTTAATCAGTGTGTTAATTTTTTTCCCTTCCAAATGTGCTGTGACCCTATAAAGACTGTTCAATTTATCTTCAGCTATATGAATTCCAATAAGAGATCAATTGAATGTCTTCATTTTCTTTGAGTTTTAATACCAGTAAAATTTAGCACCTATAACACCTGAAGCCTTTCAATAACAATCTTTACTTATAAATTCAGGTCTGTTGTATTATATGATCTCATTTTCTGCCATTCCATATCAGAACATTTAGAATTTCTAATGGCAGTTCTATAATAACCTAGGGATTGTCCTCTTCCCAAAATTACTTTCTGTTCTGAAAGCCACAGCATGCTCATGGGGGGGTGGGGGAAAGTTTTTTTTTATTTTTTTTCCCAAAAGGATAAGGATACAAATAAATGAATTGCTGGGAAGATAGATTCCAGCCACAAAGCTGCCAGTGATGAGAAGTCTGCCCACCTCAGATGCAATGGAAAACTGCAGGGGTTTATGTGCAGCTGTGGGTGACAAGTCTGTGGAAGGTCCCCAGAGCAGATTTTGGGAGTGCAGTAGGTGGAGAGCTAATGGTCAGGCTGTTCAGTACACCTTGCTTGTTCTGTCCTTACCACTGCAGCAAAGTCATTGGAGTCAGATAGTTCAGACTTGATAATCACATGAATACAGTATTGCTTTTATCATACAAGCTGCCAGCAGCGTGTTCCCACCCCCTTCTACCAAACTGTTTCAATTTTTTTTTTTTTCCCCAATCATTCCTGTATTTGTTTCTTTCGAGGAGAGGGGAGGATGGAGAAGTGTCATTCTTTTTTGGTACCCATGGTAAAATGTCCCAACTGGGCTGTCTTCAGCTTGAGATGCAACAGGCTTGCTTTTAGAAGTGATGCACTAACAGGAAATAACATGATTTACCAGTTTTGTTTTTCTGTAATATTAGGGCTTGACTGTATGTGGGTTCAACATTCCAGTCAACTAAAATCAGTGGTACTTAAGAGGCTTACTCTGCAGCATATGATAAAGTGAAAACGGGCTCTCAAAACAGCTAAATCCATTGCTTGGTTCACAGGTGATACTTTTTCAATGGGATAAATAGTTAAGCTTATAACAGCACTTGAGGAGAAACCTCTGTAAGTTGATTTGGATCAGCTATCATCCAAGTTGATCTTCACTTGATTTTTTTTTTTTAACTATAATCTTAATTAATAAAATCACTTTACTCAAAGCCTGGTTTTTTGCTTGGACCTGTTAGGTGCAAAATAGCTGCAGAGCAACAGCATCCAGCAAGAAATACTGAAATTACTACACCCTTTGCTTTAGTCAGACAGTAATGAGAGCTCCTGTTGAGAACAATGTGTTTCATCCAGGAAAAACCAACCAACCAACCCCACAAAAAAAGACAGAGAAAACTCCCCTGACTGCTGGTATGTGGAGGTTCTCGTGCAGCTCCATGTGCAAGAGCACTCCAGATGGAAGCTGTGCAGTGTGGCTAGCTGCCGCCGTTTGCTCCACTTCCTCTTGCCCTCTCCTGAAAGGCAGCAGTTGTCTAAAAATACTGAGCCATTCTGTGTTTGTCTTCTGAATACAGCATAAAGCATGGTCGATTCAGGGCCTTTTGAAGAGGAAGTGGTAGGTTCAAGCTGGCTGCTGATTCTGGCAGGAGCTAGATCTACAATTCTGGGTAAAGCATCGTCTTCTCATACTGAGTCTCTTGGGATAGATCACTGGATAAATCACTGTGACTAATGGCTAGAGCTGATCATGGTGGGGTGAGTGAGTCTAGGCTTCACTGTGGTGGGTTGACCCTGGCTGGAGGGCAGGTCAAAGCTGCTCCATCACTGCCCTCCTCAGCTGGGCAGAGGAGAGAAAATAGAATAAGGTGGTGGGTCTGTCTTGGACCTGGCTGGTGTTGGCTCTGTCACATGTGGGGAAGCTTCCAGCAGGTTCCTCAGTAGAAGTCCGAGGGGGTAAATGAATCACTTCCTGTGTTCTCCTCCTCTGGGTTCATTTTTTGTCAGCCTTCAAAAAGGCAGGATTTAGATCTGTCACCGTGTGTCCGAGTTCCTTTTTTTAAGAACAAAGAAACGAAAGTGCAGTTGCAGTGCAAGAAGACATTGTTCCTGTGGTTAGTCTAAAACCAGCCTATGCTTGTTCTTGTTGAAGTCTCTAGAAAGTAAGTTGTCACTCTAATTTTTCCCACCTAAGAATTATAACCCCAAACTTGCAAGTTGCCTTAATACACTATTTCATGTCTTTCCTTCTGATCCAGTTAAGAATATTTTTATTTTATTATAATCATGTGTAAAGGGCTTCTAATTTTTGTGCAAGTAAATAAAAATAAGTAAAGAAAGAAAAACTTTTTTGTCCCTGTTGAAGTCCTAAAATATTTCTGTTTTTTCCAACAAAAAGAAATGTACTAAATCGCTTGTTCAGCACTTCCAGTAGGCTGGAAAAAGAGTGTGTTGTCCTTGTCCTGACTTGAAAATTACATGCCTCAAACAAATCTACTATCGTATTTAAACAGATAAAGCAAGATTAATAGCTTCCACCCACAGTAAATGAAAGGGTAATTTAATACTATGGCAGAAGGATTGTTACTGAGTATTTAATAATAAAAGAATGTAATATGACCCACTAGGTATATAATCTAGCAAAGAGTCTAGCGGCTGAAATGCTGCTTTTAGTGCTCTTGGAACTTCTTCCCTTACGTAACCAACATGTGAGAAGAGAGCCTATGTTACGAGCATTAGGCTAATGGAAAATAAGAGGATGTGAGTATCAGCTTAACAGTTAGGACAAGCTACAAAGTATTTTTTGAAAGGAAATGAGAGCTTTTTTTCCCCTTTTCCAGTTTTAAAGCTTTTATTGTAGTCCTGTCATTCTCTAAAACTCCTCATGAATTGTCTTGGTCAAAAGCCCTGGAAGCTGGAGGGAGCCCAAGTAGATGTAACAGGTGCTGTTTAAGGATAGGTGTCAGCTTTGTGGGAAAAAAAGATACTAAATAAGTAGAAGTATGAGCTTTGGTAGTTGTTCTTGCAGTTAGTGTCAGCTGCTAGTCTCTGCTGAAAGGTCTGTTTCAGTGCCAGCAGTATATTTTAGGGGACATGCAGTAAGTTGGATTGTCCAGTGAGATCATAAAGCTTTCTTTCTGAATTGAAACAGTTAGTTTGTAGCCCTGGTTGATGTTTAGCACTAGGTGGAATAGAAGCCTAAATTCACATGGCACAAGATTATTCTTAAATGCAGAAAGCTGTGTGTTCTGGAAAAAGGCTTAACTTTAGAGGATGGAAGTGCACAGCTGCTCTTACCCACAAATTTCAAGGCTGGGCTAAGACAACTTTTCAGAAGATGTGATACATGGGTGGAAGTTAGTTCTCGTTTGCTGTTAACTGAGAATGCAACAGGCAGCTGGCATTTGTGTGTCTGACAGTGCTTGTAGATAGATACTGAAACACCTACACCTTTGTGTAGCCAGTAGCTTTTTTCAGCGCACTAACCTTCTGCTGTGCATGCTGATAAGCCACGCACAGGAGGCTGTCGGATGCCCCCACCCCCATGGCTTTGGAATGAAAATAGAAGTCTGTAGAGAGCGAGCCTGGAAATAGCGGCATATACTTCTGAATGTTGCATCACACAAATGCTTGGCAAAACATTACTGTGGAGCCAAGCTGGAGATGGATCCTTAAAAGACAGGTGTGTTAGCCTCTACGTATTGAGTGGCAGAGCTGCTTAGCCTCACGGGAGAGTAGAACTTGCATTGCTAGCATGTAAAACGAATTGAGAAAGCTTGGCTAGGCTTCAGTGTTATTTTTGTGTTAAACAGAAGCAAGCTCCCAAGAACCCAACCCAGAGGTTTTCTTTGTCTGTCTTCCAGTTTATACATCTCAAACTTCATCTAAAATTAAAGAGTGAGGGGAGGTGAAGGTTTTGAAAGGCGTACTCTTACCATGCTCCCTAGCAGCAGCAAAACAAGCTCTGCTAAATGAATGGAGTTACTTTGTGTGTGCTACTGGCAACCCTGAGGATCCAGATGTAAGGATTTAAAAAAACATAGACTGGTACTTTTTCCTTAAGTGTCTTTCCTAGATAGGAAAGATAAGTTTTCTTCTGCAACGTCAACGCTAATGTGAAATGTCAGAAGAAAAAGTTGCTGAGGGATTATTTGTTGCTGAGACTATACAGAAAATTGAGATGGAGAGATCAGTGAGGTGACACACAGTTTATGTAAAATTATATTTTTACATGAAGTGCATATCCAGTGTAATCCGAGTCCCTGGAAGTGACGTTTAAGGGATATGCTGAAAGTGGGTCTGGGCAGTATTTTATTCTGGCAGATGTTCATTAAAAAACAAAGTAAAATACTTATCTTGTATTCTCATGCTCAAGCACGTCTAAGACGCTTTCCCTGCCAGAAGTCCTTCTAGTAGATGCTTCCACTTGTTTGGTACTGTAGTGTTTCAGATAGTATCAGTATATAGGGAAGCTGTGCACATGTGTGTATGCAGATTAAATTACATCCTTTAAAGTGTTCTAAGTAGTAGGGTGGGTTTTTTTTGTTGGTGACTCATATTGGAGTTACTTGTCAGAGTGTGCTGCACAGTCTGATCAAAGATCCCACATTTGACAACAAGCCGCATTGTTCATAGGTATGCTTTGTCTCTGAGTACTTCAAATATAGGGGACTATTCAAGGTTCCTTCCTTTTTTTTTTAATAAAGCATGTCACACTATATAAAGCAAAAAGCACTTAAATTATTTACATATAGCACAAATGAAACATGAACCCTGAGGGTGAGAACCATCTGATACGTAGCACGTTGCATGATTAGATGTGACAGATTCCAAAACAGCAAACTGTTATTCTTTCTTGGAAGACCTAACTTGGCCTTATCTTGGCTTAGATTTTAAATGTTGATGCCTCCATTGCTCAAAATATGATGCTATAAAAATACCTATGTGTAAAAACTGTTAAAATAGTCTAGTGACTGCAGCACAGGACTGCAGAGTATGTGGCTTCTAGTCCTTTCTTTACTGTTAACCTTTTGAAAGATGTGTGCCTTCTTTAATTTCATTATGATTGCATGGGACTACAGTTGCAAGCCCAGGTTCTGTATCACCTGTAATCAGAAGAGAGAAGTAGATGCTTCTCAGGGGAAAAGGGGGAAATTTCAGAGCACACGAAATGATGCCTAGAAACAGGTAGTGTGAGGTTTTCCTCATATAAACTGGCCATAGTCTCTTACCCTTACATTGCTTAAGCACTGCTAATTTGCTAAGCATGGAACAGGAGAATACTGTGGTAATAAACACCACAAGGATGTCCTAGAAAACTTCACGCACATAATGTTATTTCAGACAAGTTCTGTCATCACATTGCTATCTTCTGCTTTGGTATCCTTTCTATACTGTATTAATTATTATTAAATTAATTAAGTCAATATATTTTTGAGTAAAGCAAGTAGGACTGCTAGTTCCTGAACCATTAATTAATTGTAGAACTTGCCAGATCACTTTGGCAAAGTGTGCGGGTTGAGTGTGCAACCTGGTTTTCTCAGGTTGTTAGATCAGTAACTAATAAACTAATTGCATTCCAGAATAGTTCTGTACTAGTTTTGGAGTTATATAAAGAGCCCTCATATATATCCCTTAAGGAGTTGTTTGAAAGTTTAATATCTGAGCTCAGCTGTTTGTACTCTCTTTCTGCTCAGTTCTGAAGAATATTTTCATAGTCTGATCTTTGCCTGAGGTGTCAGTTTCCTTAAATACTCTTTGATTACTGTGTATGTAAAAGACTCCATTAAAATTACTTTTTTATGGCCTGGTGCCATGTCAAGAATCAGATCATAGTTTCCTAACCTGAAGATCATCACAGGTTTCATGATTTGACAGTTTCAATTAAGCTTCTGAAAGAAACAGCCCTGCTGCTTGCTCCTTTTCCTTCCACATTGACATGGCCCTGTAGCAGATGTAACCAGAGTAACCAAACTAATCCAGGGAGACAAAAGGTTAGTCTTCATCGGTATCATTTCCCCAATCTAGCGTATTGTGCAGTCACCCGACTACTTAAGGGGGCACAAAAAATGGTGTGAGGGGCCAGAGGGACAGGGGAGGGCAGTGAGGTGCTGGGTGTGTACCAGCTTAAATATACCTGGTAAACCACTTTATAAATAAAAGGCAAGAGATTGCAGATGGATGTGCAGTAGAAAGCTGTGAAACAACAGAAGAGAATGCTGAAGCAATACTTAGTAGCAGTCAAAACCCAGGAAAAATCAATTTTCTGTTTGCTTGTGCAATCCTGGTCCAGTTCTTATCTTGTAGGATCTGAATGAGGCGGGAATTCCTGTGCAAAAAATACGCAATTAAAGCTTGTGCGTAACTTGTTCGAGTAGCCTCAGGTACTCTTATGATTGCGGCAGCCTAAGAATAGCAACTGCTACCTAATGTCTGTGTCGTGTGTGGCTGTGGTTCGAGATACGGCCCGTACTCACCTTTTCACCCACCAGAGTGTCCTCCACGTCATCAGGCATCACCCTCCCTCTCCCAGTCAGTGTTCTCCAGAATGAGTTGATTGAGCTCCTCTTTTTAGGGATCGGCAAATGGCTATTTCCTCTATGGCCAGAAGAGTTGCAGTTTCGTTCTGTTTTCAGCATGTGAAACCAGAGATTTACCACAGGAATGCTATTGTCCACCTAAGGTTTTGCTTCCTTGTGTTCTGAAGGGGATTTTTTGTGTGTTAATAGCTATAATTTTACATAAATGTCTTTTGATGTGTGTGATAATTGACTGCTTCAGGTAGCTTACCAGTGAAAGCATTAGCATTGGAGGCTGTAGTGCTTTGCATGAGCTCTGTCGCCTTGCCATTGCGGTAATTATTAGTGCTCTGGCGCTAGATGCTTGGATGGCAGAGTCTGTAATTAATTGGTGGTGTCAGGAATGAAGCTAAGATGCTTTTAAACAGCGAGCTGTTCCTCGTTTGGTGTAATATCGCTGCGTCCGTGAATTAGATGAGAAGTCGCGCGTTGAAAGCTTAAGCTGATACAAGAGCTAATGATTTTAAGAAAGTCAGTTATCTCAACTGCTGCACAGCCACCTCTTGAAAGCAGAAGTGACAGGTTGTTTTTGAGTCCCTCTGTGCTGCTCGTGTTGTGGTTCGGGATCAGGCCTTGAGCAATGCAGCCTGGCAGCTACACACCGTGGTCAGTGAGATTAAGGAACGTGAAACCTTTGGTACAGCGCTGAGAACAGGACAGCTAACGGTTGCAGGTGGATAGGTAACAGGCCAAAAGGTGGGTCTGCCAAAGCTGGTGCCGCAGCAGCTTCGGTAGCTAGCTCCTCTGAGTTAGGTAATGGAGCTTTTGGACAAAGGGAAAATGGCAAACTTAGTTCAGCTGGATGGAGGCAAAATATGTAACAAGATGCGCTGTGAACGTTGCGTGAGCTGTGGAGGAGATCTATCCTTTAGAGCTGTCCGAGGAGCAGTTGCTGTTCCGGAAAGACGCTCAAGCCGCAGGAGGTGTTTCGGCACTACGCGGCTGCTGTTTGTGCGGGGCTGATGTAAGGGCTGGGGAGGTGTAGCCGCTCCTGCGGGCAGGACCGGCAGTCTCGGCGAGGCGCAGTACCCGCGCTAGCAAACGCCCGGCTTGGAGCCGGGGACGCGGCGGTGGGAAACCGATGGAGAGCGATGCCGCCGTATTAGGAAACGGGGGCTGCGTCCCACAACACCGCATACGATTCCGGGCTGGTGTAGGCGAAGGTAATGACGATCGTAGCTGATCGTTTGCGCAACGTTTCGGTAACCCATCTCGGACCTAGATGGGGAGCGGGCTGGGAAGAGCCGCTGGGGCGGCGGAAGGCGTGTGCCGGGTGGAGCGCGGGGAGAGGCGTGTGTCCCGCCGGGGCTGCGTCTCCCCGACGGGGGAGACGCAACCCCGGCGGGACACACGCCTCTCCCCGCCCGGGCGGCGCGCCGTGCGTGCTCAGGCAGCGCTGGGCGAGACGGAGAGCACCGATCGGGTGCTCCGCGGGTGATTAGCGGGGCTGGCGGGGCGGGGCGGGCGGAGGCGCTGCGCCCGCGGAGGGCGGCCCGGGTAGGGCCGGGGCGGGCCGCCCCGCGAGGCCGTGCGGGCCCGGGCGGCGCCGCGGCGGGGAGCCAGGCCCGCGGTGCGGTGTGGGCATGGGGTTCCGGCACCGCTGCCTGTGAAGGACCGCAGCTTTCATGGTGAGCGGGGGTGCGGGAAGCCGTGCCGCCGGCGGGCGGGGCAGGGCGGGCGCCTGCTGGGCGCTTGGGTCGGCCGGAGGCGGGATGGGTGGGCGCGGACTGGAACGCGTGTTGGTAAACCCAGCCTTGTCCTCTTCTCAATCATATTGCGGGGTGCGGTAGAGAAGCAGCTTCCCGGGAAGGGGATCCCCTTTGTGCGAGGCGGGGCGGGGCGGCGAGACCCCGCCGGGGGTGGAAGGCGGTGGCGCAGACCGGCCGGCGGCACGGGCCCGCCCGGAGCTTGGGCTGGTTCGGCGGGGAGGCTGCTGGCTGGGGCTGACGGCCAGCCGTCTCCCATCCCGTGCAAAGCTGCTGGACGTGGAGCAGTCTGGTGTCTACCGCTCTGTCACCCGGCGTGAATATTTCCTACTCCACTTGCTCGGAGAGTGGTTACCTTTAAACAAACAGGGCCGAAACGAGATGACCTTGATAGAGCAGTTTGTGTATTGTAGGTTCAGTCACACCGTGCTGATGATCCCTGGGGAGGCTCGGTGCGAATCACACAGCCCTCTCCCGGCTAGCGATCTTTGAGCGCTTGACCGTGTTTTGGTGAGTTGTGTTTCTCCGTAGAGACCGTTTAGGATCCCTTTGTAGGTGAGCTTCTCTTTCTCGAAAAATTGCAGAGGATCGCCACAACTTGAGCTTCTTGCATGTCAACTGCAAAGCTGCTAGGTTCCACCCAGAATTAAACTTGGTTTCGGGGGGGGGGGGTGTTTCTCTGGGTTTTGTTTGGTTGGTTTGGGTTTTGGTTTTTTTTTTAATCGGTGCTTTATGCAACAGCACAGTCTCTTAGAACATCTTCAAACCCTACTTCAGCTATTGTGGTTGAATGCTGAACTAGGTTAAGACAAAACCTGGAAGAAAGCCTAAGTGATCTCAGTGATACGTGTCTGTTCTAAATAGTCGACGCTCAACTCATGCTAAATTGATCCTAAAATTAAGTTGCCATCATATCAGGTTAGTAACCCCTAATTACAGTATAGGTTTGAAACAGATGCTGAATTACTCGTACCTGAGCGAGATTTGAGTCTGATCAAAAAATAAAGCTTCAAATGAGCTATTGTGTGGTTCAGCGTATTGCAGTGTGCCTGTATGTGCAAATACTTCTCAGTCAGCAGATACTCTCAGTATGAGTTTATAGAGGCTTCTGTCAGCTTCATGGCTGTATCATACATTATGCTCTGTTCAAAATGGCATTCTCTTCTTCCTGGAATAAAAGATTGTTTTCATGAGCTTTTGTCTTCTGTGAATTTTGGGCGTTTTCTTTTTTGTTGGTTCTTTTATTTGGGGAGGGGGGTGTGTGTGGGGGTTTTTATGTATTTTCCCTAATTAAAAAATGGTTACAGCTGTCACTAACAGACAATTGAATTCTTTTGTTTGACTACTACTAAAAAAGATGAAATTACTACAAAGGACTCCTACTTGTAATCTGATAAAATGCCACTCCCATTTTTGTGCTGCTCTGGCTTCTTTACTTGTAGGGTAATGCTGAGCAGCAGACGGCAGTGAATCCTCGGCTGAAATGCAGGGTGGGCTTTTGCTCTTGAAGAGGTTTGAATAACTGTGCTAATACGCCAGTACTGTAACTAGCCACCCATATTCCAAAATAAAACATGCCCTAACTAAGAAATTCTTAGAAGAATGATATGCATAGTGCTGATCTGGAAAAATTTGTGCTTAGCTGAATGAGATTCCCAAATTAATTCTACTCTATGGGATAAAATCCCCATTCAGCCCAGCGTGTACATTTTTTTTTCACCTTCCAAAAGCAATTTGCTCTGCAGCTGGTTTTCAGTGAAAGAAGACCCTGAAAATAATTTTGATAAGCCAAAACTAAGCAGCTTTCCCGGAACTTGCACTGTAGTACGCATTGGGTGCCAGTGTTCTCATGGCAAGTTCTGTGATGCTTTGGGGAGGAGATGGATACATGATGACTTCTGCGTATTAGCAGTTTCTTGTGGATGCTGTGTGGCTTTTCTTTCACTAGTAGTGCCTCAAAGGAGTAAACATGTTAGATTGAGGGACAAGGTTCACCTTGTCTGTGGAAGCAGCCACAGCGGTTAATAACCGACTATGTTAATTTGTGAAAAACAGCAAATAAAAAAATCAGTCTCGTTAATAGAAACTGGGAGAAAGAATAGCTGTTTGCTTAATTCCTGACAGCACAGTGGACATACTGCACAGCTGATGGTGCAGCTGAAGCACTTCATGAGGGTGCACTCATACCCTGGTCACTATCAGCTGCTTGCAAGGAGTTACTAATGCAAGAATCACATCTTAGCTTTCTGAGTATGCTGTCGATCACAATGCCTTTTTTGCTAATGTTTCTTTGCTTATTTTCTGGCTGGATGTTTCTTTTTTAGTGAAGAGCTTTGTCAGCATGAGCACTATCCTTTTACTAAACAAAGCTAAGTACTATTCAGTAGTTGAAATACGTTTTTCTTGGTTCTTTTCCTTGTTTTCAAACTGATGTAATGCATAGCAGTATTAACTGGTATTAATGAGCCAGACATTCCAAATGGATGACAATGTTTCCAGTCACAGAAATGCAGGCATCATAGGATTGATTGCTGAGACAGTGCCCAGTTAACAGACAAGGAAAAAGAGGGGGTTTTTTTGTGTCCCGCGAGCTTCACAGACCTGCACTCATGAACTGGAATTGTGTTGTATGACACGGAGTGGAAAACCACAGCGGTGTTGCTTTGCATTCCTGTGTGTTTTTCAGCCATCCCTTTTTTTTTTTAAGGTGGGGTTGGAGGAGAAGGCCTTTCTGGTACTGGTTCCCCTTTTAGTTTCTGAATGACCCCAGCTGTTCTGCTTGTGTTGGAAAGGTTGGAGCTATTGCCCAAGGAAGTTGTGATATAATTGACAGCTTAGGTTGAGTGAGAGAAATCAGTACTGTTTGAGGAGCTAACAGGAAAATGTCTGTGGCTGGAATGCTGTTCATAGTGCTCATGTATAATTATTAGCTTTCACAGTATAGCTTCCTTTTTTTATTTTAATATAAACGGCATTAGCAAGCTGCCCAAGAAAGCAGGTGGTTTCTGGAAGTGGTGAAATTCATTAAGAACTTGAAAGTGAAGTTATCTGTAATATGGATTTGGTTGTTTAAGACTGTTTGACCATGTCTGTTGTTTGTGTATCACTGATACCTTGATTACTTAAGGTTTGCTGTAGTACTTCAAGCTTTGGAGTAGACAGGAGTTGTGTACAGGTTGTTTATGTCACTAGGTCATGTTCTGGTACATTTTCTTCTAAAATTGTATTTGTAGGCCAACATGTTATGGCTGTCTACAGCTATGGAAAATCCCTACAAAGCCTTCTCCTTGGAAGGCTGAACAAGCCCAGGTCTCTCAGCCTCTCTTTGTGTGTCACTTGCTCCAGACCCCAGTCACGTTGGTGCCTCTTTGCTAGTCTGGCTCTGGTGTGTCTGTGTTACAAACACAAGTTCATACCTTATGCTCTGTCATAATTTAGGATTGCTGTACTTCAAGGCGTCATAAGAAGTTTGGGGTTTCTGTCTAACTATGATTTTAAGCTTTTTTCTTTTTCTTTCCCCACCATTGAACTATTGCATCTGAAAATAACTTGGGTAGGGGAAATCTTACAATGACATTTCAAGGCAAGGAGCTTGCGGTCTTTTTTGGCTTCAATTTCAAACCCTTGTAAATCAAACAAAAAATATTTTAAATAGGTTTTATTTTATTTCTCAGATAGTGTCTGCTGTTTGTAAGCTCCATCTTAGCAGTACTTTGTAAAAGAAAGTCAGAGGAGCTGAAAATGTTTCTACAAAAAGGAGGAATGGAAAAAACACCAGAACTCACTCCTGAACATAAATATTAACATTGTTTTCAATCCTGAGGTTCCTCTAGTTGAAAAGCTTTAAAAGGACTGCAGATGGGCAGAGATGTGAAAGCCTTACCCTGAAGACTTTTGTAGACCCTTTTTAAGTTTTAAAGTGCATCATCTTGGTGTTCTCCACTCTTGTAACTTGCCCTGTCTCTTTCTTTAGGAATATGAAGAAAAAACTGGACGAGCTCACAGACCACTCTCTCCTAAACAGAATGTGAGGAAGAACCTTGATTTTGAGCCACTCTCCACTACAGCACTTATTTTAGAGGACAGACCAGCGTAAGTTTTGGGAAGTACCACAGTGAGGGTCTCTTGAAAATTAGACCAGCAAAACTTTTCTGTGTGCATTTGATAGATTATCTGTTTAATAGTAGTTAGTGGAAAAACTTAAATTACTTTTTTTTTTTTTCAGGCTAGTGAGTATCAAAGTGTGATGATTGAGAAAAATTATTCAAACAAAAGCAACCTTGTTTTATAATAAAAGCAATGGCTTTGTATGAAGGGAGATAATGAGGAAAGCAGAACTCTATTTTTGAGTAATTCTACCTTGTAAACATGAATAAGGTATTTTTATTTTCCCTGAGAGAACATAAGCATAAAAAAGAAGCTGGTATAAGCTAAAGAAATGGAGAAGCAAGGATACAGTGTCCTGTTTACACAGAGAAAGATCACACCTCCATAAATAATGAAACAATGTAATGATTGTTCTACAGTGGGTTCAGCATCACATTTTAAGGGTTGTCAAGTACTTGTAAGTTGTTTCATGCTTCTGTTACTGCAAGGACATTTTTTCATATGTAGACTAACTCCGTAAGGATTTACTAGCAGCTGCTTTACCGTGATTTGCTCCTGAATTACACAAATTCTGTCATGTTTAGTCAATTTATGAATGATACCCAGCTCTACAGCCTGCATTTTTCATATAGCTCTGTATTGGTGTACAGAACTGGCATAACATAGGTCTGTGTTTTCATCAACAAATATGTATGAAGAATGCTCACATCAAATTCATCTACTTGTAGGGTTACTTAAAACACTTTGGCTTTGACTGTATGACAGGACTTCTTGGGACATCTAGAACAATGCAAGAGTGGTTATTTGTTCTAGCAGGTTTTATTGTGTACAGCTGGAAACAATATATGCTAGCTTATTTTTTGTATTTAAAACCTGTCTGCTAAAAATCATTTTTGATGTGAGATAATCTGAGAAGTACAGTGGTCAGGTAGGTGAAGTTAGTGGCACATTATAGGATAACATTCAGATTTTGCTTTCTTTCCTGTTACTGATAGACTGAGGAATTTCTAGCAGGAAAGGTATGATTCTAAACATCTGAATCATCATTTCTTTTGCCTAGTAGGGAAAACTGCTCTGGACAACAGTGCTGTCCTCAGATGATTCTTCTAAAGAATCTTTTTTAATTTTACTTACAGTTTGCATAGTATGGGGTGTTTTTTTATTATCTGTTAGGCTTCAAGTAATGTCTTTTTTATTTCCTATGATAAAAAGATTTAAGATTTCCTGAAGTAAAATGCAGTGAGTTTTTTTCCAAAATAGCTTCTCTTATTTTTTTCACTCACTTGTAGAGTTTAGTTAAAACTTTGTAGGAAAAAATAAACATTCCATAGTCCCTTTAGCTCTAACTGGAAAAAGTGTTAGTTCAATCTTAATAGGCAGCAAACATCATCTCACGTGTATGGTGGTGCCACTAAGAGACAGGACAAAATTGAAGTGGTAGAATTTAAGTCAGCAGAACTTGCATTTTTTCATCTGGTTTTCCCTTCCAACCTTTCCCTAACTTACCCCATTTCTAAAGACTTGGATTTAAAAAAGATGCTGGTCAGTTTGCATAAACGAAACTGGGAAAGAGAAGATTGTTCTCTGCGGTTAGCAATGACACTAATGTGAAAATCCACTTGTCCCTGTAAAAATCTTGATTTTAGGAAGTATTCATAGCCATGTATCACATGGCTGTGCATGGTTTGCGAGCACTGTGATTATGTAAATAGTAAAGCATACTGCCGTTAATGGTGACTGTGGTGATGGCTAGCAGCTGCCTTATGAGTGACACCTTACAGGAGTGTGAAAGTGAATGTGTGCCTATCTTTTATTTACTAAAGATACAAACTGCCCTAGGAATATAATAGTGTTCTGCAGTACAGAAGAACAAAACACTTAGTCACTTCCTGTTCTGATGTTTTGGTAATCCTTTATTTGTATGAAATACATAGTGGTTATGTTAATTACAAATTTGATTAGCTTAAAGTTAATGTGCTCTGACATAAGAGCATGTGGACGTATGGCAGAGGTGTTACCAGGCCAGGCTTTAGTCACAAGTCACATTGGCTGTGATAACTGGAGCATATAGAGGATGACTCCAGTGCCACTTCGTGCTGCAGAAGTGAGGGGGAGGAGTTAAGCCTTTAAAATAGAAATGGGGTCTCAGAGAGCATAGGGGACAAGGAAGCTGGTGTAGCGAGTCATTACTGCATGGGTAAAGAAAGTTGTGGGTGTAACTCTTAAACAAGGTGCATGGTAGAGGGTATGGGTTTGTGTCTTACCTGTCGAGGTCAGCTGATTGGAAAACCACCAGCTTGGTGTATACCAGTATATCTCCTTTATTTATGAAGATCAGCCTGTGGGTTCAGTTGGTTTAATAATAAAAATGCTGAAATTACCAAACATAAGGAAATTACTCAGCATATTCTGTGTGTAAAAGTAGTCGTAGCTGGTCAGTGTTCTTCCCTTCTCTTCTGCTGACTCTGGCAAAAAAAAAATTCCTTCCAAGGATCTGGTGCCCTACTCTTTGATCAAATATTTTGACAAGAAGCAGTATATGTTTTTCTTTTAGAAGTGTCTAGAATTTTCTTTAGACAGACATACCAACTTTCAGTACTGATTTTTTTTTTCTTAAATTTAAGGAACCTCCCTGCAAAACCAGCAGAAGAAGCTCAGAAACACAGACAACAGTACGAAGAAATGGTGGTTCAAGCGAAAAAAAGAGGTGATGGAATTTCTTGTTTTCAGAGAAGTAAAGTTCAGGGGTATTTCTAAACCTGAAATGTACTTGTCAGTCTGTTGCTCTGTAACATGAGGGATCTGTACCTCCCCTCAGAGAAGAATCAGTCCAGAGAAAAGAGGAACAAAATTAGTTTAATTAGAAAGATCCTCCCCAAGCTGAAAAAGAAAACAGTCCTAGAAACTAGCAGGAAGGAATTTTTGTGATTTGTAACTCTTTAATAATTGAGTGGCTTCTGTTTGTGGGTTCAGAAACTTAATAATATATTGAAATAGGTTATTAGTCAATTTAGTGAAGACTAGACTTACTTAGATAACTGCAGGATTTGATAGTTTCATGTTGGGAGCAACCCGTTGAGGCTGTAGTACATAAACAGATCATTTTTCATAAAAAAGAATGTATGTAGTTCGGTTCATTTGATAATTCCACTTAAAATTTACAGCTTTTCCAAGGATTTGCTCATAATTTCTTGGCTGACATAGTTCCCAGAAGTGTCTCGGCAGCACTGTACCGTGCGTGTCAGGTGGAGCTGACAGTAGTGCTTTCCTTCTGATGTTTCTGACCATCTGGGTTTTCTAGTTCAAAATAAGCATTGCGAAAATAGGAAGTTTGGACTCACAGAAGTTTTGTGTGTAGTGAGAACTACTGGAAATACGTTTTTTCCGGCTGACCATACCTCTGAGCCGTATGAAACAGTGGAAAGGTGGTAGGAACACAGGACCTGCTTTCTGCATTGACAGGTTAATCAAAGTACCCTCTTGTGATTTTGAACATCATGCACCTTCCGGTGAAGTTCTAACTTCATGTGACTCCTATGTTAGTATATCCACTTAACATGTAGTAGTCCAAAGGACTTTCTCTGTTCTTTCTTTGCAAGTTGGGTACAGGGTTTGGGAGAAATGGGGTGATGCGCAAGTTGGGCAGCGGGCCAGGCCCTTGTGCTGTCTTCGCTGGACTGGAGTATGTCATTCTGTCCAGATAAATACCCTGAAAAACACATTTTTCCTAAAGCCACTCCAGAGGAACAACTTCGCAGAGTGATGTATTGTGTAGAGGTCAGGAAAATAAAGAGAGTGAACACCCTTGTTTTGTTTAGAGAAAAATTCAAAGGCTGTGTTGAGGCAGGCTTGCAGAGAGCTCATCTCCAAGCTGAAAATATGAGGCAGCTGGTATGGTTCTGCTCAGGCACTGCTTCTGTTGGACTTCAAAGTGGACCCCTCAGGTTGCATGTGTTCATTCCAAAGAGCTTGTCCTCAGTACTGCTGTTCATCAGTTAGTTTTCCTTGCCAGGTCAGTACCTTCCCATATTGTAAGCAGTATGTGTGTGCATGCACATGTCCTATATTTCCACTGTGCTGCTCTAAAGAGTATCTGCCTGCATTTGTTAAATGGCATGGCTAGCAAATTTGCCAGTGTAATAGACAGTAGTTAATGATGCGGAAAGCAATACTGAGTGATAATGCAAAAATGTAAAATATATTAAAACTGGACATGAAAAACGTTTTCTTTTTGAAATGAATGGAAGGTTTCCAATGTGTATGTAGTTGTGATGTATGACATTTAGATTGAGTATATACTAAGTAGCATAAAAAATGTGGCTTTTGTGATTTCCTGATAATATATCTAAATCATAATTCACAGAGACAACACATAAGAGTGAAAACAAAATAGAAATTTTGTATTATTTAGCTTGTACTTTTGAGTCTGCCATTAAAGTGAAGCACTGGAACAGGTTGCCCAGAGAAGCTGTGGGTGCCCCATCCCTGGGAGTGTTCAAGGCCAGGCTGGATGAGGCTTTGAGCAACCTGGTCTAGTGGAGGGTGTCCCTGCCCATGGCAGGGGGGTTGGAACTAGATGATCTTTAAGGTCCCTTCCAACCCAAACCTTTCTGTGATTCTGTGTAAAAGGGAGTGGGGCTTTATTACAAAATACTCTGACCACTCCTACTAGGTGGGGCTTTTGGCTGTCACAGATGCTAATTTGAAGGATCAAAGCAACTGTATATTATCCAACTCCCTTTTCCTGTCCACCGAAAATGAGCCTTATGCATAGTTCCACTCAGTTCTTTATTCACAATTGGCATCACTGCTTAGCTTGCTGCATGTCTGGGAAATTTTTGGAATTTGAACAGTCCACTGTACATTTAGGTGACTCCAGTGTGCTTTTCCATGGCTGGGTAGCCATGACTAGCTAATTCTGAATATTTGGTTTCTGGCTTTATTAACTTAGAAACGTACCTGCTTTTCTGCAGAGCTTAAAGAAGCCCAGAAGAGGAAGAAACAACTGGAAGAACGCTGTAAACTGGAAGACAGCATCGGCAATGCTGTTTTAACTTGGAACAATGAAATCTTGCCCAACTGGGAAACTATGTAAGACAGTATGTTACATTGAGTTTTAATAAAAATTGCTGAGTCTGTATCCTGAAGAGAAGTTACAAAGTTAGCAAGTATCATTTTAAATAGTCTTGTAAGTTTTTTGTTTGAAAGAGCAATATCTATTTTATTATTTCTACAAGGTAGCTAGGAGTGAAACAGTTCTTATTGTTTGTCTTTAATGGAGGTTCAGGTTATTCAGAAACTGTGAGACACTGAGAAGTGGTAGAAAGCAGTAAGCATAATGCTGGAATGCCATGCATTTATCAGAAATGAGCTCCTCTTGATTACTTGAGCTGCTGATGTTATAATATCAGATGCAGATTGAAATATGTTTGTAGTATTAAGCAGCCTCTTTAATTACAGAGTGGTATACCTGCTGGGATAATCAAGTGATGGAGAAGAGAAGTAGGGAAAAAGTTATTTGAAATAAATATTAAGTACTAAAAGGTATCCTGTAAAGACACAGCACAGGCAATTGGCAAAGCTACCTTTGCTGTCTGTTTTTTTCATGGACTTTGCTGGTAATTTAAAAAAGAAACAGCTCCCCCTACCATGAGTGTAACCAGCACCACCACAACGTAAATGAACCTCCACAGCACTCACAATTGCAATTTGCTTATTCATGGAGTTCAGTCGTCCTTAAAATACATGTTAAAAATGTGGACAGAATTTGTTGGAAAATGCATTTCTGGAGAACTAAAGTAATAAGTATAAGCAAATTGTAGATTTACATGTCTGCCTTTAGTATTTGAAGATACATCTGTTACGGCAGCTGTAAAAATAAGGACACCTTTTCCTGTATTGGTTTATAAATCTGGAAGCTCTCCAGTGTATTCGCTGTTTCACATTTTGGTTCAGAATCTGCTTTTACATAAATGGTGGTTGTGTTTCTTTTGTCACTACCACAGACTTTCACTGGTACTTAGGTCCTGTTCTTTTCCTCCTTCTGGGCTCTCAGGGTGATGAACATCATCTGTGGCCATTTCAAAGCCTGTGTCCTGTTAAAATGTCTTTCACACTCCCATCTGAAAGTTATTACTTGTTACGTCTTCATGCATTATTCTGGAGGGTTAGAGTTGCAAAGCTGGGTGGGAAACTGCATGTCTCATTTGCACAGCAGGGTGATGACAGAGGAGAGAGGGTAGGCTTCTGTCACTTGTTTCTGTATTTGTAATCTTACATGGAGGTGTCCAGTCTTTGGCATGGGCAGTGGCATAGATATGGAATTCCTTTCCATTTGTGTGTTTTTGTCCCCTGTGATTCTTGCTGGTCAAGTGTGGTTGCAAATTACGGATGTTGTGATCGCAGTTCTTCTGTCAAAATAAGCTGTTCACTTGGAAGGAAGTAAGCTTTCTTGCACAGTTTAAAGCGAAATAGTACTAAGAAATGGGTAGGTGCAAATAGCATTTGACTGCTTGGCCTGTTGATGTTCATCTTAGGTTGGATCCCTTCAGCAGCAGTAGGAGGACGTATCTGCAACTGACCTGTCAATGAAATATTTCTTAGCGTAATTAATTTTTCTTTAAACAGGTGTTGTTCCCGTAAAGTTCGAGACCTGTGGTGGCAGGGCATTCCACCAAGTGTGAGAGGCAAAGTCTGGAGCTTAGCAATTGGCAACGAGTTAAACATCACCCATGGTGAGTTGTTTTGTCTACAGTGACTTACGAAGAGAAATAGTGGGGCGATGGTCTTGTATTTCTTACAGTGTATCAGAACCTGAGGTGTGGCTGTGAGGAGATATCTAGTTAAGCTGCTTAGAGTTGTTAATTTTGTAATGTCTATGAATATGCATGTAGCGTGCTTCCTTTGATTTAGGGCAAGACATTAGGTTTGTGAGAGATCAAAAGACCCCTGGGAAATTTTTACTTTTGTTTATGTGTGTGTTTGTGAAAACAGAAATAGTGTGCTGCTTCAGAGTACAGAAAAACAGTTCTGAAAGACTAAATGTAATTCCAACATGGAAGTGCAGCAGACTGCTTTTACTCGTACTGTGTTGTGCTGCTTTTCTGTGCTTAGCTTAGTTACACTGATCGTAGTTTTTACCTGGAGTTTTCTGGACTTACCCAATTATCCAGTCAGACTATGATTTTCAACATCAGTGCTCTGTAAGAAAAGTCAGTGCTTGAACGCAAAATGCAGCTTGTGCCTAGACTGTCTTTCCTTTTCACCTGATGTTAAGGTATAGGGGAGTGGAACAAGTCTTTCAGAACCATAACCTACTTAGAAGCTCAACTGCTACGTTAGAGATGGCGTTACTTGTAATGGCTGGTGCAGCACTGCCTGTGTGGTAGGTAGGTAGTACCTCACGGGGGACATGAGCACGTACAAGTAGCAGACTTGGTTTTCTCTCTGTTTCTTTTTGCAGAACTGTATGATATTTGCCTGGCTCGTGCCAAAGAGAAATGGCGATCCCTTAGCACAGGAGGGGCTGAAGTAGAATGCGAAGGTACGCTTTCCATGAATGATTTATGCTGGGTTACAGGGCCAGAGATTTTGTAGAATTGTTCCTTAAAATGAATTCACAGACTTTAAACAAAAAATTTCAGCTATAAAGAGGCATCTGGTAAAAAGAAAACTTCTTTTTGTGGAAGCGAGAAATAGCTGTACTCTTTCTTTCCCTTGAAATTATGGTCTCTCATAAAACACCCTTGTTCATTTTTCTTTATAAACTGTCCTTAGGTACAGTTCTTATTTGATGCCAATTGGAAGGATAACTAGGAAAGTTTGGGGATTATAATTTGAATTGCAACACTGAGATACTTTGTTGCATCTGTGGTTCTCCATTGAAACTCAAATTATAGCAGAAAAATTGCATAATAGTCCCTTACTGCAGCTTTGAGCCCATCTCT
The DNA here is from genome assembly GCA_027574665.1 of Rhynochetos jubatus. Taxonomy (NCBI): domain Eukaryota; kingdom Metazoa; phylum Chordata; class Aves; order Eurypygiformes; family Rhynochetidae; genus Rhynochetos; species Rhynochetos jubatus. The sequence continues at coordinate 53,834,282 of CM050651.1, read as the reverse complement.
TGGGTGTGTTTCAAAGAGCAGCAATTTATTTTTGCAGATGAAGGGGTTTGAGATTTACTAATTGATCAGAAGAGTTGTCTGGTTTCGAGAGATTATAAAACTACAAGCATATGCTTGAGCATACCTTTGATAAGTAGTGACGCTGAGTAGAAAAAGGAGAACATACATACTGACATTTATCAACAGAAAAAATGTTTGATTGGAAATCCCCTACTCTGTTCTCTTAAGGTTGTCTGCATTTTAAATAAGATGTTCTCTAGTATGTTCCAGCTTCCTCTTGCACTTTATGTTCTGGAGTGTAGATGCTCATGTGATTGGTGTAGGCATTGGCTAGTGACAACTCTGGTGTTTTGATTGCTCGATAAGTAGCAGTAGGTAATTCCCAACTATGCTTGGCAGAACAGACAAAATGCAAATAAAACTTTTCGATATCGGGAAGAAAAGTAATACTTTAGAAATTTACTTTTCTATGAGTTCCATTTCAGTTAGAGACAGTGTATTGCAGTCTCCATGATCTTTAACAACACATACAAAGAGTAAATAAACCATGATTTTGGAAGGGCAGCTGACAATAGTAGAGACAGGCATCCATCAAATGCTTCTGCTTTAGGACCTCTCCCTCCCACGGAGGTAGCTATTTCAGGAGCCACTGGGAGGCCTTGTTGGGGGTGAGGGGTCACAGGTTAAGAAGCGTGTGTCTGTCTAATGATTTGTCAGCAAATACCAGTGAAGTGGCTGGCCTGTCTTGTCCTGCGACTTTCCCCCCATCGCTTCGAAACATACTGAGGGTCAATGTGCACTGCAGGGTTGCTGTGAGTCAGGACATAGTTGCGTCTTAGCCTCTGTGCTGTATACAGGAAATTGTCCTGTCTGTACCCTTACTCCCTAGCGTTCACATCAAAAGAAATGAACTGTGCAAAAACTAATCCTTACTGGGGAGAGGGAAAAAAAACATGTACACTGATCCATATAATAAATGCAGTAACTTTGGCTTTTGTAGATGCTGGATTTTCTGCAGCTGACAGAGAAGCAAGCTTGGAGTTAATAAAACTGGATATCTCAAGAACGTTTCCTAATCTGTGTATATTCCAGCAAGTAAGCAATGTTAACTTTTGCTTGACTTCTCAGAGAAATTAATTTTACATCATCTTGCCTGTCCCTTGGTTGGAACAGCCTATTGAGTTCAAAACTGAAGGAGTAAACTTACTGAGAGGAAAAAGTTCCAAAAGATTTTGGAAAACACTGAATAGTCTAGAAAAGAGTAACCTCAAGGTACTGCACCATTGGAAGAGGTAAAAAAGCCATCAGTTCAGTAATCACCATGATTCATCTAGCCCTGTTCATGCTGGTTGCTGTCTGATGAAGTCATGCAGGTGAGTGTTTCCAAGGCAGTGAATCAACGCTGCTGGGTTGCAAATACATGGTAAGTGAGATTTGGTGGCCTTTTATTGGTTCCATGCAAGACCAGTTTAACTTGTGTGTTTTAAGGACTCATTTTAATCAGCTATTTTGTCCTTCTATGCACAAATTTCTGCAGCCCTATAAGAAGTTTAGATTATGCTAAATCGATACTTTTGAGTGAAAAACTTTTCCCTTTGGAGATTCCCAGCCGGTTACAGTACTTAGTGTAAGGTATGGCAGCTGTCAGTAGTCAACAGTGTGAAATACCTTCTAGCTATACGTGTCATTCTTGATACAGGGTGTGTGTGTGTTATATTGTTGTTGTTTTAACTGTTCATGGTTGAATAGTTCAATAGACAATTAAGTTGTTTAATAGGCAATTAAGTAGTTCTCGTTAGTGTTCTGCTGTCTTGGCACTATTGTCAAAGTGCTGCTAAGCTATAAGGAATCTCTTAGGTTTACATTCCTCTTGTATAAGGTTTTAATATGCAGTTGGTGTCTTGGATGAGCTGTATGTTTCATGCTTTTAAAGCCAAAATTATTTTGAAAGGCTTGGGACTGTTCAAAGCCGCATTGGGGAAATAGTGTCCTTCATCGGAAGTGATGGGTACTGTCTGTAGCACTGAAGGGTTTTTAACGTGTTTGTTACAAACTCAGATGTATTGTCTTGTTTCTGTTTTAATTATAGGGTGGTCCTTACCATGACACGTTGCACAGTATTTTAGGAGCCTATACTTGTTACAGACCTGATGTAGGCTATGTAAGTGAAGAAATTTTTTTTCAGGGGTGGGGAGGGAGAACTAGGAGGAGGGAGGATTGCATTAATCAGGCCTTTGTAGACCAGTATTAAATTATACTGTGAATATTTGTGGGTTTTCTGTGTGCTTTCTTCTATTCTGCTGTACGCTTGAGAAGTGTATGTAATGGTTCTGTTGGTCAATTTAAGCTTTTCAACAGGTTAAGTAACTGGAAAGCTCAAAAGTAAATATTCGTAGTGCTTGAAAATTGGAGTCAAAAGAGATGATGTAGTTAAATTGGTCCTTTGAAGTACCTGTTGTTCTTAATGGCAGTCTTACCGAGACTCTTCTGTTGAGTATCTTACTCCTCTCGATACGCAGTTTTGTGCCTTGGCATTGTGAACTTCTGGAACAATCTTTAATGCCCATCAGGGCTACGTGAGCTCCCTCAAAATCTTTTAAGTAGTGATTATGAGAGGACTTGAGTGGTTTTCAGATACTTCATTTAGTCTTTTTTTTCCCAGAGCGGGGATATATATATAGGAGCTTATTCTTTTTTGTGAGAGCAGTTTTAGGGAAGGCAAATGTAGACAGAGAACATTCCTATTCTGTGTGTAGCATGTGCTGCTTGGCGAAAGCTGCTGAACATGAGTGCTTCATTTGGCATGGAACCTGTTGTTGTGTTGGGAAAGGAGCTTGTTCCTCAGGTTTTCAGGAAGGACTGTCACACCTTGGTCCATGTGACTGCAGTGGCAGCGTTACACCCTCTGAGTGAGTGAGCTTTGCCTCGTTTCGGCACTGATTCCATAGCATACTTTGTAGAATAATGCAACCACATCATGAGCTTATTTCATTTATCATAAGAACTTAATCTTAAAATGCTACTTACTGCTTGTCAAATGAGTCATTGCAGTTGTCTGTAACTGCCAGGAATTGATTGAAAAAGGAAAGAACAGGCTTTGTCTCCAGTGTCCTAGTCCAGTCCAGCTTTCCTCAAATGAGGGTGTATGTGACCCATCCCTACGAGAAGAGGGATTACTTAGAAACAGCTTATTCTTCAAAAAAACCCCTTTATTCTGCATATTTGAAAGTGCTGTCAGCTGAGCCTGTCTTGGGAGTTTTACTTAGTCTTTGAAAGGAGGCAACATGGGAATCATTAGCTTCCATGCTCTGAACACGCAATACCGAAGGGTCATGTCAGTAAAAAACCCTTGCCTTTCTGTGAACGTTTCACCGAATGCGGCAGCTCAGTGAGTGCATTCAGCACGAGTGATTATGAGTACAAAATGAGGCAGTACTCTTGGAAGAATACAGTTATTGCTGAATGGTAACGCTTCTCCTTTCTTCAGGTGCAGGGAATGTCATTCATAGCAGCAGTATTGATCTTGAATTTGGATACTGCAGATGCCTTCATTGCTTTTTCTAACCTTTTAAATAAACCCTGTCAGATGGCATTTTTCCGTGTGGACCATGGCCTTGTAAGTATGCAAGAAAACTCTAATTGATGTGTTACAGATACATGTAGGGGCAGTTTAAAAGAAAAATAAATAGATGAGCTCAGTAGCTTGGAAAATAAGGCAGAACTTATTTTAAGGCAACACATTTAATAAACAGAAAAACCCCAGCACATGCACACCCCCTCAAAACACCAAAACCAAACTTCACCCCACTAACCTTTTTGAACAGGCAGCTGCTATTTTATGATGCTCAAAGAATAGTTATGAGAATATTATTGTAGGTGGTTTTCAAATCGAACACTGTAGTTAAAAGCTGAAAACGCTGTAATATTAGAAGTGCCTTGAAGGTGCTTTTTATGCCAGACTAATAGGTTTCTAAAAATAGACTACTGCAGGGAGAACCAGGCTTCCCATCTCTTATTGTAGCAGCTGTGTTTGAAAAAGACCCTGGGAGAATCAGATGAGCAGACCACTCCAATTTTCCATGGGAGCTGGTTGCCCGATTCTCTCCAGAGTCTCTAAAATTCCTTGTTAGCATGTACAGTGGGTTGCTTGTGTACCACAGCAAAATAAGACACATCTCCTGAAATGTGTTTTGATTTTACAAAAACATACTTTTAAAGAAAATTATATGGCATTCTGTATTTCTCTCTCACTTATTTACCTTTTGGTGCTATGAAAATAGGATATGCTTCTCAAGAGGTCAGATGGGAGAAATAAAGCAAGGGGATGGATGACATCAGCACCAATCACTTTTGTTGCTTAAACAGTAGGACACTAGGGATCCTATTAGTATTTCCCGCTGGAAAAGCAGTATGTAATTCCCTGTTGCAGCCCCTGAATCTGATAGGTTGTAAATGCCCATGGGAAGATGTACCACAGCACAGACAGCATTGCTAGAAGCAGTAACAGTCATCTTTATTACTGTACTTGGGAAAAGAGGACATACTTATGCATTCAGTGTGTAAATACAGTTCTTGTGAAGATGATTTTGGAATTAAATTTGCTAGAATAAAATTTTTTTTTTTTTTAGCTGAAATAGTGGGGTTTGGTATGTTCTTGGACAGTGTCGTTTAGTTCTATTATCCTGGCGAAACAGGCTACATGATAAATGAATGCATGCAGCAGAGATGGTGATCTATAGAATTATGTTAACATACTGTGAAATTACAAAGCCATGATTAACACCACAACGAAAACTTTGTACCTAATATTTCAGACAGAGTAGTGACACGTAAAGTGAGGCACTTTTGGCTTCCTGTGGTTAATATACTGATCTGCTGTCTACCCTCACCTTTTTGTGTCAGTCTTACAGCTTAATAGCCAAATACTGATTTGTCTTAACATATAATACATTACAAAAATAAAGCCAGCATAAGTTAGTTGTGGAAATTATAATAATTTATACCGATGTATCTTGACTTCTTTTGTTGGTTATAGTTTTATTAAACTAATTTTTTTAATTACTACGAAGTAAATGTCTTGTTGAATGTTGATTTGATGAAGATAAATCTCTGAACTGCTATTACATTTCTAATAGAGCTGGCTGTATTACTATCAATAGATGTGGTTACAGCAGTCGTGTAAGATTCCTTCTCTAAAGTACTTTTGAAACACCTCAGTAGAACTTTTACCGTGATGCTAGCATGTGAACAGATAATTTTGAAACTAGGATTGTCTGTTGCATTACGTGCCTCTTCATACTCACAGACCTCAGGTGATGTTTGGATTTCATGCATTTAAAAACCCATATTGGGAAGCTCTTTCAGTTGTACAGCTCTCTCAAGTGGGTTTCTAGATTTCTGGTTTCACGTTGCCCGTGAAGCTGTTTCTCGGTAACTGACAGTCCAGAGGTTTCGGAGATTTTTACGTACCTGTGTATGGCTGTTTTGTATGCCCATCTCTGATTGGCTTTCAAGCCCTACACTCTTACTGGCTACCAGGATCAGTTTTTTATTTTCTGCTGTTAATGAAGGTAGTCCACCATCTGTCACTTCATTCAGCTGAACTGGGAAACATTTATGTAATGACATTAAAAAAAAAGGGGGCGGGGGGGGGACGGACCCAAATCTGTCATCCGTTAAAAGGACTTCAGACAAAGGGCTCCAGAAGTCTCCTCTTTTCCCTTTGCTGTCATGGTGTTTTGGGGAGAAGCATGCTGGTATAACTCATACTTTGAAATAATCACAGCCATTCTTTATTGCTTTTATCGGGATATGGTAATTGAAATTACTGAAACATTCAAGGGTTTTGCTTAACTTTTCTCCTTATAGTAGTAAAAGGACAGGGTGGGGGAGCTAAAAATCCTTTCGTTTTTAAGTCGTAGTTGGATTGGAAGATTTTCTTTTTCAATGCCCTTTGTCATGAAATTTGATGTAAATATTCAAATTTTAAAGCTGCATGAAAGTGTTTGTGTTGAAAGCAATACAGTTCAGGAGTTAATGCTGTCAGATGGGAGTTAGAACCTATTTCTCTTGCATAGGTGCTTTGCCCTGATCTTTGGTTTTCCTGTGTGAATTTCATCTCTCTCATTGCAATAGAAATGTGATTATCCCATTTTAAAATGTGTGGTATAAAAGAAGGTTTGGTATTAGAATATGATTTATGATTGGAGCCAACTGGACGCTTCACTCTTGCTGTGGACTATTAAATTATTTTAGCTTTGTATTTCAATTTGTAATCCATTGGGCCTTGAATTTTATTCAGTGTAATATTAAATTACTGCCACAAGCATAAAGCGCCATTCTGTTATCATAATTACTTTGAGAAATAAGCTAATAACTTGTGCTGGTATTTTTCTTTCCAAAGGAAGCTGGCCAAGACCCAAACCAATGATTGCATTGTATGAGAACAGTATATAGGGTATATAACGTTGTAGGGATCTTAAACTCTCTGCGCTTGCAGATGCTGTCCTTTATGTAAATGTTTATTGTATCATCTAATTCATGTGATCTTGGTTTTGAAGAGCATTAATCTAACAACAGATAATACATTTAAGCCTATTACAACTAACTGCTTTTTTCTCCCCATTGTGTTTTCCCAGATGTTGACTTACTTTGCTGCATTTGAGGTATTCTTTGAAGAAAATCTGCCAAAGTTATTTGCTCACTTCAAAAAAAATAACTTGACTCCAGACATCTATCTTATTGATTGGTAAGACATAGAAAGTATAATGAATGTGCATACTAGCCTATAGCTCCGTGTCAGTATTCATGACGGTAGCTGGAGTGCTCTCACCTGGTTTAGTGTTCTTTTGAGTTAAAGGCTTTAACTTTTGTTCAGTACTTGAGTTTGTCAGTCCAAATCATTCCCACATACTTCTCTGATGTTTAACATTTGCATAACCTTCATTATTGCACTGCTGTTGAGTTGGAAGCTTATTTTGAATTACAGCTGTATAGCAGTGTTTATACATATTCAGTACCTATTCGAATTGATCTTCTGAGAAAATCTGTTGGGTTTTCTGCTTTATGTGCAGGTGTGTATGCCCAGAAAGTATTGCTAGTCTTGGATTTGAAAGTTACAGTTTGTCCTCTTGCACAGAACAGGAAGAGAGTAGTTAAAACACAGTGTTTCTGTCCACACAACAGAAAGGTAGAAGCTACAGAAAAACGGACACCTGGGTTTTTGGTGGGATGCACCATGGCTCTTGGGCAGGTCTCACTCAGTGGATATTCGTAATATCTCATACATTAGGTGGTTGCAGATCCTGTTTAGAGGATCCCAGTACAGGTTGTATAAACATAGATCTGGACACAGTCCAACGGAATAGCTAAAGGATGTTAGCGTGTTGTTAATTACTGCAGCTATTCCATTTAGCAGACAGGCAATTCCAATCTTTCTGTTTGGTGTAACTGCCTTCCTTTTTAGTTGTTGTGTAATTAGAACCCTTTTCTTTAGAGAGCAGAAAAAGACAAGGATTTGCACTCCTGCCAAGTATCAGTGTGGTGTAAGGTATCCCAAATTGAGTGTTTGTGTCTGGGTTTGGGGTAGCTAAAACTTCTCAGCAAGACTTTGTTGTCAGTTTCAGGATGATACAAAATCTTGTTTGTGAAAATGGATTTGCACTGTAATTGTTGACAACTCTTGGTCTCAGGTATCTAACTAAATACCTCCAGTAAAAGATGGAATTCCCAGTATTAGCAGCATTTTTTTTCCTGAGTTTCAGAAGTTAATATTTTGGAAAATATTTGTGCTATTAATGCAATTCTACCTGAACCAAGCTCTTGATACCCTGCTGATCTTTGACCTAGTTGTTAGTACTGAACATGTTGCTAATCCATTTAAAGTAGTTCTGTTCAACAGCTAGAGGTTTGAATACCTGAGTTTTCATGGGATCGTAGAAGTGCTGGGGCATTGGAAGGGACCTCTGTAGATCATCTAGTCCAAACTCACTGCTCAAAGCAGGGTCAGCTAGAGCAGGTTGCTCAGGAGCTTGTCCAGTCAGGCTTTGAATATGTCCAAGGGTGGAGACTCCACAGCCTCTCCAGGCAACCTGTTCCAGCGTTCAGCCACCCTCACAGTGAACAAGTTTTTTTATTTTCTTATGTTAAAATGGAATTTCCTTTATTGCAGTTTCTGCTCATTGACTCTTGTCTTTTCACTGGATACAACTGAGAAGAGTCTGGCTCTGTCTTCTTTATGCCCTACTACATAGTATTTTTATGCAGGTGCGAGCCATCTTTTTTTTCTCGCTAAACAGTCCCAGCTTTCACAGTCTCTCCTTGTGTATCAGGTGCTCCAGGCCTTTAAGTCATACTGGACTTGCTCCAGTATATCCACGCCTCTTGTTCAGGGAAGCCCAGAGCTGGCTCACCAGTGCTGAGTAGAGGGGAGCGATGCTGTGCCTTTGCCTGCTGGTAGTGCTGTTCCTAATGCAGCCCCGGAGTTTGTGGACACTCGCTGCTGCAAAGGCATGTTGATGACTTTCAGCTTGTCCACCAGGACCTCCGTGTCTTTTTCTGCAGAGCTGCTGTGCAGCCCGCTGGCTTCCCACGTGTATTGGTGCCCAGGCTCCAATATTCCTCCCCTGCTGCAGGACTTGGCATTTCCCTTTGTTGCACTTGGTGAGATTATGTTGGCTCCTTTCTCCACTGTCTCAAGGTCCCTATGGAGTTTCCTATCACCTGCAAACGTGCTTGAGGGTACAGTCTGACCCATTGCCTAGGTCCTTAATGACGACATTTAAAAGTATTGGATGAATGTGGGGCTCTGCAGCACTCTGCCAGTGGATTGGCTTGAAGCTTGTACTTCATGCCACTGATGAGGACCGTGTGAGCTTGGCAGTTCCGGCCAGTTTTCAGTCCACCTCACTGCCCATTTATCTAGTCCATACTTCATCAGTTCATCAGCAAAGATTGTATGGGATACAGTGGTGACAGCTTTGCTAACATCAAGATAAACAACATCCATTGCTCTCCCCTCACCCACAAAGCATGTCATCTCAGCATAGGAGGCTGTCAGGTTGGTCAGCCATGACTTCGTTTTCATAAATCCATACTGATTTCTCCCAATCACACTTTTGCCCATCATATGTTTTCAAATGATCTCCAGGAATGTTTTACTTTGTCACCAGGTACCCTGCCCCATTCAGTAAAGGGCTCACGTTCTCCTGAGTCTTTTTTCTGCTGAGGTACCTAGAATCGTAGAATCACAGAATGGCTTGTGTTGGAGGGACCTTAAAGACCATCTAGTTCCAACCCCCCTGCCATGGGCAGGGACACCCTCCACTAGACCAGGTTGCTCCAAGCCTCATCCAGCCTGGCCTTGAACACTTCCAGGGATGGGCCACCCACAACTTCTTTGGGCAACCTGCCCCAGTGCCTCACCACCCTCTCTGGGAAGAATTTCTTCCTGATATCTAATCTAAATCTCCCCACTTTCAGTTTAAACCCATTATCCCTTGTCCTGTCAACCTGTGGAAAGCTCTTCTTGTTGTCCTTCACATCCATTGCCAGATTCAACTCCAGATGGGCTTTGGCTTTGTTGGCCCCTTCCCTGCATATTCAGACAATGTCTCGGTAGTTCTTCATGATCATCTACCCCTTTTTCAGCCTCCTGTATGCTTCTTTTTAGTGTTTGAGGCCTGTCAGGAGCTTCTTGTTCATCCATACAGGCCTCCTGCTGACTTTGCTTGAGTTCCTTCATTTTCTTACGCCACTGGCACAGAGGACAGTGTAACATGGGCTTTGTTTGACTTGGCTTTTACACTGGGATTAGATTTTACTGCAACACGAGTAGGAGAAGGAGGGGATAGGCTCATTTCTCCCAATACGTGATGGGAGAAATACCATTGGAAGGATTTTTATGACTGAAGACTGAGAGTTAAACTGAACTAGATCTATGCACAGAGTAAGAAGATGCTAGAAAAAATACTGGAATAGGATAGAAGGGAAAGAGGAGGGCAGAGGCTGGTATGTTCAGTGATAAGAGGAAAGATGTTGAAATTACATTGCCTCAGACAATGTTGTGAAAAGCCTGTGTGTGGAGGAAGCAAATAAAAGGGATATCAGAATAGGAAGACTGTAAACATGCTGAAGAATAACTGGATAGACAACGTTAAAATCACCAGATTATCATCCTTTTAATCAATTACTAGTTTAATATGATGCTGTTGTAAATAAGGTGATTATTTTAATGTGGGAGAGACTGAAAATGAGTGTCTTCATGGTGCAGGCATGTTAATATAACTCTTTTGTTATATTATATTAACTTTGAGCTTTACGTTGTAGAGAAGAAATCCTGAGGAGCACCACCAGAAATTGGAGATTTAGAAAAAGGCTGTTTTGATGAAAGGTTCAAGGTTTACATTCCCCTCAGCAGTTTTGCTTTGATAGACTAGTCTTTGTTGTGTCTTCTTGAATAAACATTTATGTGATGAGTTGTTCCCTCTGAGCACATTTATAGGTTAAAGAATAATCTACTGATTTATGGGCAAGGAACTGAAGTGTTGAAGCTTGAGTGTGTGGGGCACATCAGGCCTCCCTTCTGTTTCTTCTGTGTGTATTAATAGCACTCGAAAGACTCTTCTGTCAGGACTGCTTGTGGATGTGCTTCTCAGGGTCTTTGAACCAATGGACTGACAATCCTTCGCGTGTCTTGCTGACTACCTGCATCCATATTTAAAGCTGTTTGGTTTAATCCCAGGGACAATTCACTGCCCATCCCCAGAGAGTCACAGCACTATGGCCCTGCGCAGGAGTGTAGGCTAGTCAAGGTGGTCCTGCCCAATCCTGTATTAAACTTTTTTCACGCTTGTCTGGAGCTAGAAAGCTTGTTCTGCTCTTTGATTTTTTTAATTTTTTTTTTGACAGTGGAGTTGGTCTTCAGCTGTGTAAGACTTAGGTATAGTATTTCAATGTATGTGTGTGCGTGCAGGTGTATGTGTACATACGTGTGTGTGCATACACACCTATACTTTCTACTTTACAATATTTTGGTTCTGTAGGAAGCAGATTTAGATGTTTTGGGTTTTTTTAATGGCCAGTGGAAACTTAGCGAATTGGACTTTGTATGTGCTGTCCTTCCATTACTTCCAGAAAGTAGTATAGAAAAGATGTAAGGAGAAGTCATGTGGGTCTGTGTTCTCACAAGTGAGTAACTATTAAAGCTAAGGACTCTGGAAAATGGTATTTATAAGGTTGCCTGTGGCTCATGTCTGACAGTGAATTTGCTGCAGTACAGCTATCACTCCATTAAAAACAGAACTGTTTCCGGAAAGATAAGAAAGTGGTTTCAGTGTGTTTCAAGTCAGGGAAGAATATGGTACAGTGTCGCTCCGAGCAGGCAGGCCTTTTGGTTGTAGGTAAAAATCTCTCCGAAACAGCCTTGCTCTAACAACATTACTTTTATTTAAATGTGCGTTTGTTCTGAGCTCCAAAGGGATGCCTGCTGCTATTCCGGTGGCTGGCATGGTTACTGTGCAGGCACGTGTGCAGTAAATCTCAGTTGGTGCCAGCTCTGGGAGGGCTCCAGTAGCCAGTGCCGTGTGGACCAGTTGCTGGGAAACCCTCCTGCTGCTGGTGCAATTACAGTGGAATCAACTAGTCTTCTTTGTGCTGCTTCCTGTAACCAGTGCCGCGGGGAGCGCAGTAGAATTGGTATGCTTAAATCGTTTGTTGAAGGCACACGGTCCAGGAAAGAGAAATGCTGTGCATATAGGTGCGCCCAGCTATGCAGGTGATGCAGTGCTGCTTTGGGTTTTCTTGAGGCTGGTAGAGGATTTAGGGAGGGGAGTCACCCCTGCCAGTGCTCCTGTGATGGGAAAACGCCAAGGACTTAAGTTAATTAAAAGGTACAGTGGCATGATTATCAGCAGGTACCTGCCAGAAGTAAGGCATCTCTTTTAAAAAGGCCCCATGTGCTTCAAGCCCAAACTCCAACTGATGAATCTCACAGTAAGAATTCCAAAGCTAGGCAGGTTTTTACTTTTTTTGAAGAATATAAAGGGAATAAAGTATGAGAGGGGTGTAAAGAGCAACATACAGTCAGGTTCACAGGGAATAGGGGGGAAATAGTGTGTCTGAGTAGCCCGGTTTTGGCCTCTCTGCTCTGTCAGCTGGTGTACCGCAGGCTCTTGTGAGCAGAGCAGAGTGTGGATTTGCAGAGGACACATGCTGTCTATTTATGGCCTGCTGCTGCTGTACAAACACCTCTTTATCCCTACTCAGAAAAATGATTTTGGCAATAATTGTAGCCAAGGGCTTTGTTTGTACTGATGGATTGATCAGTGGTTCTTTAGTATCACCCTGACTGTGATTGTGCTCTGTGAACATTAACTTGCTATTGACACCGTTTGCTTGTTATGACAAAGGTCCAAGCCACACCTTCGTAGTGGGCACTTCCAGTGAAGTATTTATAAGCTTGCTCTCTGTTATATTAAGAAAAACAGAGTCCATGTCAGGCCAGTAACTCTCCGCCACCCCAAAAACATGAAGCTCAAGGTGATGCTTTAAATGCATGCCTCCTTTTCAGAGGAAAAATAGACTGTGATTCTGTCCAAAGGTTTCTGGTGACATCCTGATTTTCTGAGGTGCAGTTGTTACCGAACTCGGATCACAGAAAAGATCACAGCCTTCAGCCCAATACAGGGTGTGCTCCTCCATCCTTATGTCACTGCAGGGTAGGGCAGAATCCAGTGAGACGCCGGGTTGCCGTGTACTGCTGGGTGAGAGAGCAGGGCTTCTTGGGTGCTTGGGACTGGTTGGAAATTGCATTCTAAAAACGCATCAAATGTAACACAAACACTGTGTGAGTTGCTGAGCGATCAGATTTGCTGGGTGCTAAGAAGTTGCTCTGTTGCAGTCAGTGTTGCGTGTAACATTACACTTTTTCTTTCCTTTATAAGGAGCGGAGTAAATGCTTCCACTTTTTAACTGTACTCTTTATTTAGTAAAATTCTGAAAACTGTTACCCACAAGCTTACTGCAGTAATTCTAAGGGTGCGAATGAGAACAGAGACGCCACTACACAACAAAGTAATGCATGAACACTTGGGAAGGTGCAGTCTTTGTCTCAAAGCAGCTGCAGTTGAAATTGATACAAAATGTAACAACTAAAAATTAGTACCAGGATGACGGAGGGGAGGATCCAAGAATTACGTTTAAAAGGAGAGTTAGGTCATCAGTTTCCACAGCTGAAATGTGAAGTTGCAGAAATATTTTTGTGGTGTTACAGCCATGGGAAGAGATTGTGTAGGGCGAGAATATCCGAGATATCATTTGCATCGACGTTGTGCGTGAGTTGTCAGTCCACAGTCTGCCGTATCTGTCTTCAGTGCTGTTGCTAACCACAGCTTATGAAGATTTTAGTTAAAAAATAAATAAAAGGGGGGGAGGGGAGAAAAAACCAGGAACAAAGGAAAGAAACCACAGCCTGTGATTATCATGGTAACAGTGCTTTCTTGATAACATGATCATACGCTTTCCCTGTGAGTAAGCAAACCAGCCAGGCTATCATGCATCTGTCTCACAGTACACTTTCATCAGCAGCAGGGCTGGGAGGAGCAGGAGCTTCTGGTACTTCAGGATTTTTCCTTCTTCCTGATAGCGGCCAGTAGCATGCATTTACTGTGCTCGGACACTGCACACCTCTGTGCTAGCTAGCTGTGTAGTCAGCACCTGGGACTTCAGTGGGTTGGAAGAGGCTGTAGCAGAAAATGATCCTGCAACACAGCAAGGGCAGATAGAGTGCAAGTGGTGTGCTAGTGCTGCTGGGAGCTGCTGCTGTAGCTGGTTTAGTCTAGCATCTGCTGTACTGCTGTGGGAAATTTCAGCTGGGTTCCAGAGCAGTAGCTCAGATGTCTAAATGAAAAATGTCTTTCAGTAGGAAGTGTTTGAAGGAAGCAAATGCTGCATCCATTTGTAGCAGGAGTGATTCCTGCTGTTGTTTGATTGCTTATTCTAGGGGGTCCAGTCTCCATTCTTAGGTCTCAAATGCATTAATTCCATGCTAGCATTCATGAAAATTGCCTTGCTGATTTTCTGCAAATTGCACTTCCCCCCAAATTATGAAGAGATCAGTGTCAAATACCTTTTGATATGACAGCTTTTTTATGAGGGTAAATCTTTTCCTACAGAAAGTACTGTTCTGATAAATAGTTCTGACTATTTCTTCTGACAGTTCATTTTCTGCATAGCTGCAGATTTAATACACACGGGTTATTCGGGTTAGGCTTGAATCATGACAGAATAATAGCTTTTGTGAATAAAAACAGATTTTAAGAAAACAGGCATTGTTACTTATCTTGAACCAGGACTAGTTTTTTGCTGAGCATTTGCCTTCTCCATGGTGACCAGGAAAGGACTCAGTTGAATTGCTTCCCATTACACTGTTCTTTTTAAATGGAAAAGCTGTTGCTGTTTCCTGTGCGTGTGTGTGTATAGACAAAAAGTCTTAATTCTGCTGTGTAAGTATTCTGTAGCAAAACGTTTTTATATGGCGTGTGACTGTACGGAAGTGTTGAAAGAGTGTGCAGAGTCTGCAAGGCATGATCAGCCAGTCACCCAAAGAAGGGGCTATCGTGGTGAAGCACTGGGGCAGGTTGCCCAGAGAAGCTGTGGGTGCCCCCTCCCTTGGAAGTGTTCAAGGCCAGGCTGGATGAGGCTTTGAGCAACCTGGTCTAGTGGAAGGTGTCCCTGCCCATGGCAGGGGGGTTGGAACTAGATGGTCTTTAAGGTCCCTTCCAACCCAAACCTTTCTGTGATTCTATAGTACTCTTACACATTCATGTATGTACATAAAATACATGCATGAGCAATAGTGGGTATTTTATCCCAGGCTCTACATCTTACTTCCTTATTTTTATACTTATAATTTAGCTTTTTGGAAAACAGAATTTAAATTATTTTCACTTGTTATTAAAACATTGTAATGAGATGTAAAAATAGAAAAAAGTAAAATCCTAAGGATTCTAAACCTGCAATTTACTTGACATCTGAATGTGTGCAAATGGTTTCGTTTCATCTTGCTGCATGTTAAAATGGATATATTTTCCTAAAATGCGCTGAGTCACAGAGAAGCTGGACACTTGATGACACGTCATTCAAATAATCTTATATAGTAAAAAGCAGAAGCCCCTTGCTTATTAGGATTTGCTGTGAAAATATATGACTTCATAGTCTGTACCTGTGTATATGTATACATATACATATCTGTTGCACAAAAAATTCCATTTTTTTAATGTAAACCCAAATTTCCTAAATAAAAAACTGGAGTGGATGGGAGGGGGTGTTGAACACGAGAACTGCTGTTTGATTCAGCATACTTGAAAGTAAATTTTGTGTCAAAAGACGTGGAAAGGTTTAATTGAGGTACGAGGCTTTGCTGACCTCTGCCGGAGAAGGAGTTACTGGCAGTCTTACGGAGATCTTATGTGCTGCTGTTCATCTGTGGAGAAATGTTTGCTCTCTGCATTCTAAAGGGAAAAAAGAAAAGTCAGTAACTCTTCCCATATATACTATAACATGATTCCAGGAACCTTAGTTCTCATTGCTTGCTGTTACGATGATGTTAGTGGCAGTGACAACTGCTCTGTCGTGTAGCCAAGTGTTGGACAGAGGAAGGAATAGGGGGCATCTTCATGTTGCTGGCTGCAAGGCCGTCAGCGCTTTGATGAAGGAGGAAATGTGCTCTTGGCAGTTTGCTTTCCTGCAGAAAATGCAGGTTTAGCAACTGGGAGGAGGTTGCTGCTGCTGTTCATTTACTCTTGGGGATCACATCTGTTCAAGTATGCTGAGCCACCATCTGGCTATGCATTCTCTCTGCATGTCTTGTGTGTATCTCCCAGCTCACTAGTTTAAACTGATCTTTCCTCCAAAACTCATGCTGTTCTTACTTTGCCAGTCAGTCAGGCCTGGAACACAGAGTTGATTTGACATATCTCCTTCATCTGAGCCACAAAATTCCCTTTGCAGTATGTCTTAAGAGTCAGCTTTTTGTCTTCTCACGGCTTAAAGGGCATCAGTCCTCAACTCTGAAGTGATTATTAAATACACCTTTGATTATACATGCAGCCAGGGCATGTCCATCGTAAAACCATGGATATTCCTGCTTCTGCTGTGATCCAGGAAAATTGAACTTGGAGACCCAGACTGATAGCAAGATGCCTTAACTTGCACAGTTTTATGTATTGCTGTGCATCAACCAGTAGAAGTACTTCTGAAATAAAACAGTATTCAGATACAGATATTTGAGAAGCCCCAAACTTACCTAATAATCACTCCGTGTACTTCTGTGAGTATCCAGAACATTTTTCTTGTGCAGTAACTCTGAAATTTTCACTGTTTTTCAGGATATTCACACTGTACAGCAAATCTTTGCCACTGGACTTGGCATGTCGTGTCTGGGATGTGTTCTGCCGTGATGGCGAAGAGTTCTTATTCCGTACAGCCCTGGGAATATTAAGACTTTTTGAGGATATTTTGACCAAAATGGACTTCATTCATATAGCCCAGTTTTTAACAAAGCTACCAGAGGACTTGCCTTCGGAAGAATTCTTCACATCTATTGCTGCCATTCAGATGCAAAGTAGAAACAAGAAGTGGGCTCAGGTAAAGAGAATGTTGATCTTTGATAACAGTCATTGTACTGTACTCACAGACATGAGGCTTGCCACCATCTGGAAGAATGTTTTAGCAGAGTTTGAGTTTGATTTTACTGTTAGATAGGGCTGTGTGGCTCACTCTGAACTTCTAGTATACATTCAGGGGAGTGGATTCATGGAGCTTTTTCTTGTCTGGAAAAGGAGAGCTCAGTCAACATTCAAAACTGAAATGTTGGGTGGAGTCAAGGAAGTAAATTATCATACGACTTTTTTTAACTTATTAATTACAAAGGCTGCTAGCAGCATTACAACTTGATACTTCAAAGTGGCAGTTCCTCTTTGGGAGGACAGTTTGTCAGCACACATCATCATGCAGTCATCTTAATATCCCCAAGGATCGAGTTTGCCTAATACTGATCTGTAAAGAATCAACTACAACACCTCCGATTTCTTCACTGGAATTTAGCACTGAAGCCCTTCAAAAATTGTAGTCTCATCCCTGCAATTCTAACTAAATTCCAGCTTAAAGAAAAAGTATGCAAGTGTGTCATCTGAATGTGGAAATTCGGTGACTCTAACAGCTGTCGTGCTGGGAGTTAGGTCAAAAGTAGTCCACAGGATTCGGAGTGTAAACTCCCTCTTTTTCCCTTTGAAGCAATAATACGGCCTGCTTCGAAACATGTTGTGTTAGAGCTCTGCCCAGCTTATCCATTCTTGGTTTTTTGCGGTGAAACTGAAAGGTGTTGTTAAATGTAGTGGTTATGGGAGTTTATGCTTCTTTCCTGGAGCAACAGTCTGCCTGTGGATGGGGGGGGACTGCCAGCTTGCTCTGAGAGGTGAGAATTTCTCACCTTCACAAGACAATTAGACTGTAGCCTTCTGAGCCTTGTGTTGTGTATAAGGGGGAGCACAACCTGGGCTGCCCAGCTACAAGCAGTACACTGCCAGCATTTCCTCCCTGACATGGCTTTCCTCACTGCTTAGTTTGCATTTACCTTCTGGCCTTGGTTGTAAGTTCCTAGTACAGATCCAGCCTTGTTTCTGTCCTTCAGAAATTTTTCAGCCAGCAGTGTCTCTACAAGTGACCTCCTGGACTTGCTCCTTGTTCAGATGGCTTGCTTTCTTTGAACATGTCGTGTGTGGATGAAGATCACATACCGAATCAATTTGAGTCTGCTGGGGCTTCCTTTGCAGGGAAGAGAACAGTGGTCTTGTTCTGCCAAGTAATAGCCATGCTTAGCCTGTGGTTTTCAGTCTTTGAGACTTGTGAAGGTTTAGTGGTGATTAGGACAACAGGAGGAAGACTTCACAGTAACCTAGCCCAAGCAGTCTTCCTCTGGGTCTTCATCAGCTGCATTCTGACTGCACTGGAATTTCCAGTTTTCGCTTTTTGAAGAAAAAAGTGCTGCTAAACTGTGGTGCAGGTAGATCTCAAAACACAGTCAGCACGCTGTAGGGTTGGTATTGGTTGACCTCTTACCTTTCTTGACTTCTGCACCCACTGCCTTTCACCAGGTAGCTGAGTAAGTTTCCATCAGGAAAATGTCTTCACTCTCTAGCCTGCTGTCCTTTTCCAAGCCAGAATCAGATAGGGGCTGTGAGTTTGCTCACGTCATGTACTTACTGAGACTCTCCAGTTGCTGAGGTACTAACCTAGAAACTAACAAGACAAAGAGGGTATGGGATTGTTTCCTGTTACTAAGATGCTACCTGTGATGACCTTTTGTCTCTCTTCAGGATTTTAATGCTCACCAGGATGAGTTTGGACTCAGAAACCTGAACTTTGCAGCTCTGGGACAGACAGACTTTTGGTCGTGTATGATTTGGTTGCGCAGGTGGACTCCCAGTAGTGCTGAGTCTGTGGCAGCAGGTACCCAAGCCACACAATGTGCTGCAGCTGGGATGCTCCCTAGCTGGATATTTATTTCTGACTGCTGTTGTAGGAGTCAGGTGGCTTGCTGTAGTATTTTCTGCAGGGTAATACCTTTTCAAAGTAGCAAAATGAGTGTCCCTTGTGATGGATGCACTACCTTTAAGGTAAACATGGTGGACTGACTGACCAGGGGCACTAGTTCCCACAGAATGCAGGGTGCTCTTCTGCTTAGAGGAGTGGGCTTTGTGTTCCCGTCTCTAGCATCGTCTCGTTTGGTTACAGTAACTGCAGTGCATAAGCACACAGCAGAGCTTGAGGTACTGCTTCTTTGTAGGGGTGTATTTGGTCACATTCAGCTGCGTATCCCAATAGTAGGTGTATTTGGCACTCAGAAAAGACCCGCTTACTGAACCTTTCATCTTGCTGTACCATGGTAGTTATTGTCGTGTCCTGTGGGTCACATTCTGGCAGGATGATGTATGTAGGACTTCATCTAAAATGCTATGGGCTGCTTATGAATCTGGATCCCACAGTCCTGGTTCCGTCATGAGATGAGTTGGTTTATGTTCTCCATCCCACTCCATTTTCCTTTGGTCACTGACAATGTGATCAGGAAACTAAAGACTGAAGGAGTCCTGGTGAATCATGAACACAGCACTTCTGATAACAAGGACTCTGGTTGTCAGCAGGAAGCTGCAAGCTCTGTTTTGCTTCTGGAATTACCTACAGAGAATGCCAGGGCCTTGTGCTAATACAGCCTTAGCCTGAAATGTGTGTAGCTGTTGATACACCCACTTCTTTGCCATCAACAGCAGAGAAGTAGAAACGGTAGAACGGACTTAGCATTTCTGTAATCTCTGTGCTTCAGATCTTTGTTCCATAAAGGTTTCTAAAGAGTCAGAGCTGTGTTAGTTGGCTTAATGTCTGTGTTTTTTTGCTTTTCTAGATCAGTATTTTGGTGTCATTCTTCGATTCCTTAAAAAGGTTAACTTTTTTCCAGCAAGGACACTGTTACTATGGCACTTGAACCTCTCCTAACTCCATTTGCCTGAGTAGCTGTTGATTTACTCTGAGTGTCAGAACCTCACTGAAACCTCTCTCCAGTCCTAGGAGTTGCTGAACAGCCAGCCAGTTGTGACTCTGTTCAGACCCCTGTCGAACCCTTCTGTCACGACAGCTGTGGATGCTTTTGTGTCGAAGTCTGGGCAGTGCTGTGTGATTACCCTGTGCTTTACACCCGCCTCCTGCTAATTCTGATGGTGCAGAGCTTGGGTTGAGATTGGTCAGAGAGACGAAAGAAGGCTGTGTACTCGTAGCTGCAGTTCTTTAAGATGAAATGTCCCCCAGTACATTTCAATTCCGGGGTGATTCTTGGGGATGCTGCTGGGCAGGGAGCATGTTATAAGCAGTGGGAAAACTGTTTATCATTGTGGCCTCTACACGAGGGCTAACGAAACTAAATTGTGCATCAGGTAATAGGAAATACAGATCTTCAGCGTGGATGCAAACGTGGACGTGTGGCTTCAGAAAAAGATGTGTGTGACGTGCTCCAGAGAAGCACCAGTCAGTGCCTGAACTCAGATAATGTTGTGCTGCTCAGGCTGCTCGCTCGCGGTGGTTTTAGGCAGTCCATTTATCTGAGAACTGTAACTTCCCCTCAGGCAGCGTCCTTTAATAGCGCTAGACTTGTGTAATCTGCGCAGGAATCTCATCTCTGGCCTTCGAAAGTGTATGTTGGGGGGAGATTGAGTTTAAACCTTTGTTAAATCCATTTGTGTCTACCACGCCACAGGGACTTACGGGAGAGGTCTCCATCAGGGGAGAGGTTCTCTAAATTTGATTACATTTAATAGCTAAAATACTGTTGTTCAGAGAGATTGGAAACACTCAGACGATGATTTATTGAGTCACTTTTTAAATCTAACACTTTTTTCTCTCTCATTCCCTGAAACATCTAGGTACTGGCTGCTCTGCAGAAAGATAACCGGGAAATGGAAAAAGGAAGTCCTTCACTCAAACGTTAAAATTACGGCTGCCTCCAGTGACTCACGGCAAGAGAGCTGAAGTGGCAAAAGTATTGAGTACTGATGGACATGTATGAGCCTGCAAATCAAAGTGTTATTTCCGAGTTTTGTGTAGTAGTAGCGTAGCCTTGAAGAGGAAAGAGGGGGAAAAAAGGGCGGGGGAGGGGGGAGAAGGAGGAAGAAGGAAATTGGGGAATAAAACCCTTAAGTGAAACCTAGGCTTAGCCTTAAGCTTTAGTGGAATGAGTATTTGCTGTGGGCAGCGTTACACATTCTGTACTTCTGATGAGGGCAGTGAAACTACACAATATTAAGGGTGGGTTTATGTGTTTTTTTTCCTCTTCTTCCATGTTTTCAAATACTGGGCATTCAGCAATGTCGGTTGCTTTGAAAGCTATTCCCCAGTTTCATTCTTAGGCAAGTTATATTTCCCATACCCATGACAGTAGCTGGATCTGGATTTGAAATAACTGGTGCTGGAATTTATAGTTAAATTATGTAAGGACCATCTCTTTAGAAATGCTTCTTGTTTTACAGGCTGTGGGTCCCATTTACCAAAGAAATCACGTAGTACTACATTCCATTCTTTAATAAGAAAAGGTTAACTAGGAAGTAAACTCGGAAGAGAAGTCACACTAGCAGTGCAGAACCAGTTACTCCTCAGGATGCCTTGGAAATCTAGGTTTCCAGTGTGGGATGCACATGGCAGAAGTTCCGTTAATCAGACGAGATTCCAAACTCACCGTGGGGTTTCTGATATTAATCTGGCATCGCTTCCCAGTGGTACTCATTCCACTGTTGGAACACGGTCACATCATGTACGTTTCCATGTCTCCCTCCTCTGGGACAGTGCTGCTTTGGGGTGTTCTTGCCTACCAGCTACGTAGTCCTGTGCCACCTCTCCAGTTGTGCTGGTAAAACTGTGGGCTGAGCAGGTGGCTGACAAACAGTTAAAAGCAGTTTTATAGTTGCTTTAAACCCAGCTCTGCTCACTGGCAAAACTTGAGGAGGAAGGGTGTAGGGGAGAAGTTAGGAAAGCCAACAGTCCTGCTGGGAAGAAACGGTTCTGTGGGATCTCCTGAAGCTGCTGCTGCCACAGTGGGAAGGTGTTACGTGGAGCTGGTCTGTATGTAGTGAGAGGTGAAAAAAGCTGGGGAATGTGCCAGATAAATCCTGTCGGGGATAAGTACAAGCTGTCATTCCCTAGCGTTTTATCCAGCCTCTAATACATAGGAGCAAGTTGCAGAGACTGTAGACCGTGGTTGCGTAATTGTGTTACACATCTTAGATTCCCTCTGCGTTCGGATGAATGTTGAACTGTAAGTCATGAGTGCCTCTGATTTACAAGAATGTTTATTGCCTAGTGTGTAGTGTAAAATCTGTTTTATAACTAACGACGATCACTGAAAAGGGAAACTAGCCGAAGCAGTATTTGAGTTAAGTCTAACCAGGGGTTGCTAAATCCTCTAGATACATGGTCAGCGGTTTCCCAGTGCTCTTCAGTCTGTTTCATGCTGATTATTTTGACATTGTCTGAATTAAAAAAAATGAGAATAACAGTTGCACACTGCTCAGCTCAACATATAACGTAAAGGACTGTGGGACGTAATCAAAATGCCGTCCTTAGTACAAAGGCCCTTTCTGTGAGGGGTAGTTTGATTGCAGTACTGACAAGAGAGCAAGATTCCCTGGTAGGCGAGGACTCGTCATCGCTTGGGAAGATGTGTAATGCAAATGCAGCTGGCAAGTCTGATACCTCACTGGCCTCTTTTCCTGTCCACTGGCGTAGGGATGCGTGGGTTTTGTTGGCCATCTTAATTCCTCCATAAGACTTCTTTTAGGTCATCACTTACTGAAAATAGACATCAAGATGTTGGTATGAAACGTGTTAGTTCTCCCAGAGTTTGTGTAACTTTGGTCCTTCAGTGGCAGGTACCTGTATGCTACGTTGCTTTGAAGTGCAATAGAAAGCTGGAAGGTCAGTAAGTGTTTCGTAATATTACTTTTACTACAACAAATATGCCTTTCCATGAAGGATACGAGGGGCCTACCATCTGAAACATTTGCACTATGCTTTTGAACAGTTTATTAAATGCAGAACATTTTCCTCAGTATACGTTTTTAGGTGGTACTGTAACTGGCTTTGGGAGTTAAGTCTTCATTGCGACTGGATTGGTATTTCCTTTTAAAACAAGTCTATGAGCGTGGCTCATTTGGTTAAAATACATTCTTTAGCCACTAGGTATCTTTGCAGCCATCGGCAGCCTCTTCTCCTTTTCCTCTTCTTAAGAAGATGCTGAATGTAAGGGTGAAAATGGGCATAGCTGTGGGGGGAAGAAGGTCTGCTGCAACACGTGCACTGTTTGTTACTTGCAAATGTAATTATTTTGTTCTGTGATTTGATCTTTCTGTTCTTAGAAGATGTATATATATTTTCTAAATGAGTTCTTTGTGTATATAAGGTATGTTCTTTAATGAAGAAAAGCAATGCAATAAGGAGCTTTGCACAGTTTGTTTTCAAATGACATACATTTTTAAAAAGAACACCCTGCCTAAAGATGCGATCGTTTCGCCTTCTCAGCAGCTTGATCTGAAGGTAACTCTTGGATTTTGATAAAAGCAGAGGTGAGTAGTAAGGGCAAAGAATTACACACCACTGAGCTTTTGGAGTTTTGTGCAACATACCAAATCTCTTAAAGTAGCAATTAAGGAAGATTTCTGTAATAAATTCAGGGATTGCATAAAATATTTTGACAATTTTATTGTTCAGGTGCTCAAGAGTATCTGTAACGTGATGCACGAGATTTTCTGTCCTTGAGCAAGTGTCCCAATCGAGCAAACCTGTTTTTCTTCATGGGTTTAAAGGAAAAACAAAAATGCTGCAATACATCAGGAGTCTGTAACTGTCACTGTACATGCAGCAGATTAGAGCAACCAGAAAACTTCAACCAGGTTTGGAACTCCGTACAACCTGCACTTTATAATAAGGCTGTTTTGCAACTTCAGTCAGCAATCAATCATTAACGTTACTTCATTTAGTGAAGAATTTAATTTGGAAAAAAGGTACCTTGTAACAGCTTATTTTTGAATGTTTTAAAAACTCGGATGACCTATAGAGAACTCTCGATACATCCCCTGCACATCATGTTTAAATTGGTTTTATGAAGTTACCAAGTTTGTTTTGTTTAGATACGTGTATCAAACTGGAACTTTTTTCAACTGTAAATATATGGTTTTGTTAAATAAAGTCATGTAAAGTTACCTTAGTCACCTACTGTCATTGTTATTCAGAAATTAAAAATTCAAGTACCTGTCTGTTTCTTCACAGGCTTCTTCAGCAGCTTTTGTCTGTCCAAAAGCAGGACTTTGGGACATTTAAGTGCTGCAGGCAGAGGATTTTCTGGTGATGCTTTCCAAGTTCTCATGTTAAAATACCTCTTATATTAGATGTGACATTTAGAAGATTTGATACTTACGGTGCCCATGGTTTAATCCATTTCATATGCCTTTCTCTGGATTAGGTCTGAGATCTGATAAATTCATTACGAAAAACAGCTGTAAATACATCTTTGTGAGAGGTGCAGAACTCAGAAATGCTTGAATACCTTATCCTGTCTTTGTTTTTAAAGAAGAAATCTTGGTTTATTGCAAGCTTCATAATCTCCAGGCATTTTTGTGCTCAACTTCAGGCAGTATTCTTTTAATTCTTATATAGGCATAACTTCAGAGATTAAAGGGAGAAGGTTCCTGTTGCTGACTTCACTGCAGAGAGGTTAAAGCATCACGTAAAAGCTAGACAAAAGCAGGGGAGAGAAGACAGCACCTGTGCAACAAGAGCATGTGAGGAATGCAGAGACCTAGCTGCCACAGTTTTAGCTTCTCCAGTAAACACGTCTCTCGCTTCTGTGTACTTAACTAACTGCCTGTTGGATTTGCTGGATTGGAACGTAAAATCAGAATTGCTTTAGGTAAGCCCATACCCCTTGATACCGATAGACGTTTGCATTGTATATATCACAGGAGCAGCACACACATGTTCCAAGCAGGCTTGTTTGCACCCTAGATGTTCGCCTTCTCCGGATGTCAGATGTGCAGCAATGAAAAGCATCTAACATTTGCTTTCCCTGCTTCTCCTCCCTCTGTCTACATTTGTTGCTCGACAGTGTTTAAGAAGTTAAAGGAAGGCTTATATCTTAAGCCAAAAGTTGCAAGAAGCCTAAGAATGTTCCTGGCAGGAGTTTGGAAAGAGTCAAAACTTCTCTTTTGGAAATGACTGCTGATCATCCTTATTTATGAAAACAGTGTCGTGGAACACCGGGAGGCTGCTCGACATGTGTGACAGCTGAAAGGTAATGATTTTGGTAGCTCTCTTCTTTTTTAAAGGCAAGCGGGGCAGTTGATCCTCCTCTCCATTTACTGTCCAGCAGCAACAGGCAGAGGCAGATCTACTGGTATTTTGTGAAAGTTCTTGAGTATGAGTTGTGCAATGCCTCTTGATGAATAGTGTGTTTGAGCTACTGAGGATAGAGAGCATTTCAGCTGTTTGCAGACCAGGAGCCTGCGCCGTTCCACTGTCCTTACGCAATAGCTCTGCGGAACGCTAAAGACCTTAGAAGAACGTAACCGAATTGCTGCTGCATGACTGCAGCAACAGTAAGAAAATTTTGATCTGTCACTTGACCGTGACAAAAGAACTAGGTTTAAACCTTCAACACTGTAATAAGCCCCTTAATTTTTGTCTTTTAAATCTCCAGGCAATTCAGAAAGCCTAGTTGAGAGATGGTTTAAAAGAGAAAGGTGTGACCCATTCCTAGAAACGTCTTTGTCGGTTTACCTTTTATCCCCATCTAAGTGCCTTCAGTGACTTGTGTACTTTGTTTAAATCCATATGCAGCTTATGTCGGAACTAGAACCAGCAGCTCAAATACAGCTCGGCAGTACTGGTGCTGCAGGGTGTAATTCCAGTCTGTGGTGGAAAACCAAGTCTCCATTCTACCACTGAGTTGTGGCTTCTTACCTGCAAAATTCACAGCTGGTGAACACTAAAATCTGTGCCTTTAATACCCAGCACTACTAAAAATGGGACTGAAGATTGCTGGTCAAGCTAAGCAAACTAGTGGTATCACACATCGAAATCACCAATTACCTAGGTAGGACTGGTGCAGTAATTGGGCACCTCAGCTAGTGATGGCCTGCAAGGAGCCTACTGAAGTCGCGATTCCATCAGCAGTGAGAACGTAGGATATCAGAACTCCAGCAGTTTACTGGCCTAAGATGTTTGTATATTCTTGACATCCATCCTGTGTCTTAAATCAACAATAATGCTACAAGAGCTGCGGGAGGTAGACCAGTCCCAGTTTGTCACAGGAGTGTGAGTTTGAAGAACATACCCCTTTGAAAGGGGAAGCTGCTTCCTGTAGCTGAAGCTCTGTGAGCTGTACAGTCATAAATGTGTACGTGTTTGTCGCTCCCTCCCCTTCAGTCTGTCCTTCTGCAGTTCTGATGCACTGAGCAGTGCAGAGGGGACAGAAACAGGGGTGGGCTTACGCTGCTCTACCTCTTCACTCACCATGAGTGAGGAGGACACAGCTGAGTAACCCCGAAAACTGCGAAAGCTGAAAGGCCAAAAGAATTCAGAGCTCTAGTTTTGAGTGGTAAGATTTATGTCTATATTTATACTATGAAAACAGTTCTTAAATAAACTTTGTGTGCCACCAAGGCAAACTTGGCAGGCAAATATACTTACAGAATGGGCAAGTGATTTAGTTCTTCTGTAGTATATTGGCCATATGCCCATCATGTTGGGCATTGACAAGGAGCTTCTCTCCGACTCAGCCTCGCCTATAGAAACTCCCCCTTACGATGGCCCAGAAGGCAGGTACATCTGTTGTGCAGATGAAGTCGATGCCGAATTATAAAATCCACGCAGAGGGTGGCAGGATCAGGAGATGAGTTAGGGTATGGCGAGTGCTCTGCTTAAACAGGATTGCCGTGGCCCTAAAGGACTGAATGCTAGCGTGGTTTTCTAGGAGTGTAGATGTGTGGCTGATGTTCTTTTTGTTTAAGACAGGCATGGGTATGGTTTCATTCAGAATGAGTGACTACTGTGATCACTTCACTGAATGCTTAACAGCGACATGTCACGTGGAAAAGGCTTTGTCAGGAGTGCGCTTGTGAGGTATTCCCCAAGACTTACAAAAAGCAGCATGTTAAAAACGAGAATTACAGAAAACTCATTTGTTTATTTCTTTTCATGTCTTTTCATGCTTTCTTTTGTTCAGTTATCTTGGGCAAGTAAAGAGGAGTTGGCTGCTTGGATTTTTTTCTGAATTCGCCTACAGGTAAGGATCAGATCAGCATGGTGATGTTTCAGTGCTTCCAGTCGCTGATTTAGCAGCTCCAAGGTATCCACCTTCTCCTCAAAGTCACGCAGCAACATCTCATTTCCAAGCAGCCCGCATTTATGCTGCAATTCCAAATTGTTTTTCCGCAGTCTGTCCCTGGCCTGTTTTTTTGTGATCAGCATGTCTCTCTTCTGTGACAAGGCGCTCTCGATGTCCATCAGTTTGGCCTTTCTGCCTTGATTTTCTGCTTCCACGAACTGCAGTTTTTCCCTGAAGTGGCTGAGCGTGTGCACTGTGTTCGATACCTTCTTTCTGAGCTTCAGGATTTCATCGCTGAGGTTGTCAAGCTTTTCGCTGTGTTTCTGATTCTCTTTCTTCATGCGCTCAAAGTCCATAAAGCACTGATGTTCTACCAGCTCGCTCTGAGCCTTCAAGCTGCTTTCAAGAGCTTTGATTTCATGCGTCAGCTTGATGTTTTCCACACGGGCCTAGAGGAGTGGGAATAAAAGAAGAATTACTCTTGTTTCATCAGCCCTTGCCTTGCCAGGGAAGTAGTGCTTCTGTTTAAGTCACGACAGTAATGAAGAGGGAGAAAAGCTCAGCACATCTGTTGACAGCGAGCGGTGGATGGTGGTGGAAGTACCCCAGCTGTAAGAACGGGAAAACGCTGCCCTTTTCAGAAACCTTTCTGGCAAGAGGAGAGAGAGAGGAGACAGACGAGAGCGGTGCAGATGTGGTGCTCGGGGCCATGGGTGAGTGGTGGACCTGGCAGCACTAGACTAACGCTTGGCCTGGATCACCTTAAAGGCCTTTTCCAACCTAAAGGCTTTGCAGAGTCCCTGATAAGGCGGCAGCCGCAGCTCCCGCCAGGGCCGGAGCCTCACCTTGCGCACTTGCTCCTCTTTGTCCCTTTCCCGGGCCTGGATGTGGGCCACCGCCTTCGCCGCTGCCTCCTTGCTGCCCAGCCGCCGGCCCAGGCTGAAGACGGTCACCGCTGCCTTGTGGGCCTGGAAGGCGGCCCACTCGGCCTGGGCACGGGCCTGCCGCTCCTCGTTGGCCCGCTGCCGGGCCGCCAGCCGCTCCTGGAAGGCAGCGGCCTCCCGCTCCCGCTGCTCGCTCAGCTCCCGCAGCTGCTGCAGGTGCTGGGCGTACAGCTGCGGCCCGGCCGCGCACCGCTCCGCCGGCCGCTCCTCGCCCCGTCGCAGCCGCAACAGCTGGCCCAGCCGCAGCTGCAGGCGGGCTATGGCCTGCCGGAGCCGCTCCCGCTCGCGCGCCAGCCCGCGGTGCTGCTCCAGCAGCGCCGCCCGCTCCTGCCGCTCCTCCTCGCCCTCATCGGCCACGTCCTGTTCCTCCGCCGCACCGTCCCTGCGGCTCGCCGCCTCCTCCCCGGCGCTGCCGGCGGCTGGCGCGGCCGCCGAGGGACACGGCTCCGGGCGCCCCGGCTGCGGCAGCCCCGCCGCGGCCTCCGGCTCCGGTGGTTCTTCGGGCCCCGGCGGCTCCGCCTCCCCCAGCCACAGCTTCTCTGGCTCCTCCGGTTCCGCGGGCTCGCTGGGCACCTCGGGCCCCGGCGGCTCCGTCTCCCCCAGCCTCAGCTTCTCTGGCTCCTCCGGTTCCGCGGCCCCGCTGGGCACCTCAGGCTCCGGCGACTCCCCTGGGGCAGCCGGGCTCAGCTCCCCCTGCTGCGCCGGCCCCTCGGGGCGCTCCAGCTCCGCCCGTCCCGCTGCCGCCTCCATGGCCGGGCTGCACGGCGCTCCGCTCCGCTTCCCCCGTTGCCCGGGCAACGGGATGCGGCTCCGCTGGCCGGCGCGCGGCCCCGCCCCGCCCTCTCCCCGTGGCACCGGCTTGGCCGCGCCCCCCGCACCTCGGGCTACCACTCGGCGACGGGGTCGCTCGGGGTCGCCTCTCCGATTGGCCGCGGCGGCGGAAGATGGGTGCCGCTCGGCCAATCCTAGCCGTCCGTTCCCTTTGAGATCCCCCGCGCCCAGGCGCGGCGGCACCGTTGGCCGGAGGTGGGAGAGGAGAGCTAAACCTTCCGCGTCTATTGGCCGTCCGCCGCGGGGCTCCGCCCACGGGGCGCGCTGCCATTGGCGGTGCCGGCGCGGGGGCGTGTCGGCGCGTGCGCGCGGCCGGGCGGGGTAAGATGGCGGAACTGGGGAAGAAGTACTGCGTGTACTGCCTGGCCGAGGTGAGCTCCCTGCGCTTCCGCTGCACCGAGTGCGCCGACATCGAGCTCTGCCCCGACTGCTTCTCGGCGGGCGCCGAGATCGGCCCGCACCGCCGATGGCACGGCTACCAGCTGGTCGACGGCGGCCGCTTCACCCTCTGGGGCGCCGAGGCCGAGGGCGGCTGGAGCAGCCGGGAGGAGCAGCTGCTGCTGGACGCCATCGAGCAGTTCGGCTTCGGCAACTGGGTAAGGGCCGCGGCGGGCGCGTGGGGCAGCGGGTCGCCGGCCGGAGGGAAGCCCGGGCCGGCCGCGGGCCCGGCAGCAGCGGGGGGACGAGCGCCGTCCTGACGGGAGGCCCCGCCGTCACGGCCCGCTCCGCCGCGGGGACGCCGGCCCCTGGCCGGGCTGCCCGCCTCTCGGCCTTCCGCGCGCCGGCCGCGGGAGAAACGCCGGCCCGAGGCGCTCCAGCCTCCCCGGGCCCGCCGGGCCCTGGCGTTCCCGCAGGTGCGCTCCCCAGCCCCTGCCGGGCTGTAGCCGTCTTGCCACCTCTTCTCCCTCAGCACCTCCCCCCTGTAAACCTGCCGCCTGCCTTCCGCGTCAGGCTCGGGGTTTCAAAACAGCAGTGAAAAGCGTCATGATGTGAGTCGTTATTGTTACTTGGCGATGACTGAGGAGGCCGAGGGGGGATCTTATCAATACCTGAAGGGTGGGGGTCAGGGGGAGGGGGCCAGGCTCTTCTCAGTGCTGTCCGGTGACAGGACTAGGGGCAATGGCCATAAACTGGAAAACAGAAGGTTCAAACTGAACATGAGGAAACCATTCTTCCCTGTGAGGGTGCCAGAGCACTGGGACAGGCTGCCCAGGGAGGTGGTGGAGTCTCCTTCCCTGGAGACTTTCCAAAGCTGCCCGGATTGGTTCCTGTGTGATCTGCTCTGGGTGATCCTGCTCTGGCAGGGGGGTTGGACTAGATGGTCTCTAGAGGTCCCTTCCAACCCTGCACACTCTGTGACTGTGATTTCCTTCGTTGAACGTGAAGGCTTTTGCAAAATGTTAAAGCTTACGACCACTGTAGCTTGTTTTCGTTCTTCAGTGACTAGAGTCAGCACTGTCACGCTTGGCCTTTATTTCTGCATTGCTCTGCCAGTACTTCAGCAATGCAGTATAAACCAGCAAAATCCAAGCGACATCGTGATCTCGGTGCTGGTTTGGGACTTGGAAAGCTTCCCCGGGGGTGGCAAGCGGACTTTTTGAGAGCGCGATGGATGCTCAGGAACCACCATGTGGCTCCATCCCGCATCTCGCTGCTGTTCCTGTAGCTAGAGGAGCTGGCGCAGCTTGCCTTAGTGACGTTTCTGGGGTTGCTGCCGTGGCTTACGTCCCTCTGTGCGCTTGTAAATACTTGCCTGGACCTAAAACCGTGGTTCTGATGGCAAGGTGGCTGATTTCAGTGCTGCGAGAGAAGTTTAGGTCAGTCGGCCTTTAACGAGCAGGGAAGAAGTAGCCCTGCTCTTACCTGAGTGCACGTTACGCTGGCGATGTACTGGGAACCGCTTTGTCACTCCTCCTTATTCTCCGTTTAGGAGGACATGGCTGCTCACGTGGGAGCATCCCGAACGCCTCAGGAGGTGATGGAACACTACGTGAGCATGTATATCCACGGCAACCTGGGGAAAGCCTGCATCCCTGACACTATTCCCAACAGAGTAACGGATCACACGTGTCCCAGCGGCGGCCCGCTTTCTCCCAGCTTGACCACGCCGCTCCCGCCGCTGGACATATCGGTGGCCGAGCAGCAGCAGCTGGGATACATGCCGCTGCGGGATGACTACGAGATCGAATACGACCAGGACGCGGAGACTCTGATCAGCGGCCTTTCGGTGAACTACGACGACGACGACGTGGAAATAGAATTAAAAAGGGCTCACGTAGACATGTACGTAAGGAAGCTCAAGGAGCGGCAGCGGCGGAAGAACATTGCGCGAGACTATAACTTGGTGCCGGCCTTTCTGGGGAAGGATAAAAAGGAGAAGGAGAAAGCTCCCAAACGGAAGATCACCAAAGAAGAGAAGGAGTTGAGGCTGAAACTGAGGCCTCTGTACCAGTTCATGTCTTGTAAGGAGTTTGAAGACTTCTTTGAGAACATGCACAAGGAGAGGATACTCCGAGCAAAGATTCGGGAGCTGCAGCGGTACCGTCGAAACGGAATCACCAAAATGGAAGAGTCGGCAGAATACGAGGCGGCCAGGCATAAACGGGAAAAGAGGAAGGAGAACAAAAACATAGCCAGTTCCAAGCGAGGGAAGGAAGACGGTAAAGAAGGTGAATTTGCTGCTATTGAAAACCTGCCTGGCTTTGAACTCTTGTCGGACAGGGAAAAGGTGCTCTGCAGCTCTCTGAACTTGAGTCCTGCGCGTTACGTGACTGTAAAGACTATCATCATTAAAGACCATCTCCAAAAAAGACAGGGAATTCCTTCCAAGAGTCGCCTTCCCAGTTACTTAGATAAGGTACTGAAGAAAAGGATTTTAAACTTTCTAACAGAAAGCGGTTGGATATCCAGGGATGCTTCATGAAACTCAGCTGAGCTGAAAAGACCCAGCAGAGGCCCATCACAGCCTCAAGGACTCCGTTGGTTTTTTCCTTCCCTCCCCAAAAATACAGAAATTATGTCACTTAAAAAAGAAGCAAATGCCTAAAGCCCCACGGTATTCGTGATCCATGGTTCAAAGAGACCTTTGCTTTGGATCATGGAAAATACTTCACGGTGAAACTGCTACATCGGATTTCACTGCTTTTGGTACATTTACAGGGACAGATTTCTCCCACGTGAAATTGCTCATAGTCCCAGAGTACTTCACTCCGTACTGCTGGACAGATGAGTATCAGTGTAATCCTTGCTTTTCGTTGAAGGTGGGAGACGGTTTCTTTCGCTGGAAACTTTCTTCTCCCTTTGCTTTTTGGCGTCACGCTGGCAGCAAAGCGAAGCTTACCAAAGTCCTGAGCTCAGGAGCAGGGTCAGCGGGGATTTTTGTGACCGCTGCTGAGCTTCCAGGACGTTCTCCTTAGTAACTACAGCCCAGGTGCTGGGAGAGCAGGGTGACAGTTTCTGCGGAGAATATGGCAGGGATGGGCCACGACAGGGAGCGGAAGGAAAGAAACGGGGCGGGGGGAGGTGCCTTCAGGTACTTGTGCTGTGGGAAGGGTTCTCCAAGAGCTGCCTTCACACCCAGCTGATCCAAAGTGTCGGTGTTGTTGCTGAAACAGACCCCGCTGAACCTCTGAGGTTAACTAGTGGCAGGATTCGATGTTAAGTAATGAGTAGTTGCTGCAGCATGCAGCAGTGGAGTCGCTCTGCTCCCGGGCAGGGGTCGGCGCTACTGTGAAGCGGCTGATCTGGGCCAGGAAGGGGGTTTGGGCAAACAGGCAGCGAGTTGTTTTGCAGCGGCCGAGAGCCTCAGGCAGCAAAACTGCAGGTTCCTGGTGCTGGGGGAGCCTGCTCCTCTGAGCCGGTGTGGGCTGAGGAGGTGTAGCTGCCTCCTCCCGCGTTTGGTTGGGAGGGACAGGGAAAAGGAGCGAGATTCTCAGAGGGAGAGCGATCGGGAAGATTGGGTTTTAAAAACGAGAAGCGACACAGGTCAGCTCAACGCACAACTCCCGCGCTCCTGAATCGCGGAGCCGTGGTCAAGCCATTAACAGGGTTCTAATTGCACATGCCTTGAAACGTACAGAACTAAACGTGTTGGAATGCCGGACACAGCAGGCGAAGCGTGACCGCAGCCCGCTGCGGCGTGAACAGCGCACCTCGAGGGGCCACTGTCACCACCGACCAGTCTGAGCCGGGCGCTGGCGATGTTACAGCGTGGCACCGTAACGCCAGATCTGCAGTGCTGCTCCCGTGAGGGAGGGGTGGTGAAGGAGGACTAGGAAAGGATTTTTCTGCTTGTTTCATCCTTAAATACCATCCGTGCTGGTATTTAACCAAATGAATAATAATAAATAAGTTGAAAAACGGTGGTCGCCACGAGGAAGACGGCGCAGCGTTACTTGTGCCTAAGCCTCCCTACCGGTCGTGTCCGGAGGAGGAAGCCGTGACCTGAGGCCAGTTGGGCAGGTCTGGAGTGCAGGTGTGCCAAAACAGGGAACTCGCCTGGCTTCAGAATGAGCGCGAGCACTGGAAACCTCATCGTGGGCTGATGCTTTGGGCTGTAGTCAGTGAGGATACCACCCAATCTTAAACCAGTATGAGATCCGCGAGGTGGCAGAGGTGTACCGACCGGAACCGGGTTTTAGTTAATATATCCCGCACTACCCAACCAGTGTTACCAGGGGGTTCAGAGCAAGGGGGGGTGCAACGCAAAGCCAGCATTTCTAAGGAAGACAAAACCAAAACGCTAGTGCCTTTTTCTTTTGAGCTTGTGATGTTACGTCCCTTCCAAACAGGTAAGGGCTATGTCCTCTTGGATGTAATACTTCGTTTGGCTTACCTGTACGTGGCTTCTTGTGGAACACTTGAGACCCGGCTGTGTCTCCTTGGCAGCAGCGGAACCAACTGCAGCGTGCCAAGTAGCTTTCAGACCCGCGTCCACCCCGTAGGCATGTACGCACAGCGCACAAGTTCATGAGACGTCAGCCCTTGGTTCTGTTCCCTGTCCTACGCCTGCGGAAAGGGAGCTCGGCCTTTCTTTCTAGTATTCTAGTTATGCAATTTGGTTCTTCCTGTAACTCGTTCTCTAAATGCCATAACGTATCGTTTCCAATCGTGTTCTGGAGCTTCAACTCCACACGGAGCTGGGAGTCTAAAAATACTAGTTTTGTTTTCTCCAATCTGTGATTATTTTTTTTTTCCTTTCTACACCGTTTTGGCACACCTGAGTCTAACTGAAGCAATAGTTTAAAGCCCATCTGAACAATAACTTAAAAAAATAAATCTAGGCACCAATGAGTCATTTAAATGTTGAATTCTGCATTTACACTTTGTAGTTTCTTATTTCCTCAGCCCCTCCAAAATGTTTCTTTGGTGCTAGGCATAACTTATTGAACATCAAAATGAATGTAAAATAAAGTATTTTTAATGTATGAAATATGGATATCAATATTTATTTTATACTTGCAAGCAAATTCAAGGTGGTAAATGTTTGCTTTAGCAAATACCAGTCCCTTGGAAAGGGCTTCCCTAGAAGCAATGTCTCATTGTCAGCTATGCTTTTCATTAAGGTGACTTGCACTAGAGGATGCTGCTGTTCCATATTGTCACATGGAACGGATTTAGTCTAAGCATTCCTTTGTTATGAGCTGCTGTTTGTTTGTTTGTTTGTTTGTTTTTTACCTTGCGATGTGGTTATGTTAATGCACCAGCTTACCAGAGCTACGCTGCTTCTCTTCTGTGGTGAAGGGGCTGAGAAGAAACACGGCAAAGAGCTCTTCAAAACCTGTATCTTGTGTTGATCTGGAAGTGCTTCCTGTACTGTACAAATAACCCAGCCTTCATGTTGCTAATGAAAAGGTGTTTTATATGCTTCATGCTCTTGACTTTTCTAATTAAAGACATTACTAATGACAGTCCCTGTCCTAACAGCGTTGACGTAAGCCTATGGAAAGAGTGACGCTCCACACGCTGTTCAAAATCCTCAGCTCCTGACAGCGGTGGCAATAGGTCCGTGTTAATGCTGTATGTTTACTGCCATCAGTCCAGTCCCAGCCCTGTTTTACAGTACCGTTTGCTCACAAGGTGACAAGGGAGCATTACTCTCCACTCTGCGCGTACTACCCAGGGCAGGGGGGCTTGTTACAGCGTGTGCTGGATCCAGACCTTCCTGCCCTACGTTTGCTGCCGTCCCAGCAAGCGTTAGGAACTGCGTTAGCAGGTTTGCGTTGAGTCTTTGAGCACGAACCGCGTTGTAAATCACACAAACTTAGCACTCTGACGTTTTTCTCTCGTGCAGCAGCTGCATCAACTTTGCCTCTGTAACAGGCTTGATTAGCCTTTTGGTTTACTATCTCTTCTTGCAAAATGTTTTTTGCATGTGCCCCAGTTGCCCTTAAGCGCTGACCCATTAAATACTGTGAAGGAAGGTACCTGATGAGCGCGTTCAGCTCGTCGGCTCCTTCCTCAGAGGGAACGATGCACTCAGTGGAGCAGTGTACTGGTGGAGCTGCGCCAGACACGCCAATGCCTGCGCTGAAATCATGTAAAGCCTAACTGATGTCGTGCACACTCAGCATTTTACTAGGTTTTTGCATTGTATATTGGTAAATAAACTTGTATTAAAGTTTCTTTCCATTACAGTGATTTAATGGCGACACACCTTGCGGAATGAGGGAAATGGCTCAAGCCTTGGCAGTGATAACAAATGGAGATGCCATTCAGCTGAACGGTGATGGGCGGAGCAGAGGTCGTTATGAAAAGGCAAAACCAGAGATACCCGTGGTAACTTTGCTGGCTGCTCTTAAGCTGAAATTCAGAACCACCTCCCTCCGTTCCTTGCGTTCTTCAGCGGGGCTTACTGTTGTGGGGCAGAGTGCACGGGTGCTTTGAGCTGGGAGTGAAGAGAGAAGCTTCCTGTGCTGAAAGCTGCTCTGGAAGGGCAGGCCAAGGAAGAGGAACCCTTAAATGAGATAGTTATGAGCTTTAAAGGTACTAGTTTGAGTCTTGTGCTGAACATTTAACAGTAACTTGTGTTTAAGAACACCCCGAATGAAGTAAATAGCCCCAAAAAGGCAAGTTGTGTGAGGTACGGGGAAGCTCATCAACAAAATCTTGGGCTGCTAGGGCAGAAGCTGTCCCTTCGTTTTAAATGCCCTACTGGAAGAAGTTCTGTACTAATGAAGTGATTAGATTTAGTTTGGATACACGGGGGTTGGGAGGGAGCAGAACACGTGAGTGTTCTTAAACGGTATCCAAGTCGAGCCCAGTCCCTGTCGACTGAGCACAGGTTCCAATCAAAGCACAACAACCGCGTTTCTTCAGTCCTCCTTCCCACAGCCACCACGCGCTTGGACGCAGATGGAAGTTACTTCCAAATTCAACTGAAGTATATGGAATCCCCTGTAGTTTTACACCCAGTCTTTGCGTTTTGATCCCTGTACTTGATTAGTTTAAAGAAAATGAACGCTGTAGTTGTCTTTTCACACGCACCAAAAATTACCCTCCCTCCCCTGCCCAGTCAGAGTACCGATTTTCTTTCTTAGACTTGAGAAGGAATGAATGGATCCTTAAACATGCCCAACACCCAAACAGTAGTACGCGCTGATGTTGTTGCTAGTTAATTGTCTGATCCCCATGAGACAAACCAGCACTGCAGAAAATGGCTTAAAGAACCAGTAATCACTCCTCCCCAGGAGCAGGCCTAGTGTTCAGTAAGCTGTTGGCCACTCTGCCTCTGAACCAAGAAAAAACACTCAGTACCTGACCTTAAGGTAAGCAGCGCCTTAATCCACCACAGCCAGAAACAAGGGTGAAAAACTCACTGTACTTACTGTTCACCAGGTCCTACCAACACGCCTACGTTTGAAGTCTGTCCTGCGTGACGTGGCTTTGGGGGCAGAGAGGCCAGGTCCTTTGTCAGGTGTGTAATTTGCCGAGTGCCGTCCGCTCCTATCCGGGTGACCAGACAAAGGCAGGGCAAAGCATTCAGCGAACCCCGAACGGCGTTTCAGCCCGCGTCGGCAGGACTGGGAGCAGCAGGTGAGAGCCGCGTGCGGGAGTTCTGGTGCAACTCAAGATCCAAGCAGAATAAATGCGAGAAATGAAGATGAAACCAAGTTCACATTTTTGTTTGAGCCACTTATGTGCAATTATTTATGTAATTCTAAAAGACAGCGTGTATCAAACTCTCAGCTACTCGCTTCTTCGGGTATTCTGGCTTTCAGCAGGGTTGTAGCTTCAGTTTGCATAACAAACTGATCGTAAAGCTGGGAAGTTACAAGACTATCAAAATTGTTTAAACCAATTTATACAATATTAAGTTAAAAATCCAGAGATAGGATAAATTCTGTTGGTTCTTCAATGCCATACAAGTATTGGATGGTTTTCTTGAGTCAGCGTTGCCACGGAACAAAAAGGGCTGAACAATTACGAGAGATGTCTGCTCTCCACTGCATTTATTTACAGGTGATTCACAAAGGGTCCGATTTCAGTTGTTCAGACATTACTGAATAGCCAAAAAAAGGGCATTTATGTGTAAAAGCTGATGGACACGTGCAGAAAGCAGGTTATTTGTACTACTTCACCCACTTCTGCAATGTTAGGTTCTACAAAACAAAAGGGAGAGTTTGACCCACTATCTGGATTTTCAACCTACACATAAACATGATAAAAATTCCCGTGAGCGTTTCAGTCCTTTCTATTTCATGCACCTTCGGTAGCAACAGGTGTAAAACCGTTACCTAATCCAAAGCGTTCGAGGGCTTAACGGCTCTTGTATTTCACACTTAAGGAGAGACCTTACGGAACAGTGACGCTGAAGGCCACTAAGCAGGAGAATTTCATCTGTGGCTTCCTTTTTGTTGGGAGACCTCGACCAATTCATTTAAACCTCTCGGGGGGCAGGGGAAGGAGGAAAGCAGAGTGTAAGAGAAAAAAACCATCCAGCTGTTTAATAGTTGTATGGCATTTTAAATTCTCAGATTAAGCAGCTAAGCGTCTTTCACGACACCCACCAAGGCAGGCCGCAGCGTACGCCCATGCAGCTTATAGCCAATCTTGGATACTAATGCAATGGTGCCAGGCTCCTTCCCTTCCATGGGAGCATGGAACAGTGCTTCGTGTTCATAGGGATCGAACTTGGCTCCGACAGGATTCAGTCTGAGCAGGCCATGTTTTTTAAACACTTTTTGAATCTGTACTTCTGTCATAACAAGACCTTCATATAAGCTCTTCAGGTGAGGATTTTCATCTTTGATTTCTTCTTTTGGAACGCTTTCTGTTGCTTTCTCCAAAATGTCTGCAACTTCCAGTAAGTCCTTACAGAAGCTCTGAATCCCTAAAAAGAAAGAAAAGTGAAGGGACTAGGATTAGTCCACTGAGGGAAACAAATGTTAAAAAACCACAACACGACCCCAAATCCTACAGCAACAACCTGTATTCTAGACTTTTAACAAGATACGTGGCACTAAACCCCTGGGGTAAAATGCCCTTCCCAATTTTACCTGATGATCCGGAACTGTTACAGATGATACCTTGAAATCTACACCACCTCCTCTAAACTATGGAAAAATGTATTTCAGCTTAATACTTGAAAGAGCTAAAGCTATGCCAACGGCCTGACATTAACAGCTGGAATTCTAGGTGAAGTTACATTAGGACATCTGAAGGCTTTGGTAATTTCCTCGCGTCTCTCTCTTCCCGGGGTTCACCTCAAGCTCAAAGCATTATGTTGCCCTGTTCCTACCCTTTAACCTGATGTGCAAAAAGTATCTGGTAAAAAAAGACAACCAACCAAAGAGCGTGTGGTCAGACTGATAAGGAGTCAGGCAGATGAATGGGGATTCTGCTTTGAATGAGAAGTCGTCACACCTCTCCCTCCTGCTACAAACCGCTTCGACAGTGTGAGAAGCGGTGCCTTGCACAGGCCGAGCAACTCCTGCGCTGACAACAGTCTGTGTCCTGAAGCTGTTCTCTGGACTAACCTCACTTAAGCGTAAGCTGTCTCTCAGAATGATGAGAGATCACAACGGTTCAGCACAGTAACACATTTCTACATAGAGGTAAGCCAATGCCACACTGCCCTGCATTGTGGTAGCCTGGTCTCTTTTTTATTGTAGCTCCAGCCAGCCCCTTTTTAACTCTACCTCACACCGTACATTTCTTCTTCCTTACCAAGAAGTGCTACGAGCATGACGAGAGGACGAGTCTTTGGTTTACAGAAAAAGAACTATGGAAGCACCTCGCAGGACCTACAGGGATCGGCGAGTTCTCAGGAAAGAGTCGCTTGACCAACTGCACAACTCTGCAGGGACTTGAGCTCTTTACAGAAAAGTAACTAAGGGTGTACAAGTTGTTCCACAATAAGAACAAATGCATCAAGGTTTTAAATTAAAATTGAAACTGTGATTAGGGCTGAAGTGTCCCAAACATAGGTTAACCAGTTCTCTGGTGATCTGGATCAAACCAAATAACCAAACTCTCCAGAGGGTGGTTTCTTCTGTTGTGGGGTGTTGGGGTTTTTTTGGGGTGTATTTTTGTGTAAGTTCCCTCTGCAGGTATCTGTGACTGCATCTCTGTGAATTTATGCAGGTCTCAGAAATTAATTTCTCTTCCTTCAACAGCAAAAGCAGTCATATACGAATGCTAAAACTTACAATAACGCAGATTTAGTTTTCCTGAGAAATCTTATTTGAGTACCTATTTCTGCTGTAGCATCTCTGAGCTCAGCCATGACTCCGAGTCCTTCTGCACTAAGCAGCATATTAGTGAAACAATGCTTACTGAAAATCAGCTTCAGGATGAAGCATCCAAACATCCGTGAAAACAGTGTAAGAACACTACGTAACAGAGAAACACTTTTTCTTACAGCTTACGTTAACTGAAGACCTTGTATTCAGGACTTAAAACTTCTGTATTCAGAACTGGACTGTCCAGCTGCGTATAGTGTGTGGCAAAAAGGGCAACGCATTTTTCACGCCGGAGTGGCAAACACTAAGATGATACAGCACTGTTCTTCTGCAGTATCTGCGTACAATTCCTGGTTTACAGATCTGCGTTTCAACTGTTGAAAAGCTAAACTAGATGTCAGCAGCCTGGCTCTTGAAGAAAGATGTGTTTCTAGCACCCCTCCTAGCCAGTGACTGTACCTTCTCACCACTGAATGCATTACTTCTGTCTGAAAGCTATGGCCTTCAACGGGACAGAGAAGTTATTCAAATATAAAAGGCAAAAAAGAGCCACCCAAAAAACCCAAATCCGAGAGAAACAACAAAAACAAGAAAAAAAAAACCAAACCAGAAGGAAAGCTGGTATTCCATGCTCCTGGTTTAGTTCTCTGCAGTCAGTTCTGAGACCAAAGTGCGTGAAAAAGGCAGACTTCAGGCTGCAAACCTTCTTGAGAAATCTGCTAGTGCAATACATACTGTAGGAGATCAGACACCACATTTAAAGAAAATCCCAAGTTGTTGCCTGCAGCAGTTTAAGTCTTGCCCTTGTCTAGCGAGGTGACTGAGATTCTGACGTGAAGTGAGGAACCGTCCAAACCCCTCTGCCTCAAATATGCCTCTTTAACCAAGTAGTCAGAATCACTGGAAAGTACAACTGGTCAAAACTGCGGGCCAGTCAGCTCAATCTCCCAGGCTTGGCATTTCATGAGAGTATTCCTTGGTCTAGTATTCCTAGTTGTGGATGCCCCATCCCTGGGAGTGTTCAAGGCCAGGCTGGACGAGGCTTTGAGCAACCTGGTCTAGTGGAGGGTGTCCCTGCCCATGGCAGGGGGGTTGGAACTAGATGGTCTTTAAGGTCCCTTCCAACCCAAACCTTTCTGTGGTTCTATGATGATTCTATGATTCTTACAAGTATATACAAAAAGAGCTCACACTGACCGTATAACTTTGCCTCTTCTACCAGTTTCTGGCTTCTTTGCCTCACGTTTTCTGCATCTGCCAAGGCACGCTTGTACTTGTCCTGAAGAAGAAAAACCAGTACAGAAAAGATGTCATTCCTGGTGGTTGGGTAGTTGACGATAATTCAAAACAGCACAGTCAGTATAAACCAGCATTTTTAGCAGCTACATAGCCTAAACCCACCATCTAAAGAGTAATCTGGAGACAGTATGTCCATTATTACAACAGCCTTCCTACCCAGGCAGACGTTGCTTTCCTGCATTGCAGACAGAAGCGAGGGAAAGGAAGTAAGGTGGGTTTCCAGACTCTCAGTACTTGTCAACAGAGTAGCTGGAAGAAGCTTTTAACTCTGCGGACGTATCACGTTTCATGAACCAAAGATTTCTGCTTTTTCTGATGCATCATAACATACTCTGACACCATGGCAAACAAGACCCAACCCAGCCGTGACTTTCAAACCATCTCTCCCCTCTCCATACATACCACAGTGTCTTCCATTTTTTTCAAGCTTTACAAACTATGGAGCCTAACTCCTCTGTTGTTCAGGTGAAGTTTTGGGCTGATCCTAGCAAGATGGCCATCCTAGCAGATGTACTAAGAATGAAATTCAAAGAACTTGGGCATTTCCTAAAAGTGCTTCATCACCTAACCCAGAACTCCCCGTTGGGCTGCCTCTCTCAATATGCCAGTAAAGAATCTCAAAACAGAACAAAAATGGTCAACGGGTTGACTGAAGAGTGGTGTTAGCAAATGCTGTCAACAGAGATGTTAAATGACATCTCAGCTTTGTCCTTCAGTGCTCTGGGAAGGGCAACAGAAATGAAACTCTGTCCACTTATGATCCATAGCTGCTTCTACAGAAGGTTCTGGGCTACCTCTCCAAGTCTCAGATGCTCTAAAAAGGCATTTTATATAAAGCACTAATCCAGAAAAGCAACACCTTTGTTTAATCCACACCCCTCGGGGCATTCTTCACTCTCTGCTGACGTCACTCAGGGGACAGAATGCAAGATACATTAGGCCAGACTGAGGGAACGTGACAGTTCAGCCTTGCGTTTGAAGGGCTCTCCAACAGAGAGGGTTTGAAACGCCCACTTCCTAAGCACCTAAGAAGTACACTATCCTACGAACTTAAGCATCATTAATCCTGACCTTTGGAAAAGTCAGCCACTGTTTTCAGAAAGCCTACTCTTAGCGCACACAAACAAACCAAAGACACTCAAACCTTTCAATGCGCTCCCCAAAATTTCTCAACTGAGCATGACCTAAATTAACTGAAGTCAGCAAAACTAAGTAAAAAATTTTCAGACTGGCAGAGGTCCTATTCCCATCCAGAAATTGGAATTAAACTATCCAAAATCTTAATTTAGGATCAGGGAAGCATCTCAGGTCTTGCACTACATCTACTCTTAAGTAGAATTTGTCAAATTGCAGGTTTTCATTCAACAGCTACAGAGCGGTCACACAACTGTTCCCAGACTGCGTGCCGAGAACCTGTAATGAATGCTCTTGGGTATGTATGTGCTTTGCAAAGGATGCAACCTGATGGCCCAAAGCCACTTACAGTAACTTCCTTTAGTTGTTCTTCCAGTTTGACCTTTTCTTCAGTTAAATTTTTTTCAGTAGAGCTGGGTTCAACCTTCTGTTCATTCTGGCTCTGACTCTGGTCCTCTTCCAAGTTCTGGCCAGTACTTTTCTGTTGTGTCGCTACACAAAGCGGCCGTGGAGAAGTCCTAAGGCAAAAACACGTGGATGATGTTAATCAGTTCCTTACTTGGTAAGGTATTAGCGTTTTCTGGACATAGTGGGCACTTCACATGGCAATGTCTACACAACTCTCACATTAAAGCCCAAATTAACGCAACCATTCTAGGTCTATGCAATCGGTTTGCAGCACCTTTCATCAGAAATCGCTGAACTTAGCTCACCCAAACCGCTGCAAAAAGTAACTTTGCATCGCGACAACCACAGGGCAGCCGCTTGGAAGTGTCCATCACGGTAAGTTTATAAAGTCGTAGCGCTTCTAAGGGAAATACGAGCCGTTCTTCAGCACAGTCCTCTACAGGAAGCACATCTGGTTTATGTGATGCAACCACCTGCAAGAGCCTCCCAGAAGACGCACCAAGGGTAACTGTGGTTCGCCGCCGAATGAGAGGGAGCAACGGGACCCGCCTTCTGCGTCCCCGCTGCATCGCAAGGGCCACGCCAAGAACGGGCCGGTCTCCACGAACACGGCTATTTATCCCTTCCGTTCTCAGCCCGAACCGGCCGAGCTACCTGAACAAACCGGCTGGCGGACGGGGCGGTGCCGCGATGGCAGGCCTGTCACGGCTCCGGGTACGGAGGCATTCAGACTCAAGGCCGGGCCCGGAGCGCCCCGCGATGGCCCCGCCAGGCCACGCTCCCGGGGAGAGTAAGGGGCAACCTGGCTCAGGGCATCGGGGGACACCGGGCCGGCGCCGCCCGGTCCCGGCTGCAGGAAGGGGCGCCCGGGCGTAGAGACGGAGGGCCAGGACTCGGGGGGTGAAGCACACCAGCGCGGCGGGCCGGGCCCCGCTCTCCTCCCGGCCGGGAGAGAGCGAGACGGTGAGCGCGGACGCGGAGCCGGACCCGACGCGCCGGACCCAGGCCGGACGGCGCGGCGCGGCGCGACCCTCACCTCAGGGCGAAGCTGAGCAGCGGGTAGCGCGGGCGCAGGGCAGCCCGCACGCACCGTGCCACCGCCGCCATAGCGCCTTCCTGCCCACCGACCGCCTCGGCCCGCCCCCCCGCGGCTCCGCCACACCACCGCCAATCAGCGAGCGGACAGGCTAAGAGTGACGCTGCCAAAGACCAATCCTCAGCGCGCGTGCACGCCGCAGGCCAAGCAGGGGAGGGTGGGGGTGGAGCCTACAGCGCTTCCGGGGCGCCGCGGAGAGCTCACGCGAGGCGCGCTTTCCCCGCCCCCCCGCGTGGCGCAGCGTGACGTGTGGGCGTGGCCTGCGGGAGAGGCGAAGGGGCGGTGCTCGCGCTCCGGGCGCCATTTTGTCCTGTGAGGGCAGCGGGGGGTGGGTTTGTCTCCGCGG
Source organism: Rhynochetos jubatus (assembly GCA_027574665.1). Lineage (NCBI taxonomy): Eukaryota > Metazoa > Chordata > Aves > Eurypygiformes > Rhynochetidae > Rhynochetos > Rhynochetos jubatus. The sequence goes on along the minus strand of CM050651.1, from coordinate 53,790,625 downwards.
GCGTCGCCTCCGTCGGGCTCTTGTCGCCCTTCCGCGGGGCTGTGGGGCATAGCGTTGGGAACGAGGGCCGGCGGGGTTGGCAGGGCGGTGGCTGAAGTCAGGCGTTGGCGTTACCCTGTCAGAACTGGTCAGCGCAAGCCGGAAGCGCTTCGGTAGCTGCAGGTGGTCCGGTCTGGCAATCCTTGGCTTCCCCGTGTGCCTGGGGACTGCACCAGTTTGGCGATTGCAGCTCATTTTTTAAAAAAAACCCGCGGAATAACACTGTTAGCAGTAGTGCTCCGTAGCCTCTGGCAGTAGTGGTTTCCCTCGCGTGTCGGTACGCGTCGTAGCTGCAGCACGCGCTCTTGCCGGACAACGGTGAGCTGAGATCCTGACCTTGCGGTAAAGGGGGTAATGTCGCTCACCCACTGCCTCCAACCGCAGCCACCTGACTATGCAGCCTGTTCGTGCGTGTCCTGTGTAACTGGAGGCCACGGAAACCCTGCTCAGTGACAGCTTCGGCGGTGTTGGCGTTGGGTTTGTTGTCATCCCGTTAAAAGGGAAAAGCCAAAATCAAGGTCACGCATCTATCGTGCAGTCCCAAAGCGAGCGCTAGGTGATTCACAGGTGCCTGAACGCCAGCTGTTCGCCCGACTTGTGTCTCCGCTTTCCAAACCAAATCCGAAGGAGAGAGAAGATGGAGATCTCGTAATGCAAATTCAGCAAATGTATTCAAGCGTATAAAGGTATTACTAGAGAAGAAGCTGCAGAAGACATTTCTGGCTTGCCACATGAGAGTCCTGCAGAAGTTAGGAGCTTGCAGAGTTCAAACTTCGGTGGAGAGCACTGAGTTTACAGCATGGCCTTTATCTGGCAGGTTTGCTTGTCCACAATGCATTGCTTCACAGCCTCTGCAGATACCAGGATACATGGTATACCGAAACCAGTGTCCTCATGCCGTGACAGCTGTTCAATCCCAAGGGGTCTCGCTGTCTCTTACAGTTACATGGATGTGAATTTCTCCTGTGAGAAAATCTGGAAGAGCTACAAGCATGGCAATAAATACTATTGGGTGACAACAGGCAACAGCTCTAAGATAACCAAATGCTCATGCAGCATGTGGCTTTTGTATTTTGGTGATGGCTCTCTTGTGATGTGACTGCGGTACAGGCTTGCCCATACAGAGCACAGCAAAGAAAAAGGGTGTACGCCATGTACTGTCCATACACGGTGTGGCTGTAGTCCTGTCAGTGTCTGCTTGCTTCACAGTAGGTAAGCCACAAATTCCAAGCTTTGTCCTCAGAAATACTGAAAGATGTAGTTGCGGAAGTTTGTTAAAGATGCTAGGAATGCTGAGGAAGGATCAGAGAGGACAAGGAGAAAAGTAGGAATAGCCATAAAGGATGATGCCCACAGAAAGCCATGAAGAAACGAGACAGAGAATCTAAGTGGATCTTTAGATCTGGTGTTTTTAAAATGTTTCCTGGAGAGATTATTGGTTCCTTACAAAATCTAGACAAGCAGTCTGCCTGTCTTACCTTTCTTGTCTGTTGGTTTTTCCCTGATGCCCTCAGCATGTAGCTTCCTATTTCAGTGTTTCTTCATTCTCTGCTGCCTACCATCTGTGGAAGTTGTGCTGGATTAACGGCTGATCACAAAATCACAGAACCGATAGAAAACAGTTGAGAAAAGCCCCTTGCCAGCATGTCTCATTAACGACGGAGTAAAACCTACTGGACTCCAGATTTCTGAAACAAGCTCCTTCTTGTATTAGGAGCCGTTTACCCCAAATGACAGTTCATAGGCCTTTCACAAGCAAATTTTCTTGCGATTGTCTCAACTTGAGCAGCTGCCAAGCAAAACCCACAGCTAGCACAGATACTGATGGGTCAAGACTAAACAGCATATGCCGCACAAAGGAGGAGCGTGCAAGTTTACGTGGAGCTTGTTTGCAGCACGACTGATGTTGGCTGTAAGTACTGTCCCGCTTTGACCAAAAAAGAAAAGAGTTTTTCGTGCTTTGTTCTGACTTAGGCTGTTGCAGCCTGTTGTGGTTTAATTGTAGGGCCACCTAGTGGGTTGGGGTCTTTTTTACACTCAACTAACGAGTATTCAGCATGTGTTGCTTGACCTGGTCGGCAGTCACAGGTGTTCAGTGCCTGGCATAGTTTTGTACTTGAGCAGTCCTCGCCATATCAAGTGGTCTTTTGCTTTTCACATGAATAGTGGGTTTGAATATGATCTGATGATAAATAATGCTTATCCTGGTTTCTAAAACATTAACCAGCTGCTACTTTTCAACTTGATGTGGTTTTTAGTGACTCCAACCTCTGATTTCTGTGGACTAGTGATAGAATCGGTCTGGATATAATTCTCGGTTCCCCTAGTGATTAATTTTGTGGTCTTGGGCAGTTATTTACCTCATTTCCACATTTCTCCAACTACAAATTAAGGGCAGTGATCTTTCAGTACCTTACAAGAAGGTTGTTTTGAGAGCATGAGGGAATTTCTGTGATATTTTGAAAATTCAAAATGTCAACGGAATGGTGTCTTTTTTATTATTAACATTGCACATGTAGTAAAGAGACTTGTAATCCGTCGAGATGAAAAATGCCATAAACGCAAGATTTGTGCTTGAAAAGTTAAATGAAAAATTAGGGCATTTCTGTTTCTCTAAAAAAAAAAAAAAAAAGCCAAACTAGTTCTGCCTTGTAATGCTAAATATAGGCTATTGATATTCAGCCAGCAAACAGAATGCCGTTACATTGGTGTTTCAGATATGGACTGTATTATTAATGTTTGGAGGGTAAAAGGGTATCCTATCTTCTCCGATCAGATATGTTATATGTCATCCTAATCAGAACCACATATTGACCTCTGGTGAGAGCAAGTGGAAAAAAAACCCACAAAAAAGATCAGTGTAATTATTCTAGCAGTGACCTTTCAGGCCAGTTACCAGGAAATACCTAAATAAATTAAAAAATGTTAATTTAGCTGTAAGACTGTTGCTGAACTAGATAGCAGTGAAGACACTCTGTTGTTCATACCTGTGCCCTTTAGGAAGATCGCAGATAAGACCCCTTAGCCGTAGCATTCCCGAGTCCATTGTGGGAAGATGTCTAGTGTAAAATTAAGGGACTGATCCTTGTATATAAGATAATAAACATTTATTTTCGTAAGGATTATTGAGACTGAGGATCAGCACACACTGGATCCATTTCAGACAGAGGACAATAAAGAGGAAATAATTGCTTGAATCAGAAACTTTAAATCCTGAAATGCAGGTTGGGGTGTGTGGGGAGATAACCTGGCTTTCTTTTAATTAGAGCATTACCAAGATGGTTAATCTGTACATTCAGGATTCATAATTTTTAATGCAAACGTTTTAAGAAATCTCTCCCAAGAGGGAGTGTGTAATACCTACTTTCTGCCTAGCTTCTCCTGAGGCTGAAAACACAGATTCATACATCTTGCTGTGATTATCAGGAGCACTTTGGGTTCCCATATAGCTTTTTGCTAACCGGTTTGAAAGGTACATCTTGTAACTATTTTGTTGCCTGGAGAATGTTGTTGCTGTGTTGGAAATGTAATAGCTATAGCCACAGGGCTCTGAAGAGGGCTAATTAGAGCAATTTGGAACAACAAAGGTTCTGTTGCTGTGGGGGACGCTGAGGAGATCCTTCCCCAAAGCAGCATGACACAATTTCAGAGACAATTTATTGTAATATTCCTGCATAAGTCATCTGGTATCCCAAGGACTTACAAATCTGGCTGTCTATTATGGTTTGTTCTCTTAGCCCTCATGTTGTCAGGGGCACTCGTGTATGTCTTATAACATTCCTGGAGATACAAAAATGGAAAAAGTCAATCATTGTCTGTCTTCGTGTAGTTTGGGTACCAGTCAGAACCAAGCTGTTCAAATGCACAGAAACAATCTTCTGTCATGCTGATGTGGCTTTCCACCTTGAGACAAATTTATTGAGCTTTGAGGGAAGAGTTTTCAAATCAGTCGTGATGCTTTTAGTGTGGTGTCATGGATTTTCTTAATATTTTTCTTAAAAATGAACTGCTGCCTTTCAACTTACCAGAACAAGTTGACAGAAGAGGAGCTCAGCTCTCTTTTGTCACATCGATTGGCGAGAAGAAAGCAGTTGCTGGTATCCGTTTCTGTACAAAGGCAAACAGTGGAAGTGCTGTTATTGGAATGGTAGTTTGACATTCAGATCTGCATTTTTCTTTCTTAATTTTTCTGTAAGATTTGCTCAATTAGTTGCTCTGGGCCTCTTTCTGCTGCCCTTGTGTACAAGTGGTTTGTATGAGTTGAAGGGAATGTTGCACGGGGAAGGAGCGCCAAGCCAAGTGCTAGGCAAATGGGCTGCCGGCAGCGCTGTAAAAGCCCGAGGCCTGGCTATTTATTGCTCAAGTGTGACTTGTGCAAATGTTCCTCCCTTGCTTTGCACACATTTTTTCTGACGACTGACAGGATGTCGAACAGCATGGTTGGTTGGGCCAGTGCACTGAGCCCTGTTTCAGTGTTCTGATTCACTGTTCAGTCTCACAGGCAGGCTGTGCACCCAGCTGGCTAACAAAGGAGGAACGCTCATTCGTTCTGCTGACGCCGTGCAAGGGTATTGAAAAGCTGTGAATGCAAGAAGTGTAAAGCAAAATGTTATAAGGTTATATTCTGGTTTTATTCAACTCCTCTAGAAAGCAACAGGAGCTTTTAATTGTGTTTCTATGCATAATTATTGAGTGGGTAAACACTCCTGTGGGACCATTGCTGTGCTCCATTCAGTCCTAATCTGGCTAGGTGAGCCTGGCCAGAATGGGGACTGAGAGTTCAGCTAAAAATAGCTGGAGTGGGAGGGATTGCTCCAAAATTCTGGTTGCCACATAAATAAAATCTGCCTAACACCTTTCTGGTGCTTTATGTGGAGGTCAGTGTCTCTGAACCTAGACTTAAACCTATCCCTGAAATGAGGGCTTCATTTCCCTTTCTGTAAGCAGCTGTGAAGGCACTACTTCAACCCTGCTATTGGAGTTCCTATCATCATTAAAATTAGGCTGGTAGAATGTAAGGGGTATGTGTGATTTGTGAGATTTTCCTCAGAATCTGTTGGCTTCTGTTACTGATATCTATAGTACAATTCCAGTTTTTGGAGTTTATTTGAATGTTAATACCTGTGCTGGGCAGGTACAGAGAGAACTGAATGAAAGCCCTTGTTTTCCATCTTGTTTGGCAAGCAAGAGCATGGCTGCTTTATGTTTTCTCCTAGTTGTCCCCCAAAGTACTTTCACGGCCATTTTAAAGGTCACCTCAGGTTTATGAATCACCTCAGGTTAATGTGTTATTAATCAATCAGAAACTGGTTGAGAATTATTGGTTAAGCACTGTGATTGCTCTTGTGCTAGATACTAATAAAATAAAATACCAGGAAGGGAATCTGTACTTCCACTCTGTGTGTTAAATAGGAATTCTGCTGCTGTAGCTGAAACCGCTTTGACGCTATTACCAGCTCTTGGTCCCTGCACTGTTCTCTGATCTGACGCAGCAAGCTGCTTCCCATTGCCTTTACAACCCGTTGTTGGTCCTTGGATTTTGCTCAGGCTTATGCTGCCCTTTGTTCTTCTTCCTCTTGCCTTCTGCTTTGCACTTTCCATCACCACGTCTGCTCTGTTTAGAGTGGAAGAGCGTCTTTGACACTCTGCTTCCACCTCTGCTTACTCACTCATCCTCAGGTTTTGCTGAAGCTATCCTTGCTTGAATCTCATCATGATTTGTGATCAGGAACAGCTTCACCTCTCTGATATTAAACATTGCTTCAACAGCACTGTGTTATTTCTAGAGATGGTGTGACTGGTACCCGCTGCTCTGGTTCGATATTCCTGTTGCTTGATAATCATGCTTGGACTGTGGTAAAGCATTAAGGTGGAGAATTCCTGCCCCCTCGTGGCTTCTCTTTGAATTCATCGTTATTACTAAACAAAGCAGACTCTTCCATTTCAAAGGGCTTATAGCTTTTTTATGACTAGTGCTGTCTGTAGTTTATTAGACCACCTTTTTCTGCTTGCTTAATTTGTATTTTAAGTCTGTTTTTAAAATGATACTTCTGTTGTGTCTTTTTAAATATGTGTTTATTACTTTTCTATGACTCCCCAGGTGCCTTGGCTGGCAAAGCCTTAAATGAATAAAATTACTGTCATGTTATAGCTATAAAAATCCCTTCCCTCCTTGGAATGGGGGCGTGCAAGTTTGAAGAAGCTGAAGAAAATGAGTAGTTGACTTGGAATTATTTTAAGTAAAATAGAATAAATAGGAAAAATGTTTGTAAAATTGTTTTGCAGTTTTGAACTGTTAATGTGTTGATCCTCCTAGTTCTACACTATGCATGTAAACCAAAGGTTATACCTGTACTATTTTTGCAATGGCGTTTGTGGACAGATCCACTCAGGCTAACTTTGTAGAAGTTGAGAGCGGACAGTAGCCTGGGTGTGCCAAAGAATTCCACACGTGCTTGAAAACCCGCTTGCGTGTCACGGTTGTCGTCCCAGTTAGCCCTGAGCTGGTTGTGCTTCTGGAAAGCAACTGGTATCTGAGGCAGCTTGTAGCTCATACAGCTCTGTATTGCTCTGCAGACACATTAGCGACTGTTTACACATTGATTTGACAGCTTTTCTGTTATTTGGAACAGAAGGAGCTGTTTTGGACTGCTGGTGGTTGTTTGTCAATAACAATTGTTAATACCTTGGTACAAAACCAAGTGAATAAAAGCTGTACAAACAAGAACTTGAGGCTACAGAGATAACTGAGAGCTGTAAAGTAGATGCTGTACTTTTCTGCCAGAAGACGGCATGACAGACTGAGGATCTTTCCTCATGGTTCTCCACCCTGCAGAGAACTGTTTTTCAAAGCCAGCTTTTCAGTAAACTCCAGCTAAACTATGTAGATCGTGTAAGCAGTTGGCCAGCGCAGCTACGAGCAAGGTCAAGCAAGAGCATAGGACAGGAGGTATTTATGCATTAATGGCAACTCCCTTGTTACAGCTCATGGTTTGTAAAGAATAGATTCCCAGTGGGGGGCAATTCTGAGGCAGCAAGCAAATTTACCCATTTTTTTGCTTTTTGGATATTACCTGCCTTTGTAAGGGCTCTGCGGATACTAAGGAAATGCAAAATGCTGACCAAGTTAGGGGATGTTAAAGCAGTCTCAGCTTTTCAGGCAGAGTCACTGAATGGGAGAGACAGGATACGTTTATCTTCCTCTGTTCGCACAATGTGAAGTGTTCACCCCGGCCAGCAACAAAGCACCCACCAGCCACTTGCTTACGTGTGTGTCCCCTCCTCCCAGCAGGAACAGCGGTGAGAACTGGAAGGCCAAAAGCAAGAAAAACTCATGGGTCAAGGTAAAGACGGTTTAATAGGTGAAGGATAAAATTAAGAAAAAACACCAAGTGATGCAAAGGCAGTCACCACCTCTCACCACCAGGCAGGTTCCCAGCCAGCCTCTGAGCAATGACAGCCTTGGAAAGAGTCCCTCCCCAGCTTATTGCTGAGCATAACACAGTGCATGGAATGACCCTTTGGTCGCTTTGGGCCAGCTGTCCCAGCCATCTCTCTTCCCTGCCTCCTGTCTGCCCCAGCTTTTTTGCTGGGGGGGGTGAGGGGGTGGGTATCCGAGTGAAAACCAGAGAAGGCTTTGGCGCTTTCTAAGCACTATTCGGCAATAGCTAAAACACTGGGGTGTTATCAATACTGGTTTAGTCATAAATCTAAACCACAGCATTGCACAGGTTGCTGTGAAGAAAATTAACTCCATCCCAGCCGGACCCAATAATAGGCCTGACCCTGTGGTGGGGTAAACACTGTGCTAACTATAAATACAATTTGACTGTGTTTGCATCTTTTCTTATTTTCTTTAGTGAGTGTTGGTGACGTGTCCAGTTGACACAGAGAAATACCAGTATCTTAAACTCCTAATATATTTTATGAAAGCTAGAAGCAAAACTTTTCAAATGGAATGGCTGAGATTGTGCATCTGATCTCTATTTATGCACATAAATATTTTGGTCTTCAGACATATTCTTTACTTGCAGTTCCAGAAAATGTGTAGTAGTCTGATCACTCTAAGACTGCATTTTACAGGGGCTGTATATTCAGAAGTTCTTGCTTGCATTTCATGGTATGTTTTCAGTGTGTATTTAGGAGAAACTCGAGTTTAGGTAAATCTGCAGTCTAAATGAATATAAGCCTTTGGTTTAGAGAAACTTATTCCTGTAGGACTGTCTCTGTTTCCTTCTAGAAAAGTCTGCACCCTGTGGTGAGATTTCACTCTGGTTAGGGTCTTTCTGGAATGTCATTTCTAGAATTCCTTGACTTGCCCTGGAAGTGTTCCTACTTTAACTCCTATTTTTATGTGAAATTTGTCACATTTCTTTCTGGAAGAGAAGATCACATGGAGCAGAGAAGCTGAGATGAGATTGTAATGTGAGATGGAGGTGGTATTTGGCTGGGAACAGTAATATGTTATTAAAACCAAGCAGTGTTCAGACCTACAAAAGGATCAAGTGGTAAGTTGAGCATCAGGCTTCATTTTGTTTGGCTAGTGATACCACTGTGGAACTTCTCTATCTGTCCTTTGGGCTGGCAGCAAAGTTCTCTTTTTCCCACCATGTAAATTACAAACTGAGTGATTCAGGTGTCAAATGTGTGTAGTCCCACTGTATACACCCCATCTATCCTTCCACCCCCGTCCTCCGGCAGCTGTTCTAGAAGTGCACAAGCCTTAGTAAGTCTTGTTTCCACCAGCCCCATGCTGATGTCTCATTTAAAATGTTTTTAGATATCTATTTTTAGGCACCTGAATCACTCTTCAAACATCAGTTCTAGGAAATATGTCTACAAAAACCCTGTAAGCTGAAGTTCTACACTTAGTATATCAGCTAAACTATTGCAGCTGGTGTACAAGCTCCACTGTGCGTGTCAAAAAAAAAAAAGAGCCTATGAATACTGTTTAAGGCACAGCGAGTTGCTCTCCATCTTGCAGTCGGTGTGCAGCTTTGCAGCATTGGGGCTTGTCTGCCTGTGCATCCTCTGTGTCTGTGTGTTGGCTTGGCTTTTGGCAAAATTATTTAAGCCCTGTCCAGCCTGCCTTCCAGAATCATCTTGAGGCCTTTGTTTGGCTCAGTCTTCTGGCCTTCAGTCTGTTTTCCCTGGCTCTGCTGTCATCTGCTTCACTCAGTATTTCTTATGACCATGGTTCTTGTCTGTGGTTTACCCAGCTATTTGAGGAGATACCGGGTCTTCTGACTCTTGGATTTTGTGCTCTCTTGTGAGATGGCCAGAAATGTGAGGGTCACCATAACCTTGATTTGAGTCATCTGGATGCATCCCTATGGCTGATGTTGAATGTTTAACTATTTATCAGGATGCTGTGGCTTTGAACCCTAAGACAACCTCAGGACACGTGTTTGGTTAAACCGAACCATTGGCTAAGAAGACTTGGGATGCTCCTTAAGAGCCTCCTTGTGTAGCTTTGGATAACTAGTTTCTTCTAAGTGAATAGGAAGGGAGGTCAACTGTTTGAGATGAGTGAAAAAGTACTTTAACCTCAGGAAGGACTTGATAAACCTTAGGGAAGGTTGAGTTTACTATTTCCATATCAATCTTCTTCCTTCAGCAAGATTTGTGACGCACCAAATGCTCATTGCTTACCCGTGATGTTTCTTGGGCTCTCTAACATACGTTGGTGGCAGAGATGAAGCGTGTATATAGTACATGCAGAGGTACATGTAATGGTCAGGTTAACGTCGTGCCAGGATCCTGCCAAGTCTGTTTGATGAGCATATCAATGTGTATCACAGTTCGAAAACACTTGAAATTTATTTCCTCGTTTAGAAAGCATGCAGTGCTAGTAATGGCATTGCAAAGCTCTCTCTGCAGTCATGTCAACGTTGGTGCATTTGTTCCTACTTGTTTAAAAAAAAAAAAAAAGTTGTTTTATATGATTTAACCGTAAATACTTGCCTGGTGCTTGGACTGTATTGAAAAGAAACCCCATTGCATTTAACAAGAAATGCTGCTCCATATGGCACACAGAAGTGGTAGCCAGCATACAACATATTGGAAAGATCTTCCATTATTTTTCTAAAGTTCTGAAGTGAAAAGAACATAGCTGTGAAAATATTTAAGTAATATATTCTTCTTATACAGTACCTTATGTTCTGTAAATGCCTCTGGAAATCAATAAAAACAAATGGTATCTAATGCATTCTGTGCTTTGCAAAGATGGCAAGCCTTTTCCCCTGATTTATTAATATTTGGAAAAAAAAAGTCATTGCACATAAAAAATCTTCCATTAAAAATAGTAATTCATGATGTTTTAATATCTTTTTCCCCTAGTTAAAGAAGAGTAGGAAGTATAGGAGTGTTTGTTTTTTACTGCTGTGAAAATATTTCTATTTTTTGACAGTAACTGGCATCAAGAATAACTGTAAAAAATACAAACCATACTGAGTATTCCTCCTCTGATGTTTTATGTCTACTCAGAGAAGATAGGGTACAGACAATTGTTCAGCTGCAGTAAGTTCTCATTTTTACTGTGCAGAGCTAAATTTATGCTTGCTGTGATTTCTCTGAAGTCGGCAGTTACTCCTGCTAGGCATGCGAGTGACCTGCTCTGATTGTATTGCTGTGCTAGGAGAGACTGCACTCGAGCAGAGTTTTCCCCTTCAGCTGAATACATGCAAACATGTAAATTGTGTTTACTTCTGCATCTGTTCGTGTGATTATAGCCATCACAGCTAGAAGAGCACTGTAACTTGAATCTGTGGCTTTCAGGTGGAGGAGGTAAGCTTTTGTCGTTTCAGAGGAAGGATGCTGTTCCGTATCACGTACTTCATCTGAAATGCTCCACCACACGCCTGATTAGGCAGAAGCCTTCTTCAGAAAAAAATTGGGGTTAGCACTCATGAGATGTTCAGGCTTGATATTTCCTACAGAATATCCGGAAATCAAGGCAGGAGGAGGGGGGAAGGAGCTTTGATTTTTTTAAAATAAATACGTTTCTAGTGTTGTATCAAAATATTTCGTGGTTATAAAAGAAACAGGTGGTGCAAAAGAAAATAGACTGTTGGGAGTTTTTCCAAAGCTTCTGTTTCAATGAAATAAATGTGTCGGAAAGGAGTGGAAGAATACAAGGTTTACACAGAAGTAGAACCAAACTGAGATTTGGCATCCAGTTTCTATTTTGATAGTATTAATTTTCTCCCTATTAGGCTGTACAGACCCAGATTGAGACAGTTCTCTGTAAACTGAAGGTTCATAATTCGCTCCCAAAATTTCATGTTCCAGTCTCCTTGTACTGATGTGAAAATCTGGATTTTTAATAGAGCTGATTCATTTCTTTTCCCCTCCCTTGGAAGTATCATGTGTCCAGAAATGTATACGGTTCATTTCTATGCCTGCTTATTTTTATTTATTTTTAATGGATTCTTTCACTCTCATCAGTAGCATATGTATGATACAGGTTGCCATGGTAAATATGAATTTTTTATTAACATTGTAAATATTAATTTAAAAAGTGAGAAGCTGGTAACTGAGATGTTAACACTGCTTTGGAGATTTTCCTGCTCCTGAGGTGATAGAAATTATATATGGGATTAAAAATGAGAAAAGCAACATGCCTTGGGGAGGAGGTCCTGCAGTCATAGTACAGCAGCCTAAAGGCACAGGAATGTAGGGTATTTGGACTGTGAAGCAAAGACAATAGGAGGTCAGACATAAACTGCTGAAAGTCAGTGCTAAAGATTACACGGAACCTAGGTTCAAGTTTTAAATGCCTTCCTTACACTTCTGCAGCATTTGTAGTCAGTACTTTGCATTGGAGTATGACCAATTGGCTCAGCTGAATCCAGTATCAGAAAGAGAGTGTGAAGAGACACGGCCAGCCTCAAGGCAGGGAGGGGCACCGGGCTGGCCTCCTGGCGGTTTATTGGTGTCTTTACATCTGACTGTGCTAAACAAGTCATTTTAGGCAGATTTTTGAAAACTCAGTTACCCAAATTTCATTGAGTTCAATGGGAGATACCTGCCAGGCAGTTCAAATCGTGTCTCTAAAACTCACGTCCTTCAGCTTCTGTCAGATTGTTTGTGAAATGAGTCCGGTGCTGCTTTCTTTGTTGGGAGATGAGGAAACAACAGAATTTTGGATAGGTGTTAATTTTTCCTATGGAAATCTTTTGTAATGCATAACCTGTGATTCTTGATGAATTTCTCTTCATCCGTGAAATCCCTGGTGTCATGACCAAGTATTAATTTTTCACTGTGGATTCACTTTCGGAGCAGAAAGTTATGAGGTTGTTGTCTTGCTCTGGGACTTTGACTCGTATTTGATGTTGTCACTGAAGAATGATTTTAGAAGCAGCTACATGATGAGAGGTACTATCTTTCAGCTGATATGTTAGATTGAGGTCGCTTCTGTCAATGGCCCTCTTAAAAATCACCTCTGTGTCTTGTCAGACATGCCGTTTCCCAGTGAAATTAATTCTAAAAATCAAGGACTGTGTCTGAGGTATTAAAGCCCATAATGGCAGCTCTGTTTGCCCTGTCTTCATTGCACTACTGGTATTTCACTTGCTATTTTTGTCAGGACTTATAATATAATACTCAATTTTACTCCGTTCTATATCACAAAGCAGCATATGTCACGCTAACTCCACTGAGCAGAGTAAGATTACTACATGAAATCTTATATCATCTTTTGATATATATACACACAAGATTACTCAGAAAATAACTTGTCACCACTGTAGACACTTCATGGTTGCTGGAAACAACACTCCATACTGAAGGTCACATGTATATATACACTGACTGAACAGCTCTCTTCACCCTCTGCTAGAGCAGTGCTGCTAGCAGAATGACAGGAGATTAGTAAAGCTTCATACTTTCAAAGGGAGCTTTCTGATCCCTTCTGTTTAAAGGACCAAAGTTCTTCATATTAAAAGGAAGCAGAACTTTGTAACTACATTATCTTGTGAAAATAAAATCGCTCTCTACTCTGTTTTACCTTGAACACTATTAAGAGTCCAAACGTTGTCATACAGCACATCGTAGTGATTGCGGCATTAGATTTGACAGTTGCAGATTGTTAATTCCTTGGTTTGAATCATGATGGGGATTTTTTAAAAATACAGGCAAACCTTTCAAGTAGTTCAGTGTCTCTGGTTCTTTCAGCTGAGATGTTAAAAAGCATAATCCTCTCAGATAATTTGTAGCCTGAAATCTTACAACCCATTCACAAGAACGGGACTTAGGAAAGCTGATTTTGGTGTATGTCTCTCCTCCATACTCCTGTTCGCTGTACTGTAAGCTTTTCTGCTTGATGCATTGCAGTAGAGATTACAGGGGTAAGTGAACTTCCCTTTCTGTTACTCTTAACAAAAGTGACTTAGATTTTGCCAATTTGTAATCTGTTGAAATATAACCTTTACTATTAGTGTCCTGTGCCTTCGAGGTGGCTCTCAAAAGCCCAGGCCTTTCTGTTGATTCTGTGCATTCCCAACTGGGATAGTTAATTTTGCAGATTCAGTTTTTATGTGTTCCGTTGAATTAAAATTGGTTTTGGCTATGTGATGCTGGTTGATTTCTTGTCTTAAAACAGTAAGACAACAGTAACTTTACAAAAGCAGTAAGTTTATTTTGTGTCTGTGGGATGTATTTGGTAAGAAGTGACAACATTTCACATTCTTCTTTTGTCAGTACACAAAAATGATGTCCTAAGTGATTTGACTTCTAACAGACCCACACAGAGTTTTTCACAAGGTTCCAATCTGGCTTTGTCTTAATTGATTTCTTTAATGGTTCCAGCGATACCATACGGCAGAAGAATGTTATATGCCACCCAGTAGTGTGGTGCTCTTTGTAGCCCACAAATGAATATATTCTCTAAAAAACCTAAATGTCTAAAACCATTAATTGTAGATATAGGCGAAGGTCAGTGTCTCTGTCAAATTCCTCTCCCTGCCCTATTTTGAAATAAAGAGATTATAAAGCAGCATGCAAAATGTGAAGTCTACTGATAATGTTTATTTTTATATATAAATTTGTCTGTAAAGGTTCCATTTTGGAAATGGAATGGAAAAATTTCAGTGAGCAGAATTCCCTACCCCCTTAATATATTGGAGGTCCCTCCTGGCATATTATGTAACAACAACAAATCCAGAAACATTATTGTGCTCACTGTCAGTATCTCCGTGTGGAATTCCTTCTTGATTGTAAAATGGCAGCAGAGTCTCTCAGCGCTTTAACCGTAACCAACCTGGGACCTAAATTGGTATTCTGCATCTTTCATTTTCATTTATATTCTAGCAAATATATAAAATAAAGAGATAGACACCTTTTGATATTTTTTCAAGCCCTGAACGTGGAATTAAAATGTGGAACTTCCTAATTATGTCAAATGCTGTCATGAAGAGTTCACTTGAAAGCAATTCAGACATTGTGGAGAAGGGTACAGCTTAGTCAGCTTATTATTTCGTTCGCTTAACTTGAGTTCTAATGTGAAATTGCTTTAGTAGCTTTGTTGCCGTTTTAAATGTTTTACGGGCTTTCCTGCTCCACAGGCATTTTAGTCACCATATTTAGTTTAGGAATGTTTCCTTAATGAAAATGGTATTTATAAACGTTGGCAACCTTGTAGTCAAAATTCTGCGTTTACTCTCAGGACAGATAGAACATCGGCAAAAAGAATGTAGTGCTATTGCTGGGTAGGCATGGTTATCTGGATCAAGGTGCATCAATTATAGGCATCACCCCTGGAAATGGCAGCACTGTCCCCTTTGCTCTGCCTTGTGCAGGTGATCTCAGACCATGTGCTGGCAAAGTCAACTGAGACAGCCAGCTTTGCGATGAAGGAAAGGAGCAGCAATTACTTGTTTCTTCTGCTAGGAAAGGTTTTGGGGCAGTAGCCTATGACAAGGGGATAGTAACAAGCCACTGTAAATTATTGATACCTGTCCTTGCATGCTTCCTTGCAACATGAATGTGAATCATGACCTGTACTTCCGCTTCACCTGTTCAATAATACTTCAGTCTTGTTTGGGAATAGAAAAACAACGTCTAGCATTATAATTGTGCTCCTTTTTCTCTCTACGTTTGCAGTATGGGTTGTGATGCAGGTTGCCTATACCAGTGTAATGTAAATGCAAAACACTTTATTGTGAATGAATAAGACTGAACCCTTCTGCCTTATTATAAATTGTTGAAAATTATGCTGAGGTATGGACTATGGGGCTTTGGGGTCTTTCCACAGTAGGCAGAGGGATTTGTGCTAACTATGTGATAACTAACACGTAAAAAACCTAATGGTTACGTGGTGTGTACACAGCTGTTTTTTCTATAGCGGACGTAATTTTGTCTGTTTTTAAGGTAGTATTTACTAGTAACTATCATCACGCTTTTTTAAATGTTAGCTTCTGTACAGGTACTGGTCTACCTGCTTTGTCAATTTTGGTTTGACTGAAAAGGACACTATCGAACCAGTATTTGAATCAGTGCTAGTCTGTAACTAATGAAATATGGGTAGACCTGCTATCCAGAAGGTGGGTAAAGGGACAGCTAGAGGTTAGCACACCTGATGCAGAGCATGAGGTTGGGAAATGTGCCGCATGGTGCAAAATCAGCCAGTGTAGCTCCAGCCACGACAGGCATGGTTTAAGGTGAGCTTTGACCTTGCCCTGAAGAAGTGAGGACTTATACTTTCTGGCTTTTGGCTCTGATGCGTGGGGAATAACTTCCAGCCGAAAGATGGCAACATGCAGCTTTAGGGCAGTGACACTGCCTCAGGCAGTGTTAGGGCAGTAACTGCTCCAGACAGCTGCTAAAAATCTAGTGTATATAGGTTAGTTTTGTACCATAAAAATGTACATATACATTCTCATAAACTCAAAGAAGCTGATGCAAACTACACAGGTGTATGCTTGATTAGATATAAAGCAAGGATGTCATAATATTCATACATAATACTTCAAAATAGTATTAATTAAGCACATGCAAGTTACAGAGAGATTTTGGGGGAAGAAAAGGTACTACATTAAAAAAATTACTAAGACCCACTGTCTAAATCAACTCAGGCATTGGAAAGAATAAATGTCATGGTAAGTCAATAAGACTTGGCTCCTGGGTAACCCATGTTATTTTAAATGTCATGCTCTGTACTAAATAGTGACTCATTTTGTGTGTGTTACTGAATCTTCTTGGGAAATGTTCTAGGATAAACTAATGCCTGTGAAAGGAGCAGTCATTCCCTGGCCATCCATTTCTGATTTTTTGATTCTTCAAATATTGGTACCTCTGCAAGGGGTCTGAGAGAAAGTGTGTCTCATAAAGTAAAGGTGACCCAAATGCCTAGTAAAGATCTATGGCAAAGAAACCAAAGGTGTCAAATGCCATATGAATTCTGAGATGGGAATGTTATGTGCAGAGGCAGACACACTTGCAGCTCTGAAGTGCAGTTCAGGTCTGAAAGAGGGTTTCATATGTACTTATAATTTTCCAGGAAGTATTCCACTGAAGTTGTATTTATGATAAAATAAACGCCTTTAATTTATTGAGCTGAATACTGTACTGTTTTCTGGATTTTCCTATCTCTAAACTCTGTTTAAGTGTCCTCAAAGTAACACAGACAGTTTTGATTGCCAAATACTTAGTTGTTAACTTTGAAGTCCAGGTTGTTTTCTAGATGAAAGCTGTTTTTCTGGTTCTGTCAGAACAAATATCTTTATATTGTAATGTTAATTTTATATGTGCTGGTCTTTCTTCATGTTAGTCTTGTGTTCAGTGCAATCAGCTGCTCAGCGTAACACATACTGAAAGCAGTAGGAGGTATTCTGTTGATTAATAGGAGCTGGACTTCTCAAAGACAGTCATCCTCTGAGATCAGAATCTGGCATTCAGTTTCCTTTCTACATTTTTAAGTATCTTTTGTGATGTTTTTGTGAACATGAGATTTTAGAGAACCATCTTGAAGCCTACAACAGGAACTGAAGGAGTAGAAATATTTTGTCTTGTTTCTATTCTAACCAGATAGATGCTTGATCATAGTGTGACACCATAAAAGAGATCTGGCAGTTAATAACTTTGATTCAAAAGCTATGTACTTTGGCTGTAAATAGCATTCCACATGGAAAATTGGCACAGCAGGTGTCAGTTCAGGATGCTCAGAATTCTTCCTTCCTTTGCTACCGAATCAGGCACAGGAAATGTTGTAAGGATTTTGTGGTTTCATGTTTCACTGTGCAGTTTTTCATTCTCGTTACTCCTATTTTGCCTCCTATCCAGCATTCCACAACTTTCTTTACATGAATGAGATTCAGCAAAAATTCAAGGAGCACTGTGTGAACTGCAGGCTCGATAGCATCACCTCAGTCCCTGCAGATTATGGAGCAAGTCATGTTGGAAGCCACTTCCCAGATATTTGAAGAACAAGAAGATAATTGAGAACAGCACAGATTTACTGGGACAAATGATGCCTGACCAATTCATTACCTTGTAGAATGAAATGAGTGTTCTGTGTTTGAAGGGGTAGCAGTAGATGTTGTTTACCTTGACAGGGCTTCTGACATGGTGAAATATTGGACTGTTGGCTCAGAGGGGATCAGTGGTTTGGAATAAAACTGACAGGTGGCTCTAAGTGGTCTTCCTCAGCGATTGGTACTGGGGCTGATACTGTTGAATATCTTCAGCATGAAGGGGCAACTTGCCAAATTGTGTGCGTGGGAAGGGAGTGGTTGATGTGCTAGATTGGCACAGAGCTTCCATACAGAGGGATCTCAGCAAGTGGGAGGAATGGGCTTGTAGAAGCCTCATGATGTTCACAGTGCAAACGCACTGTTCTGCCAAGGCATCTTAGTACAGGCTGGGGGCCAACTGGCTTGAAAGCAGCTCTGCAGAAAGACCTGGAGGGTCGTGGTGGGCAGCGGGCTGTTCGGGAGTCAGCAGGAACACCCTCAGAGCCCTGAGAGCCCATTGCATACTGGGCGGCCTTATCAAGACTGTAGCCAACAGGTCAAGTGGTTAGTCCCCTCTATTCATTATAAGAC
Source organism: Rhynochetos jubatus (assembly GCA_027574665.1). Classification (NCBI taxonomy): domain Eukaryota; kingdom Metazoa; phylum Chordata; class Aves; order Eurypygiformes; family Rhynochetidae; genus Rhynochetos; species Rhynochetos jubatus. The sequence continues at coordinate 53,772,548 of CM050651.1, read as the reverse complement.
ACCGGGTAGAGAAGCGTCTTCAGTTTTGACTCCTGTGCGAGAGATATATGAAGCAGGTCCAACAGGAAGTAAGATAGTTAGGGAGCATAGGAAAATTAAGGAAAGTTAAAGCAGTGCAAGGAAAAGTTGAGAATACTGTGCTTGTTTTCCCTGGCCAAGCAGAGGCTAAGAGGTTATCTAACTTCAGTATTCCACTGCCTCAAGGAGAGATGTAGAGAGGATGGAACCTGAACTGCAGAGTAAAGGGCAGGATGCAGTCAATACAAGTTGCTACACAGAAAATTCAAAGGCATGAGGAACATTTCGTAGATATAAGGTAGTTTTATTTCAGTGAGGGTGCTTAAGTACTGGAACAGGTTGCCCAGAGCGGTTGTGGTGTCTCCATCCCTGCAGATAGTGTAACTTGTGAGGTCCTTGAGCAAACCAGTTACACTTTGGAACTCGCCATGCTTTGAGGAGGAGCTTGGGCTTGACAACATACAGAGGTATTACCTAAAGTATCCTATAGATTAGGTCCAACCTATTCCATAATTATTATCCCATTCTCTAATGTCTTCACCTCTGGACGTAAGGTGACATTTCCTTCTGAAATGTTGGAGAGAGGTAGTGAGGAGATGGGAAAGAAGCATGAGATTTGGAAGTTATTCTGTGGGCTTTTGTAGAAGTTTTTTTAGATTTTAAGTTAGTCCTTGAGTCAGCTCTCCTCCTGATTTCCATGAGTGTATTGATCCTTAGAAGTACCACAGAGCTCAGTTAATGCCTGAATAGCAGCATGATCCAGTGTACGGGACACAAGACTGTCCCTCTGAGCTGGCTTCTGGACTTGACCATGATGCTGGCTTGATACCATGTACAAATCACTGGTTTGTTTTCCCCTCCCATTCCTTCCCTATTTAGACTGCAAACTTTTTGGATCAGGAAGTGAATTTTTACTAGCTGTTTCGCATACAGCATGCCAGGACCTCATAGTGGGTAGGTCCTTAAGTGCCGTTTTCTGTCAAATACCATCTGAGGTGAGCAATGCTGTAAAAATACAAAGTGTTACAGCTGGAATTTCCTTCAGACTACGTTTGTCATATAACATTGAAAATTAAAATCCTCAATGCTGTATTGCTCCCAGTAAGAGACTTAAAAAACCTTGTATTATGAATGGAAATGTTAGCAACGGTGACTGGAGACGGGGATTAAATTAGAGCAATGTGGGAGGAGAGAGGCTGAAGAGTCTTATTGCAGTTAATGGGGCAAGTTAATGGGAGAAGAATCTGTATTTGCTTGGAAGACTCTGCTTGTCCCCTGGCTCCCTTCTCTTCTCTCATCCCAAAATAAAAATGAAACCCAGGGCTTTCTTTGGAGCTGGAGTCTTTAGGCACCTTGGTGGAAGACTTTGTGTTGATTACGTAGTGTTAACTCCTGTAGGGTACAGTGAACTCTTGACTTGCAATTAATGTTGATGTAAAGTGCTAACAGGATTTATGAGCCAGAATTAAGAAAAATAACTGATGTGGACTCCTGCCATAGGCTCTTGAGACTCTCTCGTAGCCAACTTTGCTGCCACTAGAATTGTTTCTGGCAAAGTACTGCAGCTTCCTTTCCTTTTCCAAAACAGAAGGAAGTGTCTGATAATGCCATGAGCTTGTGTTCCCTGCAGCTTCTTACAAAGGCAGCTGGGACAACTGTTGAAATGAAGAGTTCAGAGACCCAGCAAATAGTTCTTGTTACGTTGCTACCCATGAGTCGATAGAAGAGCAACCATAAAGCCCACTACATGGCCAAGGGCAGATCAGCTCACCTTTGGAAGAGAATCTCCAGCTGCCACACAGGTGATTTAGTAACTCTTTCTCCTGGGCCATGGAGCTGTGGGTATGTCTGGGGCATGATACCGTGCTTCAGCAGTGTTAAATGCCTGAACAGCCCCCATTGGCTCCCACACACAACGGCTGCCAAGCTACTTTCTGACCACTGGATAAGGGAACTGTGAACCATCTTTGCCGATTTCTTTACCTGTCCCAAACAGTCTGCCTACATCTGCGACAGCTCAGGATGCAGCTGAAGCTTTTAAAACTATTTGTTTCTAAGAATTATTTGTCAGAATTCACCCTTTTCTTAAAAAAAAAAAAGGGATTCTCAGCTACTGAGAGTATAAATTTGTGATTAAAATTACTCTGGACATAGTATTTCTAAAATCAATACTAGCCTTAGGTTTATATGAACTTGTCCTCTGCTAGGTTTTGCGTTGATAGAGCTACTGTGAACATACAGCAGGTGACTCAGAAAGCTTTGAATTCTATTTTGTTCCTGCCCCTTCTTGTCTTATTATTCCTCGTGAAGTTCCAGGATGTGATCTATGAGTAATTTGTAATTATATGCAACCAGAAAAGTAACCCTGATCTTGCAGATAAATCACAGGCCTTGATGGCAGGAGGTGTAGGTTCTTTCAGCTTCATTACCTTTGTGGCCTCCAGCAAGTCACTCGTTTTTGGTGTCTCACGGTACCTATTTGCTTATGTGGGCTCAGAAGCCCTGTCAAGTACAACAGAGACTCAACTTTTATATAGATTTGGTGAACTTTCAATGGACTGTTTTGTGAAAGTTGATACGATTTTGTTCTTAGTTCTGTTTGGAAACTGGATTAAAGTGTGTGCAAGGCAGGATGAATAGCATCAGTGCCTGAAGTCTGTGAAGAGATGTGGCATAATGCAGCTTCTGCCTTTACGCTGTAGCAACATTGCTGTCTGTTGTCACAATAACTGTTTTAAATTTTTTAAATTTTTGGTCAGTATTATAGTGCAGCATCAGAAGAGGAACTTAAATCCTTTTGAAATTATTAGGCTATAATTTCAGTACCTTGACTAAATGCATAGTTAGGAAGAGTTCTCCTCCGGTAGCACATTTTCTGACAGAAAATTCTTGACCTGTGATAATCCTGGAAAAACTGATTCACAGCCTAATCCTGCACACAAAATGGATTAATACATGGCCAGAAGCAACCGGAGGTCTTTGTCAAAACCAACATTCCTATCGATTAAGGATTATTTTGGTTGGTTCGTTGTGTTGTAGACTATGATAACTGATGTGCATGGTGACACCTGAGAAACAGTTAAGAGAGACTATTATAAAGCTAAATCTATCATTTTTCCTTTTTTATTGAAACACATTTGGGATAACATAGCTTATTGTTATGTTGGCTGAAAAAAAAATCTGTGCACGTTCTTCTGTAAACTGTAGTTGGACTTGCATGAGTCGTGTATATTTATGTGATAAAGAGAGGGATTTGAAATGATGACAGCCAGAAGATCAGTTGAACTGTACTGCTCTGAAACTGTATGCTGGAGTCACGAGTCCATTTAACTGCAGTATGGAGAATTCTGGTTCATGAATACATTTTCTTTGGTATGATGATTTTTGAATAAGCCTTTAAAGTTTCTGTATTTTTAAGGATTTTGTAGTTTTCTTAAAAGGATATAGGGCTAATGGATTGACTTGTAGTGTAGAAAAGGTTGAATAGAATTTTCTTCCTTAAGCTTATGATACTGGTGCCTTTACATGTCTGTCCTCCTAGTTCATTGAAACCTCTGTTGATAAAAGTTGGATTTGAGAAGAAATACTAACCTATGTGTCCTTGACATATGCACATTCCACAAGGATAATTCCTTACTCCTGTTTTTTACATGTGGTTTAATTAATTTCAGTGGAACTCATCGCAAGAGTCAAGATTTTTGATGGGTTTAGGGGCTTTTAGATTGATTCTAAAATATTGCAATCCACTTCTCTCTGCAGTTTGATGTGAATACTGTTCTAAGGTTTGAGATAGGACAGCAGAGCTGTGTGCTGTTAATCAGCTGCTGTTTCCCATTCCATGTGTTTGCTTGAGATTTCTGTGTCTCCCTTTAATTGTTTGATTAACTAATGGGAAGTATTATTGGTATTTGTCAGGTGCTTTGAAATCCATGTATGAGTGTTGCTGTAAAAGTGAAAAGCTGTTCTGCAGCAATGCCAAGAAAAACAGGCATTGTGTTGAACGGGGCCCATGGAGTTATCCTCAGTCACTCCCTTATCATTACTGGGCTTTATGAAAAAATAAATAAAACAATGGGGTATGACTAGGCTCATTAAAAACATATTTGGTTATTAAGCATCCTGTAAGGAACATACTGTAATATCAATTACTGGCTTCAGCGGTTTTGGGAAATGGGAGCGTCAAAGTACATGAAAGCCAATATGCACCAATGGTATAGTCATTGATTTTCATGGTATTATGGGAGTCAAAAATTGGAACTGATATTGCAGTGATGTCCTGGGTAATTGACCATTTAAGTGATTCGGTAGTAGTCCTGTAGGTAAGGGAAGAGGTGCCCTTCTTTGGTGCTTGTTCCATATTAATGAGTTTCATACTTAGTCTTTTAAGCTTGTTTCATTTATAGTAGAGCTCTAAGTACCTGATCTTGACTTGAGAGCACTTGGCATCTTGCAGGATCAGGAATTGTGCCTGATGAAGCTTGCTGCATTTAATTTAATTGTGTCATTTTATTCACTGTTACTCACTCCATCTATCCCAAGGGAAAGCTAGTGAAAGGAAAAGAGAAAGGAGAGGGTGTCAGTGAACTATAAGAGCAGAAAGAAGGAACTAATTTTAAATTGCTTTGAAGCATGCTTTCTGTAAACAATGCTGTCCTCCAAGTGACAAAGAGCTTAACTATTGAGAAGAACTGCACTAAACTTAGATTTTCTTCCGTTGGCATAACTTAGTGTATTGATAACACCTACTTACAAGCACTGTCCAAAATGGGTTTTCTAACCCAGGGAAACTGTCATGTGGATAGGACCAAAAAAACGGAAATCCTTATTATGATCATAATTTATAGTGATGGTCATACAGAGGGTTAATAAAAGACAACAGATACTTGAGTGAAAGGCAAATCAGCAATTACAGTTCAATAGATTGCTTATGATCCTTGCCTTTAACTGTCCATTAAACCTTCTGATGGTATTGTCAGCTGGAATATGTAAGTCATAACTATACCATCTTTATAACGTGTTATAGTCATTTAACCTTTATAAAATATTTATAAATGGAACCTTATGGTAAGTGTAGCCCATATTTTGTGTCTTTGGTTTCCACTGCACAGCACGCTGCTTACTGTGCAGATCAGTATTTTCTTACTGCTTCCTTGTATTCCTCCATCTGTCTATGTAAGCAAAGAGGATTTTCTTTATATTAGTATCCCCATGCTACTATGGAATTGTGCAAATGTGTTTAATTGCACACACAAATATTATGAGTGGCTTCTAACGCCAGAATGAGTGTTATCTGTGCCAGCTTTTTTGGAAGAAAACTTCTCTGGTGGCAGAATAACCCAGTAAGAGCTTGCTAACCTCGGGATAGCTTCCAAGGGCAAGGGGGCTGGCAGCCAGTGGTGTACAAAGCACTGGAAGATGAAGGTTCTCTTGATAACAATAATTACACTTTCAGAGAGACATGGTGGATGTACCCCTGCTGAGGAGGTCTGAACAGCTTTTCAGGTGGGACCACACCTCTGAGTCTGCTGTGCGCTTAGATGCTTGTGGCCTGGGTCTTGGGGTCATCGTGCAGGGGTGCCAGAGGAGAACTCTGCCTCTAATACCACTCTAGGGAAAGCTGAATCCCAGAAATGACTCCTGCAAAAAAGTGTCAATGTTGATGGATATTTCTTTTACCCACTCTCTGCTGTGGCCCTTATCAACAGTCCCCTGTGTCAGATTTAGTGTTTTCACTTCTAGGTAAGCAAAGCACAGCAATGCTAAGGGTCCTACCTCCTCCCCATGCAGAGAAGTGCAGGCTGGGTTTGTTTCAGAAATCAAGACAAGGGTTTATCTTGATCTGCTGTTACATTAGGAAACTACAAAGTTTTCTGTCTCTGACAGTATTTTACCCTTAATTTCAACTTCATTCTAATCAAGGCAAACTGCGAGAACAGTACCAACCTTAATGATAGTACATAAATTATCTGTGTATTTTAGGTGACTAGCTGTAATTAAGACTTGGCCTATGTGATAATGAACAAACACTGCTGGTAAGTTATTTATCAAACTTGCTTGTAATGATAAAGTAGACTAAAAGACAGGGAGTTAAAAATTATTTTTAAATTGAAATGAAACACATTTTCTTTTGAAAATACATATTTTAAAAATACTTTAAAAACATATTTAAAAATACTTTAAATACTAAAGCCCTGACTTTAGTAAAAAATTACTTTCCGTTATTTTTATGCATTAGAAGATTATTATATTGTCAATATTTTCAACATTTAAACAACCGCAGTCACTGAGTAAATGTTTGAAACTGTAGGTTATTGAGGCTGTAAGACAAGATTAGGTTTTTTTCTGCAGGCACAAAAAGTGCTCCCTTGTTTTGGCCTTTTCAAATAGTTCAGTTCAATAATTATTGAAAGTAAAGAATACAGTTGCAAAACAAAGGGAATAATTATTTAAGTTTTTCTACTTGGTAATTCAAATTACCATTAAAAACTGTGGCTATCAGCATAGCTACAAATCATCAGTAATCCAAAGGCAGCAGCGGAACTTTACTCTTCAGACAGTCTCAGTATTCAAAGATAGACGTTTCTGTGACAAGATGGGAAATTGAAGAAAGATTCTGTGGAAGGAGACTGATGATTATGTTTTCAGTAATTCCTCACTGGTAAAATGCTGATTCAGCAGTTAAAGCTGAATTTAAATGTTATTATATATATTGAAATGCTAACTTACTCTACGGGAAACCAGCATCTTGTTCAGTAATGCGGTGGTTAGTCAAAGAATGGTCTTTTGCTTTTTTAGTTTCTTCTTTCTTACTCCTGGTAGCACTTTCTCTGTATTTTTAGCCATAAGTAGGCAAAAATAAACTGACCGCCATAAGGAAGTTGAGCCAACAAAAGCAGTATACCTTTGGATATGAACTTGAAGGTGAAACGATGAGAAAAGCCCTCAGAAGACCATTAATTTGGACTGAAAAGCCTGAGCTATATTTTTAATTGTAACACTTTTAAATTCTGTGCTGTTACTTCAGGTTGTTTCTCAATGGATTTAGACAGAATGTGATGAATAAAATATTGATTGGTGGTTTCGGATGACAGATGCTTCTAAATCTGAACAAACATAACTAATATGAAATTCAAATTCTGATCAAACAAAAAATTAATATGAATTTCATATTTTCTTGCTTTTAATAAGCACAGCTGTCTTGCCAGTGGCTCAGGCTCTGTCAAGCATCACTGCATCACTTTTTGTCGGCTCAGACATAAAGGTATAGAGCTCTTTCTACGTATGTGCTTTGCATGCAGAATAAAACCGGTTGATCTTCAGGCATAACTGATGTTGATTTTCTTGAATGGCAATCGCGGTTCTAATGTAAAAATACTGAAGCTCTTTGTTTATCCAGTAAAATAAGCATTTAGTAATTTAGGATCAGAAGGGTCCTGGCCTTGCAAGCAATTTGATCATATAATCCCTTCAACAGACTGAACCTCTTACTGCTTGACAGTGGGTAAATAAAGATAAAAACGCTGATGCTTTTATCTTCTACCAGGTTACTGAAGATAAATACTACCCTTGCCTAAATGTAGCATCAGTTTAGTGAACAATGAAGTATTATGAACACAAGAATTGCCATGTAGGTCAAAATATTGTGTATCTAGTCCAATATCCTGGGGTTGACAATGTCCTGTTCCAGAGTGAGGTTTAAGAAACTCTTTCCTGAATCATCACACAGTGACCTTCCTCTGGGGGAAGCATTTTTGTAATGGCTGTCAGTGAGAAATCCACCCAAACATGAGGTTTAATTTTTTTTACTCCTGCTCCACAACTTGTGTGTTCATCCCATTTATATAAACATTTAACTTTTGCTGTTAATACCTTATAGTGATGAGTTTCGGATGTTGACCTGACAATTTGAATATTTTAAATAATTCTGTCTTTCACCTTCAGAGTGAAGGTATACCAAACCCTGGCTGACTGGCTATAGCACTGATTATTTTATACATCTCCATCATATGTCTTGTTTGTTGGCATTTTGCTGAAGCACTTAGTTTCCTCCATTGTCTTCAAAAATAAAGTGCCCAGAACTAAATGCACTATTCCAGCTGAAGGCATGCTAATAACTAGAATACTGTGCCATGCTAACATTATTTTCATTCTTTTCTGTATCATTCCATTACAGAAAATAAGGCTGAAAATCTCAAGAAATCATCTTTTCCCCTCCTTCTCCCATAATACTGACACATTGTTTGCCTCTTTATTTGCAGTGTGTGTTGACCAGAAGCTTTTGTATTCAATCTGTTTACAGTAGTGCTTCTGTCTCTTTCCTGAAAGTTTCAAATTAATTTAGAATTTATCAGTGTCTAATTCTGACAGGATTAACATATAGTGAACTGTGTCTGGATTAAAATCCTTACGTGTTGGATTGCTGAATGGACTGGTGAAAGCATGCACAGCCTTTCAGTTGTAAGGCAGTTTGATGTGGTAGTGACCAAAAATTTTCAAACATTTTGTAGTGGTATCATCTTGCAATTATTTTTTTTTTTTTTATAATTGGTAAGTTTGTAGGAAGTCTTCACCAAGAGGCCAAGACGGCCATGAAGTAGAGCCTGTTGCAGGTGTCTCTGAGAGGTGGGCCGGAGTGAAAAAGCTGACACTGCTGCTCATTCTGCATTAATAATTCTAAAAAGGCCCTGGGGAAGGGCAGGGAAGTATTTTTTTTTTTTTGTCAGTCAGGGACTTAATGATATTTCTGCCCTCCCCAAAGTGATGTCCTGAGTGTCTTTTGCTCCTTGGGTCAATGAGTCAGATAGCTATGTTGTATCATTCCTTTAATGGCCTAACCAAGCTCAGCCTAAAGATGTGCTGGTGACTGTGGCCATGGCCAAAGGATCCAGCAGTAATAATATGTTCTGATTAGGACACACTATGCCTGAGGATTGTAGCTTGATTAGCAGCAATTATGCATGAATATGCAACAAGCTGAAATATGCCCAAGAGTGCAGGATGAGAAAAATCTGAAGCAAATTACCATTTACATCCCATTGCCTCAAAACACTTAAAATGGTCAGTACATATATGTCTGTACAGTGTGCAGCCCATTATCTGGTTGAGTCCTGATGTCCATATATATGGAAATCTCGTTTCATGGTGACAATGTATAGAGTGTATTATAAGAGTGAAATAGAACAAACACACTGGGTACATGAATTATCAACATATGAGTACTTACCTATCTTTATAAGTTGATAGACATAGTAGATACGTAGTAGATTGACAAATCTCGTACATGTATATATATATTAGATGCAGGAATAAAATAAAAAAAATCTATGCCTAGTATATGTCTGAAATCTTATTAATTGCACAGATTTTAACTAGACAGCACTATGTGTGATGGAAAAAGAATTTATCCCTTCAAGAAGTTTCAGTGCAAAGCAATAAAAAATCCGTGGGTTTATTACATACTTTCTGTGATTATAAACGAATCTTCACCTATTGCATGAGTCAACCTGTCATGACAAGAGATCATCAGCTGTTACTTCTAAGTTCAGTATTCATCCCCAGTGTTCCCTCCTTACAGTAATAACCCATGCAAGACTCATCCTAGACACACCGCGTTAGAAAGACATTATTCTGTCTCGGCACTAGAGTTGATCAGAACGCTGCCACTGCTCACCATCAATAATACTGGCTGTCTCATCCGGAGGACCTGAAGAGGAGCAGGTCTGTCTTCAGTGTTGCATAAGGCTGGTAGGACGGTGTCTGGCTTCTACAGCCTACCATTGACGTTGCCAAGGGAGAAGTGGAGAAGCATTTAAATATACAAAGCAGATGACCATTAGATATGTAGAGTACACACACGCATGTACCTGGGAACACATTTTTGTTAGTTTAAGTAGAGAAACTAACCATTAAGTTTAGTTACATGTTAGTTCATTTTTGCTAGGCATCATGGCAGAGGTGGGTAATGATAAAAAAGGGATGATCCAGGTGCTTCTGCTCTAACCTGGTGGGAGTTTAAATCTCTGTGTCAGACTGACGAATTCTAGAATCGTAAACCAGTCACAATGAAAGAGACCTCCAGAGGTTATCAGTGTCATTCCCTTGTCCCAGTCTTCTCTGGGTTTGAATCCAGAGAGGGACCTGGCTATATTGACAAATTGAGGTCTGTTCTCTCATTGCTCTTAACTTCATGCACCCTGTTCATCTTAATCATGCGAAGCATAGGTGCCTGAACTGATAGTTTTTCATGATTTAGCATGCTGAATAAGCAAAATGCCGCTCTCTTTCCAAATTTCTCCTGCTCCTTGCATTGTTTCTGTAGCTGGTGCAGTATCAGCCAGGTATTATGGTTTTGTTTGTCTTGATTTTTGCCAGCTCATCTTTAGATTGGCTTCCTGCACAGCAGATGCCCTAGCCATGGTTTGTGGTGATATATTTAAAAATTCTGATTCAGTCTTGTTACTGCTCAATATGTCTGCACACCGTCAAATTGATCATAGTGTTCTCATCACTCAGCGGTCTTCTGCGTAAGGCCAACATGTTGCAGCACTTGAGCAGCTCTCATCTTTTTAAACTACTTGTTCCTGCTATATACATTCTGCATGGAACTCAGAATTTATAAGTGTTTTTATAAGAAGGAAGTAAAGTCTCAGGAGGAATTTGGTTTTATTTCTATTTATTATGTCTTCTGTTATGATTGTAAAATACAGAATCTACTATTCCTTATATCAAGGAACAGGGATTTAAAAATAAAGTTTAAATTATTTTTAAACATTATTTTTAATGTTTAAAGTTTATAAGAGGAGTTTTTCATTATTTTTCATTTAAAATACATGTTCAGTTTTTCTGTGGGTTATGAGTTATTTATTACTTTCATCTTTTCCGTATCATGGAGTGTGAGGTTCTCAAGGTGTTATGGAGCTGTATTTCCACTTTTTTTCCTTCATGTACCTAGTGCACCTCCAATAACATCGCTGTTGGTTTCAGTAGGCACTATTGCGATGAGAATTGTCTCCTTGATTTTAAACCAGCTGAAAATAATTTGCTTCTATTCAGAGGTTTGAAAGGACAAGAGAATGCTATAAGTAGACCTACGAAGAAAGCCAGTGCCAGATGCAACCGTAGTGTGAAAGAGGGGATGTTGCTGGATGACTGCTTCTGCATCACCTGACTAATACCATGGCTCCTCTTGGTCCGCCGCTTTCCCCATACCCACAGTAGCGAATCTACCTTTGTGACATGTAGGGACAGAGAAAGGAGTGAAGTACCCTGCCCTGACTTTCCTTCACAATCAGTCTCACAGTGACAAGAAGCTCCTTCCTTTAGGGTCAGATTAGGAATATTCCTCCCGTTCCCCCTTATTTTCCTACAGCTATGTCTGTTTACCTGGACAATGTTGGATGTGTTTTTGCGTAGGGATATACCACTTTCAGTTTAAGTTTCCTTTGTCCTCAGAGCAGCATCAAGAAATTTGTTGGAGTCATTTAGTGACAATGAATAGTAACAGCCTGCTTTCCTACGGAAACAACACAGCCAGGTCTGGTTTCACCAATAAGAATGTTTAAATCACCTGAATTTGGTAGGAAGCAGAGCTATCAGAAGTATTACCTTCCTGCATGTTTTGTGAGAACAGGTTGGCTGGTGAAGGAGATGTAACCTGTTAGTGTTGGAATACCTTTGTTTCAAACGTGGTCAGGCATCAGTGTCAATCCATCTTGGGAGTTAGGTTTTCTTAATGTTAGTAATTGCAGAAGTACAGATTATAAAACAGAGGGGCACACCAAATGGTAAATTATTTTGTTGGTAGTTTACCGTTGGAAGGCTGTGCCTGGGAATAACTGGATTCTCTGTCACCTTTTGCTTAATGACTTCTTTCTAAACTGGATTGCCTTTTGCGTACAACTTCCAAATATGGCACAAGAAATAATTGTAAAGGATCTTAATGGCCCTAAACACTATGGAAAATTATAATCTAATTTATTTATTTGTAAAGAAGAGTTTCTGTTGCAGGAGCTTGAGCAGATACCTCAGGCTCCCTAAGCATCCTATGCTTACCACTTCTAATATAGTTTAAGAGCAGAGACAGCACTTGGATCCTTATGTTAGATCCATTTTTCAGACTCGTAGGAATCAGGTACATCATGATGCTTTCAGAATGTAAATATTTAATGCAGACTTCTTTCAGGAGATAGAACCATGTTGATACTCTTTACAACTTTATAATTTGTCTGACTGAAATTTGAAAGCTATCCTTTGTGTTTTTTGGAGTTGTCTTTCCATTTATGCTGAATGACCTGACTAAACTCCAGGTCACTAGGATTGTAATTTATGTATCTCAGTTTCTCAGCCTCCTTCTAGCTCCTCGTTGAAACACTGTGTGGTTTATTTCATTATTGCAGTAGACTGCACTCCATAATGTACTGTTCAGTCTTTCAACAGGTAAGCTAAGGGCCTAAGTGTGAATGAAGGGAAAAATTCAGAACTTCATACACAGATGCTGTAATTCAAATAACAAAGCAAATATTTTTCAGAAGGATTAGTCATTAAATAGAGTCAAATAAAAGTTTCCAACACTTTTTCTGTGTTTAGAATGTAAGTTAGGATAATAAAAGCTTCAGTAATGAGGATCAGTTACATAAAGTCATATGCAGACCATAAGTAACAGAACATTCACCACCACTCTAATGAGAGGGCACTTGATTTTAGTCAAATGTGCTTTCTTTATATGAAATTAATTATACATGTTATTCACGGATTAGATCTAGGATTTTTAACACATAGCAACTACACCTTACTTCTATTCAGGCAGGTATTAATTATATGGTAGAGACCATAATTTATGGTATTATCAGTTGGTGACAAGACTGCCCAAATCAATCTGGAACAGGCTTTCCACGTTATTATAAAGCAAAGGAGCAGGTAGGAGCCATGGGATGTTTTAGAACAGTAGGCAGTGTGGAGATTAATGTGTAGCAAAAACTTTTAAAACTGAAGTTGTCACTCTGCATGGGGCTAGACCTGAATGTTCGGAAAGCTAATGGTCTGCAGGTCCTTTTCCCTGGTGAGCATTACTAACATTTTGCCATCACTGTGCAATAGGAAGAGTTCAATACATTTTAACCAGAATTTGTGCTGAGAATGTCCGGTAACTAATACTGATCTAACCGACAGATGCACTTTCTTTCTGCAGTTCAGTTTTTGCCATTATGTCTTTAATCCTATTTGTCCAGAACACACACTCCAGTCCACCCTCGCAATTTCTGAGACACTGAATCATTTCAGTTCCCTAAATCCCTCTGTGACAAGATGATGAATTCTTGCAACTCGAAAATCTTACACTATTTCCCTCACTGAAGTAACATATTCTGTAACAGGGAGACTTGAAACTTGGTGCTTTTGCACAAGTTTCTTGGGAGCCAGATGTTCACGTGGCAGACTTGCTCAATGTCTGGCAAAAGTGAATTCACTTTCATGAAATGAATGGGAATAGGATGTAATTCTGGTAGTTGCCTGGCTAGTTTGATAATGCCATCAAAGTAGTGGAAATGTAAATAATTCCATTTCACATGCCTGTGTGGCTATTTTGTTATTATTTCTCTATGTCTGAGTGTAGCTTCATAGAGACAGAAAGGTGTGCTTACTGCTGCTCTCTCCTTTTATAGTTAAGCTACTTTGCATTTAAAAAGTTAAAATAGTGATAAAAACAGAGCAAAAAGATACAAATAGAGCTCTCTCTCTCAATATCCAGTAACAGATGTTTTGGGAAAACTAAGAGAAACAGGGCAAATACTGAATAATCCTTCCCTGGTGCCATCCAACCTTTCTGTAAATGGCAACTTAGGGACTTTCAGACCTGGATGTTTCATCTGTACCAGGATGCTCAAAAGCCTTGATGCGCCATTACTTCTCTCTAATGTCTCTTTATACTTTTGGCTTCCACAACATCTCATGTGGGATTTAATTAAGAAGTCTTTCATTTTGTATGTTTTAGACCTGCTGCATGCTGAATTCACGAGCTACTTTCTCCCTACCAATTATTTCGTTGAACTATCCTGTGCTTCTCTTCAGTCATCCTTCATCCAAGTCCAAGAATCTGACTAGCCGCTTCTCATACAGATGATGCTCATGCTTCCATTCATGATTGTTGCACATTTCCTTCTTGTGGTTCTGTTACATCCTTTCTAGGATGGGATGATCAGCACCCCATACAGTATTTAAAGTGTAGGCACAACATATATATATATATACATATATATATATATATATATATATGTACAATAGTGAAAGCTGTTTTCACATCTGTTCCCTATTTTCTAAAAAATGTGGCCATCCTAGAGGAAAGAGAATGTTTGAATACCTTGTCATGATGTTTACAAGGTCTTTACAGGGCATTTACATTAAAATCAGCTGTGCAGTTCATCCAGGAAGAAGAGACCTTACCCCTTCCATCTCTTCTAATGTACCCTTGCCTGGTCAGAGTTCCAGAGCTTCCAAATGGCCAGGTTCTCATCACTGGGTATGACTGGCTGCAGAGCAGGTACCCTTTGATCAGTACTTCCTTTAGCCCTTCCTCTTCTGAGCCTCAGAAACAGCTACTGCTGGCTGCTTGCTTGGTGTAACTGCTGCTCCGCATGTTAAGTATGCAAAGATGCCTCTCAGTTTAGAAACGCCCGGAGTCTTTCCTTCTCCATTGTTTTAGTTGTCTGGCTCCTCCTGCTGCTTTCACACATCTGGAGTGCCATGTTCGTCCTTCACTACCTGCTCCCCTTTCAGGGTCTTCCACTTCTACATTACTTGCTTGTATTATTTTTCCTTTTGTCATCTTTTTCAGAAATCAGCAGTGAAGGACTTAATGTGATGGGAGACAGGAGATCTGTGGCCCATTTTGTTAAGCAGCATACAAACTTGACAGAAAAGGTAATCTTAGTTCAGAAGAGCTTATTATATAAGTTTAAGGTAATGGGCGTGCTATGATGAGTGAAATGGAGCAGAGTAGTGCACTGTAAAAACTAGAGGTAGTCACAGTGGCACTAGAAGTAGACATAGGTCCAAGTCTAATCTGGAGATCTACAGTACAGAAATGTGGTGTGGCAGGAATAGTCCTTATGTTTGTAACAGGCAGAATCAAACCTTGGATTTGGCTGACACTAAGGTAAGGGACTGTTAAAATTGAGACAATATTTTCTTGTGCCTCAAACCTATGTTTAAGTGAAGTCTGAGAAAAAAGCCTCTGCATCTACAGCAATAAAAATACCAAATAAAAAACACTAAATATAGTGTAAGATAAATAACAAGCACTCCCTATCATAGTGTCATATTCATGGGTTTATGCATAAGAAGTCTTTTGTACCCATGACATAATAAAAAGTTATCATTGATAGATGAATACTCTGCTTAAAAAAAGCTACAAAATACTCCACTACTAACAAACTTTTACCTAAGATACACTTTTCTCCTCATAATTGTTACAGTGTCTTAACATAAGGTGTTATCTTAGACCTGTATGTACAACGTGTAAGGGATTTTGAGAATAATAAATGAAAGTTGTTACAGAAATAATACCAGAGTGCTTAAGAATGACTTTTAAATGGTTCGGTGAAGTAGATACTGGAACAGCAATCTAAATTCTATCAGACAAGGTAATGGAGGGTAAAGAAGCTGTCAAGCAGAGTGACTGGAAAACTAAATGATAACATAAGCCTGAAGCGTAGAAGAGCTTTGAAAACCTTTATGCAAATAGGTGAGGAAACTAATCTATACATGAAGGACTGTAGCTTGAAAGGAGCAAAAGGAGTATCTGGTTGAAAAGGGGTCAAGGAAGAGCTGAGCCAAAGGTTTTACTGACTACTTTTGCTCTGGATGCATGGCATCCATGCAGCTGAGGTCTGAATTCCCATTTGTGGTGTTTTGATTTAAAATAAGGCCTAGACACATACCAAATATGCTCATCTGGTGAACCTCTTGGCTGCAAACCAGGATCAGCCATACCTCAGCCATTCTTGACAAAGCCTGGTTTTACCAGTCCTTAAAAACCTGCATGGGGCTCTGCTGGCATCAGAGGCACTCCCTTCCAAGTGCTGGCGATTCACCTTAGGGAACCTTTCCTGATACCTCACACTGGTATTTCTTTCTGCACTTTGAACAGTTTACTTCTAGCCATGTCCTCAGCTGTCAAGAATGAGATCTTGCTGTTGTGTTAGCTGGAATCTCAAGCTTCATTTCTCTGCTCCCACAGTCATCCCTAATGTCTGTGTGATACCCTTGGGTTCTAGTGTGGGTGACCCACTCACCGCTGTAGACAGTGCACCCTGGTCAGAGACAAAATGATACAGGTGCCGTATTTCTGTCCAAGGTCTTTTACACGGAACTGTTTTGCACATTGGCCTGACAGCTACTGGTAGCTACTATTTTGGCTGATACCCTGGATATCTAGCAGCCAATTCACAAATGTATGAATCCTTCCTGTTAAGCCTGGAAGAAAATCCTGGCTTGAAAGGGAGAACACATCTTAGAGAAATCCATGGGAATACAACCTGAGGGGGAAAACATTCATAGCTGGTTGAATCGTAGTTGAACATGTTTAGTCTACAGCGTTCTGATGATGGAGTGCTTACTGATAATTATTTGAGAAATACATAATAAAAATAGCAGAGAGGCAATTCCAGTTCTCACAGGGAACAATTACTGAGAAAGTTGTTCCCAGTACTTTTCTAGAACTAGGCAAGTGTTCACGGGTTCCTTTAGCAATAAAAAGTGCTCTGAAAAGAAAGCCTAGCACCACAGTCCAGCCACATGACACAGTGTCCTGAGTGAGCGAAGCAGTATATCACGTCTACCATGGGGCAGTTTCTAGGTGTATATTCTGTGTATTGATGATCTGGCTGCTGTTGAATACCGTGAAACAGCAGATGGTATGTTGAAATTTTGATTGAGGAGAAGATGAGTTTTAAGCCTCTCATCCAACATGGTTCCTTGAGGATTTGGAGGGAAGGATGTTCAGACAACATGGCAGATGAATGCCTTGTCTGTCCTGGTCAGTGCTACAGCTGTACTTGGTCTATAACCAAGCCTAAGCTTCTCAACACATGTGGTGTTTGGAATAATTAACTCTGTTGACTTCAAAAGGGATAAGAATTTGATGTAATTTACTCTATTTTTAGCCAGTTGGATAGTGCCAAACATTATTTAGTTTTGATTACCTTAGTCAATGCACAGGGCTAGTAAATGTTAAACATTAATATTAATCATACAGCAGTGCCACTTTCAGGCTCTCAGCATTCTGATCTTCAGCCAGAAGTGCAGGTGTGCAAGCGAGGAATGGTATGGTATTAAGAGCCAAACCTTTCTGGCTTTCACACCTGCACATGTTTGGAAAATAAATACAGCCCACAAAAGCACTTCTAAAGTATTATTGTCCAAGGATTCCCTACCCAAGCACTTGTGAGACTTACACACATATATAAAAGAAGCAGATGCTATTCTGAGAAGTGTAAAGCATGCATATTGCCCAGAAGTTGGTGTGATCTACTCATGTTTATCAGAACAGCAGCTTGTAGGAAGTATTTGATTACCTGCAGTGTGGCCCTGGCTCAGTAGACTGGTGTATGATTATCTAAAAAGCCTCATCTTGCTCCCTCTGAAGCAATGAACTTCCAATTAAAATCTTTGCAAATATCTCCTTTCTTGTTAGTTAGTTTGTTTGTTTTAAGGGAGACACTTTAAACATTTCCACCTGCCTTCTGCATTTTTTTATCTTATTGTAGGTTTGGGGTTTTTTTTAAACACACTAAGTAATCACAGGGTGAAAATAACTACAGGAGTAAGTGGTATGTTTACTGATTTCAGTGCTGAAACTTTAAGTTAGCATAAGCACAGCAACCTTGGTAACATAGGGGAAGGCACAGCTGAACTTCTTTGGAGCTAGTTTGGCTATCATCCCTTTTAACAGTAGATGTTAATCTGGCTTAATGTTTAAAACTTGGGGAAACCACAATTGCAAGGTGATGATGGGGAATATCGGCAGAACTATTTAAAGTGAATAAACATCACGAAGGGAAAGAATTAAACTGTCCGTAGAGATTGAGGATGTCTAACTAACTGGAAATAATGGAACCGAGTCAAAGCAAAACTGTTAGGAAATGTATCTCATTTGCATTGTGGCTCTAATAGAGTTGCATTTTCTTACACTGGAGCTCATTTAAGGCATACATCCACCTAAAAATATAACTGTAGGCTTGGTTTGCATGGTAGTAAGTTTATTTAAGGTTCAGAAAGAACATTTATAGTAGGAGAAGAAACAAGTGAGTGGCGGTAGCTGTTAAGACATGATTAAATTTGATGTATATGTCAGAGGTGGTTAACTTCTGAATGACTAGAGGTTACTTTTATTCTTTGGTAGGTGTTTGGTGGCTAGAACTAGCAACCATATTTCTGTGGCATTGCATGACCAGTCCTACATTAGCATCCCCTCTATAACCCACACCCAGAAACGCCCTTCAACCTGATGGTATTCCTGGAATCCAGGTATCTCTAAGGTTTCAGCCCTGCAAGACCTACAAACCTCAGATTACTAAATGGCCATTCCCTTTAACTGGGCTGGGACTGGATTTCCAACCTAGGTTAGGGGTCACAGGATGAGTAAGACTTTAGGGTAAGCTGGAAAGGAAAAGTCCAGATGACAAATATGACAGCTTACAACTGGGGCATCGTTACTATGGGGAATACTTCTTCTTTGAAATGCTAATGCTTGGTGAATGCAATGGACATGAAGTTATGATTTTCTCCATATTTAACTCTTTTAAAAAATGCACAAAAATGTTTCATGGGTTGCAAAGGAAGATTCCTAGTGAAACCAGTGGATCCACTAGCATGACTTAAGTTAAATGCATGCTCAAGGTCTCTGCCGATTTGTGAGCCTTGGCATAGGACCTTCCTTTATTGCTTTTTTTTGTTGTTGCAAAGTCAGTAATGTATTCAACATATATTCCATCATTTGTAACCCAACAGTGACAAGCTCTGTATCAACGCTACTGTAGTGTCTGATAGAACTAGTGAAGTCCAGGGGCCATATGCAATATTCCACAGCTTGATACAGAATCAGACTCTTTTGGAGATGGAGGGAGACTCAGCCAGTATAAAAAAAGGTCAGGTATGCACCCTATTCACACTGATATTTATATCCTTAGGAATAACTACTGCTACAGCTAAGGTGGAAAACCCAGAAAATGAGGGTGCTTTAAAAATAAATTGGTAGAAATAAACTGAGGATGTGAAAAATTCTGCATCAAGCCAGCTACAACTGAATATCTTCACTAATATTTTTTCCTACTGACAACAGAGACCCCATGAGCAGTCTTTTTTTTTTTTTTTTTTTTTCCCCCAAACCAGAAGATTTGTGTCCTGTGATGCAGTTCTATGCAGGCTAAAACTACAAGACCACTGCCAGAAAATTGCAGGAACAATGATTTATTCCCAGGTTGAAAGCTGAACAAGGGAAAACACATAAACACTGCACTGTAGGCACAAAGGGTGATTATTTTTTGCCACATGAAACAGTTTTAAAATTCATAGGAAAAAGTAATTTTTGATGGGATGGTGTAGGTGGCTTAGGTCTTTTAAAAATAGCTGTGGATGGGATGTTTGTCTTCAGACTGCTATCTTGGCTTTACCATTCAGGTATTTTTAATGGGTTTTCTTGAATGAGACTTGGAGTAGTTACGTTTATTGATGGATGGATTTATATGATTACAGCAGACTAAAACTGCAGAATCTTTACAATAGCAGAAACAAATCTGTGGACTTACTGTAATTTTCTTGAGCAATTTGTCTTGGGAGAAAAGATCTGATCATTCTATTTGATTGATTCACACCCCCTGCCCCAAGTTGCATTTATTTTAAGTATTTTGGAGGATAAATGTACTACTTTTCTGGGTGCTACACTCAGAATTATATATGAAATCAGTGTGAAGTATGGGAATTTAGCAGTAGGTTTGTCACTAACATATATATAAAAGTAACTCTGTTTCTTTGTAAAGCTTTACAGTTTAAGTGGTGCACATTCAGATTTCATATGCTCTTTCATGAGCCCCAAGCAGATTTGTTTTGTTAGGTGTTTCTAACATCCATCTTTCCCCTATTTCTGGTTCCATCTTCTGTAGATGAGGAATACAGAATTGCCAACTAAAGGTGAAAAAAAAAAATCCTAGTTAAGGTCCTTTTTGCTTAAAAATTGGTTCTCAAGTATCATTTCAAAACCAGAAGAAATAAGCTCAGGTCCTGTAATAACCACTAAAAGCTTTTGCAAGTTTAGTCAGGCAGGAGAAGAAGATGTTGAGAAAATCATGCTAGACCTTTCTGCCACAGCACTGCAAAAAAACCCCCTAAATTGTTGAAACAGCATGAGAATATCTTAAAGAATGTGACATTAAAATGAAATTCTTGACTCCACTTTCTTTGTCTTCCAATATCCTGAGTCTGAAGTATTGATTTATTCTGTGTTTTCGGTCTTTCTTTGAAAACACGAGGACTATCACACTTCCTAAATGACAATGCAGATTTTTATGCAGTCTCCTGATCCTAACAGCTGGAACTATAAGAAAAATACTGTGAATCCGTACGATGCTGTATAAGCTTTATGTATTGTTTCCTACGTGTACACATTTGCTCTTATTTACCTCTCACGCAGTACTTGTTCCCAGTTTCCAAGTGAATGATATAGCAGGCATGTGGAAAAGCATACAAGTTTCCCAGACTTCCCTGCTTTTTGATAATCCCCAAGAAAATTGAAACAGCCACTCATGCCAGATTTCTAAAGGCAAATTCATTTTCTAAAGTATTTGGGCTCTTAGCTCTCATTGATCTTCGTAGAAGTTAGGAGCCAAAAGCATTGAAACTGCCTACCTGCATCTTTACAGATTTAGGCTTTTTCAATGTTCTGGATCAAAAGGAACTTCAGGCTAGGCTGCAATGGTTTGGGATTGGACAGAAAATATTGCATAAGAAAGAAAAAAGAAAAATGCTTTTCTTTTGGATACTTTTTCATTCTGTGTGTTTATAGGAGGTACTGATAATGGATTTTATAGAGGGCTGTTCAGAACAGTTTGGTATTTATGCACCAGTTTGGTTTTTTTCAAGTTAGCTAGGTCATCCCATATTCACAGGACAATACTAAAAGGTACCTTTTCTTCAGAAAGTGTAGTATATTGTCTTGATACAAGTAACCTGGCTTGGTGCATAAAATAAGACTTTAAGATATTACAAAATATAGGAGTTTTATTGTTGTTTTACTAGCTCAAATGCAGAGCAAGAATGATTGAAAAGAAATTACTGTTTAAATGTAGAAATAGAATTGGTAAGGGGAGCCTTGGAAAGTGTGAAGTCCTTTGTATTTCTCCAGCTTGTGATTCCAATGCTTCCCAACCTTACTTACACAGAACATCTGCCCTCAGCTGTTCTATTTTTCAGGAACAGTAGCTTGTAGGAGAAGCATTGGTGCCAGTTGTCTTTTATGCTTCTGTTACTTTAGTTTTTGCTATTACCCATAAGGCTTTTTTTGAAAACAGTCTTCTCCAAAATGTGTGGTAGTCAGGTTCCCTGGTATCTGATAGCATGCATTTTTCACAGTGCTGCATTACTTTCAGTAGCTTGGTTTTTTGGGGAGAGGGGAGGAAGACTTATCTTTATCCATTGTGCTGGTTTGGGCTGGGATAGAGTTAATTTTCTTCATAGTAGCTAGTATGAGACTGTGTTTTGGATTTGTGCTGAGAAGAATCTTGAGAACACTGATGTTTTACTTGTTGCCAAGTAATGCTTACATTAGGCCAAGGACTTAAGTTTATTTGTTTCAGTTTATTTTATTTTTCAGTTCCATCTAGACCATGCAAATCTATATTGCAAACAAACAAGGGGGAAAAAAATAAAAGACATGAAGAAGAATAAGCCGTCTCAGAACAAAGTATTACCTAAACAAAATTAATGTAGTATTCTATGAATTATTTAAAGCATCTATTCCTAAAGGTTGTTACTTTAAGGAAATGTATTTCACAGATTGAAAATAGTGTGGTCTCCTATGATGTTTTAGTTGAATATGTCTTCTACACAAAACTCTTCTCATTTTTGTTGGTTTGGCTTTGAACCAGCCACTGCTATATCTGCAGACCTCAGCCATGAGACAAAACTTAGTAAACTCCCTGGAAAACTTAGAGCAATAATCCTTCCCCACCCCTTCAAACAGGCACGCAAGACCACACAGTTAGTACCCAGTCCCACACCAACTTAACCTTGTATGCTTGCATTAGAAGGGATTTGCTCTGTTGGTCAAAACCTATTAACCATAAATTTGAGCCTACTCACATCTGCATTCCTCGCTAAGCTCTTTCCATGAAGAGTTCGAGAGGCTCGAGGTAGCTGTTAACATGTCATGCTGACTTCCCACTAAACGTTTACCAGATGGCATCATCTGTTAGAAAAATGGTGGCTTCAGGGATCTCTCGCTAAAGACCGAAAGACTGATTTAGAATGGATTGCGTTTAGTTGACCGTAATATTTATTTTTCTGATACCATTTTCTCAGAAATGGAACTGCTTAATAAAATGACACCAGTAAAAACAGTGATAAGATGATATCAGAATGTAAGTGGTTGGCAAGACATTAATTGTATTTTCAAAATAAAAGGAACTGCATACCTGTACCTATATCAAGCTGAACATAAACCTGATATTTACATTCTTCACATCACATTTTACTTACCTAAATACCCAACTCTTTCCCAGCTTTCCATATTTCTCAAAGAAACTTAATGAAATTTTCAGACAGAAGAAGTATGAGTGCAAAGCTGTTTTGTGAAAACAAATTCCCACAGTCTAGCTAGCCACATAAAAGACAAAGCTCTTCTCGTTCTGTCGTGAGCTCTGAAGGTGTAGGCAATTAATCCAACTCTCCCATGTTTTCAGAACGCTCCACATTAATTGTTGGTGAGAAATTAGGAGGGCTGAAGACAGGGACTCTTACAATAGCCACCACCACATTATGCTTCACCGTATGTTTTCTGTTTCAGACTAAGCCACTGTTTCAGGCTCTGTGGCGTAACAAATTTATACAGCTTAGTTGTACTTTTGTTTTTCTGACTGATGGAAGATAAAACTTCCGGAGCTCAAGGTAGCTTGTATTCATTTTCAGCCTGTTTTGTAAGTGAGAGCAATTTTGCAACTTTTTGTTTTCTTCACTTTTATGAACTAGAACTAGAGAAAATTTGAGTGTATGTTTACCCACTTACTGGTTAAAATCCTGCAAGGGGCTGAGCTGTTCCGTTACTTTCATCGAATTAGATGAGCCGTGAAGATGCTCAAAGGATGACGTTTCTAGTCCTCCTCAGTGTCTTCTTGTTTATGGGCTACTGGCCTGTAGAAAGGTGGGTGGTTATGTCATTGTTTTCTACACAAGTGCTGTTTGCGAGCTTTGATACTGATGAAATTAGAAGCTATTTAGCTTCCTTTCAGATAATTTACAGCTCTTTCAAATTTTTTCTCATAGGTGTATGTCAGGTAGTATATTCATGCCTGAACACAGTTCTCTGTAATAATCGGAGATAATACACTATGTGAAATCCACTCTCTTTTACATTGTCCGCATTTGAATAGGGTAATTGAACGTGTACTTTGTAGCTTAGTCAGTCCTTCATAGAACAAAGGCAGCTACTCACTTTTTTGACTTCAGAACTGCCCACAGAAGTAGGGTTTTGTTTTTCTAGTGACAAGTATGGCTTCCTATTAATTAAGCTGTCTTCTGTGGGCATCTGGGCTAGCTGCTGACAGCAATGTATCAGTGAATTAATGCGAACAAAGCAATCTGACGTCTGCTTGATTTTTTATTCTCTCAAATGGAACAACTATTGAGAAAAGTGTTAAGACAGCTACATTTGTTGACTATAGAAAGATTTTTTTTAATTGTGGTAATACAAATAGAAATTATTTTGGATCCCAGGAGGTCTAGCTAAATAAAAGCTCTGCTGTTTGGCATAAGGGAAATCAGGGTATGGCATTACATATAATAATTTGCTTTTAACACAGAAGAAAGCATTTGCTTTTTGTTAATTGTATAACAAGGCAATAAAGCTTTCTCATTTTTTAATTTGTTAGCTCAGACTGTGGTCAGAGTGAGTAATAATGCTATTTTGGAGTCAGGGATTTTGATAGCACATGTGCGAGATTAAGTTGTTTTCGTTCATGAGCATTTTGTCGAAAACCTTGCAGGTCACTGTGCTCTTAATGATGTTGTTAAAACAAACACGATGTAAGTGGAATTGTTTTGTATCTAACAAGTAGAGTAAGGTGTCCTAAATGCATCTTGATACATTAATTTAAATCAACCTTTAAAAGAGATAAACAATCTATAAGGATTGTGCTTAAATGGGCAATTCTTCTGTGATTTTCTACCATGTTGTGTATCTGGTCATCTTGTGTTATCAACCTAAAAAGGCTGTGAGTATGAGACACGTAACAGACTGTTATCAGTATTTTTATTTGCAAGAGTATTTCCTAAATCCAGTAGAAAAATGGGTATTAGCATTGCATCTTGGTTTCTGCTGAAGCAGAACTTGTGGTTTTCTGTAATACTTTCTATGTTTGATCAGAAACCTGGTAAAAATAAAGTGGGTTAATTGAAGCCTTTTTAATCTTAATCTAATCTGACAGTCAATAAAAATGCGAGTAGACTTTATTACTATAGCACTAATAATTCTGCCATTAACAGGAAGAAATTTGACTTGGATTTACAACACACTAATTCTTTTTCAACCTTTTTCTATTTCTATCCTGGGACTAGAGGAGCTCAGCGGTGTCTGATACCAGGTTATTTGTCTTTTTGTCTCTGTATTTTCTGAGCCAGAGTTTATAGGAGACATAAAGGGTGACAGAAATTTAGGGAAGCCTCTTTGTTTAAGGAATCCTTAAACTCGCTCTAAACTAGTTTTTTGGCAACCCTTAAGAAGTTCCAGTTAAACAGGCTTTGCAACTGGGAAAGCCCTTATCCTCTCAGACTTGGTCTCTTACATTGCTTAGCTTGCCTGAGCTTTCTAGACAAAATTATGCTCACTGGTCTGTAAATTAGCTTTCTTCCTTTATTAACATACTTGATGGTAACAAACCTAGGAAAATCAGTAGCAATTCTGTTCTCTTCTGTTTGCATTTCAGCTAGAATAGTCACAACAGAGTAAGAAGTAATTAAATATTCTGGTCATGCTTTGGACTAGAAGCGTGTTATTTTGATTGCCCTTTGCATAACCAAATGTTTCTGTGAAGCTGGATCAACCTTTGTTTTCTCTTTCTGCACAATACCTACCTAACACAGTTGGACCCTGCTCTGTGATGTGGTCCCCTGACTTTGGACAAAACAAATACAGGGTTTTACCTCTCAGGGGATTTAGCTACAGGACTTTGAATGACATTAACGAGAGCTATATAATGAAACTTCCTTTCCAGTTTTGCAAACCTCAGCCTTCTCATCCAATCTGCTCCATACTCATATTTTGAAACTATACACATGTCATTAAGTGTGCTCAGTAGTGATATAATGCAATGTAGGTATTGTTGCTACCGTATCTCTGGTCTAGTGTTACAACATTTTATTGATACATTAAATATGCATTATTCATTAGATTGTGAGATTCAGAAAATGTGTGTTAACCTGGTTGATGTAAAACCGTTGAGGAAGTGGCTAGGCAAAAGCCTTTCACTTAGTGGCAGAAGTTTTCTTTATCTATCCTGAGAATGTTTATTGCAGAGACAAGAGACGGTGCAAATATTTTCACAGCATTGCCCACACATCTGTCTTGGTTATGGTAATCTCTAAAGGAGTAAAAATAGAGAAGTTGCTTTCAGTTCCATTTAATCCTTGGCCTCTTAAGAGCCTGATACTGAGGGATTCAATTAGTGACGAGCACAGTGGTAGGTTGAGTGATTCATCCCCATGTACTCAAACCTCTCACAATTCGTACAGAGAAATAAGAATTACATCCATTTCTCTCTGCTTTAGCATCCTTCAGGTGAGATTTTTAACTGACTTGTCTAAGAATAAAAGGCCTGTGCAATTATTCTTTGACAGTGAGGAATTGAGCTGTGTGTCTGTCCATCCACCTTCGTCAACATTTTCTGAACCCGTAAACCAGTTCCAAGTAAATTGGCAAAGAGGGGGAGGTCACAAAAATAAATGGCAAGTTTTGTAATTGGGCAGACAAGCGGGACTTGATCAGTGGATTTGTTAGATTCCTGTGGAGAAACATGGGAAAGATATTCTGACAGTGGGAAAAGGTTCAAGCAGACCTTGTGGTTGACCATAAGATGCAAGGCTGGAGGGAACCAGGCTTCATTAGTTCTAGAACTACTGGGGTTTTTCTTTTTCAGTCTCATTGTGGGAAATATCAGTTACTGACAGATATAAAGAGCTTGACTCCTGGGAACCTTGATGTTATCGTCTCTTTTCTGCTGCTCACTAGGAGCCCTACCTGTCGAACACAGTGGTGAATGCCAAAAAAAAAAAAAAAGCATGACAAGGTCCAACTGTATTCATTCAGATGAAATACTAGGTTTTGTATGCCGGTTTTAATGTATAGGGACTCAGGCCCTTCCATCTATTCTGAGTATTTTTAGGTTATTCTGCAAATGTTGAGTAACCTTCACAGTTTCAGAGGAGATAGGCCTTGATGCCAGAATCAAAATTACTGAATTCCTAATGATGGACAAATCACCCCTTCATGTTAGTTGATATGACTGCAGTTGGTCAGTGTTTTCTTAACAATTCAGCACTGCATTTTTTCCCTTGTTCCATCTTGCACAGAGGTGCAAAAGGTGGAAGGTCACCTGTTCGACATGCAGGCGTTACCCCAGCAGGAATGACTTTCCACTCGGGTGTTTTCTGTGAGCAGTTGACTCACTGCTTACTTTCAGCACCCCTGAAGAACATGTCCAAACAGCATTGATTCAAACAAGCGTTGCACCACCACCTGTCACTGAGACCAGTTTGCAAGAGTCAAGAGGCTCTTGTCTGCAAAACTAACTTTCTGCCCGCTGAAAACCAGGTGTTTTTCCCCTTAGAAGGGTTGTGTTTCAGAGGGGTAAGACACTAAGGTACTGAGGAAAGTAACTGCATGCAAATATCATTCTCGTCTCACACTGATGTTTCACTTCTTTTAGACAGTCTCTATAGCTTCTCCTAGGCCTTCTGAGCTTTCAGTATTGCCTCCAGAAATCAGGAGTTGGGGGGAAAAAAAATCTCAACTTGCTTTTTACATAAGATGTAAAGTGCTTTAGGAATGAATTTAATATACAGCCCCTTCACGAGTCCCAGGGCAGCTTCTGGTGACCTGCGCCAGGTGGTGCTGCCTGCCCCCGGCTGCCTGGGCTCCTGCCGGCAGGGCGTTTGGGGCAGAATTTCCAAAACTGACAGCTGGAGGTTCCCAGAGAAGGGGCAGTTTCTTCTGTTAATTCAGACAGTGTGCTGGAGGGAACGAGGGGGAAGGCTGCGCTGAGGCCGTTTTGAAGCTGTGGGGTTGTGCCTGGAACTCTGAAAGAGACTTTACTGGGAGCTGTGGAAAAAGCACATGGGATTATTTTTTTTGAATTATTTTTAATCTTTATTCCTTTTGAAATGTGAGAGACATCCTGAATTTGAAGCTGCCTTATAGCTTGAGCCACTACAGTAATAACAGGGCAGGTTGCCATAGGTCTGCTAGCACTGAAGGTGTGCAGCTAGTATGTAATCATATAGCCTGCTGAAAGCCTTTTTTAGATGAATTTGGGATGACCAGGTTACTTTAGGTCATTATGGTAGTCATCCCAAGCCCGTAAAGGGTATAGTTAAACCAGTGGATACTATTTTTTCTATTAATCTTCCTAGAAAAGCCTTTGTAATCCTAATTTTCTAGGCCATTAGCGTAAAGGCAGATTACAACTAAAGCTGGTTTATTACCTTTACTCACCTTGGATCTCTCCTATTAGGTGTCATCCAGCGTGTCTGCCTGCAGCTGGAGTCACCACTGCTCTCGGTGGTCTTTCAAATGTGTTTTCTGGCATTTAGGCCTGAGCAACTTAGATTCCACTTTGGAGCTGGCCCTGGACTGCGCAGCAGGTCGGATCAGGAATCCTCAGGAGGTCGTGCCGACCTCAATTACCCCGTGCTCCTAACCCGTTCCCTCTCACGGCATCACGCTGCTTCGCAAACACTAATTCATTCACAGTTACACAGCACGCTGCAGCGCAGCGGGACGAGCATCCCATCTGCGATGCCTGGATCTTCTTCCAGCGCGTCACCTGCCTGGAGTTACCCACGCTGCCCAGCCTCAGTCGCTGCCCCTCTGGGCCGTGAGCTTTCCCTGTGGCTTGTTACAGGTCACACGCTCCCAGTGTGGGGCCGTGATCGGCGCTGGGCACCGCAGGTGAGGAGCCTGGTGCTTCCTAGGAGCGGAGGGACGGCAGGAAGGATGGTCTCCCGTTCCCCGCGGGCGCACTGCTCGTCTTCATCGCAAAACCGTGGGTTTGCACCTGCTTCATGTGTACCGGGGCTCCCAGCTGCTGGCACACCGGCCCCTGCTGACTCTTCCACTGCAACCCCCCGGGGCTGACGGCCAGAGCAGCGCCAGCCCCTGTGCACACAGAGGCCGGGGTTGCGCGCTCGCCCCCAGCGACCCTCGCCCCGAGGGGCTGCGCGGATCCTGCTCCGCGCGCCCTCCCTGGAGCTCCGCGTGAAACTTCACACGCAGCGGCTCCGCCGGTTCCGGCTCGTCCCCGCCTCTCCGGGAAGGACCTGTCCCCGCCACCGCTCGCCCGGGGCGCGGGCGGGCGCGCCCGTGTCCCCGCGTGTGTCCGTCAGCGCCCGCTCCCCCTCCCGCGCCCGCCGCCCGGCGTTTCGGCGCGGGCCAGCAGATGGCGGCGCCGCCCCGGCTGGGCGCGCAGCCCCGCGCACGCCGCTGCCGCGCGAGCCCCGCTCCGGTTACAACCCTCCCCCGCCCCCGCCCTCCGCGGCGGTGTCTCCCTCCCCGCCACCTCCCCGCCTGTCACTACCACGCCGGAGAGCCACCATGGCGCACGGCGGGCCACGCGTGTCCGCCGCTGCCGCTCCGCGCGGGGCCGCCCGCTTGCTGCTGCTGCTGCTGGTGCCGCTGCCGCCGCTGCTGCCGGGCGCTGCCGCCGCGCTGCGCTGCGCGGAGCCCTGCAGCCGTCCGCGCCCCGGAGCCCTGACCCGCGGGGCACGCAGCCCGCCGGAACCGTGGCGGGGCGGCGGGGCGGCGGCGGGGGACAGCCGCTCCAGGAGAGCATCCTCGGCGGCGGGCCGGGAGCAGGTCTCTCTCATCAGCACCTCCTTCGTGCTCAAAGGGGACGCGTCTCACAACCAAGCGATGGTGCACTGGACGGGCGAGAACAGCAGCGTGAGTGCGAGGGGCAGTGTGAGCGGGGTGGGGGGGGTCCCTGCCCTCACCGTTGCTTTGCTCCCCCGACTTGCGGGGCGCAGTCCGCCGCTGCCGCCTGCGCCCCGCCGGGCTAGGTGCGGCTGCAGCGCGCTGCCCGGCCAGGGGCGCGGGGGTCCCCGCGGGCCGCGCTGGGGGCGAGCAGCGCTCCGACGGCCGGTGAGGTGCCGCCGGGAGGCGAAGCGCCGCTGGGGTCGGGCCGGCCCCGCGCACCCTCCGCCACTTCCCCAGAAGTTTGGAAAGTTTGAGAGCGCGCATCTTGCAGAGGGGCCGGGTGCGCGGTGTGCGCCGCGCTGCGAGGAGGAGGAGGAGGGCTTGGCCCCGGAGCGGGGAGGCGGTGGCCGGGTGCGATCGGCGTGTCCCCGAGCTGTGCGAGGGTCTCTGGGTAACGGGAGAGACAGGGGCGAGCTGCGGCTGTCCCAGATTAAACTGTCGAGGTTTAATCGATTCACCGCGATTCAATCGTCCCCGTGTAATCTCAGCCTCCTCCAGCGCCGGGGAAAGAAAAACCCCAAACCAACCAAAAATCGAATAAAACCCAGCCCCGGGCTTGAGGTGGATGTGAGCGGCAGGAGCGGGTGAGCGGGGCGGTCCCGCGGGGAATCCGCTCGGCGGGCGCGGAGCCTCCGCCACGGCGCGGGGTGTGCGCGGAGAGGGCTGAGCCCGGGTGGGCTTCCCCGCACGGACCGGGGCTTCACCCCGCCGGGGGCGGGGGGATGGGGGGAGATTCTCGCAAAGTCTGGGAATAGCAGCAGCTCTCCGAAGATTTTTACAGCCTCATCAGTGGATAAAAACCGTGCGCTGGGACCAGTGGTGCTGCATTAGGGCATCAGTGTTGGCAACTTTTCGCAGTTAAAACAGCGTGCCTTGCCTTTATTACTCAGTTACCTGTTTTAGAGAGCAGCTCTCACGGTGAGCACCTTAGTCTATTTTTAACTAATTTTCAATTCAGCTGGTTTTTATTTCTTTATGTATCGACCCGTTAATGGTTGTGTATTTGCACGGGTGGTTTCAGGGATTTGCTGCTTCTAATGTATCCTTCACTGAAACATTGTATCATAACAGCATGCGTCATAGGTAAACATTACATAGCACCTTGCACTGTCTGTGTAACTTCACAGACAGGAAAATAACGTTATGAAGGCTCAAGATCAACTTTCTCCTGCACGATTTTAGTGTTTCTGGAAAACTCTCGAGTGTTTCTACTGCAGTTCAGTAAGCTCTGACTCTGCTTGAACTTTGTGAATTTAGCATAAACTTTACTTAAACTTGGCTCAGTTCAGAGAGCTTGTGTTGTTCTTCTTGTAAGTGTGTGAATTACCATCCTTTCTCTAGGATCTCAAGTACTGTTTTTTGCGTGTTTTGCTAGGGAATCATCCAACATGTGGAGCTGCTAAGGCTTCGCTGGTGAGGAAGCTGTGATTCTCTTGAGCACGCTAAAGCGCTTGTGTTAATGCTCTTGTATAATCAGGTGTCAGAGTTGGAGTCAGCACCATAAGCTTAACACTTTCAAAGGCAGTTTTGGATTTGCTTAGGAAGGAAGCGTAAGACGATGGCCATTTTCTGTGAAAAGAAAATGTTGCAAATCAGCAGCATCAGCTGTTCTGATTCTGCCTTTCCTCCATTTCTCTGCTGTTAGACTGCCACCGTTTTTTGTGCACAGTGCTTGCAGGCTGCTAGGACTACGTCCTTGAATAATTCAGTATTAAAAAGTTGGCATAAGTTCATTTATTTGACATAAAAGGCCAATAACAGCTTTCATGCAAAGAGCTCTGTACTCTACGACGAATATAGTAGAACCTTGCTAATCCACCTTTATGACTAGTGGTCTCTCCTTGCCTCTCTGCAAAGATTTAATAACAGATGCGGTAGTGAGGGCTTGTATGGCTAAAATTTTATTATTTTCTTCACAGTATGCTACAGTTCACTTACAAGAATACTACGAAGTAGTCTCTTCAAAAGCAAAGATAAATGGCAACTGTCAGAATAAATGAAAGTGGTTACAGTCTTTGCTGCAACTTCTTAATTATTTTTTGTTTTCTTAGTTACTGTCTGCTAATTCAGTATTGCAGGATGATCCTCTCATCATGAGTGCTTGCAGACATTCTCTACAGTACTTACACAGTCAATAAAAAATACTTTTGCAGAGTTACTTAAAAAGTATGTTACTTACTGTACTTGCCATCAGGTGATTACCGACAAGCAAGACTGAACGAGTGACCTGGTAATGAAAGACTCTTTGCTGCCTTAACCCAAATGAGAGCAGCCAGTCTTTTTGCACTGGATGTTTTACAGTATGACTGTCAGCATTTTTTTGCACCTTCTTTTCTTGTTAGCTTTGTTTTATTGCATGCTTCCAGTAGAAGAGCTGATTTTGAAAAAGGCTTCCAGAGGAAAGTGATTTGTAAAGGCAGCCTGTAGAATCTTTTTTTTAAAGAAGCAGAAGAAATGCATTAAAGCCCAATGGAAGCACGATGGGTTTAAAGGGTTTGGAGATAATTTTCCTGCCTGTGTGTATGTGAGTTTAAAACAACTGAAAATAAGTACCTGATTCAAAACATAATTAAGATAGCCTTGAATGTTTGTTTATGTGTGTATGTTTGTATGTATTTATTTATTTCACCCTGGGTTAAGTGGTTGGTGGTAGGAACACTAAGATCCAGTGCTTCTCAAACCTGGCACCTTACCCTGGGTTCTTGCCTTGCCACGGAAGCACAGGCTTGAGCCATGAACCACTGTTCTGTCCCAAGTGCATGGCAGTCAAGGGGAGGACTGTCCTTCCTAGCAGTGGGTTTTGGATCAGGCCCTGGGAATCTCAGGAGGTGCTAAGCAATCTTAAAGTGTCACCACACACGTTTGGCACCTCATTGGAGGTACTCACCACTTTGTAAACCAAGGAGCTAAACTGCTTCCTTTACCCTTTACAGCTGCATGGCTGAAAATTTGACAGTGATGAGCTCCAGATGACCATGGATCCTCTTAAACACTTCACCTAGTAAAATAAATGAAGAAGAAATCTGCAGTAGGATTATTCCTTTGAGCTTCATGATGGAGAGACAAATAACCATAAAAGCAGAGGGGGCAGCTGCCTCTCTGAGGGACATTCACCTGCATGAATAGTTCAGTTAAAGTGCCACCGTGGAGTACTCATGTGTGTGGATCAAGGGCAAATACATTTGAAAGGGGCAGAGGTTAGGTTGGTGTGCACATGGACCTTTAAAAAATTTATTTACGTCTTGTAAATCCTCCTGTGCTGCAATAATGGAAGCATGTGATTTCTGGGTGCATGAGATGTCTTGAAAGAAACTAAGGCAGCTATAAATTAAATTGGTTCTCTCTCCTCCTCCTTCTTTTTTGTGCTGTGGAAGTCTGACACGTACTTTATTATCCTCTCGTAAGGCCGTTAGTTTTGTGAATTAGGGAAATGGTGGATTTGATAGCACAGCAGAAGATATGGTTGCACTGATTGTGAAGTGAGTTTGAATAACTGGAAAGATCACTGAACACTTCCTTGCTTTGTCAAGAGAGAGTTGTGCAGGGAGGTATGTAAATTGCTTCCTGTTTTGTGTCCTCATTACTTTTATTTTGTATTCTAATAATTAATATTTATAAACCCCATGAATGGTAAGCCTGTCCCCCACCTTTCTCGACAGTGGGATGCATAGTTAAAACCGTCACTGGTGATGCAAGTCTTGCAACGCTAGTCCTTGAAACACTGAGTGTATCTGGTTAGTGAGTTCCTACAATTAGCGTTTCTGCTCTCTGTCCCCTATGCCCACAGAAATCTGTTGTGCACTATTACTTTCAAACAAAGGCTCATGCAAGTGGAATTAATTTCCTTTCCAGTCTTAAAATATCATAAACTGAAGACATGACAGGTGGGTGGTGCAGTGCACCATTTACTCTGGTAAGGGCTAGTGATTGACGTTTGCGTAACTGAGAAGTAACAGGGAGTTGTGCATTGGAATATGTACAGGTAGCGTGCTTACAGAATAGCCTCTTACTGCCTTAACCTGAATATGTATGTTCCCAGGATTACTAAAAATACACCACCCTTTCTGGTTTGGGGGAGAATAGTCAGTGCTTTTAAAAACCTTTATTTTCTCTAGAAGAGACCTTACAATCATCCCAGGAGCTTTTTTTTGTGCTAAGTAAACAACTTTCTTTGCAAAACTATATTCTTTTTAATCTTCCTGGAGAATTCCCATTGTGCATTGATACTAGCTGATTAAAACAAAAAAAAATCAAAGTCAAAGTAGAAATGTGGGAAGAATGAGACATATTTACAATTGATTTTGATTCACGGGGTGCTCTTCATGCTGTGTGCAGACTGGTAAAGTGTTGTGAACAGGACTTTGGGCACCTAGTTCTAAGTCTGCAGTTTCACGGTGCCAGTATGTCCTTTTTTTTGTTTGTTGCCAAAATATTAAGTCCATGCAGGCACTTATTTGTCCAATAAGTTGATGTCGTGATCCCCCCTAAACATGTAGCACTTTCTTATGGGAAATAAACATAAACGTACACACAGTTTTTTTCCAGACTTAATATTTAGTGCCAGCTTATCGGCAAGGAAGGTTTATCATCCATCTACAGAAATCACTACACATAAAAAACTTCTGCTGATCCAGACTTTATTTGATATACAGATACTTTGTTTAATTTAAAAAAAATACTCCTCTTTGCAGTACAGTTTCACCATGTATGAGTTGTAGAGCCCAGTGATCACTAAATGTATTCTTCTGGCAGATATTTTATTTAAGTGGTTTTCTGTTTTGTTCAGTTTGCAATAAATTGTGCTGAGGGGATCTATAAAAGGCATTGACTTCAGGATTACTGTAGCAGCATCTGTAACGGTAAATGTAATTATCTATCCAAACCGTGCAAGAGTCCATTTGTGGTAAGGTTTTGGTGCTGCTTTTTAAGAATAGCCAGACTAGTTCTTATGAAACTGAAAAGAGCATAGGGTCAAAAATCCTGATGGCTCAGACCTTTGGTAAATGGCAGATGTATCGCAAAGTGAAAGGCAGATTTCCCAAAGGGAGAATTTTTAAAAAATTCCTTGAGATGATAGTGCGATAAAAGCCAAACAGAAGCCAAACCCAATAATCATTGTGGTGGGCTGACCCTGGCTGGATGTCAGATGCCCACCAAAGCCGGTCCATCACTGCCCTCCTCAGCTGGGCAGGGGAGAGAAAATAGAACGAAAGGCTCGTGGGTTGAGATAAGGACAGGGAGAGATCACTCACCAGTTACCGGCACGGACCCAACAAACTCAACTTGGGGGAAAAAATGAATTTCATTTATTACCAATCAAATCAGAGTAGCATAATGAGAAATAATCAGAATCTTAAAAACATCCACTGCTGTAGCCACCCCCACAGGAGCCACCATCCAGGATCAGTAGGGAGAGTACTAGTCACTTTCCTCATTCAGTGATCTCTAGGGCTGGTTGGATGGCTTTCACTTCTGCAAACTGACTTGACTCTCCTTCTCCTTCAGGGGCTTCAGTGACTTGTGTGGGACTCCACACAGCAGCTTTCCACTTCTGATGGTTTCCTACCACACAACAGGATCCATCAGTAAACAAAGCATAATGCCTTTTATCTTCTGATAGCTCATTATGTGGTGGTGCCTCTTGGGTACAAGCCACCTCCTCAGGCACTGTTCCAAAACCTCTGCATTCTGACCAGCCCATGATCTCTTCCAGGGTTCCTGGGCAGTTGGATTTCCCCAGCTGAGCTTGTTGCGTGATCAATGCTACCCATTTAACTCCATGTAGCACTGGTTGCACGATGTGTAGAGGGGCTGAACATCCAATGTAGCATGGGCACTCATAGTACCAAGAGAGATATGCTTCTTTACCAACAACTGAAGTGGCTCAAAGCCCCTCATATGCTGCTAGTACCTCTTTTTCAGGTGGGGTGTAGTGGGCTTCTGATCCTCGATACCCCCAGCTCTAAAACCCTAATGACTGACCTTAGGTTTCTCCTGATGTTTTATGCCAGAGGCTGCAGGTGACACCATGCTCCACAGCTGCAGTGTAGAGTACATTTTGCTGTCTGGACAGGTCCAAGAGCTACCACACGAGCGACTTCCTGTTTGATATGCTTAAAGGCTTGCTGTTGCTTAAGACCCACTCAAAATAGTTCTTCTTTCAGGTTACTTGATAGAGAGGGCTGACTATAACCTGGACTATGCATTCTCCAGAATCCCACAAGGCCGAGAAAAGCTTGTGTTTTCATCTTGTTAGCTGTTGAAGACCTGGTTGCTATCTTGTTGACCACATCCATAGGCACATGATGGCATCCATCCTGCCATTTTATTCCGAAGAACTGAATCTCCTGTGCAGGTCTGTTGACCTTGCTTTTTTTTAAATGGTTAAACCAGCTTTCAGAAGACTCTGAATTACTCTTTTTCTCTTCTCAAACACTTCTGGTTTGTTGCCCCACGCGATGATGTCATTGATGCACTCCAGATGCTCAGGTGCTTCATCTTTTTCCAGTGCAGTTTGGATTAGTCCATGAGAAATAGTAGGGCTGTGCTTCCACCCCCAGGGCAGTAGATTCCAGGTGTATAGAACACCCCTCCAGTGAAAGCAAACAATGGCCTGCGCTCTGCTGCCAAAGGAATTGAAAAAAATGCGTTGGCGATATCAGTGGTGGCGTACCACTTGGCTGCGTTTGACTCCAGTTCGTGTCGGAGCTCTAACATGTCCGGCACGGCAGCACTCAGTGGTGGTGTCACTGTTCAATCCATGATAGTTTGCTGTTAGCCTCTACCCTCCGTCAGACTTCTGCATTGGCCAGATGGGGCTGTTAGAAGGGGAGTGAGTCTTACGGATCACTCCTTTGCTCTCCAGTTGATCTTGCCATGCAAACCCAATACGGTCATATTTGAATGGAACAGACAAATCTCACACGGAAGGCAGAATGATTTTAGTCTGACTGAAGTAAATCAGGAGTTTAACATATTTTTTCCTTTTTTTTTTTACAATACAAAGTTTATGACTTACTTCATTTACTTGCTTCTATCGGCCTCTGTTCTCTTCTGACTCTACAGCTTGCTAGTCATGTCGCTGCATGCTGAGCTCTCTCCACATTTCAGCACATTCCAGCTGCTAAATAAAAGAGAGAGCACCTCCCTTGTCCCCTAACGAGACACTTAAAATTGATACATGCTTTAATTAGTGTGAGTTTCAAACATGCTTGAAAGTCTTCCTCCATGTGCAGCCCTCCACACCTGCAGTCTTACCTGGTTTTGCGTGGTTTGCTGGTTTAACGTGCATTACTTTGCTTAGGAGCAAGCTATGAGCAGCCTTAGCATGAGTAGGTACTACTGTGCCGACACTGTGCCGAGCTCAGAGAGTTTAAATCTGGGAGGGAGATTTAGCAATCAACACTAAAGACACACTGGATTGAAATCCTCTCTCTGATAGTGCTGATGTATCACATTATTACATGTGCATGATAAAGCAAATCTGGCTTAATACCAATTATTAGATATGTGTTTAGGCTCTTGATAGCAGGTTCACATATCACAGTGGGAACATAATGCATTCTTCCCAAGCTTGACAATGTTAGGAATCTACTGATACAGATCTTTTGAGAAAGAAATGAGGACATCCCTTTTGATTTTATTAAAATTCAATAGACTAGTAGATTCTTTTTAAAAGAACACAAGGGGAAAACGACGAGCTTTTCAGAAAACTAGTAATTGTTCTGCTAAAATGGGAAGTTCTGTAAGGTATGTACCACTTTATGAATTTAAAACATGAAACTGTCCAGATTACTGAAGTTTTTATGCCTGCCAAGCCCTTTGCACATCCCAATAAAATGTATTACGGTCCTGTCAGTCAAGACCAAAGGATGTTAGCAGGAGAGCTAATCTGCAGTACGATGTAAGTGAGATCCTTCTAGTTCCTGAAAGCACAAATTCATTTAAGCAAAAGCTGAAAGTGTAGGTTGAAAGTAGTCTGAAGTATATGATCGCTTGCTGTAGCTCAGGATGAAACTTGATGACCTGAAACATTCCTTCGGCATTTTTATTCCCATAGTCTCACATTCTTTACCAAACATTCCCATCCCCAACCCCCTGGCCCAGTAATAGTAATTTAAAACCCTAACAAATCACCAATGACAAAACCACTTTTGAAAGAAATAATGGATGGGATCCTTTGTCATGCCTGACTTTAGCCTTCAAGTCTAAGCTTGGACTTCTGCAGTACGGAGGAGGTGGAGATGGCCCCTGGATTGATCCCTCCCCTGACAGTCCTAACATCTGTACTTGAGAAAGCTTGGATGAGTTGACTTCTGAAAGCATGTATCTCTCTGTGTATTGTACAGCAGCTTAAATGGGAGGCTTCGATGGAACACAGAATTTAGTTAAAGTTATCCCTAACGCAAATACCTGGTGTTTCTTGCTGCTGCAGTTATTTCCTACCTTCGTTACTATAGTGTGGCTGTTGGAGTTTCAGCTGTGGATTAAGGCTCTGTTGTGGTAGATATTGTACAACCCAGTGCAAAAATACAGGTGCAGCTCTGAAGGTTTTATAATTACAGTTCTACCTGCATACATCCCTAAGAAGCAGCATTATGTGCTTAAAGGATGTACATTGTCAGAAATTACACACAGGTCCTAGTTTCTGTCCAAGAGCTACTCCAACAGTTAGCTCTCTGTGTGTGTATGTAGGTGTGTTTTTCTGTCTCCATCTTTCGTCCAAACTGGTCGATACGCAATACATCAAAAAACGGAAGAGTTTTAGCAGTCATGGTTATGAGTCTCTGTTCTGGCAGGAGAAGTGTGTTTCCCCTGTTGCTGTTGTGCAGGGGTGAGGAGGGCAGTGGCACCTCCTGTGAGAGGCCGTGTTGCAAGGGAGTTGCCAGGGCGCACTGTGAAATGCTCGATGTCGTAGGTGTGTGCTGGCACAGCTGCTGGACTCAGTGGCTGTGGTAAGGTGAGTGGAGAAGTGCCATGCGTATGGATCCCAATGGATTTCGTCAGCCCTGGGTGAGGCTGCTGTGGAAGGAGGAGGGATGCTGAGGTGCTTCTGGCTTGCAGGACTGAGAGCGTGCGTGCTGTCCTTGGCAAAGCTGCTGGGTCTCTGCGCAGCGCTGTCACCATGTCTGCGAGCTCTGAAGCAGTGCTGCGTGGTGATACCTTGGGGAAATTCTAGGCTTGGCCAGAGGTGAGGTTCCAAATGAATGGCTGTTGGGTTAAATTGAAGCTGGGAGCATGAGGAACTTTGTCAGTTACCTCAGCAGTATCCTCTGATGTAATCCTTGCATTACATAGGTGATTTTGTGCCTCAGTTTCCTACCTGCAGTGTGAGAATAACAGTACTTCCCTCTCTCTCAGGATTGCTGTTGTTCTAAACGAGCTGTGCACTTTGATATTAAAGTAATGGTTATCACCATAACACCTAAAAGAGGCAGGACCACAGAAAATCACATCTATGGTTTCTTTGTTCCTTTGAGTACTTCACAGTACAGTCTAAGAATTAGAGAAGAAAAGGCCCTCACAGGTCATGCAAACTTCTTTCCTTGTTCTGATGTTTGTTTTGATCAGGGCTTCTTTTAATGTGTAGTTCAGTTTAATTTAAATGCCTAGACTCTGGCACTTCAAGATCCTTGAACAGACTTGAGAGTTCGTGACTAAAAACTTTTTTCAGTGAAACGTAACCTGTATTTAACATGGGTTTTTCTGCCCTCGTTTGCCGGTATACGGAAGTAACTGTGCTTCTTCCTCAGTGTACCTTTCCTACTCTTGTAGAGTAATAATTATTTATCTGAATAACATTTATTGTGGCCTTTAAAATTTTATTTTATAACTCACATTTGCTAGCTCTTTAATTGCATCGTCTGGATAGGGTAGTACCTACATAAAATAGTACCTACCTACCGTGTATTTGACTGGCATATTTTTAGAAACGTGCATACACAGATTATTGTTCATTTCTGGCTTCCCCTAATTTCTCTCATGTCCTTGTGATTATCTGTGTTTTCTAAAAGGAAAGCCACAGAACAGTAAATACATTTTTTAAAAGATAAGTCATAAAACACTGAAATAATATGTTCATTAGCAAAAAAGCTAATTTGTGTGGTTTCTATGCAGTTGCATTGCTAAAAGTTTGTTCTAGTAGATGAAGTAGATGTATTTAATGTTTTTTATTTTCCCCATTCTCTTTATGAAATTTGTTTCTTCCATGGTCTTTGGAAGCTCATTGGAGGTACAGTAAAACTGTATGAAGTGTTGCAGAAGCTATTTGCAAGCACCAACTACCATGATGTGTCCTTATTCCTACTGAGCAGTAGGGCTGTATTTACTGGCCAGCATGTTCAGTTTTAGCAGATGGCAAGCTACACTCTGTGAAAACACAATTTTTATCACTGTTACTGCCCCTTCTTTGCTCCCCAGACTGAAGGTGCCACAGGAAAGAGCAATCTTCATCCTCGCATGCAAGATGTGGTGTACTGGGGCTCTGCTCTGGTGGCATTTAGGTGCTTCTGTAATACCAAAGAATAGTAATGATGATGATTGAGGATTGAGCGGTTCCATCTGTAAATTCCAGCAGTGCGTAGCCTGGCCTCCATAACTGGGCTACAGTAAAGAAAAGTTGCTTTTCTCAGGTATTGAAGAACAGTCTGTTTATGTTTAATGCATTCCCATGCTGGCCTCCACCTGCAATTGTCAGTGCAAGACAGATGCCCCAGGGGATGGAGATGGAGAGTTAGAGGAGTATGTTGGAATCACTCTTTGAGCCTTGGGCAGTGTTTCACAGTTTCAAATGCGACTGATTCTGAAGAATTAGTTGTTTCTTAATTGAAAACGCAATTCTATCAGGGGATTTTAGGTTGCCATAAAATCCTCCTGGGTCTAAGTTCAGTAAGATATTTTTCCTGTGTTTGCTAGCAGAAAAATACCTTGTAACGTGCTCTTTTCAGAGGATTGGAACTGCTTGTGAGTCTAA
The DNA here is from genome assembly GCA_027574665.1 of Rhynochetos jubatus. Classification (NCBI taxonomy): domain Eukaryota; kingdom Metazoa; phylum Chordata; class Aves; order Eurypygiformes; family Rhynochetidae; genus Rhynochetos; species Rhynochetos jubatus. The sequence continues at coordinate 53,732,112 of CM050651.1, read as the reverse complement.
GGCATGTAAATTTGCAGCAGTACTTATTAAATCTTGCTATTTATGGAAAGCAGAATATTCGTTTCCTGGTTCTTTTATGCTTGTAGGTATTGTAATGGGTGTTCAGCTTAAGTAGGCATCCGTGTAAACATAGGTAGAGGTAGGAGTATTAACCTGAGGGAATTCATGAACCCCTTTTGTATGGGCACCTCTTCTTTATGCATGGTTTTGAGGGGCTCTGTGGATGAGGCTTAAAACCAGAAATAAAACAAACAAAAGCAACATGTGCCAGCAACAGGTAGATGACTTTTTTGGTGCACAGAGGTATTTTTGCTAATCAATTACTGCCACAAGGCAGTGGGGACCCATGGGGATGTAGTGCACATACACAGTGCATTCAGCCTGTTACATGAAGTGAACTCTGGGGAGATTTGTAGCAACAAATGCCTGGAGATACCCACGGACCTGGCCGGTGATGCTGGAGACCTGTAACCACACATGGTCAGGTGGCACAGAAACACTACTGCCAAACCTTACTTCAACCTGCAGTGATCTCTCAAGTGGCAAAGGGAGTAAAAATGGAATGGTTGGGGTCTGGTCTGTGTTTGTACTTACAGTCTCTAATCTCAATGATTCTTAACTAAATAAACCCCAGTATCCTACTCCACGACAGGCTGGTATTAACATACTTCTGTACCTAAGTTCCCAGCCGGTTTTTAGAGTGATCCTACAGTGCTCTTTGAGCACTTTATGGGGCCCCATTGAGGCTAGTAAGGGTTCACATTAGATTTCTACTACATACTGGTTCGTGGATACACTATGTGAACATCATTCCTTCTGGCCTCTCTCATTTTAGTCTTGTAAACCGCAAAGTTTAACCGGTATGTATAGGACTTTGAGTCTTGGGTATTGTGTGGTATTTCATGTGGTGAGAGCATTGAAGCAAGCAGGCACATGAACTAAAAAGCTTTCCTCTCCCAGGCTCAGATGCCCCCACTCAGGCACTAGGACTTACCAGAATTGGAGCATTTGATTTAGAGGGCCATTTCTTACTTAGCTAATTTGTTTGGCTTTTAATCAGTGGTTTCCTATGCTTCCCTGCCTGTTACCCAACCACATGATGGTAAGCATGTCAAAAGGTCTCAGTTGCCTCGAAAGCGGTCTTGAAACGTGTTCTTTGCCCTGAGTGAGAAGTACAAACTGAACAGAAACTAGGCAAAATGTCTGTGTTGGGAGTACAGTGGCTTTGGAGTGGGAGCGGTGACCTGAGCACCAGTGACAGACTGCAGAGGACTGGCACTCGACTCCCTGGTTGCCCTTGGCTGTACCAGTGCAGGGGGTAGAGAATTGGGAAGCTGTTACTGAGTTTTTCTCTCCTCCTGGATGAGGGAGGCACATACTGGCAGAGTCAGCTGAGACCTGATCCTGTTCTTTTTGAGGTTTCCCAACCTGATACCAAAACCAAATACAAAACAGTCCAGAGTTATTTTTTCCTCTCTTGTATGTGACATCCACCAAGGTGCTGACGAACGCATGCAGGAGGAAGGAGGGTGTGTGATGGAGTGAAAGTGCCCATATTTTTGGAGCAAGCAGCCCACTATCAATGTTTTAAATTTCTCTTGGACCACAGCTATTATTAAACTCTGTCAAGAACCACTGTAAAGAAAAGAAGTGACAAACTAAGTAGCGCATCAGCCGAACAGCGTATTTGTAGCTTTGTGAAACCCACTTTTTGATTCACTGATAAAGCTGTTGACTTCCACCAGCTTCTGTGAAGAAAGATGTAGAAGGAGTGCATCCCCCCTGCATAGGCTGAATCAGGCACCTCTGCTTAAAAATGGTAAGATGTAGCTCAGCGAACACGTTTTCAGTTCATAATGAATGACATATGTTCATCTTCACGCAGCATCTCTCAAGGGCTACTGTGCGGAGCACTTAGGGCTGCTAACAAGATCTTTTCCTTCCTTCCTCCTCTTCCAGCTACTTTAAGACAGATGTTTTTTTGTAAAGTGGGCTACATTTAGAGAGCTTTGAACCTTGGTATTCCTTTTAATAACCTCATTGCTCCTGGAGAACTCTGAGACAGAGACAGGGTTTCTTAAATTCATTATATAAGCACCTTGTGTCCCGTGTTCCATTTCTTGATTTAAAAAACCCTTGTGGGAGAGGAGGGAGATGGTTGATATCAGGCTATCATGTATAATCAGTGTGAGAGTTAGGTTGTTAGCTGGTAAATTATCAATATAAAATAATCTTTTTAGTTTAGCTAACTGTAGGAAAGCCACTTCTTCAAGTGGCACAACTTAGCAATTGAATGAAAGGCAAGCTGCTTCGTCAGCGGGTGGACGTGGTTCAGCTTGGTCAGCCTGCAAGCACGTAGGAATGTTTCAGCTGCTTTTGTGTGTGCTACTGAGGCGAGAGATGGTTTATGAACACTGGAGCTGCATGAAAAGAAGACCATCCACTTCCTGCTTGAATCAATGTCCATATTATTGTGAGGGATTACATCTTGGCTCTAATATTCATGACTGCGAAGAGACTGTTCCTGAAGATGGGAATGTAAGGCTAGAGAAGGACATAATCTTTATTTTGTTTGCAGAAACTGCCAGCAAGTCTGGTTATTGCATTGCAGTGTTTTGTGAAGTATATCGAGGCTCCCTGAGGGAGCAGGACTCAGTCCAGCGTGATGGTTTCACAAGGGTCGGTAGCTCAGATGTCCACCCCATTGAGATGAGAGCACTGAAATTCACATTTAGGCATAGACTGTGTGCCAGGAAATCATATAAAGAGTTCATAGTCTTTGATCCACAGTCTGTTGTATGTGGAGGGTTTGCACAAAATATGCAAGGTTTTTATTTTTTGTAGCAACTAAATAGACTTGTATTTATTAACTGCACCTGATTGTCACACTCACTGTCACTCAGTGAGAAACTCTGCTCCCCTTTAGGCGACTTCTGTGTCCATCCTTTATTTCTGTTACTTTTCTGTCTGCTTTTTTCTGTGTGTCTCATTCCTTCTCCTTTCTTTTCTCTGTCTCTGTGTGTCTCTTTTGTTATTCTCCATTCATTTTCTTCTCTGTATTAAATCACCTTTCTCACCCCTGAGGGCTTAAATAGCATCATCTTTCCAGTTTCATCTGGAAAAAAAAAATCTTCAAAGCCATGGTTAGTAATGACACAGGCATGTCATCCGTTTGGGAGTTGCCAAACGGTGAATATAGATGTTCACACTGGGTCACATGTTGTCTGCCGGCTTGGACAGCCAGCTCGGCACTGCTTAAGGGAATCTTGCGTTCATTGAGTTATCTGTATCTCTAGAGGATGGCAATAGTGGATGTTGTAAAAAATAATTGTCCCCAACATACAGCATCTAAATTGGAACTGCCCCAGGAGCGGTGTGTGCCTCATGCCCCCAGTCTAAAGTTGCGAAGTGATCTCCTAAACTCACCTAGGGTGAGTTTTAATGTATTTCACTTAGTTTATTTTTAGAGGTTTTAGTGTATTTCACTTCTGTCTGCACTCTGAAAGTCACCTAGGTATTTCACTCACATGAAATGAAATACACTGCTTCTGTGTGAAACTTCTGGGTGAGCTTAAATGATCATAATTAAAAATGGAAGACTGAAAATCTCCTTTCCAGTCATGCAGTTCTGTAATCTACACATGCCATCTGATAACAATTGGTATACTACCCGTCACTGGAATGACTCTGCTGCTCATCTGGGTTTAATTGAAAAACAATCATCATTTATTCAGTGTTAGATTTAATGCATAAATGAGGTATTGTGAGCAAAACACAACTTCTGAAGCATCTATTGGTGTGGATGTTAATGTCTGGATTAAGTTCAATATTAGTGTCTGTCATTCTGATACTTGGGTGATGTCATTCTGATACGTGACTTTGCCAAGTATGCCTCATTATTATTTTTTGCAACCTGTAGGCAAGGAATTCTTTTTCCTTTAAATGAAATGAAATATTTACAAGCTGTTACTTATTGAAGGAATTTAAATGAATGAAGCTGCTTTTGAAAACAAACGCAAGCTGAGGAGAGCGAAGACAGCAAATGCGCGTGAAGCTGTCGTAGGCGGGAAACTGTGCAGCTCATATATGCGAGCTCTGTGGCTTTAGCTGAGCCTTGGAAACATTGGAGTCAAAAGCAGGAAAGTGGCAAGGTCTTGCTTTCTGGCATAACTTGTTTCTCTGATGCAAGTGTGCTTGCTGTGCAGTCACTACAGTTCATGGGCTGAAAGAAGATGAACACATTTAGAGTGCTTTTATCTAACATGACATTGATACTGTCTTATGGGAATGACTTCTAAGAAGAACATGAGAATGTCTGTGCAAGGCTAGACCCGTGCATACCTAGGGAAGAGCATCAGGCTCAGGTGAGTATTTTGTGATCCTTCACCAGACAGCTTTTCTGGCCAACAGCAATTTGTGACTCAGGGGTAACGGTAAAGGCTTTCCAGGTGCAAGAAACATACCTTGTTTATAAACATGAAAATGAGAGGGAAGATGAGCTTACGTACTTAAATGCAGCAGTCAGCCAAAATTGCTACTACTTTATTTCTATTGATTACATCATCCTTTCCCCAGACCTAAATGAGTTCAAATTCTGGGGTATGTTCTCTGAGTGATTTCAATTTTGTGGCTCTGTACCTACATTTTAGAATTTCAAAACCATTTCTTACTATGTGGATCAAAATAGTATTTAAATTCCAACAAATTATATAAAATAACAAGTAGACCTATCAACACATAATTTACAAAATACTTATTTTCTACTTTTAAATTTCTCATCAGTCTGGGAAGTTTAAAGGGTACTATCGAGTGAATATTGTTTCTAGAAAAAAAAGTAGTAGTGGAAAGTAGTGTTTAGATGCCTTTTTGCTTTTATGGAATGACAACATCTTTTTGGAAGTGTTGGGCGATGGTACTGTCATATGGAAAAAGTACCAAGTATCCTTAAAGTTTTCCTTGTTTATGTAAAGTTGAGTAAATGTTCGTTAAATGAACAACCTCACCTAAGCCAGGATTAATTAATTCAAGCCATTATTTCTTGGTACATAACCAATACACTATGTGTCCTTATCAACAAGTGACTCTCATTTTTAATTTATGAAACTTTACCTGAGAGTATTCAAATGTCTCACCCTTTGCAGGTATTAAAAAATGCCTTTGATGTCTCAGCGTTTGAACAGCTGATCTTCTGGTGTGCTGTATAATAAAGTTGTTTTGATACATACAAGAAATGCTGCCTGCTTGTTCTGAGTTTGCATGGCATAATTAAGCTAGGTTGTTGTTCATTAAAAAACAGTGATTCTGTTAAAGCAAAAATCAATCCTTTTAAGTTACTTTAGGGCCACTCATCGAACAGGCATGATCGAGTTTCTTGGGTTTTAGGAAGTGGTGAATTTTGAAAAACTTGCTCATTCTTATTTACATATATTTCATGATTTTTAAATAAATATTTCTAGTGTTCTCTTTTCATTTTTGATATTGGATTGAAGGGTATCAATAAAAGCATTCAATTATAGTGGACTGTCTATAGGCTCCATGGGAACCTGTGCCATGGTCAGATTTCTCAGCTAGATTAAAGCATCACCATTTCCTTGGCTTAAATTTCACCCATTATGGAAGGATTCTTAGCCTTGATTTGTCACACAGTTAGTGGAATGTAATGGAAAAGAAGAGGTGCAGGAGCCTACAAAACGGGGAACAGTAAACAGAGACAGGTACTATCACAATAATTATATTTTAAATGTTGAATTCCACACTGTTCTTTCTTACTGGTTTTCCTCTTAATTTTTCTTTCCTGAACATTTCTGTATTAGTGAGTTTATCTAGAAAAAACAAGCTTGTTAGTTCAAGCAGAGTTTTTGTTGGATTTTGCCTTTTTTTTTTTTTTTTCCTTCTTACTCTCTCTTAGTTCTCTACCTTCCTTTCTATGGATTGGTTAAATTAATCTTTCTAGCTGCTGTATTGGTTTGCTCAGCATCACTAGGGTCAGCATGTTACATATGGAACGCACATCACCTGAAGGAAACTAGTATCCCGATCAACTTACCATCACTGCAGATAGAGGGAAACCAGCTGGCATGAGTGAATTGATTTCTGCATCAATCTCCTTGCACAGGCAATCAATTCAGCAGAGAGAAATGAGACCTGAGTCCTCATCACTTTCCTGTTGTAGAAAGCTCCCTGTATCTGAGTCTCATTCTTCTGAATTCACTGATGCCCTCTGCTAACACACAGCCACGAGAGCAGTGGTACTCCATTCAGTGGTACTGAACCCAAGGCCTGTAAAAGGCAGCAGCAGGCTTCACCATGTTTTGGATCAGATGCTTGGGCTGGTGCTGCAACCATATGCCAGTCACTGTATTAGTTAAGAGGTGTTTAAGCCCCAAAGGCATTAGGAGGGATCTCTCATTGCTAGCAGCATGAGGCTCATCCTGATAACAAAGCACAATTTTTACTATACCCAGCTGCTTTTTGTAGGTTCTGAACCATATGCATGCTTATAATTCTGAGGAATGACACAGGGTTTTGGTAGGCATCATCATCATATCTACACTGGGCGGGGGGGGAAACATGGTGCTTTAGTTCTTCTCCCTCACTTTTTTGGTGAAGGAACAGTACTGCAGCAAAGCAAGTCTGTTCTGTAATAAAAATTTTCAGGGCACTATATAACTTAGGTAATCGCTTAAATAGTCAAGTTAAACAGAAAATAATTAGAAGGCTAATTTGGATTAACTCTTCCCTTTTCCCTCTTAAAGATGTTGACTCTGGAGTTCTATCACTGCTTCATTTAGCTTGACTGTTGCAATGACCTAATTCCTCGTGTGTCATACTGTTCTTGTTCGGATATGAGGTAGGGTTTTTGTGTCACTGGATCAGCATGTAGCACTCGTGGCTTTTCTGGTACCGTAGAATTAGAAGCAAATGAGCAGACATTGGCTTACGTAAGGGAACAGACTTGCTCCGCTTTGGTCCCAAAGGTGTCATTGATTCTATTTGTATTACACGGTCAAATATTTGTATATGGTATCATTGAGGCTATCAAAAGGTTGTCCCAGGGCAGCGTTTATAGCACAAATTGTGACATTTACTTGTTGATGGGATACTATAATGTCAGCATGTTGTGGTGCAAATGTCATCATTTTGTGATGTGACAAATTGTCCCTAAGGATAGACTGTTTAAGAGACCTTAACGGATGTTGGAAAAGTGAACCGGTTTAGACTGATTTTATTTATGTCATATTTAGGAACAATCAGAAGTTTAGAAAGCAAAGCTTGCAGCGATATGTATCACTTTTCGTTCTTGAAGGGTCTTTGTTAATGTCACAAACTTTAGTCATTATATACATGATGCTTCCTTAGCAGGCAAATTTGTTGACTCATCGTGCTTCAAGGCAGCTCCAGAGATGACAGTTCTTCAGTAGCTAACGTGTTTAATTGGACCATTCTCCATTTGTAGCAGACTGGATTTTCCTATTTTAACCACAAAATAGAAGAAGAATTTGGAAAGTTTCCAGCCTGTCAAAACTTAAGTGCAATAGGAAGTAAGATAATTTTGTTTGTATTTGTTCTGACCTTGTCAGAGGCAATCGTGAAGCATACTAAGCAGTGCTGCTTATACCTTATCTACAAGGCAAATTCAGCTGGGATGGCTGTGCTTTGTTAACACAACTAAACCAAACCAGCAGTATATTTGGGATTGCAGTTTATTCCTGGGCAGCTCCCTGAATATGCCTCAGACATGCTGTAAGAAATCGAAGGAGGGGATGTTCAGTAGTTTCCAGGAGACATTTGAAATATAATTAAGACATGTAACATGCACTGAAATTGGAGCCTTTGAGGATGCTGATTGGGTTTCGTAAATATGAAGGGAATATTCTGGTGAGAACTGAAGGGTGTAGATTTTTCTGGGGAAATACTAGATTTCTGCTTCTGTAGAAACAGACTCAGTGAAAAATTTGTTTGTCCAAGCACAGAATCATAGATTTGCTCTTCAGGTGACATGTTTCTGGATTTAAGGATGAAATTTGTTCTTAGACAGGCCTAGTCATGCTTCAGGGTGATGGTGGTATGCAGGCTGGTTCTGTCAAACGTGGGTCAGAAAAACAACATGTATAGCACTAGCGGGCAATATCCTGCCCGCTCCTCCTGAAGAGCTGTGTGCTTGTTCTAAGCTGGACTTCAGATGAGTGATGTTGTATGCAACTACTTTCTACTAGTTTTGGAAGAAGTTCTGATGAAATTTATGCTTTCCAAGCCTGTATGTTCCCAACTCCATTTTTACACTAAAGTTCAGTTTTGTGTATGTGCTGTATGTGAAACTACATAGGCAGGTGGTTTCAGGCGCTTATTCTGCCTGCATCGTTTGGAAATTTAATGCAGAAGTTTGAGCTGCTGTTCTTTGAAAACACAGATAAATATAAACAAAACATACTGTGTTCTTTTGTCAAATTTTCTAAGCGAGGATGGGATGGGCAGTCCATGGATGACTCCTCCCCAGGAGCTGGGGGAAACGTGTCAAATTTTTCAGCTTTAACTACGGCACTACTGTCAGAGAGCTGTGCTCCTGCAGGCTCTTCTTGTTATACTTGGCCAATATTGAGCTAATGCTCTGTGATTACACCAGGCTGTAACTCACTGCTAAAGAAGAGAAATTGAATAAAGCAAAAACATAGTGTTTGATGGAAATGAGCAGTGTTGAACAAACTTTGAACAGCTTTCTAGTCAAGATATTTGGACATTGAGTACTTTTTTCAAACCATTTGGTCTGGAACTGATCCAAAGACAGTCTTTCTTCTGAGCAAATTTTTGCTCAGGTTACCAATAGCGTAAGCCTGTGTTTCCGTAGTTTCTGTATCACTTCAAAGATCGACTCCATGTGAGTTGCGAGTTCTCTGCAGAGAACTGTTGGTGGTTGCAACATGATGCGGTTACTGCAGAAATGGCAAACAAGGTGGGTCCTGTTGTTTGTGCATCTCTTGGGCTTCAGGAGAACCACTTCAGGTTTGCTGGGCTGCCAGAGGCTTTCTGTTCAATGTTGAACAGGTAACTTGAATCTTTCTATATCTAAATGTCACATACGGAAGTCTTGTCCCACCTCTTCGGTTATAAGGGCAACATCAAAGATCATGAAGTGTTTGGGTGTTTTGGAAATTCGTGTGATCTTGTTACCATAGGTAAACAAAGGGAAAAGCGAGGCAGGCTATACAGGAAAGTTATTTTTCTGATGTTAGTCTGATATAAGGGAATCTCATTTTACAGTCCCTTATCCAGAGCTTTCATGTGGCTTTACATCCTACACGATACTGCTTTTTAAATGCTGTCCTGTAAAAACAGTGGACCTTATGAATGATTTTTCATTTATATATATCTTTAATGCCTGATACTTGCATTAGTGAAATATGCTTCTTACTAAGCCACTTTTTATTTTGAAATACATTATTTTCTTTCATAACAACATCTACTTAAAAAATAATTGGGAAATTTTACCTTCTTTAGGGAATGTTTGGGATTTTTTAAATTCTTCTTCTCAACTATATGGTTTTTTTAGTTTGAAGTTTGTAAGAGTGATAAATTTCGTAGAATCATTGCATACATAATAATTTGAAATGTGTCTGGCATTAGTTCTGTAAAAACAATCTGGATGTTCTCTGATTTGGATCTACAGAGCCATAAAATATATATGGCACTGTATTAAGTTTTATAATGCTCATTACTTCAATGCTGTACCTGTTGGGTAGAAAATCACTGAAGCGGATGAGGAGTATTGCTCTTTGAGCAGCAGAAATATTAGAAGTGCTTTTACATGGCCCCTTCTAGATATGAGTTTCACTGCAGGGTTCAGCAAAGAAATAATTAGTATTTAAACTGTTTGCGAAGGAATATGACTGTTCCTCCAGAGCAGAAGAATTACAAATCAGTGGAGCGCTGCAGAATTTTTCTTTGGGCTAAAAGAATTGTCATATGAGGTCTTCAGGATATAATGAGGGATATCTGTGGTGTAGCAAAGTGAGCTTACAACCTGATATAGTAGGACCCTGTTTTAATTCCTGAATCTTTCACATGACTCTCACTGTAATCTGGTGCAATGCACTTAGTTCCTGTTCCAGCTGTTAGAGCTGTATTAGCAACGTAATCTGTGTGTCTTTAAAATTAAGTGTGCCTTCATATTTAGTTACTTTCAGGGTCAATTGCTAAGCTACTTAGACAAGAAGTTTAACCTACCTGCTTTGTAATCACAGTAGTCAGTTCTCTGAAAGGCCTGGGATCTCGTATGTTGTACAACATGAACCATTGTGCTACAGCAATGAGCTCAGAAAGGTTAAATATTTAGGTAGTGTTAGCTGACCTTCTGCTTATAATTATAGACTTAATAAACCCCAATATTTGTCTTGATATATTTTTATTTTTGAAAGGGATTTTTATTTTTGGTCAGTAGAAAATGGGCATTTATTTAATGGGCATTGCATTACCGTTGCTAATGGTCATAATGTGTTTAGTTTCAAAGGCTACCTGCTTTGTAATTTACTGCAGAACAGTGGAAATGCCTCCATTCCCTTGGGAGTGTCTAGAAGAAAGTCATGTTAATGTTTTAATTTTAGAATATTTCATCGTAGCATTCCACTTCCATTACTGAAGTGCCAGTCGTTAGGTCTCAGTAGAGATGTACAGGGCAGGAAACAGTCCTGTAAGTATCGTGGTAAAAAGCCATAAGAAAATGTGGAAGTTTGTGGTGGGTCCCAGCTCAGTTTTCATGATGAGAGATTGTTGTCTAGGTTGTGGCTGTAAGCAACCTCTGAGTGTACAAAGTGGTACACATGTCCCATTTAGGTGAGCAACCCAGGTTCACATGCCTGTTGTATGGGTTTAGATGCTTTGCATTATGCTCGTTTTGCATTCTCCCAGGTACTAGCCCTCTTAAAACAAACCCTTCAAAACCAGGGTTGTTTTTAAGTTGGCTCATTTCACTGTACCAGTGTCAGTGCAGCTCTGCATCCCTTGCACTGGCACAGCTGAAAGGGCATTGGATACAGGCAAAGGCGTGAGGACAAAGTGGCCAGAGCAGTAAGGAACGGGGAACTTTGGGAAGTAGCTTCACTGCTGAATCAATGTGTTGTGAAATAGATTCCTTAGTGTGTAGTGTGCTACCTGTTTCTCTGCGTAGCAGTGCTGCCTTAAGCAGCCACGGAATATTTCCGTACAAACCCTCTCAGCTGGCATTGGTGTAGTTGTTTGTGGAGAACTGAACTGGAGAATTGATCATGATAAGAAGAACCTGGACAGATGGGTTAGACTGGTTTTTTTAATGTCTGATTTAAATCTGCCTTGCTTCAGCTTACTTTTTTTCCTATCCGCTGGAGATATGGAGAGAAGTTTATTCCCTGTCTCTTTTCATCAAGCTTTAATATATCTGAAAGCCTTTATTATGCTTCTCCTATGTCTTGTGTTCTTTAGATTTAATAACCTCAGCTTCGTCATCCTTTCCTTGTTGCTCACTTGGTGCTGCTTTTCTAGACTTCTCATCATTTTTATTGCATTCTTCCAGGCTCTCTCCAATTAATCCACGTTAGTCCTGTGATGCTTTGGCATGAACACACTTTTCCAACTGAGGTCTTCAAACTGGAGAAGTTTCCTTTCTGAGTTTCACAGTCTGCATGTGTCTTGTAGCCTCTTTATCCACTACCTCGTGGTGCCATGCTGCTATGAAAAAGGCAGACATGACTGTCTCATGATTCATTAACACTTCCAGCTCTTCTTTTGCAGTGTACTTTGCCTTTGCCTGTTCTGATTCTGTGCACTTTAGTATTTATGCTCATGGACTGCCATCATTCTTGCTGAATGACACCTGGCCATTTTTGATCATTTTTCCTATTTGTGAAGGTCACTTTGATTTCTCATCCTGTACCTCAGTCTGCATGTTTCAACTTGGTGTCATCCTCGCATTTCATAAGCATAGCCACTTCAGGCACATGTTAAATAATATCAGACTAAGGACATGTTCCTTTGAAACCAGCTTGATAGAGGGTATCTGTTGTCTTTCTGTTATCCCTAAGGCTTGTCACGCTTCTATGTGAGAGAATTTGATAGTTTTGATAGTATTTGCCTCTGAGAATTACAAATTGGATTTCACTTATTGCTTACACACGGTTCATTTGTTGATAGCTTCTAGAATTTTTCTGGGAATTGGAGCTACGCTGACTAGTTCTCCTACTCCTCCTCTTTTTATAAAAATAAGTTCAATGTCCTTTTCTGGTCATCTGGTATACACCCCAATTTCCATTAGTTCATTAGGAAGGGAGTGAAACAATCTGAAAACTTATGGCAGTGTTTGAGAATCTGAGGATGATGGTCATCACCTTATCTACTGGTGTGCTTCTGTTGCCACCTTCTTTGTTAAAATGCTGCCCAAGTTCTTCTTTCACCTTTCCCGGTCTCCAGGCACCTGTTACTTTCCAATACATTTCCCTCAGTGTTGCCACCACTGCTCTTTGTGCGACCTTGCGCTGAAGGTGATGAGTGAATTGATTTGTCTAAGAGTGGCTGTGTAGTCGTTCTCCACAATGTCTTTCCTTTTCGTGCTTTGCGTGACATCGCCCTCCCTCCCCACCCCCATCCCTTAACTCCACGTCCCCCCACTGCACTGGGGGAATCGTGTGTGGAGAAGTCTGTATCCAGAAGTGACTAGCAGGAAATTTTGGCAGAGTCTGTGTCCTGCTTCATTCCTTTTCCAAAATATGGCTTCTGGGTAGCTTTGTTCACTTTATTGGTAAACTCCATGAGCTGAATTATTTTTCTTGCTGATCAAAATAATGTGCAAATACAGGAATCTTTTAGAAAATTACAAATGTCTATATTTCTGTGGCTTTTACTTCATATGGCAAACTCTGCTTTGAATTAGTGCTTCTGCTTCAAGGCTTGCGTACTGTCATTGGGTTTTACATGCCATCGCCTGGATGTTCTTCCACACTGGCATATGGGCACACAGCATATGGCCTCCCACGCCTCCTCCCACCTCTGCTTCACTGCACTTTTACTGCTGGGCATTCTCCTGGTCTTCTGTAATTTGTGTTTTTCTTTATTTCTTCTTTTTATTCTCCTGACACTGCTGGTAACTTTTTTTCTCTCTTCCTCTGCATCCTTAATTCTTCAACCTGCATGAGCTTCATAATGCATTTCTGGATCACAGACATTTATAGGTAAATTTGTAGGTAATTTTATTATTATTATAGACATGTAAAGGATCAGAAAGCTCTGTGTGCATGTATATATACATACTTATGTCTCACGAAATACTGTGTAGGTTAACCTCTCATTTATGTTCTTCCCAGAAAATCATTGAAATGTGTACAAATAATGACCTCTTTTGCCTTGCTTGTATGTTTACTTTTCCCTGTCCCTTGGCCTGTGTGGCCAATGTGAAATCCATGCTTCTGGAACCGTACCTTATGTGTCACTTAGTATAATTTTGATCTTGATCTTGGAGCAAGGCATATCGGTGCCATGGTAAAGCAGGTAATAATATTCAGCAGATGTTAATGCATTAAACATAGGAGTTCAGAGGCAGGCTTCTCACTTTTATTATTATTGCTGCACAGCTTTTAAGTGTCCCTGTGTCTTTCTAGGCAGATATCTGGAATTTACTGAGTGGAGTAAATTCCTTCTAGGTGTTTACAGTAAGAAGTGACAAATGTGATTTGGTAACATTGACAATTACACGATTCTGTTCCTGCTGGTGAATCCCAAACAGCTTTTGAGAGCAATAGGAAATTGTTATGACCAAGGCCAGCCACTACGAGTTACAGTAAAACCAAGGGTTTGGTTAAGCCCCCAGAGCAGCAGAATTTCTCACAGAGACACAGACAACAGAAGAAAAATATCAGGAGGCTAATGAGCTTTATGTCTACAACTGATTTTTCGGATAAACAGGAGTGCATAGCTTGCTGAAGAGAACAGAGAAGAAACATTGCTGGAGCTCATACCAAGTCGTCACTTCAAACAGTGTGATGAAGCTGTTGAGGTTGGAGAGTAACCAGTGGTACAGGGGTACTGGTGAGCAAAGCGTATCTGCTGTGCACACAGGAATGCTGTGGCAATTACACACAACATTGGATGACTGTTTCTGGTGCAGTTCATGTGTAGTAAAATGCCTCATTGTTTGGCATGCTCTACACTGCAAGTTGAGTAGGTTTCATGGACTACTAATGGCATTTATGTAGGGAGAAGACTGAAAATGGGCAGGGCTTGCCAGTAAGCAAGAGGAAACTGAAATGCTGAAGGTGTGGAACGATGTATTTCCCATGTATTTCTACGGAGGTCAGTGAAGCTGTATCAGTAGATGTGTACTGTCCGGGGAGACCTGTGTTGTAAAGAAGTACTAAGAGCTGTAATAGAGTTACCACTGGTAGGATCCAATGACTTCACTGTCTGAGGGCTGTGCAAAGCCAGTGCTCTTGAGGAGAGTGCTGAAGGCAGGCTTAGCATGCCAAAACAGAGACAGCTTGGGTCTTCAGAACACATCCTAAAATATTTGGCCTTACAAGTTTCACTGAATGTTAAAGAAGGCTCTGAATTTGACATCGTTACTGCTTGACATGTTTTTCAGTCAAGCAGTAACTCATGGTCATTGAGTTTTTGGAACTCATGGTGTTCTTGCTGTAGGAAGAAATAAAGGTGAAGCTTGTAAATAGGTAACAAAGGCTCTGAAAATTATGTTGGAGAACTCTGGAAACAAAGAACAGAGGAGATTGTACCAGTGGGAGTTGCCATTGAGATTTTAAGTCTGCCATCCGTCTGAGAGCCAGGAAGTTGAGTTCTGAGATAGTGTGGGGTCATGTTGGAAGTGTGAGTATATTTAGAGATGTGGGAATTTTGTGATAGGGAAAAGTGATACTGTGTTACAGCCATCAGGCTCAATTTTTCAGTTTGTCTTTACTAGAGCCAGTTTTGATTTTTGCACAATTACGGTAATCAATCTCTTTCTTGACCTTGATAATCTTCCTTTATTTTCTTTTTGATCCTTTTTATTTATTCAGATAAAACTTCACGGAAAAGCCAGTTTCTTACCATGCATTTCTGCAACATAAAGCACAGCGGAATCCCAAATTTGAAGAGTTTTGAAATTCTACAATGCAGAAAGAGTTCACCAAAAGCAGAGTTGATGCAAAATATTTTGCCTGCTGAACTGTAGCAGATCTTTAAGAAAAGTTTAGGAGAGTGTTGGCTCCACTTGTCTAATAATCTATGCTCCAGGGGTTTGTGATCCCACATACGTTCCGCTTCAGGCTAGATAATTAGTGTTGCCAGTGGTTATCTCTTTCTGTGTAACAACTCATATCTGCCCTGGACTAGAGGATGATAAGCTTTTGTTCCATCTAAGGGTTTCTATGCATCCTCATGCCACTGTATATATACTACTTAAACAGTAATAATCTCTCTCTGGACTTTCTTGCTCTTGCTTTTCTGTGCTAGTAAGCATCTTTCAGGGTTTGAGAGAGAGAGTGAGTGGGTGATACACTTCAGTGGGGAATGAGGACTGTTAAGAGAAGGTCATGCTATATCATGGTACAGTATTTATTTATCTTTAACTTGGGCAGACAAGACTTCCTGTCACCTAGGGAGCATATTTTAAACTTCCAGGGTGGGAAAAAATGCCTGTGCCTTTGCCTCCTGAGCCAGAGACATGTCTTACAGGGCAATGCAGCATATGAGTTTAAAAGGAATATTTAGCCATTGGTCCATATCAGCTCACAGCAGATCAGCCTGTAGAGTTTCTGGTAACTTGATGGTGGCTTGCAGAGAGCTTGTTTGGAGATGGTGCTCTCTGCACCAGTGGCTTGGAGTGGGCACAGGTATGGCTCCATGCTCCTGGTTTCCTTGGGAGAAATACTTACTGTCACAGCATCCCGTTGTTACTAACTAAGGAGTAGAGGGAACAAGTGGGGAGGAGGAGGCCGTTATGATAATTTCTAATTGTAAATACTCTTTAAGTCTGTCTTTACACTGTTCTGAATCTTGAGCCAATGAGGAATAAGCAATGAGGAATAAGCAGAAATCACGAGTAAGATGTACAGTACAACTGAGTCCCAGAATGTTTACAAGATCACACTTTGATTTTTAAACAATTGCATAAACAGATAGTTTATTGATAGAAGGGCATTTCTTGAGTTTGAAAATGATTTACGACGTATACAGTAATTGAAGTGGCAGTTACTTCATCACACTTAAGTGTATTGATTCCATTAGTACATTGACCTCCTTTCTGCTGAACCACCAGTTTGAATGTCTGTGCTGTGTGGGATAAATTAAAAGGAAAAGATGCCACTTTCCTAACTGTGCAGGAACCAGTTTTCTGCAATGAATAAAGAAATGAAAGCAAACTAAGTACTGGGAAAAGAAAAATCCCAGGAGAAATGCTGCTTTGAATCTCTTTATATTTGATGGATTTTTCAAAGTAACTATGTGTTTATCAGAGGATGCCTTTTCTGCAGGTCACTGATGGATGCTGAGTTTGCTTGCACTGTTAAAGTGGCCAGCATCCGTATTCCAGCAGTTTTAATAAGCACAAATCCAGAAGAATATGAGAACTATCATATGAATGGGAGAACAAGGCCAGCTGGAAAGTGATTTCTGTATGATTCCTCTTTGTATATTCTGCATGTTAAATAATAGTTTCCGCACTTTTATTTCCCCCCAGAAATAAATTGCTCATAGTTGGGCGATGCTCAAAGCTCAAAAATAAAAATGTGGAGCGTTGGCACGCAAACTCAATGGGAGCTGAAAGACAGAAATTGCAGAAAGACAGAAATTGCAGAAAGACAGAAATCTTGTTCTGCTGGGGCAGCAGCTCCCTCCTCCTCTGCCTCTGGAGAGCAAGCGGCCTTCTGCTGCAGTCTCGCTTAGTCGTACCTCACCTTTGGGAAGACAGTGACTTCCTGCACCAAACAGTGCCTGTAAGAGCAGGAGCTGCCGCCTTGCCAGGTGCAAGCGATCCTCCATCTCTCTCTGCCCTCCCTGAATTCCTGGCATCGCTCGGCTTGCAGCCGTTCCCCTGGACAGCGTGGTGCGAAAGCTGGTGGTCTGCCATGGCACTGAGTGCTCATCTAGTCCGAGCATGGCACTAAGGAATGAACATTTTGGCTTTTGCTGCATGTCCCTTTGGTTTGACAGGTTTTCTGCTTTCTCCCCTTAATCACTGATGAAAGTCAGCCAGACTGAAAGGACATGTTTTGCTCTTTTGTAGCTGGGAAACAGAACAAAACAAAGTTTTGTTCAAATCAAGATTTGGCCCTTGGGATAATTGAAATGAGAATAACCCATCATTCTGTGTCTGGTGGAAAGACAGTTAATATTTTTACCATTGATAGTATGTGCTGGGCTAATGGATGTAAAGCTTCAGAAACACTCGTAGGATATACTGACCATTTAACCATGCAATTCGGAAAAATACAGGACCTTGATTACAACCAAGGCTCCATATAATGGTATCAAACTAACTCTCAAGGTCTTTTAGCAGTACTTAGATACTGGTAGAACATGTATTTAGCAAAGTCATCTTAGGAGCACCTTATTTCTAACAGCCTGGATTAGCCCGAAGTGAGTTTTGACATGATTCCTGGAGCACCTTTTCATGGGATTTGGCCCAGGCATACTGTGCTTTCACTGGAGTGAGCAGGACAAGATGAATGGGAGAAATAGAGGTTTGGAACTGTCATGCTCTTTCGGAAAGGTTTTTCAAACAGATTTGTTTTCATCCTGTTGCAAGATGGAAACTTTTGGATGCAGAGCCTGATTCAGAGACCAAAGGATCTCATGGTCTTGCATTTATTAAATGGCGATGTGAGTTCAGCCATATGGCACAGAAGCCGAACAAGGGGATTATGAAGGGTTTGCTCTGGGGATCCAACTCTCTCTCTGTGACTACAGTGGAGTTATTACCACTTTTGGTGCAGACACGCTCAGAAGCTGTACTGGGAAGTGCAGTGTAGTAGTCTGAACTGGACGGAATTATTTTCTTCCATATGACAACAAAGTCTCTGGCTATATTATGAGGGTGGCCTCTTGGCATCTTTTTTGATTGCACCAGCCTAAATTTGGACCATCTGTGTGGGGTTATATTAGTGTTGTTGCTCAGAAGTTTACAAGCTTTCTAGCAGCCAAGAGGAAAGGGCATTTCTCATTATTGCACCAACGACTGAGACATTAAACGTTCATTGTTATGTATGTTCACAAATGAGTGTACAGATTTTTGGCAAAATGAAGGAGTCAGATTCACTCATGCAGATTAAGGTCTTACTACAGTATGTCCAAGGGGGTTGTATACACTCAGGTCGAACCATGGGTCTTTCATGTGAAACTAGGAGTAGGCTTTAGATAAATGATAGAATTGGCATAATATTTTATCATCCCTTTCTTTTTTTCTTTGTTTTCATCAGTATGATTAAGAAGAAAACAGGATCTAATTTAATTTCCCTTCCTCCTCCCTGTAAAAATCTGTTTTACTGGCAAATTAGAGTGATGAGAATTTCTGAAAATTTTATCAAGCAAATACTTTCCATCTGACAAGGCTGAAACTCCAAAGTTGCCAGGAAACCAGAAAGCTAGTGTGATCTTAATTAGAGGAGATGGTCTGGCTCTTGCTTTTGCCATCTAACTCCATTTTTTTATCCTTGCATCATTTCACAGAGAAAGCCCAATAACTATTTTTAGGTTCAGTAGCCAGCTGATTGTCTTGTATTTTATATTGCAGAGCATGAATAAAAAAAGAGTTTATTTGCAGAAATGTCATGAGATATTTGTCTGTGCTACCTATGAAAATGCAATAAACTCTTCAGATTTTATGTGGCCTGAGCTTAAATGAGAAAAGGGGGAATGGTGACCAAAACTGTGGCTGAGAGCATAAAAACTTGAAGAAATACCTTCCACAAGCTCCCTATTATTATTTTATTAGAATGATGATTAGGAACCAGTGTGAATATTCCGAATACAGAAAAGGTTATGCTTCCCACCTCCTGATTTAAGGAGATGCATAAAGTTTAAATTCAAGTAAATACGCCTATAATTTGCTGTATTGCATGCATTCAGTATACTTGCTCTTTGACAAGTATCCAGCTCTGTTCAGTGCCAGCTACTTCCCAATCAAGTAACAGTTGAGGCTGGAAGTAAGCGGCTCGCCATCCTCTGGTTGAGCTTTGCCTGCTGGGTAATGAGGTTTAAGGGGGCCAGATGCAGAATAAGCAAGAGGAGGCAGGATGCTATAGGAGCATGGATGCTGGCAGGGTGGAGGGTGGTTCAGCTGCTTCTTGTAGGCATTATTTATACTTTTTTCCTTACAGGTTCATTGGTTAAAGTGCATAAACAGTAATTAAAGCAGTGGATTTAGTGTCTAGAGTTGTGGTGTTGATACTCGTCTCAAATAAAGTGATCCACTGTCTCCCTGGCTAAGGGTTGTAGGACAGAATTTTTAGAAGTGGTTGTTTTGATGTTTCCATGTTGGCTTTGTTGCTAGCCTGAATATTAGGTACTATTTTGTCATTTATCTGTCATTGCAGTGGCCTCCTGTCTTGTGAGGCTTACAAACACCTGCTGTCAAAAAAAGAATTAAGATGTAAGTATGAATTTAAGCTGAAGCTTCTTGAGTCCTGGGATCACAGGCAGTGACTACATTGTTTGATCCACAATGTGGATGTGTTAGGACTGGATCTTCTACAAGGAGAATTAAACCAGCTATTAGGGATGAGTTTAACCATCCTCTAGAACAACTGCAGAATATTCTAAGTTTAGACTGGTCCACAAGGTGCATTCATTTTTTCCTGAAGTATTTATATGTAATTTCTTGAGAGTTTTGGTTAGAAGCTTGACAAATGGGATCTTTTAAGTCCTAGTAATAGCGAACCTTTGTGTTTGGTGATGGATGTCATAGTTCTAGATGAACAGATCAAAGGGGCCATTCTCTGGGATCTTGAGCTTCTGCTTTGAATCTGTAAAATGGGTATAATGATGATTGCTTACTTTCATATAGTTATCCTGAGGATAAATTCATTAACATCTGGTTGCTGCTGATGGGAGGCCTACAAGTATCTGGTGGGGTTGTTGGTATCTGGTGTGGTTACACACATACTGTATCTGATTGGATTCCATGGAATACATAGTGATATTTTTGAGGATTTCTGAAGTTTGGTACTATGGACTGCACTGAGATGAGGGCAAAAGTGGAATCTGAACTTCTTGTTTTTCTTCAAGACTATCAGTTCATATTACTCTTCCTTTGGAACCTGGGGCTTTGTTCTTTCCAACCACGGTCCAAGGTAAAACAAAAGTGAAATAATGTTTTCCATTGTCTCCCACTAGGCACTGGACATGCATTGGATACACGCCTGTGCCTGGATTACGTTATAAAATGTGTGTAATGGCAATAGGTCTGGTTTGTGTTAGAGGGCTCAGTCCTGCAGCGTGCTGGACACTCCTGCCAGTTCTCAGTGCACCTTGCCACAGCTCAGTGTGTTCATTGTGTCCCTTAGGACTGTAACCAACCTGAGATACACTTCAGTGCTCAATATTTATATTTTCTTTATACTGTTTTTTCTTTCCCTCTTCTTTGTTAACTGTTCTCTTTGTCTGGTTTTGGGCTCTGAATATTCTCAGGTCCATAACTGATTCTACGTTGTTAATGAATTTTTCCACTACCTATCTATTTTGTGTTCCCTAATGGGAATCCTTCTGTGTAGTAGTAGAAACTTTCAGTCTGTGAAGATCTGGTGGGCCAAGAAGACTTTTTGCAGCCAAAAATAGGATGCTGGTGCTGCTTGTCCTGCTGGTTTGTTATTGCTGCTTCTTATTCGTGTTACTACAGCATCTAAGTATCCCAGGCAGGGAGCTGAACATCTTTGTTCGAGGTGCTCCTTATGCACAATGAAAAACGTGGAACACTTTACAAACTTGTATGAAGAAAATTAATTTTTTGAAATTTGTGCTTAAATATTTAGATGAACTTGGCTGCTTTTTGCGCAGAGGTGATACGCTGCTTTTTCGCCCTTACACAGACCAAGGGCCTACGTTTTATGAAAATAAAGTAAGATAGCAAAACAAAGAAATTTTTAAAAATGATTAATTATAATAATGTGTTTACAGATATTTAATTATTTCAAATACTTAAGATTTTTTCAATACCCATTTTGAGGGTTTTTTTTAAAGGATCATTTGAAAGGACTGAGAGCACAGTACATTCTGAAAATTGGATCTAGCTAAGGTTGCCTGAAGTGGAGATGAGTGTGAGACAGCTCTCCAGTCACTTCTGCAAATCTAGTCTATCTAATGTTGAAGAGCCGAATTTGAAGTCCCTGTTTGGAAACA
This sequence comes from Rhynochetos jubatus, assembly GCA_027574665.1. Classification (NCBI taxonomy): domain Eukaryota; kingdom Metazoa; phylum Chordata; class Aves; order Eurypygiformes; family Rhynochetidae; genus Rhynochetos; species Rhynochetos jubatus. The sequence continues at coordinate 53,710,767 of CM050651.1, read as the reverse complement.
CTGATGCCAGTTTTTTCTCTAGCTTCATTTAATCCCTGTGTACAGGGAGCTAAGAGAGATATACCTCATCATGTTGCTGTCAGAGTTAATACTTTTGAAAGACCCTGAATACTTTACAAATTACACCCCTAATGTATTAATTTATTTATTGTTGTGGCACCATGTGGAGACATACTTTGCCTTTCCATCTCTCTAAAATGAGCACAATGGTATTATTTGGTATTAATGTGTATTTTTCCTGCGGGGAACAGAAACCAGATGATGGAGGTAGGAAATTCTGATGAGCTCCCCTTTTGCAGGTTTTGTAGCTTACGAGTTCCCTCTGCCACACCACTGTCCCATTAAGCTGAAGTTTTAAGCTGATTCCCTCTCTTGTTTTGATGCCTACTTTGTAAAAATATTGCTATTAACATCACATTTGTGTCCTGCATTATATCTGGTGCTGCTGTGTAGCTGAGCAGTGCAGGCACTTCCACCAAGAGCGAGTTTGTAGCTTATATTCATATTCAAATTGTGGTATCATCTATCTATGAAATTATTCATCAGATTCCTGTGTGAATGCTTTTAATGGTTTAATGTGTTCAGCTGATAGCAAACTGCATGCTCAAACGTAATGTTGCTCTTTTTAGACTTGATTAGACTCTATCCTTGATTGTGATTTAATGGCTGTTCACAAGCTTGTTCGCTCTTGCTGTTGCATATTAAGTACCAAAGTATCCAGCCAGGTCTGCCAAAGTCTTTCAAGGGACCATGGTTTCTCAAGGGAGATGAAAAGCCCTAAGTAGGCTAGCGTTTTCATTCAGGACTTGGATTGTATTTGGTTGTTTTTGATCACCAAAGATTTTGTCCGTAAATCTCTCTGGAAATGTTTAAGTGCTCAAAGACCTGTCTCAGTGCTGGATTTTACTCTCCTAAAATACTATCTAAACAATCAAACAAAATCCTTTTTAAAGCAATTAGCACAAGCAATAGCAGTCAAAACAGTTCCAAATACAAGCTTTATTCACCTTCCTCCTTTTCATTTCCCAAATGCCTATCTGAGTTATTGTGCCAGAAAAACCAGTGAACGATTAGAAGTCAGCTTTTTCTCATACACTTTGTGCATCACCTCTAACATCTCGTATTTGTGTATCATGGGTACTTGCATGGCCCCAATTACCATAGTCTCTGCTTTTTAGCATATCTTATTTTTCACTGTGTCTTTACAGAAGTATCAATAGACATAACTCAAAAACAGGAACATGCAGGGATTTCCACAAGAAGTCTGTGGAGCAAGGGCTTGATCTACGCTAATGCCATTACCAAAGAGTCACTCTTCCCATAAGTATCTAGTCTTCTCTGTTTAAACTAGGAGAGGAATAATACAGTGTGATAGTAATACACTAGTTAGTTAGGAGATTGTTTAAGCTAGGCTTGAAGTTATACCATGTGCTTGAACAGCACAGTGAGAGATGAAATGTCATCAGTAGTTTTCTGGACAAAGGGTCAGATGTGGGAGGATGCCCACTGGGCAGTGAGAATATGGGACCACAGAAGTATGTTGATGTCTTCTACTGATGTGAGCCTCACCTTTGGCTAATGTGTCTTTTATGAGCCTTGGTGAACTCATGTTGTCTAAGGAAAATCTGTAAGAATAAATCAGCTTTTAAAGTGTAGGTTGATGACACCTGATCCTCAGGTGATGTTGAGAGTAGCCTGTCAGCAATGGCATGTTTTAAACCAGAGCTGATTTCCACGGCGTGCGTTACCTGTTGCTTTTCTAAAGAAGTAGTGTAAGTATTTGCCAGTGCTTTTTATACCAGAGAGTCTGTATTGACTTTGGTGGAATTATTTCTGGTTTCTCCTGCTAGCTGAGAGGAGTTTAGTGGCCAGTGTTGCTCCTTTCCTTTCTCCTGGCTGACTGTGGTTAATGTATTGCAAGATTATTACAGGATGGTGGTTTCATTTTACTTGAAATATGAACATGAACTGGGTGCTTAGAACTGCATTTTATTCCTTTATTGAGCAAAATATGTTGGTTGATTAAAAAAAGAGAAGGAAAAGAGGCTTATCACCTAGACTAGACTACACTAGACTATTTCAGTTGGAAGGGACCTACAAGGATCATCCAGTCCAACTGCCTGACCAGCTCAGGGCTGAGCAAAGGTTAAAGCCTGTTGTTAAGGGCACTGTCCAAATGCCCCTCAAACACTGACAGACCTAGGGCATTGACCACCTCTCTAGGAAGCCTGTTCCAGTGTTTGACCACCCTCGGTAAAGAAATGCTTCCTAACTCTCTACTTCCCCGCTTCGGGAAGCTGTGGAGCAATGGGGTCACCCCTCAGCCTCCTTTTCTCCCAACCAGACTAGCCCAGAGTCCTCAGCCTCTTCTCACCAGACATTCCTACCAGCCCTGTCACCAGCTTTGTTGCCATCCTCTGGGCACATTCAAGGACCTTCACACCCTTCTTAAATTGTGGGGCCCAGAACTGCCCACAGCACTTGAGGTGAGGCGGCACCAGTGCTGAGCACAGCAGGACAATCCCCTCTCTTGATGGGCTGGTCAAGGTGCTGTGTGTGATGCACCCCAGGATGTGGGCTGCCCGCTTGGCTGCCAGGGCACACTGCTGGTTCCCACTGCTGGGTACGCTAAGGCATCTGAAATTGCACTAAACAGTCTCAATAATTTAATAATCTAAATAATTTAATCTCTTATCAAAGAGATTAAATGCAGAAAGTTGCACTTGAAGGAATGATTTTGCTGTAGTGCGTAATGTGGTAAATACCAGTGATCAGGGAAAAGCCATAGGAAAGATGCAACTTTGACCCCTGGTAAGGAGGTGCAATTGAGTTTTTTTGAAAGTAGCTGTACAAGGAGGCAGGTTCTTGTACCCTGCTTTGAAACACTTGTAAAGATTAAAACCTCCAACGTGCCTGTTCCCATCCAAGTGGCTCTTTTGTGCTTATATTCAACCCCATGCCTTCATCACTGCCTGCTAAAAGTCCTTCATTTTTCCGTGGGGAAATAATCACCAGCTGAAGTGGATCAAGAATTACTTTTAGGTGGATCCTACTCAGCAACAAGTTTAATTACAGCTGAAGTGGCAGATATTCCCCTTGTGACACATCCTCCCTTTATTGGCACCAGAAGAAACATTTAGCAGTGGAGGAGCTCCAAACTTCCAGGAGAATACTCTGCTTTTCTGCTGCTCTGACCAGGTGACTCTTATGTTAGCCCAGCTGCCCCCTTTCATCTCCCTGTCAGGAGAAAAGCAATATATATCCTGTGATTTAATGTGTGCCCTGCACAAGGACTGGGATTTTAAACTCAACAAAATATTCTGCAAGCTTAAATTGCATGATAGTATTTTATTAAGGCAGCACCTCTGGATTTTGTTAAGATGTAATGTAGACATTTTTATTGCTTATTAATCAAATCCCAGATATGTCAGGAACATGATTTAATTCCTGCTTAATAATCCTCTAAATGCAAATATCAGAACTCTTTAAAACAAGCTAAATATTTTTTCACTTGAGCTTGATGAAGCTGATTAAGAATTACCTGCAATAAGTTGTTTTAATTCCAGCGTAGACTATCTGTTTAATGAAATAAATTACCACCTCAAGGGATTGTAAAGAGAAACATTGAAATATACTACGGGTGAGGTTTTCAGAGGCACTTTGCAGTGGCTTAACCCTGCTCTGTGAAGTTTCAACTTCACTTCAAATGGAGGAAGGGGAGGGAAACACCCAATGTCCATCTTGGCTAACCTGTGCACAGACAATGCAGAAACATTTTTTTTTTTCTCTATAAAATGTGTGTTCAGCATTGCTACGAAATCCTAGCTGTCCTGCTAAAATCAAGTGTCTTCTGCCAAAGGCAAGGACAGGTTAAGTAAGTGAGCTGAAAAACAGCTGTTATATTCACTGGCAGTACTTTATTGTCTGTGTCTTGTTAGCTTTTTGTTGGATTTGGCTCAGTTCCTTGAGAAACAATCCCATCTCTTGAAGAAATAAACCTCATGTTACCACCTTAAAATAATAGGAAAAGTACTTGATTCTTCTTACTTCATTCCTCCCATTTTCTCTCTTTAAGATGTGTTGTTTGGCTGTTTCTGTCGTCTCCTTTTGGTACTGAACCTGATACCTGCAATATTTTTCCCTTATCCCCTGAAAACTCAAGCATATCAAAGCGCTTGCCAGAAGCCATTCAAGCAAAACATTGCCAGTTTATGAAATATCGTTAATTAATATGCATATACTTATGAGAAATAGGCGGTGTTAAAGACTGTTCAGCCAAACTAAGCATCGTGCTGTTGTTTTTATTCACGGATCTCCCCTCCTTCACTTGCCTGAATCTCTGTTGAATCATAATATTAAGCTGTGAGTCCTTCAGGGGCTGGGGGATTTGGGTAGTTGGCCTGGAGGCTGGACCCCAGCCTATCTTCTGGAGCCTGGGAAATAATGGGCGGTGCTAGGGAAACAATGTGGATCTAATTTGAAGTCCGAGAAGCGAGGACGTTCTGTGGCATATCAGAAATGAATGGCTTTTAACCCACTTTCTCTTGCCTGGCTCTTGCTGATGTCCTTGAGAGCACAGTGATCAAACATGACACACAGCATGCACAACCGCCGCTAAGCACTGTGGCACGGTTATGGCCTTACATTGGAATTTTTCATGGTTTTACAACAGACAGAGTGTCACTCGGTGTTGGTGCCGATTCACATGTGCATATTAGGCATGCTGAGAGGGAAGGCACCAGGGCTTCCCCAATGCCCTATGTGGTTTCCAGCCTCCTGGAGAGCAGGGCAGGGCCAGCAAGCAGCAGCACTTTGCTTCTGCCCAGCACTCAGATCACAGATTTATTAGTTGTTATTAATTGTCTTTCTGGATGTTGATAAAATGCAGAGTGAAAAATTTGCTGAACAGTAACTGTGGTTTCTTTTCTTTAGGATGCTGCAGTTGGGTGCACGTCTCAATGTAAGTTGCACCTTGTAGAAGCTTAGAGTGAGTAAAGTGTCCTCTGAAAGTTTATTGCTGGAGAAACAATGTAATTGCCTTTGAGAAGTAGATATATTAATTTCAGGACCCTGCTTATTATGCGTCCATATGGAAGGAAAGAGAGCTTTCCATGCGTGATCCTTTTCACGCAGGTCGAAAACGTCCCTCCGCAGCTGGCTGTGTTTTCTAACTCTTAGTTCTGTGCTAGAAGCTCACAGATAGCTGCATTTGCACACTGTGGAGGCTTTGGTTAGGCAGAGGCACCACAAGTGATGTCATCTGGTTTCATGTCCAGTCCTTAAGCCTGACTGTCTTTGCAGTCTTAAATAAATCACTTAGACCAACGTTTTTTGAATGTCGGTGTCTGGTTAGACATCCACATTTGTAGTTAAGCATGTAAGTAGGACTTCTCTGATTTTTATAGACACTGACTCCCACGGTGTCTTTATTTGTTATGTTGTGTGGGGGTTTGCAGCATTTCTGAAAGCTGAATGTGGATTTAGGAGCATAACGTAAGACAGCCAAGTTTGAGAATGTCAGCCTTGACCTACACAAGCTTAATTTATTGCCCCTCTGTAATAAGGCTTAATAATAAGGCTTACCTGGCTGAAGAGGGTGCCAGAAAGACTGATGGACAGTGAGGTTTCTGACTATGAAAGTGTTTTAATCAACCAGTAGCTGATATTTTCTCGTTTATGAATAAAGGCAGTTATTGTTACAATATAAGGAGATTTCTTCAAACCCGTTGCCCAAACATAGTGCAGTTGGCATGTGCATACGTAGCTATCTAATAAATCTATGAATATCAAGACTGCTGTTAAACACAGCCTCGTTTGATCCGCTCTCCACCAAAACAGATGAAAAGCAGTTTCTTAACGAGCAGTTAGGGCGCTTCTTAGAGACATGCAATATCATACTGACGAGATAAGGGCTCCTTTGTGGTACTCTGTATTCGTAAGTATGCTGGCTCCATGGGCTGGGGTAGAATGTTTGAGCATTTTATTAAAAAAAAAAGAAAAAAAAATCCACTGTTTTGGTAAAGTTTTGGGTCCACATTCCAATCTCATTTTCATCACATATCTCTGGCATAGAGAACAGAAGAGCTTACAGCTACACTGGGGGCTAACTTCCTCTTCATCACATGGGGACCAAAGCATGGAGCTCCCCTTTTCGAGTCCTCAGGTCCACGTTTACCGTGGCACGGCCATGTTAATCTGGCTTCATAATGTACAGGGAGTGAGTTCCGTGGCATACTCTAAAGGTAGTAATGATGGTAGTAAGTGCAATTGAAGCTTTCAGCTTGTTACGGTTAAGCTCCAGAGCATGTGTTTTAAAAATGGAGTTACCAGTGAATGTATTATTGTTTGCAGGCAGAAGTGTCTTCAAGTCTAGTATCCCTCCCCCTTCCGTTTCGTGAGTGCTGTGACAACTCTGCCCCTTTTGGGGATAGACCAAAGTCTGCTGCGACTTTATGTGGAACGTGTATCAAAGGCTACTTTTGTCCTGCTGAATTCAATGGGAATTTTGTCTTTAAATGTAGTGCCAGCCCCGCTTGATTCCTTCTGTGATAATTTATTCTTTAAGGAGTTTATGTCCAGAAGTACTGACTGCTTCTTGCTTCCAGTGACTTAAACATGAGCTGACTGCTTATCACCCTTGGAAGGTGGTGGTCTTCACTGCAGAAGGTTGCAGTTCAGACAGACATAATTGCTCAGAAACAATTTTTGCCTTGGCTTCTGATGAGAGTGTCCTAAGTCAGGCTTGGTTTGCTTTGGTGTGCTTTGATAGAGAGGTGTGACAGTGCTTTTCACATAATTGGGTTAAAGCTGAAAGCGTTGTCTGTTTTGATTAACATGGTGCAGTTTTTCTTTAATAGTACAGACACAGAATCATTTTGACTACGAGAAAAACGTTCTTCAAGCAAATGGGTTTATCAGATACTTGATCAATCTTTCAAAATCCAGCTGTTGAGCAGAATCAGCACAGGCAATTGTGTTTCCTGTAGTTTTAAATAATATATCAGAAAGGATCTTGACTTTTAAGGAATGTTCTGCCTGTGTTGTTTTTTCACTCCAGAGCCATGAAGCTGCTTTGCTCCAATTTGGATCCAAGCATCTTGAGCAGCACAAGGCTGTGTGCAGTACACAACTGCTGGAATTGTTTCTTTTTTTAACTAAGAGATTGGCAGCCACTTGGATGAGTCACAAGCATGAGCCTAAATTTAGCTGGTATGTATGTATTGGGAGGATCTACCAGAGGCAGTTGCATCTCAAGAGTTGAGAGAGGTGAAGTGAATTTAGTTTTGGGGCTTCTTAGAAATCAGCTTTTGTCTCAATTCTGTTTCTTCTGTTGTGGTTTTGTACAGTCATATTTTATGACTTTATGTTGGAATTCACCTAATTCCTTCACCTTCAAAGAGTTTATTAGAAGGAGGCAGTGTAGAGTGGCAACATCAATACTTTGATTGATGCTTGTTTGACATGTGTTTGACTTGTTGTTTTGAACATAATGAAGTCCAGAGTTTAAGCTGTCTGTAGTGTCCCAGTTAATTTGTTAATTTATCCATATGCAGCCTCCCCTGCTTTCCTCTGCCTGACGTGGGAAATAGCATCCAGGAAGGTGTGATAGTATGTAGTTGAGCGGAGTTTAGTACATGCAGTCAGAGCCCTCCAGTCATTCAGGCTGCATAATCTGGCTGTCAGCACTCATGCCACTTCAGTGGCTGCTACAGTTATTATAAGGCAGTAAAGGTATTCTGTTGAATGCGGCATTTTGCTTTGTTGGGCCACCTGTAGCAAAGTAACGCAACTTCTGGCAGGAGCTGGTTCCTACTTCTGGCAGCCCATTAGGAAGCTGACCTGAACAGTGGTGCCTGCCCTCAAGAGCTGCATACATGAGGAAAAAAAGGCATGCACTTTTTATGGCATCTTGCTGTTCCCTAATGCGTTATTCCTGTGAGGCAAAGGTGTCAGACTGGATTGTTCAAGGAGATGGAGGCCAGGTTGTCATTTACTGCCTGTGTGCAGAAAGCAGCCATTAGCAGTACCCAAGTCCCTCCTCTGCTTTGTGTTCTGCTCAGCCTCTGTGTGCGCCTAGGTAGTAAACTACCGTATGTTGTTTATAGAGAGTGCAAAGGCAGTGTATCATTTTCCACTTAATCAGGATGTTCCTAATCGGGAAATTGCCCAGAGAACTAATTAAAGCTAAATGTACTCAATAACTACTGTTTAAGAGACACAGTAATTCTGCTTAGCAGGAACATCCTCAGGTGATTTACAGGTACCTGGGCCACGTCCCATTTTTACGCTGAATGCGGCTTGGTTTCTCCTAGGAGAGCTCTTACTTTTGTCTGAGTTATGATGCAGGGAATGTCTGTACAAACAACTTCTCTCATTGTCTGATCTGTATTGCAGCTCTGTCTTTTCTAGACCAGGTAGGCAGAGTGTCCTCCCCGTCGTTACTGTGACTGGGTATCAAGTGCTGCACCTGCTGTGGGCAGAGCCACTTCTTCCATTACCCCAGGGAGTCGCAGGCCTTGTGGTGGTCGTGGTGATGGTGACTGTCCCACTTCAGCTTTGTTTATGCTGAGCATAAACACCTCCTAGCCCTGGACACGTGTTCCTGATTTGTGCTGCTTCTTCTGTTGTCCTGGCAGACTCTTTGTTCAGTTGTGCAGCAGCTAAATCTGGATACTGATCTGACTGAAAAATAACCCAGAAAAGGGGGGGTGGTGGGGAGGGGAGAAAAGAAGGGAGGTGTCTCATCCAAATCGGTGTTTTAGCCTGGTTCATGATGTGGCTGCACAAACAGCTGTAGGAGCACAAAGGAGGGAGTGGTGGGAATAAGTGGGTGAGGTCAGGGTGAAGCCAGGCTATTTAAGCCGGCATTGCTGCCAAAACGTTACTTGCCAAATTACTTCTCAGCTCCTCTGTTTTCTTGAACATTTCCTCACATCTGCTCTGTCACAGTAAACTCTTATGGATGTTGCCACTTCTGCATAATAATGTAACAGCTGTACTGGTTCAGACATCTAGCCCAATGTCCTGTCACCAACAGTGGCCATAATAGGCGGACCTATGGCTAAGAAGGGGACAAGCGTGTCTCATACTCACACGGATGTTCTCTCGGCCTCAGTGTTTAGCTCAGGATTTCTGGAACCTGATAGGTGTGGTTTGTTTACACAGTAACTCTCAATGGATCTCTTAAGTACTTGTCCAAGTCAAGTACTCCTCTGAAGGCCATATAAAACTGCAGTGTTCATGAAATCTTTTGGCAAGGAGCCCTACAGTTTTCCTACTTGGGATAATCATTAAGTCCATAGGCAAGACAGACCTAGAGTACCAACATCAGTGGGCTGGGACCACACTGGCCCAAAGGGTGACAGCTGTGGGAGAAGCCCAGGACTGTCACACCTGCTCAGTGGGTGTGCCTTCCAAACCAGGGTTGCTCCAGCTGCTCCTTCTGTTGGGACCGGTCCCTTGCTCACTATGGCTCTCAGGCCATGTCTAGGGATCGTTGACCTTGTTGGCATGAGCCAAATAAGTGTGGAGCCCCTCAACAACTCCCAGCACAGGTAGATGAGTTCCAGTGCTTGGCGGTGTGCCTTGGCACTCTTTACTTTACAGAAGGAGGTGCAGCCATGATGCCTTCAGTGAAACGTGTGGACTAACATAATTGGGATATTCCTAGATCACTATAGATCTCTAAGGGTTTCAGGAAGATAATTTCCCACAGGAGATGATACTGCTTATTCGGTGTGCTTAAATGGATAATTCCATTGAGTCAGGTTTAATGCCCAGTCCAGTTACCTGGGGATGTGAAAGAAAGATGCGAAAGGACCATTTCCATAAGCCAGTGAAGGGTAATTAAGTTCTCACTTGGTGTGTTCAGCTGAAATGACCAGGAAGGAGCAGTCAGGATGCACATTATATGTTCTCCTCTGAGGCGGATGGGTTGAGTTCGTCTCTGAAAGCACACTAGCCAGTAGAAAGGCTTGCAGCCTGCATCAGTTTTGTGGGCAAATAAAAGTTTTTTACATCCTAATGCTTGTCTGATTCCACTGGGATTTGTGCTAAATTACAAACCAGATAACTCGGGATACGTCACTTTCTGTGCACATCTGTGCTTTGTGACCAACTCAGTGAATTGCAGCGCTGCTGGAGAAGGGTGAATCCGCTAAGACACGGGCAGTGTTGACAAGCTAGGGCAAACTTTAAACGTTGGTGTGTGTGTTTGATGGAGATTATATTTGTTGCTACATACCCATTTACTGGGATGAGAGGGAAAACTCTCCATCTCTTTTCACCTGATTTTCATCGTGTTTGTGATGGTAATCTGTGCTTAGGCCGGTGAGGCAATCCTGGTCTGTGCATGATGCCTGAGTCACCTGAGTTACTTTGTCAAATGAAGAACACACGGGTAGAGAGTAAAAGTACCTGGTATTTATTTGCAGATTAAAATCTTTTTATGAATAGGCTGTACATTTCCTTCTCCTGCCCCCTTGGGATGTGATTCCCACTTTGTAAGATAGTTACAATTTATGTAAATGATTGTGATTGCCAAACTAATCAAACCAAGGACAAAAACAATCACAGGCACTCATCTAGCATCCAGCTTCCTGACTGCAGCCCCCACATTAGCTTCAACTTCATTAAAATATATATGACCCAATTGAAGAGCTAATTTGGACGAAACCATTAGGCTTCTGTCCTCATCACTGGTAGAAGTCTGAGGTTCATTTTCACACACGAGTGAGCAGTTGCAGCTTTAAGATGCATGAAGGTTACTGCGTGCATGTGCTTATGAAAGGGAGAGGGAAAGTGGCAGGCAGCGGACATACTACTTCTGTAACGGCATCGTTTTAAAAAGTCTTATTTGTGCTCCACCTGTGGAACACTAGGCAGGGTACAAAAATATATGGACAAGTTAAACACGTGAAAGGAAATTGGTCTCTGAGAAGGAAGTGGCAGGACGCTCGTGTTGCATCATAACTGTTGGGTGGCTAATAGAAAAGTTGTTGGTAGTCGCAGTGGAGTCCCTGGTAGAAGATGTCCGATTGGATCTACAGAGGTGTTTGAGCACAGAGTCCTCCGCAAAGTTTTTTGGTTTGTTGTAGTTTGTTTTTTCCCCATATTGGGTAGCCATTTTAGAAGAACTTTAAAAGAAGCCCTTAGCAGGCAGAGTTTGTAAAAATGCTCAGAAGATCTGCAGGTTCAGAATCTCAAGATATTTTTTAATCCAGCAAATTCAAGTAATTTATCCCTGTAATTTCTCAGTCTTGGGAAGGATGCATGACCAGATTGTGTCAGTACTATCTACCGGCATGTGTGGCTGGCAGGGGTTTCTTCCCTGCAGCCACTATCTGGGGTATCAAGTTCCTCCCCGGACTGATGGATGAGTCACTAGGATCCCTGTTTTGTTTGTGCATTTTCTTAGAGATCATCAGGCAGCCGTCAGTGTGATTGACTAACTCCGTGCCAAGTGTCAGGCAAAAGTAGCTGAAGTGAAGTAACACAAGTGACAGCTAAAGAATAAGCAACAATCTGTCTTTTCAAATGAGTTGTTCATTGGCAATTTGACAAATTGTACAGTGTAACTGAAAGTTCTGGTTAATGTGTTACATTACTTTATTTCAAAATATTCTGTTATGAATTGCTTATATTTAAATTCTGCCAAAAAGAATGCTTAATGATATCAGTACAAATACAATAAAATTGACATAAAAATGCTGAGACAGTGCAAGTCTTCTGAGATTTATTCATAAATTTACTTCCAAAGTCCTGTTTCAGCATTTTTAAAAATAATTTGACATTTTTGTTTTCTACAAAATAGAATGTAATAGGAGAGTTCTCAATATAAATGGACAAGAAGGAGAAAGGGTGGGATTGGAAACAATCTGTTTGACTGTAGAAAACCTCCTGCAAACTTTGGCTCAGCAGATTTATTTGGGTGCCATACCAGCTGATTTGTCTGCCTTGCATGGGTAATTCATGTTTTTCACATCCTAAGAAAACCTGACTTCTTTTGTCTTCGAGTTTGCTCAAACTTGCTCTGTTTCTGTGATATTAGGATGACATTTTAAGGGGACATGTAAATAAGGAGTATTTCCATGAACTTCAGTTTTGTTGCACAAATACATGCCAGGAATGTTGGAAGAAAATTATTCCAAACTTTTGTTTTTCCTGGCTGGTTAATGCCTTGGGAGAGCTCACAGCTCTTGTGATCATTGGTGTTTACCCATGTTTTTTGAAATTACTCTCATTCTTTAAGAAAATGTGAATCATGGTTAAATTGAGAAGTGACTCTATGAATTTATTATGACCGTATTTCAAGGTTTTATAATTTGTTTCTCACAGTCTGGCCAGTGAGTGTCTCATACATGGCTAAGTAATGATCTAGCTTGTAAAAAGCTTTACTGGAAAATTAAAGTGTAATTTTAAACAGTTTCAGTTTTACTGGTATATGTCCCTATGGGGATGGCCTTATTCTACAATTTTTTTCCTTTTTCCTGACAAATCAAATTTGGTGCTAACTTGAAATACTCTCCTCTGGTTCCAGAGTAAGCATCCCCACATGAAGAGCTATTTGCAAGCAATCTTCAAGTAGCCATATTTTAAAAACTTGCTGTGAAGGTGTTTTAAATGTCCTTAATTTATTTTGTGTTGCAAAGGACTCAGAGAGCACATTGTCAGTGCCCATTCTCGACTGAGAGTGCTAAGGCAATCTGATGTGAACATTAAAAATATCAACTGTCCATTTAATCACTAATACTCAGTCGTGGGCTAAGATTGTTAGCCGTTTGGAGCAGTTTATGGTATCTAGGTGGTTTAGGTTTCCTGTCATGCTTGTTAGTCTGATGCAGTGGGAAGACACACTGTTTCTCTTGGCAGGTACAGATTGTAGATTAAGCTCCAGTTGTACATCAGTATGTCTCCTGGTTTTCTTTGTCACTGCCACCTGCTCATGCTGTGGTGAAGATTTGTCCAGGAGTCTCCGTGGGAACAAGAGCAGACAGCAGGAACAGATTTTCATAATTACCCCTTCTTTTAGGCCACCGTGCAACAGCAAAGCTGGTTTTTTTGCATGTGGCATTCCTCAAATTTTAATCTCATCCCTCCTGATGATAACATTGCCCATGGTTGTTGGGAAGAAGCATAGACTGCAGTTATCATCATTATGTTGAGGCTTGGGGCTAAGACAGAAGATAAGGAAAGGCACTTGCTAGTTGCTGTGCCAAAAGCAAGGCAGCATCTTCTCGGTGTCACTCTGCTGGTTCGAAGGCTCTCCCTTGTGTTTTGGTCTGATGTAAGCACCACTGGCATCAAGACGTGTGACTCTCTTCTAGCGTAGGTGACGTGACCAAGTTTCTGGAGTTCAGAGAGGAGCTAGATGCTTATGCCTAACACAGATGAGAAGGAGCAGAGACCGTTTAAATAGAAGATTACCTGTGAGTTATTGCAGAGACTGTAACTGCTGCTTCCACTGAAGATACTTGTCTGTTCTCTAATAGCTGAGTTTACAATGACATTTGAGCGCCTGTGCTAACTAGGGCCGTAAGACCTTTTTCTTTCAGACACAGGCTTTGCATCTAAGCCTTTAGAACACTGTGGTACCTGCAGAAGCTAGTGTATGCGTATGCTGGAAGCGATGAGGCTGTGCTAACTTCCGCAGACCCCACTGCAGATGCAGCAAGGCTGGCCCGTGCTTCCACGGCCAGTGGCCCCTCACCACATCGTCTGACTTGGAGCTACCTGCTCTGCAGCTGGGGAGGCAATCTGGGAGAGGAGAGGAGGGAAAGGGAGGGCTCTAAACCTCCTTCCTCTCCCCTACGCTCCACTCAGCCCGCCTCTAGACGGCGTTCGCCACCGATGAGAAGCTTGGGTTTTTCTGGAGGACATATACCTGCTGGCATCATTCCATAAAGTGCAAGACATGACAGTGCTTTTGAGATCCACATCTCAAAACCCAGCTCCACATCGTGAAGAGCTGTAGGTGGAATCTCTTGGTGAGAGTTTAAAGAATACAGTTTCACTAACCTCGCTTCTACTTCCCTGTTTAAAACAACTTTGATGTTGGCATTTTCTCTTCCATTTTCAGAAGGATGAACACTAATCCAGAGGTGATGATGATAACGGTTGATGCGTTTACTTTTGTTATGTACTGAGTGTTGTATTATCCTTTTGTTAAATAGAAAACTGCTGACATTTCTGAGAGTGCAGGGGAGGCTTGGCTAACGTACATATTGGAATAAAAAAATGAATAGATGAAAAAAATTGCATTCTTTATTACAGCATATGTTTCTTTCAGGCTAATTTTTTTAAGTCAGATAATAAAATCATGTTTTTTGAAATCAAACAACTATATTTAAAATATTTTATTACTTTGTTGCCTCCCTTTTTTCACTCTATATCCCTAGACTTTTGAAACACAGAAGTCATCTTAAAGAATCCCACCATTGCTTTAGTTTGCAAATTAGCTTCTTGAAGTATCAGCTGTATATATTTTGCATTTAATAAATTAATTTATTAAGGAAGCAAGAAATTGATTATTCAATTACTGTGGATCAGGCGCCAAACGTGCTAGTATGTTAGATGAAGCATGAAGCTGATCAATAAAAATCTGTTTCATCAGCATTTCTTAGCAGTGAACTAGCTGCTTGGGAAGAAATGAAAGCACACACATGCAAAAAACCCTCTCTTCTCTAAATGTTTTCAGATGATGTGACTGAAACACATATGTGCTGTGCAATAGATCTGTGTATAATCAGGGAATTTGTTGCGTATGAAAGGTATGTATGTATGAAATGCAATTTGCTTTTCGTTCCTGGAAAAAAGTTTCGTACGTGTGTCTTTGTATTATATATATGGATCCCATGGGTAAGAAACTTGTTATAAAATCTACATGCAGAAAAATTTTGTCTATCTTAACATTAAAGCTGTGCTGAATGCTGGCAACAGTCCAGAATTGAAACTGTTATGGTTTGTATGTGTCTGTTTCCTTCTCTTTAGATCCTTTAAATCTTTGCTTGAGAGCAGACACTTCTACATAGATTATTAAGCGGACTGCCAAACTCTTCTCATAGTGGACATATTAGAGGCTACGCAAATCAAAACAAGTATTTTAATTGGGAATTTATATGAAGGGTGATTGCTGAATACTTTGCCTACCTTTTTTGGGGGGGTGTGATGGTATCAAAAACATTCCTGTTGCAGTTGATGGAATGGATCATGTCTTACTACGTGATGTATAAGAATGACAATATGTATGTATTTTGGGATGCGGACAGTAGCATATAGTCACCCCGTGACCTTACTGTTAACTTTCTTAATGTTGCTCCATTTGCATTCTGAATATGCCCACATCAGGCCATTGCTTGCCATTGTAACTGTCTACAAATGATTTTGCTGGGCAGGACTCTAAGTATTGTAAGTGTAAATAATAATTTTCAGTTTGATTCTCCAGGCCAAGTTCTGCACTCTATTAGATAAATCTCAGACCTTACTCTCAGTACTGTACGGAAATTAAGGAGATGATTGTGCTCTTTTTCTAATGGCTTCTGTAGAGTTCCTTTCCATTTACACCTGAATAATTAAGATCAGAGTCAGGTCATTGGTGTTTGGAGACCTATTTTTTCTTTATTCTTTGCTAGAATCCATCTAATGATATTCAGCTGCTTGAAAAATTTCAAGGGAGCCAAAGTAAGTATTGCTTGGTGGTTTGAGAGTCTTTCCTATCTTTGAACAGTTTTATTTTGAAAATAAAATTGTGAAAGATAATTTTAATACTTTTTGCAAAACCCTGCTTGCGATCTATGGTTTGTGTTACTGGTACGCACTCTTCCAGCCTGAGCTGTCCCAGCTGGTCCTGGGAGATGTTTTAACAATAGAAGAATCTTTATCCCTCTGTCTATGAAACTGTAAAAACCCCTACCACCGCAAATCTACACGGATGAAGGAAGTGAGGCAAGTTAAACTCAAGGCAGATTTATGTCCCTCTTCAGCCGAACACTTCAGCATGCATTTGGCTACAGACATGGGTTTAATCCGGTTTTAGTCAACAAGTCACTTAAGCTCATGACTAAGTCCCACTGCGTTACCATGAGAGGTGAGCGTGGGCGTACGTGCTTTGCTGGTGGGGACTCTGTTCCACACATAAGTGCAAGAATCTCATTGAGTCGTGTGTGTGACGTTTGTGCTGTGGTAGCTAGGTATAAAGCCACAGACTATGGGTGAATCATCAACATCACCACAGCAACAAATTTCTTAATACTCAAAACCTTTGTCTCTTGTGAGACAGAATCCCTCGTTACACGACCTTGGTAGCGCGGTAAGGAGGTTTTTATTGGAACGAACCGAACAGGGAGGCTCATACATGTTGAAATTCAACCAGCAACCTTGCTTTGCTTTGCACAGGAGATCTCAATTTGGGCTTCAAGTCCTATGGTTGCCTCCCAGGTGCTTTCCCGGTGCTCTCCTGCACCTGCTGAAAGCTGCAGCCGTCGCTGCACTGATGGACGGGCAAGGAAGTGGCCCTGAGTACCCTGCTGCTGCCTGGCACCCGCCTGCAAGCCAGGAAGGAGCAGACTTTGTGGGTTTAACAAACATTTGCGTATCAGCGACAGCTAGGTCTAACAGTGCCATGTAGGGCCATCCATGAAATTGAATTATTTGATTTACCAGATTCTCAACTGGTGAGATTCAGTACCTGAATTAATTACAACGATGTAAACCAGCCAAGGGGAGGACCCATCTTCTTGTGTGTGTTTTCCATTCTGAGAGTTTGCTCACTGAAGCAGGCACCTGAAGCCCCCCCCCCTTTTTTTTTTTAACATAGCAACATAAATTGATTATTTTGTGAGAATGTAAATGCTCAGAATGAACCGTTTTTACCTATTTTAGGATTTGAATGATTGTACCAGCAACTCAGACTGGTAACTCTTCTGATTTCCAGCAGGGTGATGAACCTTCTAGAGTGAATTTTCTGTTGTCCGCTTCTCCTCACTAGCGCGGGTAGTTTCTGTGAGGACTCTAAAACCAAAAGATACGTTTTGATTCTTTGTATAGTGATCTGTAGTCTGTCTGAGCTTCCTTAGGGGATGTAGTTTGTCAAACACCTGTCAGTCGTGTAATATTGTCCACTTTGTTGAATTCTCAAAAAAGGCATAGGATTCTCTTTTCAACTTGATGCTTTGAAATGATTAATAACCACAGTGGGTCAAATGTTTTATAGGCTTTTTGGCCTGTGTCTGCTTTTCTTGGCATGGATGAAGGCACTTGAAGCTAAACCCAGAGCAAGGGTCTGAAAAGGGGTTACAATGAGATGACCATCATGAGGTCCTTTTTTCTCCCCCATACTATTTATTTTGATAATAGAGCTCTTCATGGTGGTGGCGAAGAGATTCATAGCTGCTTGTGAGCAGGAAGGCCTTGCGGTCATAGCAAGGTTGGCTGCCCGTATGAAGAGTTGGCCAATATTCTTTTATTTGTTGTGACAATTGTAGCTTGATTTTTTTTTCTGTTTCTGAAAAACAGCAGGAAGAAGAGAATATTAAAAATTACACTGAGGAGATACTGTAATGACTATTCCCCAGGTGCTGGCTCTTGCAGCTGTGTGTTTGCTGATGTTCTCTACCACCCAAGTAAGTTTATTTGGAGGCAGTGGAGATACGTCTAAATCTTAAAAATCACCCAAGCCCCAAACTGAAGGAATTTGTGGTTGAACAGGGGGAGATGCAGGACAAATGTCTGGCCAGCTCATCTCTGTCTTTGCATAATGATGCTCTGTCCTGGCGGTTATCTCGTGGATCTGACTAGGCTCATTTCCCAATATTTATATCCATCTATAATCAGAAGTTAATGTGGTGAAGTGATTCCAGTTCTGATTCTGTGCTTTCTCTCGTAACTAAATTATTGGAGACAGTTTGTGTTGAATAGAGGCAGTGTTATCCAGAAGTTGTAACCCTCTGTCCATCTTGTAGGAAGTAAGTGCTATTCTGTGGGTGTCCCCATCAAGAATAAGAAGCTTCCTGCCCGGACAAACATAGTTCAGTTTCATGGTTTATGTTTTATGTTTACATCAGTCTCTGTTAATCTTAAACTAAGATTTTGTGCCAGAGAGCCAGCTAGCGCAGAGAAGCCTTTCCAAATGCTCTGCCCAGCTCTTCCAAACATACACTGTTTTTAATATGATACAGTCTGGGGTTTACTGACTTAACAGGCTTCAGCTGGCTTTGGCCTGGCAGTACGTCTACAATATAAGTGTTAGGCATATGTCAACTCTGCATTTCAGTTCTGGGAATGAGATTTTATCCAACTTGCAAATTCTTAGGGTTTGCTTACTGACTATAGTTGATACTGAATTTTTAAGTGCTGGATATATTACACAATGTGGTTGCCCTCCATGACTAAATATTTGTAAGATTTGCTATCTATCATAGCTTTTTTAACCAGTAAAAAAAGAAACACTTTCATGCCTGAGAACACTGTCCTCTGTGTTAATGGATGTGAAATAAAGGGTGGAAAAAGCTGTATGGTACAAATCTGTTAATACAAAAATGCACAGGAGAATTAGAGAACATGTAAGAGGATATTTTCCCCAGGTAATACAGCCTGTAGCTTGTTACTTTGCAGAGCAGGTGATGTCTTAACTGTACAGCTGACTAGACCTCCATTGTAGTTTGTGATCATTTGAACCAGTCAAGACCCTGATGGGTCCTCGGTCCTGAAGAAATAGATGAACTTTTTTTTGTCTTGAACTAGCCATTATATTTGTAGTTCAGCAATATTTAAATGCTGCATAAGCTCTCAGACCTTTCATTCCTCTTTTCATGTACACAATATAGTAATTTTTTGAAGCAGAGTAGTACTTTCAAGTCACAATAAAAGGGTTGCTGAATAGTTCACGTTTAATTCATGAAATGTACATTTCTAGGTGTATTCCTGGAGATGAGGCAAGTGCAATGTAACATTATGGTTTTCTTTTCAGTCCACATGATTAATTTTTTCTCATGATATGGATACAACCTAAGATTTATCAGTTTCAATTTATCAGGTCAATAATAGCCTTCTCTCCAGGTGTAATATATTGAGCTCAACAGACAGCAGCCTTTTAAGATTTCTGTCTCCTAAATTGGTATTAATGGGGAGAAGATGAGTCAGTAGCATCAGCTGGGTTCACTTTTCCAGGTCTTCAGAATGGAAAACACCAGGGGAAAATAAACTTCTGAGTGCATTCTGGATATGACCAGCAGAGGTGGGTTATTCTCTGCCGGCACTAATATATTGTAAGATATTCTTTGCTGCCCACAAGCTAATAAATTGTACCATGTGCTGTCAGGGGAGTATAAAATATGACCTCAAGAATTTGATATTCTTTTATATTGAGGGTTAGATAAGACATGGGTTATTTATTTACTGTGAGGATTCAGAAATCGTTTCATATTTAAGGGCAGTTATTGATTTACTAGGTTTTTTATTCTATCCTGAGGGGTTGGAAAGAGGAGTGCTTTCGGTCATGCATAAAGTAACATCAAGCAAAATTTTCAAATCCCAGGTGCATCAAAAGGTACATCCCTAAATCAGCATAATCCAATTGGTAGTCTTTGGATGGCTACTACTGCTTCTTTCTGTTTCCCTGGAAGGAATCAGAGGAGATGGGGATTAGCTCCTCTTATACATGGACAGGCACTCAGATCTGTCACTCCTGCATCAGCCTGGCCTATGAGAAGAGCCCCAAAACTGGGATGTGTTGCACAGCTTACACCTGAGGTTTTATCCTTACCTCTTCAATAATCAAATTACTTGATCCATGTCAGTGCTTAGTACCTGTAGCCTCTGATAACTTTCATGAGTTTTGTAGTGTTCATCATTTGGGAACGAGATATTTAGATAAATGTGGAGTTGTTTTTCCAGCTTTAGGATGAAGCTTTCAGAATTTTAGCCTTTATTCCAATGACTTAGGCATCAGTGCAGTTTTCTGGAATAGTCTTTTAGATGCAACGTCTTGTAAGCTACTCTTGCCTTCCCTCCTTCCTTCTGCTATCCATCCCATCTATGCTCCCCTGAGCAGTTAGGACTGCAGTTCTTGCACTCCTCTGAGTCAGCTGTTGTGAATGCTGTCAAAGGAAGACATAACCATGATTCCTTTCCACTCTGATACCTTACTCTGTTATCCAGAGCTGCCTTGAAGAGCACGGATGATCTGAACATCCATGTGTAGGTGCAGTTGGAAGCCTGTATCACATCCCTGTCTTCTTCAAGTTCCAGCAGCTCCACGCTATTGTGTCTCTGCCTGCTGTAATGTTAATTTTTAAGCCTCACAATACAGTGACGTCTTTGTTTTGTGCTTTTGCTCATTACCATGTAGATGGCTGGCATGACTGACAGTACTTATGATGATAATATACGTAATTTATGATATGATGGGGATTTGTGTTTGCAAGGACACCTTTCCACAGACAACCTAGAGCAGAGTTTTCATACATAAATTTGCTAATGCAGCATTTGTGTTGTACAAGTAATAGTGCAGGCCTAGTAGCAGATCTCATGTTCTTTGTCTGTGCTAGTGCTCAATACTGTCTACTTCCTTTTTATATGTTGATGTGCAAGGTGGCAAGGTAAGTTGAAAAAATCAAATTGATATAAAATGTTACTTGTTTGAACAAATAATTTAGAGTTGAATTTCTTTCGCTGGTTTTCTCTAGCTTTGCTTAAGTCATTGAAAGCCTGCTTTGTGACGTACCTGAACTCTATAAACCTCACCAGGAATTTGGTGCATTCATGGGAGACTCTTTTAATTCATTAGGCAGCGTGGTGTATTCTTAGAAAGAAAACATCAAGATGTGTATGAAGGATTTGCTATGTGTTGAATGAGCGCATGCATTGGGTACTGCACAAAGAGAGGAACTGTTTATATCGTGATCTCTTGCCTATACAAAAACTCGCAACATGTTAACAAGGTTGGGATATTGTTGCTAGCACGTGTTGGAGGAAAGCCAAGCTCTGCTTGTGTTTGGCTTCAATTCTAGCAAGTGAGTTTTGACTATTTCAATTAATTTGTTTGGGTTTATGCTATACCATAATGCTTTGGTAACGTAGAGGCCTGTGCTGCACACCTGCAGTGTCAACTTCACCTAAGAGCTACTACTTGGGAAGAACATAATAGAAAATAGTAGAACAAAGAAAGAGTAGAATATAAACCTGGTGGTTACACCAGGAGTTGTACAGTGGGCTTGTTCTCTAATGCATTCCTGTTTTGTGCATTTTGCCAACACCCTCAAATAGACATAATGACATTTTGGAAGAATAAATGATCAATTGCTACCAAAATTGCAATTCAGGACATGTTGTATTGCTTGGTCTCATGTTGGGAGTGCTGGCTGCACTTGAGGCACGCCTGCAGCTGTTCCCCACACCGTTTCAGGTGTGTGGTTTGTGGCATTCGGGATCTGGTACCATCCAAATGCAAAGGTATATAGCTCAGGGGGAAGCAATATTTAAAATACTAGTTTCAGAGCATGAACATGAGTTCCCTTTTTAATTTTCTTCAGTAACATTGAGGTCTTTCAGTGGTGCGTGTTCATTCAAAATAACCCTTTTCTTCTTCAAGGGACAGAATTATGCAGTTGCCATAATGCATCTGCTGGGTTTGCTGGCAGGGCACTGGTGTATCTGTAAGGGTTGTGGTTGGAAATGAAGCTTCTTCTGCCTTGGGAGGAGAAGAAAGAAATTGTGTTTCTTAGTGGAGATGCTGAATAGCTCTCCAGAATGGAAATTTCTAAACGGGGAATTTTCTAGTGAGTCATAGATATTAATGTAGATAGTGATTTTTTTTTTTTTTTCCTGGCTGTCTCTACTAATTATCTGATAGAGAACCCAAACAGAAGGCCAGGCTGTTGTTTTCTAAGCTTAAGATACCTTCATTGTTGGAATCTAAATATAAAGCTGCAATCAATAGGATGATCAGTTTTCTGCAAGCAAGGGGAGCATTGCATATGTAATAATCACTTCGTATATATGTAGCTTGTTGAAGTGATTAGAAAAATGATGGCATCAGCCTTTTTATTACAGCAGTTGGATTAGTTAGGGCTTCGGCTTGCAATATTATTAGAGACAGCAGATAAAGCAGCTGTTAGGGAAGCTTTGCTTGTTCCCATTTACAAGGAGCTCGCACCTGTACTTGTTTATGTGGAGAAAAGACTGAGAACATAAAGCCACTAAGTAGCCAGAAATGATACCAGTCCATTAGTTTTCATGGTTCATATTTTTTTTACTATGTTATAAATCGTTAATCTGAGCCACCCATGGAAACACGCACAAACCATGTGCCTCCCATGCTATAGTGGATGCTACTGTGTGCTTTCATCTTTCCTGAGTGATACATTTGTCCTGATCCTGTAGCCTTCTCCCATGTTGAACAGTCCTTCTTGCGTGTAATCCTGGCTGAGCAGATCCCACTCTGGAAGTACAACTTGGGGACACACCCACCCACCTGCAGAGTCCGTTTGTGATTTCTGTTTTAACTTTCCAGGTACATGGGTTTCTACTGCATATTGATCAAAGGCAGTAGAAATAAATATAGGCATGGCAGGATTAAGACACACAGACACCATGCAACTCTTCCTTGCTTTGGCCATATATAATTTGAAGGGTAGATTTTGAAGTTTGCTTGGGGTTTAGGGTGTGTTTTGGTGGGTTTTTTTTGTGGTTGTGGGTTTGGTTTTTTTTTCTTTTTTTTAAACTTACCTTCTTCAATCCTCTCTGGGCTTTGAAATACATGTAGTTTCATTTTCAAAGGGACTGAATAGTGGATCTTCTGACATCAGATGATGAATACTTTCAAAAGATTTACAGGTAGAGATTTAGAAATCCAATTGAGTTTCCAATGAAGTATGAAGCTCAAGATGTTTATTAAGCTTTATTTAAAAAAAAAACTGAGAATATCAGTATGTATTGCCATCAAGATCATTATTTCTTTGCATTCACAAGCATGAATATGCAACATTTCTTTTGCTGCTTGTGGTGATGATTTTTATTGATGCTTCACCTAGAAAAAGTTTTCCTCGAAATGTAGTTTGCATTTGGAGTTAAACAACAGGCTTTGGCAAATTTCTTTTGACAAGGACTTTAATATTTGGCATCCAGCCATTGAAAATACACAATCCTTGTTGCTTCGCTCAAAGCTGCATTGTTCGTCGAGAGCAGAGCTATCGTGCAAGATCGTGGAAAATGAGGAGATTGTAGAGGCAGCTTGGTTAAAAGGCTTTGCAAATTTAAGACAAGGCTTTAAATATATTTCAGAAATTAAAAAAAAGCATTCCTGTACTGGTGAGATGTGTTTGTGTAGACTCCTGTTTGCCACATGTGTCTTCGCAGTCATATACCTTGCGCTAAATGTAGGCAGATAGGGCTGTATCAGATCTGTACGGGAACAATAGTCCACTATCCAATTTGCTTCAATAAAAATGTCCTGCTGTTGGCATTATTAATTAAAACTAGGAGGCTTCCCTTAACAGTTATGGCACTCAGAGGAAGAAAGGTGATCTTAAAAATAGCTTGGACCTAACCCACATAAAGACTTCATAGCTCAGCATCAACATCTTGAACTGTACTAGGGTTAACAGGGCAGTCATATGGTCTGAAAAATGGTTATGTTGTTTTCCTTGAGGATAGCTGCTTTCTCCATTGCTTCCAACTCTTAAGTGATCCACAGCTGCTCTGTGTAGAAATCAATACTGTAATCCAGTCTGGAGGTCCTAAGGTGTAGCAGCAGCGGCAATTATGCTTTGACAATAGACTTCTGAAGTGTGTGGTATGGCTTCATTACAGTGAATAACTTTGAACATGCTGCTGGTTTTCTGAGGCTCCTCTGATCAGGACTGAGCTGGAGCGGAGATCTTAAATCAAGGCAGCTGCTCTATCTGAGCAGTTCAAGCAAATGGGTCCTAATGGTGGCAGCTAGCGTGGTAATGAAAATCTGTTACACCTATTGTGTGGCGTAGCAGAGCTTTGCGTGCCACAGAAGGTTGTCTTCAGGTGAGGTAGGCGATTAGGATTAGTTTAAGGCAGACAGAGCAAGGTGGTTAAAGAAAATTAGACACTGTATTTCAGGGGAACAGCAAAGATTTCAGATTACTTTGTGCTGCCTTCGTTTCTTTCTTTTAATGTAGACATTTGCAAAGATTACTTTGGAAGTGTGCATACCAATAAAGCAACTTATAGCTTATGCAAGCAAGGAGTCCAGCTTGCACATTTATCTGAGATAAAGAAGATATTTAAGCAGTTAAGGAAATGAAAACATAATGGTAGAAATAAGCCCATACAGATACGGCATTATTGTATTTGGTCTTCTGCCAGATACAGCCCTTGGAGTTGTAGTGTTTCGCTGTCTTTAATATAGAGATGTGGCCACTGAGACAGTTGGTCAGAGTTGGAAGTTACTTACATCAGAATGCAATATTGCCTGTTGAGGCTTGCAGTCATAGGGAATTCTACCTTCATCGATCAGATCAAGATGGATGACTGTGAAATCGGATCTCCAGCCTTGCTGAGCCACACCGGAGTGTGAAGGATGCAGGCAGAGGAATTATGCTCTGGTTTGGCCGTACTGCTCCAGCTGTAGCCCCAGGGCTGCTGCCACCATCCCAGCGGTGTCCTGGCCAAAGCCTAACTGCCTTACCCTTGACAAATTTGAGATAAAGGAATGTGTGTTCTAGTCTGAAGAAAAAAAAATGTTTCTAGCTGTCAGTGCGGTGTGTGTAGCAGGCCTTTTCTGCTGTGAGTTAGCTTCAGGTTCACATGGGAATTAAAAAGGTCAGTCTCTTGCAAAGTAATCGGGAAGAGGACGGTAAGTTGCTCAAATAGACATCCCTCTGTTTCCCTGAACCATAATCAATCATTTCTCAGGCTCTTTCTTTACTGTCATTAGATGATAGCAAATTAATTGCAGGTCTGTTCATCAAACTTTTAAGTGTGTGTGTGCTTCACTGTAAGAATAGGTTTCAAAGGACTTTGAAACTGTAATTCTAGTGAGCACTCTCCTTCCCCCATAACACTGTGTTTTTATCGTCATGAACAAGAATTAAAATTGTTTTTTAAAAATTAACGATTGGTCACAAAGGTGATGCTTAAGTGGGCTTCCCTACAAAAAAATGCAACCACCCCCCTAAGACCCCACACTTCTCTGTTTCCCAGGCTTCTCTAGGAAGAAAGTTTCTGTGGAATTGATTTGCCCAACAGTGTAACAGGGGCATCCAAAATAGGTCAAAATGCAGTATTGCTCACCCTTTCTGAAAGGGCAACAGGCTCCAGTGAGTCTTGTGTGTCTCGCTGCAGCCACGGGGATCTTGATAGCCTTTGCAGTTGCTGTCGGATTGATGTACAGAGCCCCATAAAAGGGCATGGTTGTAGTTTCACAGCAAAGTGGGTCTTAAAAATCCCATCCTTTATTGCTTAAAGTGATTAGAAACCCAACACCTTTTGCAGGGCTTTTTGTAAATCCAATTCTGTAAATATAAGTATCTAGGTCAGAAACTAGAGGTGCTGTCACCTGTTTTTTTCCAAAGTTATAGTATGTTTGGAAACTCCTTAATAAAGTTGGATTGCTACAGGGAATCCAGTGGGTTTCTAAAACACTAATTGAATTTAACCTGTAAAACTTGACTTCCAGCAGGTTAACTGCGGCTTGTCAGCTGGTGCCTTTGTCTTGACTTAGGCTGACATGAAAATTTTAAGAAAAAACAAAAAAGAAATTCCGCATTCTCTTTCTCCTAGTCACATGCCTTTTGAGCTCTTATTCACTTCCTTCTCACTACATTGCAAAATCAACTCTGCGTCATTTAGCAGTGTAGGGCACCTGGCCGGGTGGCCTCATCCCACCCTTCAGAAGGGATGTTCCCTTACAGGGTGCTGAGCCCTGGCTACAGCGGCTTTGCCTAGGTTATGCAGAAACAAGACACCAAATGCACGCTTGCCAGGACACCAGACCCGGCCCCCCGAAAGGCGCACCTCGCGCAGAAGGAGTCTTTGGGAGTACGTACACTTTGCTGGTGACTGTACCTTTTTTTGCTGTCATGAAGTGATACTTGTTGCTCTGGAAGTCAGTTTAATGAATCAGCTGCCTGTACGGCTCTTCAGAAGGTGCATCCTGCTGATGTCAAACCACATGAATTCTGGTTCTTTTTAGATGTTTTTTCTCTGACTTCAAGAAAAGAAGGTTTTTAAAGGGTGTGTAGGTATTTAAATATTCAGGCAGAGACCTTGTAAAATTTTAAAAACCAGCCTGTTCTTAGCCTGCAGTTACTACAGATGCCTAAATGCCTTTAAAATCTGCCCTGTTGCTTCTCTACCATAGAAGTAGATCAGTTTTCACTTTATCCTTCAGTAAAATGAAAAGATAATCAGGATAAATTCACTAATGGAAAATGTATGGCAGTTGGATAGTGTGCTGTGGACAAACAGTAACTTCCAAGAATCCACGAAATCCAAGGAATGTCAAATTCTCATAATGCTTCATAAAACCAATATGAAATAAATGGTGGAGGTAGTAACGAAGAAGAGATTGTTCCACACACCCTCTAAAGAACCAACATCCCCTTAATGGCAGAACTCTGGGGTCCTTCTTTGCAGACAGCAGACTTACGGCATTTGCAGGTTAAATGAAATGAATTAGCAAACAAGTAATTATATTTGCATGTAACCTTGTTAAGCCAATATCCTGTCCATCTTAAACCTGTCATATTAGACATATTTAATCTTTGTGACGCATGGAGCGGTATATTATGTTTGACAGCTTCTAAAGGAAGAAGGACGAGAGTCCATAATTGGAATGCTGCTGTTGGATAATAATGATGAGCACTTCTCATCTTCAAAGGGTTTTCAGCCTCTCTAGCTAATCCACACATCCGCTGAGTGGGGAAGGTAAGTTTTATCCCTGTTTTACAGATAGGGAAACTGAGTTGGAAGAAGAATCACCGGATTAGAACTTGAAGTGCCTAGATGCTAGTGGTGCTGTGTAAAAACAAAATTAATTTAATTTGGCACTCAAAACAAAGTAAATGTATTGTTGAGGTTTAGGTTACGGACATCAATCTTCCTGATATTTGACCCTTCAGATATAAAGTCAGTCTCATGTGCTACCAATATGCCAAGTGTTCTCTAGTAATCATATCACTGTTGTATTCAATAACTTTTACAAGGGAAATGTGCAAAGTTTCTGAATGTGCTTAGAAATGAAGCTCTGATCCTGAAAGCCTTCTGGTATAGAATCTGTTTTGTAATTAGTGGAACTTCAGACTCGAAAACCTGAGGATATCACCCATGGCACTGGCAGAACTCTCTGTGGAGTGTGCAGCTTCCTGGACAGCTTTACTTGCTGGATTGGCATGTTAAAGCAATTTGAATTTACTGGTTATTAAAATGGTAAAACTAAATTAGTTGCTGCAGTGAACATCTCCCTCTTGTTCTTAACCCCTGCATTTTATTTAGATGTAATTTCTTTTGGTATTAAACAGATACAAGGTGATTTAAAAAAAAAACAATAACATTTTCATTTGGTTTCAAGTCTGTAACTTACGCTATTAAACCGGAAAATATTTTTAAAAAAATCAGTTTACCTTATCATACTTTATACTGGAATTTCTTTTATATTACCAGTAAAAGGTGGGTCAATTGTTACACAATAATTGTGTGATTCTGTTGTCCCAAGGGCTAGTGAGTTGCAACACTACATTAGAGATTTTTACAAAAAGTCTTTATTTCATGAATAAATAAATACTAAACTATTTTCTCCTCATGTTAAATTTACTAAAGCTTCCCTGATGTCACCAAATATTAATGTACACGTGAGCCATAAACTGAGTGATACTGTAGTTCTCCATTGGAATGCAGTTGGTGAACGTGATGCAGCTAGTGAGCAGCCATGAACATACTGAGTGATGACATTTTTAATGACTGTCTGGAGAATGCTTCATGTATACAGAAAATTGTATGCAAAAATAGCGACATTTAAGAACTTCATTAATAAACAAAAGAAATATTCCTTTTTCCTTTCCACTGATTGTCTTCCCCCTTCACTTATTACATTGAAGCCATTGCCTGGTTATTTTGCAAGTAGATACCCCTTTTGCATTCTTTGTCTTTTGTATTTTCTGCGTATATTCCTATATGCACTTATTAGTTCCCTGATAAAACATTTTCACTTAGTCTTTACCTGAGTTCGATTGGCTGAAATGACAACGCTGTTAAAAATCAATGTGCAGAAAGCCAGATCATTACTGAGGTTTTCCCTTGAACAGTACATAGAGACACCAAGCTCAGGAAAACAGCCTGAGTAAACTGCATCGTGATTGATTTCAAGTACGTCTGATGAAGTATAATTGTCTACCCATTCATTTCTTTTCATTCTCCTCTCTACATGCTTCCTCTTTTGGGATCAAATAATCAGTAGCAATAATCGCAAGCAGCAAGAATGAAAAAATACATAGAAATGATGCCCACTCAGTTTTGGTTGCAAAACCCAATAGCAGTAACTTTATATTTCATTTATGAATTCCCATATTCCACTGTAATATCAGCAGAATTTTTGGGAAAGCCCTGACTCCACTTTACATTACCTTAATAAAAGTGCATGCTTTGGTTTATATTGATGGTTTTGCTGTTAGTGGCATGGAGACTAGGTTTTTGAGTGTGTCAACATGATCACCAATATCTTCTCCCTCTTAATTTCTTTTAAAACGTGGCAAGAGAATCAATACTGTGAGGGGTTAAGTTCCCAGCATTTCTGGGTGAGGTGTTTTTTCTTCTTAGTTTTTTAATTGACATTTATGGCACTCAAAATGGAGAGTCTCCAGTTCAGAAAATAAGGCTCTAACTGGCATTTTTGAACAGGGAACATCTATTCCACATTATGGAATGTAGTCTGATACCTACTCGATATAAATCCAGACTGTTAAATTAATAAACTTCCTTCAATAGCATACCAATTAAAAGTAATTTATATTTTACTCATAACCTTGTAAACTTACATCAGTGCAAACTCTTAATACGAGAAGAAATTGTCCTTCTGTGATTATCTGCCACAGGCAATAAATCTGTTTGGTAAAATCATACTCTGCTTAAAATATTATTCTAAAAGTTATTTAATATTGATATTTTTTGGTTTGGACACAAACAAGTGGCGTAAGGCTATTTAAGCAAATGTTTTTGGTTTTGGTTTTGTTTTTTAAAAACCCGACTCTCATTTTACGCATGTATAGGTGTAGCATGCCAGGGAATTGCTGTTAATGCGCTGAAAGGAACTGTTGTCATGAACGCGGACCTGTTCTGGCTTATCGTACGCTCCTTGCTGTAACTGCTTTCATACCACTCAGGTGTCCTCCGAGCACTGTGATTTCTTTTGAGTGTTTGCTCTAATGTAGTATGTTACTTTTGAGTTTTGTTTAGACCTACATTTCTCACTCAAACAATGCCTTTGTCAGTATGTCCCGGGGTCCCATACTGGCAACTTCTCACTGTTTTAAACATCAAATTTACTAGTGAAAAACTCTCTTTTTTGCCTGCCAGACCTGTAAACTCAATTTGCAAGGTGAGAATTAAGTTATGTTCTTTGTTTTACTGTATAGGGATGTGTGTTCTTACATCTGTCTCTATTAAGAGATAAGCTGCATCAGGTGGAAGATTCATTGGCTGCCATCAGAAAGAAAATTCCACTTTTTACAGACTAGGCCTTCAGTGACCTCACCTGCTGAGGGCAGTGGGGCTGTGCAGGGAGGGCAAGGCTGTGAGGAATGAAAGCAGTAGTATTTCGCTTTGGTTGGGTGTGTCTCCACCAAGAGCAGATGCCATGGAAATGAAGGTGTCACTTTATTTTGAAGCTCTCAGAACAGAACAAAACTTTTGAGTATCTGGAAAGATTATTACACACTTTATAGCTAAACAGTTTCTCCTTTAGCACTCGATTTTAGGTGTACTAAATCCTTCCTTTCTTTCCTGTTTAATAGTCACATAGTTAATCATCAGCTACATTCATGTATCCTCCTTCCTTCAGCCCAACCCTCTTAGGTTTGGCTTGCTTTCTTGCATCACCGTAGGCGAGTCCCTCCAGCTCTGACCATGTTTTGTTACCCTCTGTGGGAGCTCCCCACTTCATCTACATCTTCCAAATTACACAAGTCGTAGAAGTGCTGGGTAGCCAACTAGATACCTGTTGATATGGCCTGTTATCAAGTGATTTCAGTGTCTTCAGTTGCGTCAATATGTTAATACAGGTAAATTTGACCAGCAGTATATTGGCAAATGCATTTCTGTGTTACACAAACATTTGTATGTTCTATTCCTGTTGCAGTTGTGGCTTTAAGTGAGCGCTATTTATTTCTGCCATTCCGGATGAATTCTTACATCTGTTTCAAAATGTACAGGAGGACCCTATCCCTACTGAGACTTTCGTAGTGAAGTGTTATGGGAAACAACAATGAATTGGTTTCTGATGAGAATTATAATTGCATTAATTAACTAATTAATTGTATTAATTCTTGAATACAAACGGACATTGTGGGTCTTTTAGTTGTCTCAAAATGTGTTTTCATTAATCAAACAAAATAGAATAAGGCATAACTCATCTTGGGCTTAAAATAAAGGAAAACATTTGAGCCTGGTGTGTGCACCTGAGATTGATATCTACATTGGCCTTGGATTCCCTCTGGTCTTCTGTTTCAGGGAGGTTCAGATGTATTGGCATAGTCCATAAAACTGTACAGCAAGGAAAAACTGTGGAATTTGACTGGATCCAAGATAAAATTCCACACAAATTCTATGCCTATACTTAGTGAGTTTGCAGCCTATTTATTCTTATATTTTATTCATTATTACTAAAGTGTTTCTACAAGTAAGTCTCCTGGGATTAACTTTTTTTTTTTTTCCTCCTGCTTAAAGCTGTCAGTATGTCAGAAACAAACCTTCTGGCATTGGAGGAGACTTTGAGGTGTGGTTCTCAAAGTCAAGATTTTGGGCAATGATAAATCCCTTTCAGTAACAGCCATAACCAAATAGCCAGTTAAATTCCTGGAAGAAAGACTTACAATAAATGTAACAGCTGATGCTGCACTGTATGTGACTAATTCACAGGTCTGTTTCAGTTGCATGGTAAAGAACAGGGACACACTGATATCATCTGCTTCCAAGCACAAAATTACACGTTGTTCCTCATTAATAATATTCTTTTAAAATAGTACAAGGATGAAGACAAAGGCTGGACTATCTCTTATAATGATACCCTGGAGCGTTAGAGATACTACAAGCTTCTGATCTTGGCATGAAAATAGGGAGCAAACGGAACCTGTCTGTGTATCAAGAAGGCAGTGGAGTCTTCCTGAATACTCTCATGCACACTTTCTCTTTGTTTTGGTGGCTTTAGGTCTATATCACTGCGTTTTAACTCCTGTCTGACATAATGCATTCACTTCTGATTACACTGCTCTTCAAACCAGTGTAGGTCTCCAGGCTGTTTTTAGAGGTGATGGCTTAATACATTTACAGAGAATATCAATCATAATAGTTGTTTGTTGCTGAAAATACAGAAGCTGTGCTGTTCATAGAATGGAAAGACTACCGTGAGCCTGTGAAACTTGAGAGACTGAGTCTGAATTTCTCTTCCACAGGATTTCTGTGCAACTGTCGGCAAGTCTTTTAGGCACATAAAAGGATTTGAGTCCTAGTTCTTTCTTCTTGTGATGTTTATTTCCTCTCTCCCCTTTTTTTCTTTTTTAGTTGTAAAATTCCAAAGTAGACCCTTACACGGGCGGTAGAAATGTTGTAAAATACCTCTCTTCCAGTCCTTCCAGTCCTTTCCAGCCTGGTGATAAAAGGGCCTTCTACCAAAGCAAGAGTTACAGGTTTCACTGTAGGACCAATAACTAGTGGATAAATGTTGTCTCCTTTGTATGCACACAGAATTGTGAATAATTGAGAGTAGTGAACGATGGTAAAAAAGCTGCGACTAATTAATATAAGTAAGTGCATAACAATGCAGAATTAATTCCTTTGCCAGAAAGCTTTGCATTTTCCTTGTTGGTTTCAGTGATTTCACTTTACCAAGTTATACTTGCTCTGTACAACTTCCAGTGAAAAGAGGAAGAGAAACTAGTTTGAATGGGAATCCATTGGGATGGAGTGATCTCCTCAGAGTCCTTCAAAAAATGCTTTTGGGAAATCTGCGCATTGAGAGAGCCAAAAAGGAGCCATAGAGGGGCGATAATGACAGCAGTAATGGTGGAAGCAAACAGAAAGACATGACTCGAAGGTAAGGCAGGAGGACCGAAGTGCAACATACTGGGCCAACCTGTCAGAATAATTGTTCTCTACTGCCATGATGATCGTATGTACTAGGCAAAGATAGACGGAAGACTGACTCATCTGTGAGGATGCCACAAAGGGGTAAATCTGGCAGAGACATCATAGTTGATATTTGTAAATTTAGATGTTAAGGCACTAAGATGAGAGGAGGCTTGGTATACATGGCAGTTGGAGTTATTCTGCTGTGTAGCAGCAGAGCAGAAATGTCTCTGAGTGGAAGGGAAACACTCCTGTTAGGCCCTCCACCCAGATTGTTCCTAGAGCCAGACTTTGTCAAGAGAAACTGGGTCCTCAGATTTTTGGCTAAATCCCAGCTGTGGTGGAGGTGCAGCTTGGAGCAGCTTTCCCAGTTAGCAGGGGTGTGTGTGCACCTGAACTTCTTAGCTTGTTAGCTCTGAATTCTGCAGGCTTGCTGGGGAGACTGGCTAGGCTGGGGACCAGCAGGACAGTTCTCTGGAGGGGAAATGTGTGGGGCTTATACTTGGGAAACTACTGCTATGAAAACTGCCTTCCAAAAAGAGGTGTTTGCCCTACTACAGAGCCACTGTGCTTGTCACCACTTTCAAAGACTGCTCAAAACTCCCACTTGTCAGTTCCTTTCTTTTGGTGGTTTGGTTTTTTCTCCTGCCCGGGTTGTTTACATTTCATCTCTGTGTATTGCTTGTAGGCTATTTAGTCTCTTTAAAGGACCTGTAGCAGAAAAAGGTCTAATAATGTGAGATGCTCAGTTCTTGTTAGTGCAGCTGCCATCTGTGGGAAGGGAATTCTGCATGGGTGGCTCTAGGTGCGAATTGAAAAAAATGGGGAGGTGGTGAAGAAATCGAAGATGCTGTGAATGTGAACAGGGAAATTGGATTGTTGAACATTTCTTGTCCTGCAGCATGAAATAATTATTTATGAAAGTTTTACTCTGCAGAAAATCTGTTTTGAGCTTCGTGCACACAGGCCTTTCCATTCGCCATGCAGATTTAAATGACGTGGAGAAATGCAGTCGCTGTTAGAAAGCAACCTTTGACGGTAATGGTACTAACCTAGAATTTGTTTCTATTTCCTGTGAGTTTGGCAGAACAGGCCAGAAAAGCCCTGACCATCCTTTGCTGTTCTCATGATGAAGAGAACTGGTCTTTTGCACTGCGCTTTGGGTTCCTCCAACCCCACAGAATAGATTATCTGTTGCTTTTTCAGAAAGAAGTTACAATAATTGTATTGATTGTCTTTCATTTGACTCTTGACTGAGAGGAATAAAAAGCTTTGGGGTTATTGATTTAGTTTTGCACTCAAGTATTTTACTTTTGTTTTCACTTCCCATAGGACCTAATCCCAAGGCCATTTAGGCAGTTGTGTAAGGTCTTAATGCAGTAGAGATAATGCAGTTTTGCTCTGCAGAAGCCTGAATCAGCAAACAGCCCATGTGTCTATCGCCATGCTCAGGCATTTATAACTGTATCAACTGAAAATAACCCTAAAATGGATAAAGAGATGTTTAAACAAATGGATTTGTTTATTCTGCCTTCTGGGGACCTATTAATTTCTCTTCTGTGCCTGAATGACTTCTAGATAGATCCTTCTGTATCTGTCCCTGTCATTGTCCAGGACCAGAGGGGCAGGAGTTTAGGGCTAGAGATTTTCAAGTGCCAAGCACAGCCTGAACTTCGTGCTGCTGAAATGCTGTATCTGTCCTTGCAGAAACAGTCACTGCATTGTGCTTTGGAACATCCAAGAGAGGGAGTTAGGGATTGTTGTGTTCATAGTCAGCACCTAAATTTTAGTGTTTCAATTTGATTGTCTTCTCCTTACACTCTATTCTCCATCCTCAAATAAAGTGGAGCCTAGATAATACCGATCTGAGTGATTCTGTAGGTAAGGCTGTTGAACTCCATGCTAACTACGGAGGTGATGCCCAGCTCGGTGGTTGGAACTGATACTACTTTTTTCAGTCTCTGAGTGCTTCAGTGTTTGTGGAAAATAGTCTCCCGTAAATGTGTTGGAGTTTTATGTTTAATATTGATTTTCCCTTTACTTGGAAAAATAATTAAATAAACCCACAAATGCAAACAAAATTTAGTTGGGCAGAAATATTTAGACACAAAACACAGTAAAGCAAACATATAATACAAGATAAGCACAGAAACGTGCCATTAAATACAACAAGGAAAACTGATTTCATGGATTAGGGTCTGTTGAATTAAGGGCCTTGTGGTTCAAAGACTCCGCACAGAATCAACACAACTTGTGTATCTGGCAGCTCATGCACTGTGCCTATGTATGTAGTGTGAGCGTGTGTAAGAGGAAAGGAGTGGGGCACATGAATTGATTGTTTATATAGCACAGTTCCTGTGTTTGCTGTACCATTATTAAAATTACATGATCCTGAAATAATGTAAGTTTGTCTCAGACCCCTTGGCCACATTTTTTCCATCACTTTCAGACATTTTTGCAGGGGTTACACTGGTGCTATAAGCCCTTTGTCACCTCGTTTTCTTGATGTTGCAAGTAAGGCATATTAAAACGTAGGGAAGGCTTTGGGGCAAAAAGAGGAGTGCACTTAAAATTATTTTACTGTGTTAAATCCTACTTCCACTTCATTCTGAAACAGTGCTTTATGCACACCACAATTTTAGGAAGGCAATTAAATACACTGAAGTCCAGGTTAGGTTTGTTCTCTTGGATGAAGTTGCTTCTCCTGGGATGGTTGGTAGCTAATAACAGAGTCCGGTTCTCAAGTCTTGGTTTTGACTTACAGGATGACCTTGGCAAATCTTTTCTGTGTCTTGTCCTCATTTGTAAGATAAGGAGGCAGAGATCCATGGCACAGCACTTTGACATCTCTAGATGAAAAATGCTGTGCTCTTCCGAGTATTTGTTATCATCCAAGTGTGGTCATTAGTATACTGTTTCCTTGAGAACTCTGAGCCCTTCTCCAATCTGTTCTATTTTTTCCTCCAAAAAATTTATGTCTGTACCTTATGTCCAGGAACCCTCCAGCACTTAATAAAGATTGGAGGATAACATTATCTCTGTTTTACAGATGTAGCAATGGAGCATCTGCAGAAAGTAAGATCCCTCTTGGAGATTATACATCTTGCTCAGTGGTCCAGGTTCCCGTCTTCCAGCAGCTTTAATCACTCGACAACTTTGCTACCCTTTGTAAGAGAGAGATGGGTGAAAAAGCCATCTGCTGCTTGTGGTTGCTAGGGAGTCGCATGCTGCCCTCAGGTTAGGCTGATCCGCTTTCTCTCACGTCGGTAGTTGTTTGGACCACTGCTCTGTACTGAGCTAAAGTGGATTTAGCTCTTGCTTTTCTCCTCCCCCTCCCAGTCGTATGGCAACTGCACTATTCAAGGGGGCCTGCATGAATTTGAACATATAACCTGTTAATGTGTACATGCAGAAGGGGAGAGGAAATGTAGATTTTGTAAAGCGTTGCTCTTGATGTCTGAAGCTTGCAACACGGATGAGGAAGAAAACTGCTTTTAGTGAAGAACACTCACACCCGAGACACTGGCAGAATACTGAGGTTTGTATAAATCTGTTCATTATGGCTCTGTGGGGAATTTCCAAATGTATTAGCATTTTTAGGTCCTCTTATCAGCACTTCAAAGATAAAGTGGTGCGAGATGAACGCTTCTCCCTTAGCGCGCTGGGTTTTACATACACTGTGCACCCAAAATAGGTAGGAAAGTCTGAAGGGGGATTTACAAGCAGATGTTTAAAAATGCAGGGAATGATTTTTCGTATGGTTTTTAATTATGATTTGTCAGATGGCTTCTCATAGGAACATAATCACAAACCAGATAATCACTGATGATTTATTTAAAGAAAAAAGAAAAGAAGAAAAGGCGGGCTGGGTAGTGTTGTTGCGAGGTGCTGCTGGTGGGGGCTCTGTGTGTCTCTGTCATGTTTATCTCCCTACTTACAGTCGTCATGGAAGCTCAGAGCCAATTGGGAGATCCTGCTTTGCACGGGACTGGATTACTGACCCTCATGCATGGAAAATTGAATGTATTAATCGGCAGCCGCATTTTCAACCCTAAGGACTTCACAAGGAATTTGAAACAAAAGGCCAGAGCCCTCTGAGGAGATTTTCATCCCAGGGGGGAGTCTCATTTTTAAAAAACAAATTAGCATCACCATAGAGAAGCAACTTCCAATGACCAAAAATTAGAATACAAAATGAAAGATTTTTTCATTCTCCTGGGTGCTGCTTTCCTTTTTTTTTTTTTTTCCCAGTTGAAGAAACGCTCTTGTCTTAGATGTAGCTGAGGTGAGCTAAGCTCTGACCCCAATGCAGTTGGTTGCACTCACATTGGAAGTGGGAAAACTAGCGACATCAGAATGTCTTGCCAATCTATGGGTGAAAGATAAAAGAGGCTCATTCTTTTATAGAGGGTTAACAACAGCAGTCTTTTGATTTATATGTATATAAATTCACTAAAGTTTCATGAAAAGAGAAATCTGCAGGAATTAATCTAGCAGGGGCAGATAGGGTTTTTTTTCTCCTTTTCCTCCTGGTGGCAAAGTATTTCACAGACTAATGAAAGATAGAATTTTGAAAAGACCTGTGAAAGAAAGCTCATGAGCTATAAAAGCTTGGCCTCCATGTACTTGCATGTAGAAAATGTGGCTGTCATATGCCTCAGAAGACATGCAGGAGCTCTAGGGAGAAGGCTAAAAGGTTTGCATTTGGAAATGCAAAGGATGGAATTGCCAGAGGTGAGACATGGACAACCTCCACTTGTCTCCTTAACTCCGGTTTGCTGCTTTGTCCTGCAGATCTGTGTTGCAGCAACTGGGCGTTGAGTTGCACGGTGAGGTTAACGGCAGGTACATGTCTGTGCCTGAGAGGCGGAGGGCACAGGACAAGGCTGGGAGGCCTTGCCTGTCCCCTGGGGCAACAGCGGAGTAGCTCCTGCCAGGGAAGTCTGCAGGGACTGTGTGCTGAATTAATACAGAATGTGTCTCGCCTACCTTTTCCTACAGTGGATGCCATCCTCTGAGTTCAGCGCACATCTTTTGAACTCCTGTAAGGTGTTGTTTTAGCCTTGTTGCAAACGGTAGCAGATTTATCAGCTAACAAGCTTATACTGACTGATGAGTGTTTTCTCCTTAAGCCTGGCTATCCAAACGTAATAATACTCCACAGATTTTTCCCTGAAGGGTGCCTGTGTAGCCTGTCACTTCGGAGGATATGCACTAAGACTGAAACAACCCTTCATTATAAAGAATAAGCAGATTTTAATGATAGCTGTTGTCGTATGAGATTTCGCAAGCGAAGCATGAATTTTTGGTGCAACCAAACCAAGAGCAGATCCAGCAGTACTATCACTGCTTTTTGACTTTTTGCATGGAACAAAACAAAAAATATCTACAGTTATGGGGTTTTATATGCAAAACATTTTATAAATATTAATTAGTTCTTACAAAATATATACTCAAAGCCCAACTTGTCCCAAGGTCTCGCCTCACCTCTCAGATTGTTTCTTAATTCCCATCGTCCCAAAGTAATTCATGCAGTGCTCCATGATTTGGTTTTGATGGTATAATACCTGGTAAAATTGTGATGTAGAAATGAAATAAGTAACTACCTCACTTATTTTAAAGGATTATATGCTACAGCATCTTTCAGTGTATTTGTGTGTAAGTCTGTACGTGGGCATGTGTCTGTCTGTGCAATTAACAATACTGACAGCAGTTTCACCATCGAAAACTCTGGTTTTGGACACTCTATAGAACATAATAAGAATCTTTCATTGCAAAGAGGGTGACAAAATATCCTTTTTCTGCTCTGTACACTGAACACTTAAAGGTCATGCTTGTCCAGAACAGCAGCTTCATTTCTGCAACACAAGTGAAGTGTTTCAGTCTGGTTTATGCATTTTGCTCTGAGGAGTGAGTTGAGTTTGGGATGAGGCTTTGCACCATCTCAGTTTGGTAAGCATTGGGTGACGCACACTACAGCCAACTGGGGCTCAGGCAGAGGAGCAAAACATCTTGGCGCGATTTTGACAAAGATGCTGAATCACTGTTTGCCCAGAAACAGCCTCCAGCAACACAGTAAGATTAAGTGACAGTACCTTCCCAACTGTTCACTTTTTTATTTTTAGTGTCTACTAGCCTAAGCATACAGTAATGGTGGAAGGTGCGATAGCCAAAACACTGCACAGGGTGAGATAATAATGGTGAAACAGAGATCTTTTTCTCCAGTGCCAAAGCTACAAGGGAAGGGGAAAAAAATGAAACAAAACATCCCAACAAAAATCTACACTGTGATTAATATGGCAGAAAAGCAGAGATGCTGGCATTCCTGTCTGTGAATCGGGAGAAGACAGTGGTGACAAATGGACACACGACAGCCCCCCAGCCATTTGCAGCTGATTAGAAGCCCCACAGATGAGCAGCTGTCATGCCAATGAAATATAATGGAATTGAAATGAACTTACAGCTGGTTGGGGTGCCACCCCTCATACGTCACTTTTATCACTGCTGCTCCAGGCTCCTACTCTTTACCTGGTCAATGAGCCGCTCTATCTCCCTGTATGCATCCCGTTTAATTAGGTTCACTTTAAATCAAAACAGGGCTCTGTTTCTGCAAAGCCTGTGTTTTATAAGGTGGTGAGGTATGGAGCAGACTCAGACTGTTCTCCCCAAGCACAGCTGTGATGGGGTAGGTTATCACTGGTACAACCGAGATGCTGATCAGCTAATTGCTGCAGAAGTCTGGAGACCAGTAGCTTTCAAAAAATTCTGCTACCTCTCTGCTTTCTGCTCTTCATTTGTCTCACCCTTCTTTTCCATCTTCTTTTTCCTCTAGCCCTGTAGAGAAAACTTGTTAATATTTTGTTCAGCTACCAGCTAACAGAATGAGGTTGCAAATAAGGGAAATACTTCCCCTGCAGTAGCGGTATCCTTAAAAATATATGCCCATATACTTAAAATGCTGGGCCTTGGTATAACATGTAAAATATACTTGCAGATCATTTAGCTCCAGCCATGGTGTGAAAGGTAATTCTAGTTTACTGCTGGGAAATAGGAAGTGTAGCCTCTCATTTTCTGCTTTCAGTGCTGAGCTATTCATGGAATCTGCAACTTTTTTTTTTTTTCTGGACTCTATTATTTTCCATTATTCTCTAGATCTAGCTGCTTCTAAATCCAAAGCAATATTCTGGATTTAAAATATTGCCTCCAGGAGCAGAAAGTCTGTTTTCCTGTAGGATGGATGTTTTGCTCTTGAGTCTATTAATTATGGCCTTTTCTTTCAACAGGAATAATTGTGTTATTAATAGTCTTTTCATGAACAGAAGAAAGGCCTCTTTGGAGGGAGAATGCTCTTGCTTCACAAAAGGTTTCTGATAGCCTTAAGGTGGATTTATCTGGTGGAGCCTTGGCTAACCTTCATATTAAACAGACAGAGCAGTTTAGGGAATTTGGGGATGTGAAGCAAATTAGAAAATAAATTAAAAGCATTATAGCTCAATAGTATAAATTAATGCAGCTGCCGTAAGCTTCTTCCTGAGAGAGTTGTCAATATCTGCAAAGCTCCTGCTATGGGGAAGAAAATTAACGCGTACTTTAACGTTTGTGTTTTGCCCCACAAGAAGCAATTTGAAAGGGTCCCCTGTAGCTTCGATGGCTTTCCTTATCTTAACTCCTTCCACACCAGTGCCCTGGGCATCCTCTGGGGACTGCAGAGCGAAGAGGCTAACAGCCCATCCCAGGCAGAGCATGTTGTGAGTAAAAGCTGTGCAAAGCAGATGCTGATGACAACACTGACGTCCAGGCTTCCTGCGGCAGCCGCTTCTGCAGGCCCCCCGCTGTGCAGGTTGTGGCAGGCTTGGTCCAGAGATTTCCCTGTCTTGCAGATGAATAGTTTGAGGATAGAGGCATCATCTGAGTCTGCCTCCACAGAACAAAAGTCTCTTCTGTTCTGTTACAGTTTTTGTTAGTGTTGGTGGGAGAAGAGCACTAACCTCACCCCCCTCCCTTATCCCAGCCCGCTGTGGTGTCTTTCCCTTTGCAGCAGCTCTTTGTGTCTGCTCCTGACCCAGGTTTCAGGATTGTCTCTTTCCTCCCTGACATCTGAGTGGAGGCTCTACCAAGAAATCAGAGAGGGCAGTGACGGGTCTCTTTTTACTTATGGAACAGAGAGACCAGTCATCCTAAACCAACATGAGACAAACCTCCCAAAGCAGGAAAGAGTAAGAGAACAGAAATTCTGTCTTCAGCGTGGAGTCATTCAGAGGGGTTACATGAGAATTGAGGATAATAGAAAAAACATATTCATTTGCTGATTAAAAGAAGACTCTGTATGGCATTGTTGTCCTGTGGTACTCTCAATATAAACAGGAATTGAAAACTCTTGTTGCTGTTGTATCTATATTCTAGTTGCATTGGGCACTCTTAGTCAGATCTGGTCCATGGTGATCTGAGAACTGTGCAAAGAGATAGTAACTGAGAAATTGTGTTCCAGGGAGTTTGTGATCTTGATCAAAATAAGATGTTTCAGAGTGTAAGAAGGGATGGAAAGTGGTGAGGGCAACCATGAAATTGCCCATGGCTGGTTAGGTAAAAATCAGTGCCTACAAGGGTAAGCAGAAGGAGACGGTGTCTGGCCACGCTTAACTGTTAACCTCTGAGAGAAATAGGTTTTAGAGAGGAACCTTTTCAGCTGCTCCTGAGACAGCATTCCTAGGGCTAGACCTGCCAGAGGGAGTTTGAGGCACCAGCGGACAAATGGCTATTTGAGGTTGCCATTGTTGGTGTGTTGGAGCATACTGGAGTGAGGCGTGGAAACAGCAGCTGTGCAAACTGCTCACTGCAGGGGGCAAGGAAGGTGGTCTGGAATGAGAGCCAGTTAAGAGACCTAAGAGATAAGAAACATGTGGCAGGGCTTTATGATGGTCCTCACGGAGATGAGCTGGGTGTTACCAAAGTGGCAGGTATGCATCCTGGGTGCATGCTCCTCTGCCTTGAGGAGGGGGTTGCAATCTGGCAGAATATGGTAGCAGAAGATCTGGAGAAAATTGGATACGTTTTACTCATTTGCTGACATCAATGAGGAGATATCCTAGAGACCCCATTCCGTGGTTGTGGATAAGATAGGAGGTACTTCTCTAAATTTTAGCTTGCTAGCTGCTTTCAGGGATGTTTGTATCTTATTTTTTTATTAAAAATAACTACTTGCTGCCTTTAATACATCCTATTACTCTTTAAACATGAATTCTAATCCTAACACTGTGAAATAGATTATAGACTGCTTCTGGAACAAGATGACTTGCCTCCAGAACAAACAGGGAAACTCACAACCTTGAAAATCTGACCTTTGCTTAATTTCTTCTTACTTGTTCTCAGTATGTCTTTGTCCCAAAGTCTTCTCTTTATTTAAACCGTGAGAGAGTGAGACTGTTAGCTTTGCCTTTCTGCCTTCTATAAGGTACGCAGTGAACTTTGGATGCCTTGCAATTGTCTGTGTAGGAAGGGTATGGGCAGGGAAGATGAGGAATTGCACGTATGCAGAGAAAGTTGTAACAGAGTATCTGGAACAAGGTTGGACTGAAAAATTCTTATCAACTGAAAGCTTGCTTAGGCATAACTCTGCATCCGGTATGTAGCTTAAAACTTCTTGCACCTTCTGCTACAAGTCAGTAGAAAAATACTGTCTGTGCTCCAGAAATTACAACTGGAGTAGGGAGGCCTAACATGTGACAGCAGGTGCTAATATCTTCATTCTGCTGCACCTGAGACCCTGACATTCCCCTCCCAGTGCTGCTGGAAATGCAGGTCAATTAATAGGAGCAGAGTTCTCATTTTTGATCCTGTATTTAAATCCCTGAAGCTATTATTGCCTTGAGGGAGTGGGGGAAAAGTGGGGGAAAAGTGGGGAAGATAATTAGACTTGACCTTGTGCTGTGGACTTGTGCAAACTGTTGGATTAGCAATGAACACTGTCAAAGCTTGGTTAGAGCCGGACACGGTGTAAAGTGTGTTGCTGAATATGCAAGAGAATAAAAATTGAAATGAAAAGGACGAGAGGGAAGCTGAAAACAAATATTGAGGCCAACTCTGTTAGTGCGATGCTGTCAGGAGTTAATGTCTTTTTTCTTTTTTGTTGTCAGAACATCAGTGATAATCAGACAAAATGGTACTTACTGCAGAGAAACAATTGAGTTGGGCCTTCACAGCCTAAATGATTTTTAAAAAAGGAAGAAACCAGGAATTACACCCAGGAGAACGTGTTATAACAGAACTTGGGATGCCTAAGTAGCAGCCATACATCAAATAGATGGAGAAGAGCAACTGATTCTGATCAGCTTTACTTTTTCTTTCCCATTTTTCACTGCAGTTTCTCTCACATTATGCTACTGTTAGCATTACTGGCTTCCATTTTGGTGTGGATTACAATGGCTTGAATAAGTCTCTTTTGGAAACCATCTGGCCTTAGACATCAAAGAACAGCTGTAGGTAGAGCTGGCTTTTAACGTAGCTAAAGTTCACGTCTCAGTGTAAAATAAAATGGAACAGTGCCCACATTGATGCTGACATGGCGATGCTGAGCCTTGGGGAATTCAGTTGCTCATTTTTGGTTTCTTTGCCTTCAGCCTCTCCCCCCCGTTAGGGATTCTGGGCCAAATCCTGTTCATCTTGCTTGTGTGAAAATAGGGTTTGATATCAGTAGGACTCTTTGCTTGCATCTTGAGACCACACGGTCTGTGTCCTAAATGTTGGCATTGTTCAGCAAGTAGGAGTGAAAGAAAAAGAAGGCGGTAGGAAACCATACATTATTAGAAATTTTGCTATGATTTAATTTTTCTAAAGGCTTTTTTTTTTTTTCTGTCTGAGTCTTTGTGACACTGGAAATCCAAACTCAGAAGCAGTTCAGCAACATGAAACACATTAGAAAGCACTTCAAGGGTGAAGCCATAGGGCTGGATTCTGCTCTTGTTGCTAGTGGTGTAAATCTAGAGTGATGGGGGCATCTTCCAGATTTGTGTAGCTGCCACAGATGACTGTACTCAGCCTAGGAAACGGAACTGATCATTGTTTTCAAGACCAGGCTGAGTGCAGGAAGGAGAATTTGAAAACTTGACATGATTTATGAAAATGTATTAATTTTCTGAATCCCTAGGACTTAGCAGTAGCATTACAGCTCAGCTGGAGCTGTAACATGAAGTTAGAGAATTTGCAAAGGCACCATTAACAGGCAGACTGCTTCCAAGGACGGGCATGTGGTTGTTGTGTAGCCAGTGTGTGGGTACACAGGAAGGAGAGCACAACTCTTTTCCCTTTTTTTCCCTTTTCCTCCCTGGGGCTTTGGTGCAGTGGGCG
Organism: Rhynochetos jubatus; assembly: GCA_027574665.1. Taxonomy (NCBI): domain Eukaryota; kingdom Metazoa; phylum Chordata; class Aves; order Eurypygiformes; family Rhynochetidae; genus Rhynochetos; species Rhynochetos jubatus. The sequence continues at coordinate 53,667,120 of CM050651.1, read as the reverse complement.
ATGCTGATCTGGCCCAGCCCCGCTGTGCAGAGGAGGGCGGTACATAAAAAGATTCGGTGCCTTTATACCCTCTTCTGGCTTTTGAGGATCTGATAGAAGCTGGGAATGACCTAGCTGGCTGATCATCCCTTTCTACTTCAATTTCTGTAAGCAGAAGTACCTGTGGCCCCAGCGTACTGCGAAGCAAACAGAATTGTATTTGCATTACCGCTTCAGTAATGGGCTGTGCTGTCAAAACAGAGCAAATGGGGAGTGAGCAATGAGAGAGGAAACTAATCCCCTGTTTATACCAAATCATCTTCCATGTCTCTGGGAGTAACAAAGAGCAAGTGAAGGCAGGGGAAGAGGGTGCTGCAAAAGCATGTTTCAATTTCTTTATGAAGAAGTAACTGTAAGCGTTCCTCTTTAAAATTTGCTAAGCTTCATTGATTTAACATTGCACTCAACATGAGAATTTTCCTCCTGAGCAGCTAGGTTACGTTACACCTGACCTCTTTCCTGCTTTTCCTTTTATTTTTCAAGAGTGACTTTTTAATAATGATGTGCAAAACAAAATGAGATTCATTTTTGTAAGTGCTCTCTCTGCTTTCCTATATTCTTTGGCCATTGAAATAATTGCTTGTAGGAGACAAATATATTAATGTTACGAAAAAAACACTGTAAGTACAATGTATCCAAACTCGTGGCCTTATCCTGAGCAGATTTATTTTGAAGTTAAAGTGCCCTTGCATACAGTCTCACGTTTAACAAAATGCCGTGACCTGTAAATATTCCAGTGAACATTAAATGAAATATATAGTGGGCTGAACAAGTTCTAATATTTTCTACTTCCTCTACGGAGTATCTGAAAGTTAATCCAAACCCTGCTTCCCTTGGGCTGCCAAGGTAATGAGCAGAAAAAAGGAAAAAAAGAAGGAAAAAAAATCCCCAGCAATCTGCAGGGTAGAAAATTATTACAGGAGGGAATGATATGCTAAAAGGAGAGGTTAAAATCACTGCTCAGCTACACTGTAGGTTTATGCTTGGATTATGTAATGAAAGTGAATGAGAGGAGTATATATGATGTATGTGATGTCAGTGTAAATTATATGAATATCATCCTACATCTAAGGAGTAACAGTGCTTTAGATGCACCAGTTAAGACTACATACATGATGTATTTTGATATTGCAGGAAGGCTAAGTGCTGTGCTGTAGCTACTGGGCCAGTTGCGAATCTGGGATTAACTTTCAGTAACCTCAGAGTGAGGGACTGCGGTGTCCGGCTGTGCCGATACCAGAGCTGGGAATGTTCAGCAGAATAAAATTACAGATCACATACAATGTTCTGGTCAATTAAGGTTGAAAATAACATTCTGATTGCTGAAGATTTTTTTCACTCTTTTCTGTTCCACTTGTTCTGGTGTGTATCTGGAGTGTGGGTTGCCTGAAGGAGGACTTTGTCGGGCCTCCTGACTGGGAGTGACACCGGTGCTGTGACATTTCTCTGCTCGTCTGTGGCGAGACAGCAGTCGGCAAATGGTATTGAAGGGGTATTCATGAGCTAACCTGATGCTGAAGAGCCGGATTTCATACTTGTCTGCTTCTTTTAAAAAGAAACAGGCTCTGATTCTAAATTACCTTCTGGAGACTTTATTTCTCTTCTGGAAATTTCACCAGCTGTGGATGTGTTTGGAGTTGACTTGTCTCCCCAGGCCATAACTTGCTTTGTGAATGTCCCTCCAGGAGTCTGGCTTCTGAAGGTGAGGGAAGGATAGGTACCTGCTCTCGCTATTCCAGGCACTTTTGCGGTTACTTAACGGACGACATTCCAGATTTGGGCTTTCTGGGAATTGGAATCTCATTTTTCCTTGCACCGTAGTTCTTCAGAGGACTCAAAACACACCACAGGTATTGTTGCTTAACCAGTTACTGTGGATCAGCTGAGCCATGGTGACTTTCTGGGTGTCTCAGCCCTTAGGTATGCCATAATTGCTTCACAGAGATCTCCAGGCAGATGTCTGATTTAACTGACAGCTCTAGCTTGCTGTCTGCCTTCTTTGTTTTTCAATGACGTATTAGTACTCCAGAGTCAGAAATATGCCCAAAGTTTTAAATCAGTTGCTAGTCCTCGAGAAAGCTTGGGTTTTGTTCAAGATTCCATTTACTGTCCTTTTTTTTTTTAAATCAGAATGTATATTACTTGATAATTTGATCAACCCTGCAGGAACAAAGGCCAGCCAGTGCCTCATTGCCTGTTGTGCCCTCTGGTTTGAATAGTAACAGCACATTTTCATGCTGAGTTTAGATGAATTGGCTCCTGCCTGTGTGTGCTTGGTAATGTCCTTTCATATTCTTGGCATTGATAATGAATAGGATTTTGAACACAGCTTGCAGATTGTGGCTTATTGTAGGAAAAACGCTCACAAAAACTTTAAGCTTCTAATGTGTGCCTAAAAGCCAAAGAGGGTATCAGAATTACGGTACTAATTTAGTTGCTATTCATTGCTTGCTAGGTTTCTAATTGCCTGTACAAGCACTTAAATATATTTGGTGATAGGCAACTTAACTTTATGGTTCCCAGATTTTTTTTTTTCCTTGTCCCTTTGTCCATACATAAGTGAACTCTGTCAGCCTGCTTGCTTTTAGACCTGCAGTCACCTTTTAATCCCAAATATCGAACATCAGTGGTGTTCTTGCATGTTAATTAAGATAAAAGTTTGACCTGCTTTTTTTCCCTTGAAGTAACAAAACAGCTCTGTTATTGATACCATACTTTACCATAGGAAATACTAAAAAAACCCCAAAACCAAACCCCAAAACCAACCCAAATTAAAAACCTGAAAAAAAAATCCCCAAACCCCAACACCCTACTAAAACATCTGTTGCCTGAAGTAGTTGGAGTATTTCCCACCTTGTGATTTAGAATAATTCCTTGCAAAACCAGCAACTGACAAAACCTTTGCAGTTTCAAAACTGTCAACTTCTTATTTTAGCAGGGTGTATTTCTGAATAGTGACACAAATAAACAACTAACAAATCTCCTCTTTTGAGGAATTACTGCGATTTGCAGATCTTATTTGATTTTACAGCAGAGTAATGCTATTGAAAAGCTGGATTTAACACAGACAGTTAAGAGGGATTCTCTGTGTTGGGCTTTTTTGGCTTGCTTTTTTTCCCTTTTTTTTCCCCAAGAGAGACGTTTATTTCAGCTGTGGATTTAATCCTTCCTTCAAAGAGAACTAGAGGATAAAGTGAATGCCAGAGCAGCACTGCGGGTTTCTACTGTACTTTTGCTCTTTGTTGCTGCAGCGCTAAACAAGTTTCTGTTAATGTGGTGGTGCAGGTGAAAATGCTGGGACTTCATTAACAGTCCTGCTGATGAAGTGTGAGCCAGAATAAAATCCAGTTCTTCTGCTGTTCTCTGAGTATGATTTGCAGGAGGAGCAGAAGCAGAAAGCAGCATGCCTTGCTTGTGTTACTCCACTAAACAGATTTTACTCAGACACTACAGAGGCAGTAGTGTGAAAGAAAAATAGCAATAAAAATGTGAAATCTTTATACAGTCACATTTTTGAGTAAAACCAAACATCTGAGACCTTCAAAGGGAGACTTTGCAGACAAATTACAATGGGTCATCTGTGCTGTAGCCAAAATATACTGAGAAAAATAACTCAAGAACGACACGTTAACAAGGAAAAGGTACGGAAATGAGTACATGGTTTCACCTTGTAGTCTGTGTAATTCAGCACAGCATCAGAGAAGGGGTCAGACACCAATGCAGGCGCTTGTGGTTGTACCGGTGCCTGGTTTGCTACCACCTGAACTCCAGCATGCATAAGATAGATGGTCTTGTGGCCAGAGACCTTGTCTAGGTCTTACAAGTAAATCCAAATGAATAATAATGATTTTTTCAATGTCCTGGATAAAATCATTTAAAAAAATTGGAGACCAAATAAAATGTTTTAAACCAGGTTAAAGCTAATGATTTTTTTCCCTTGCCCATTGGTCCCTACTTTCATGTGAAAGTAAATGCAGTGATGTGTGGGTACTGTTGCAGTAGGATGGTGGGGACAGGCAGAGATAAGAGAGACCCAGCTGATTAAAAAGTAGCCAACTCACTGAAGAATTACAGTAGATACTAAAGATAAACCTGGTTTTGCTCTGCCTTTCATAATCTCTCTGGTAGAGCCCTTTACTAAACAGTGTTTTACATAAACCAGTTTAACTCAAAAGGAGTGCCTCAACATGTATTTTAAGAGAGTTGAACAAAGAAAACCTTTTTCAACAATGGGAAATACATCTAAGACTTCACTATTCTTAAGTATGACCGCACACAAGAAAATGAAAACCAGAAGAAAATCAGAATCAGGTGAAGATGGTAACAACAGAGGTTCTTTAAAAGCTGGTGTTTCTTGTCTCTTGGGAATGCAATCAATATATTCTCTAAAAGCTTTAAGGCAGTAAGAGTTTCTTTAAATAGTGGAGTAGTTTTGAAATTCCCTTTCATACCTGGGTAGAGCAACATTAAATCAAGAGACAGCATCATCAAACTTGCTTTGACTGATGAAAGAAAACTGGTGGTTGTCTGAGCCCAATCCTTTTTTTCTCCAAAAGATCTTACTAGCTGCAAATCATCTGAGACAAAAATCAGATTCTGCATCCCTATTACCTTCCTAGAGGGATCTTTGCAGATCTGACCAGCGCTTTCCCTTTTCCCTGGGACTCATTAAAGTCTTTACTGTTTTTCACTCAGTCGTATGTCCTGGAGGCTTTGTTTATTTCCCAGGGCAGACTTCAGATGATGCAAAAAACTTAGGTCGTGAACACTGGTGGTAATTAAAGATCCGTGGTATGTATGTTCTAGGTTGGTAACGTGGATATCTGGGCAAAATTCCAGCTCGGGTAATTATGTGCTGTCTCCCTGACTTCTGTCAGCAGCTTCTGCTGGGTAGGGTATTGTATTCAAGTCTTCTCCTACGTGAGTGCATAGTATTAGTTGCTCAGTCTCCTGAGCCTGTGATTCTAGGAGCTGATTGCTGATATATCCTTTGAAAAATCACTAGAGATTTTACATGTCTACCTGGTTGCCCCATAAAAACATAGGGTTTTGAGAGAGCACATCCTCAACACTTACTGAAAACCAAGTCCTTTCAGTATTTCTTGTTAAACTAAGCATGTTGAAATTACCTGCTGTTTTGGAAAATCTAAGCTTTCAGCAGAAATTCAACAATTTCTGGGGAGGTTTTGTTCAATGGTGAATTTCAATGCATTTATATAAAAAAAAAATTCCATTTTTGACAAAATACCTCCTCTTTCCCCCCTGTAATGCTGAATTTGCCTGGGAATACCTGTATTTTTCTGTCAGAGAAGCACTGGGGATAAGTGCAGCTCATGCTAAGTCTTTATTGGAAAGGAGTCAATTAGTAGGCAAGAATTCTTGTTGTTATTAATGTATTCATATATTTATAAATATTGACATTAGGTTGCATTGTGTTGCCTGAGCATTAGTTGAAAGCTTTTGAATATTTAATACTGTAACAGATTCTAATTGGAGGCAAATGGTGCTACTTTTTATTCCATCAAATGCTTTGCGAGAACTGTATTTTGTCATGTGCATGCTCTGCTGCATGTTACTGCTAAGTACCAAATTTTTGAAGACACTGAAGATGTAGTTTTAACAGTATCTTAAGCAGCTCACTTAGAACGGAGGACTAAATATAGCTCTGGTCATTTTTATTTTAAAAATTGAGTTTTATAATACGAAGACACTCAAGTAATGTATCCCAAGGGACTGCAGTGATGCAGTTAATATAGCAGAGATTTTATGTCCTATAACATCACCTGTGGCAAACTGTGTTGTTGCCAAAAACATGCTGCCATTGTGGAAATAACCTCTTCAGGCATAATTTCTGTGGTTTCTTGAATAACAGGACTGTAACTTCAGAGTGAAAATTTCCCAAAACATAGGATAGGTATTAATGGGATTAGACATATATATCTATATCATGCATCTGAGCAGAGAATACCTAGAGACAGCTTCACCATCTGTAAATCTGATGCTTGTATTGTTAGTTGCTTACACACACTTTGCTTTCTGGTATCAGGAGGAATCACAGCAGTTAATGTCATGGATTCTGAGATGCCAAATAAGCATTTTTTCTCAGCTGCATTTTTGCCTGTTAAAGAGGAAAAAAAAAAAAAGTAAGGAGAGGATATAGCATGTCATCAGATGTGATCAGGAACCTCTGTGGTATCACAGTGGGACTAGCAACAGTTCAGGGATATTCTTGATCCTTTTCTGCTAACAGGAACATAAAGATTTCGTTAGATACTGTTTTTCACCATGAAAAATCACTGATGGTTAAACATTAGAACAGGTACCCAGACAAGTTGTGGGATCCCCACCCTTGGAGATACTCAGAGTTTGACTAGGTACAACCGTAGCAGCCTGCTCAGCCTGCTCTAACTTGGAAGTTGAACCTGTTTTCAGCATGGCGCTGGAGCAGATGACCTGCAGAGATCCTTTCCCTTTTGTTACATGATTCTAAATACACATCCGGCTATTTGGAGACGAATTTATCACTTGTTATTCCACTAACTTCACTAAATCCTATCTAGAAGATCTGTCTACATGCCATTACAGCAGGTGGAGATGGTAATTTTGACTTAAGTTGGAATTAGTACAAGCTCTGAGTCTGTGTAGTCCTGTTTCAGTGCCCATTAATTCAGACCTTTTATGACTCTAATTCCTTTCTCTAATTTCTCTAATCCATTCATACATGTGATATCTATAACAGTGTGTGGGAGGCAGTTGCACACTATCACTGTATGCAAAAAACCCCACTATTCTGTAGCCTAAAAGTTTATCTACTTTTCTGTTTGCATTCCTTCCCATTGCCTTCCTTCTGCGGTTTGATAAGAGTTTGTCAGACCATTTATATGAAGCAGAAGCATTAAAAAACCCATCTTGAATAAAAGAGCTTAGTACATAACACTGGACTGGGACCTGTCAACCACGGCAGAAGATGGAAGTGTGGAAATTTAAATAAGCATCCTGGGCAGTGTAGTTCATCCCCAACGCTAATACGTCTCACTTGTGATACTAAGACATTCTGCATGCAGAAGTTACAGCCTCTTCTAAGAGTAGGGCTGGTGTGCAATGGATTATTTCTCAAAACTTGCTGACTAGCAGCCAGCCCTCAGCTGGTTTAAGAGCATCCTTCTAACCCCAGCTGAGGAGCTTGCCCGGCAGTCGCATCACTCCTGAGAGAAGCCAGATTTGAGCCAGTGACCCGGAGGTAGAAAGCTCTGTATCCCATTAGCTATTCTGTGGGGGATGTTCAGTCTTTCCAATTTTAACTGTTTAAGGATTTCTGCATTTCGTCTGATGGCTGTGTTTGGCAGAAGTGAACCGTTGATAAGAAATGAGATCAGACCCAATCCCCCAAGGTTTCCTCCTTCAACCTCTCCACTTGTAGCTCGACAGTTTGGATAGTGAAGAAATCAGCTATTTGCTAGCATTTTACAGTAGTTGAGCAGAAAAATGTCACAACATCTCTTTAATACAGTCTTTAGCTCCAAATTGTGCAAGGCACTGCTTTGAAGTGGCTGGCAATATGCATGACTGCAGCAAGCGGAAAAATTGTAGCCAACAGCTTTGCAATCAAGTCGAGGTGACTATATATGAACATTTCCTAATATTTGCACCTCTTCTATTTTGAGAGCAGTGGTTTTGCTACTTGTAGGCCAGATTCTTCTTGTAGGTTTCATTGCATGAGGAAGGGAATTTGGCTGCTTGGGTCTATCCTTTGCAGTTCTCACAGTTTTACGATTGCTAGCTGACTGGTTGGGTGCTGCCAAGGTTTGTTAGTGCAGAGTTGAGTGGGACTAACTTCTGACCTGGCTGTAACAGCTAGAAATCTGATTGAATAATTCTCTTTATCTTAGTATTTTCTTCTCTGAGACAATAGTCATGGTTCCAGCCAGTTGCTAAAGGCATCCCAGAAGCTGCCTTTCAAACCAAACTTGTAGGTAGTACCAACAGCAAGCTGGCACGTAGAAGCACAGGGCTCATCCAAGGGCATCTTCCTGAACCTGTCGGGTACTGGAGCCTGCTCTAACTTGGGTGCAAGGCAGTTTGCAGGTGGGAACGGGGTGCATTGTGTTTGTAGCCATGTCACACGCTGCTCTTTAGGGCACCTAGCCAATGACGTGACCTTCCTGAGAGGTGGGAGAATGTGGCACCTCCAGGTCTATGCAAGAGAAGATCTATTTCAATAAAAGTAATGTTGGCTGTAATATGCAAATACTGGACTTCCCCTTGAGTCTAAGTCTTTTTCCCTGGAGGGTATACATATAGTATAGGAAATTATGTTTTTTCCCAGGCATTTCTGCCTTGAATGATGAGTGAGAATGGGTGATTCTACTTGAAAGAGCATAAGTTAAGGAATGAGCAGTGATATTGAGGTACATATATATTTTTAACAGACCAGCCGAATTAATTCTGTTAAGGTGCTCCTAAACATGGCCACATTCAGCAGCCTATTAGAAGGAAAGCAAGCAAGACATCTCTATGTATGGAGAATGGATTTGAGCCAATAGCCTGGAATGTGGGAGTCTCCTACTGCAGCCCTGATGCCCACCAGTCGTGCCGGATGGCATTCCTGGTGAAGCCTGATGGGATGCCTCAGTGCAGAGTAGCTCTGCCAGCTGTCTCTTTTCCATGGAGTGTAGCACAGGCCATTTAGATTCAATTTTGGTTTTATTCTTTGATGAGTGTTTAATAACCATTTCCAAATCTCTGCACAGTTGGAAAGTGACATTGTCAAGAACAGGTGCAGCCAGCTGAAATTATGTGGTAATGGTTGTTGTAACAGCACGGGGAAGAACTAAAGCGGAAAAGTTTTATTTTCTTCAGGGCAGTGTTGGCTAAATGGAATTGAGATATCCTGGGATAAAATAATTACCCTCTTGGTTTTGGCTCGCTTTCTGTGGTGGGAGAAATGGGATGGCATTTTCAGCTAGGAATAAAAAGTCAAGTATTCTCATCCCAGCCTTGATAGCAGCTTGAAAAGTCACGTGGACAAAATTTTGAGTTTTCTTGTTCTGCAACCAGGTGCTTGTCTAAGCCACCTGGTTTCTTAAGGGAAACCCACAACTCTGCTTTTCATTCCTGGACACCCAACGTTCCCAGCACTGGCTATTTGTGTAATTGTCTATTGATACAGGCATTCAGGGCTGAATGTTTCAGCTTTAGTTTTGCTGTAGGAACTCCCTGGGTTGCAAGGAAAATTAGTGGAACCTAGAGGCATGCAGCATCTTCTGAAATAATTTATTTCTTAGTTTTTTCCTGGTTAAATTGGAGGCAATAATTTATATCTCATCACATTGTTTTGAAGCTTTTAGTCAGTTAGAGTTGGGTGCTGCGAGATATTGAACATCGTTGGCTCTGATGAATATTAATAGATGAGAATGCAGAGGACCTGGTGCAAGAAGTGATCTTAATATTTGTGGTTTTTTGGAGATCTTTTCTTTGAGATGCTATTTAAGTGCAAAGGCTTACTAAACTCTATTTTAATGCTAGCAACCCGCTGCACTGTCAGTGGGGACTAGAGGTTTGTGGCAATGTTCTTTTATTCATGATATGTTTTACTGCGTTTTCTCTGATCTTTTCCACTGACTGCTTCATATAAATGTTTTGATGAACTCTGCGAGCACTCAAAAGCCTCCCTTCTTGTAACTCTCCACTATCCTTTTCTCTGTTTTCTTTTGCTGATGCTCCACCTTTTTGCTTTGCTCCTTCAGTGCGGCAGCACAGCAGGCACAGCAATCTCTGTCCTTCAGAGCAAAAGGATTACAGGGGTTAGATGTTGCAAAAGTATACATTGAATGAATAATTCCCACTAGAAAATCAGCTTGTTGACTAAGGGGAAGTAGCTGGGGAGGAAGGGAAGAGAAGAAAAAGGCTTACTTAAAATTGTTGTTCCCCGTTGAAACCTTGTTAGTGTGAATAGCTGATGTCTGTGGAAACTCCCTAACCTCCTCGCCTTAACCATGAACCTCCTCTTCATTGCTTTAGCTGCCTGTTTGCTCATAGAGGGGTTAACTCAGTAGATGGCAGTCTCTTTCCTCCGACTCAGCGCAGAGAGGCGGTGAGCCTGAGCTGCAAGACGGTCCTGCAGATGCCCTGCTTTGGAGAAGATTCCAAGTCTACACCCTGGTGAACTGGGGTCAGTCAGGGTTGCTGCGCAGACCCCACGGAAGTGGTTCTGTTCCACCCCAGTGAGCTACAGCTCTCATAGTGACGTCTCATCTTTCCAAGTTAGCAGTTGCTATTTACATTGTGCCATAAAGTTTGAGAACGGTACAGACATGAGATCCAAGCCTTGCCTCATTACAGGTAGCTTCACATGACTGTTGAGCAGTGGGGCTGCCCTTCATTCACGTATGGAAGTGGAAGGGGGGTCGATCCTAACATGTTGTCTTTAGCAAGGCATTTGTCCAAAAATATGAGAAAATGCCCATGAAGGTAAGCACTAAGGGTAAAAACCTAATGACAAATGACGTATGAGGAGGTGTGCTGCTCCTTGGTGCCACTTCTTGCACAGACACATCTTCATGGAACATTTTTTTTTTATTTCATTCACCTTGTGATAGTTACAGCAAAAACCTGCACTGTGTTTAGTATAACACCAAAAATAATTTACTTTGTTACTAATACGTAATTTAATCGCTCATGTTTTATTAAAATATTTTAGGAAGAAATGAAATTTGGTATGCCTTGCTAGATTTCTTCTTAAAAATACTGAAAACTTTCAGTCCAAAATTAATGAATGAGACTTAAAAAGTCATTAATGAGATTTAAAAAGAATCCAAAATGTATTTTGAGATTGGATTTTTTTGGGCTTCTGAGTGAGGTTCTGCATGGTCGGGTGGCTGCCTGTTATGCCACCTGGAGTTTGTTCAGACCTCTAGATTTCAGTCCCACGCACTGTGTGCTGCAGTAGTCAGGCTTGGAGGTCATGTATATATGGATGATCCTTGTCTCTCTTCCATTAGTACAGAAGAACATACAGGTCTGGATGGATTAGTTATCAAGTTCACGCTAAAATGTCCTTCCTTATTATAATTGTTGCCCTCTGAGCTTAAAAAAATTCAAACAATTAGCTATTAATACCTCTAATTTTGGAGCCTCTGAATATATTTTGGTTAAGTATTTTGCACCCTGGATTTTGACATACTGTATGCTGCCATAGTATTACGACAACACCTGCTTCAAATTCTTCTCTCTCCTACCTGTCAGTGCATCATTTCATGCTCCACTAAGTGGTGCAAATAGCAAAACCATCTGTTCATTACTCATTGTGTGAAATATGAATGAAACATCTCATGTCTGAAAGAGTGATAGTCGACCGAGTCCAGCTGGTATGGCTGTGTTCTGCCCAGAATCCAGTTGCTTCCTTCAGTTGTGCTTAGTTTCAGCTCAGTACTTGTTCAAGCAAATGTCCAGTCTGTGGTTCGAAATCTCCTGTTTATTTGCTTTCTCCCCCTTGAAGCGTACTTTAGGGTTGAGGTCCTTGCTTGGATATTAACTGGGGCATGAGTTGATTTTATCCTTGTAGGCACAGATAAGTGAATAATATATGCATGTATACCTACAAATGAGGGAAAGATATGAACCTGTTATGTATTATGGGACATTAATGAATGTTTTAAAGAACTCATTTTTTCCCCCACACTGTCTTTACTGGAATAACTTCCATCAAAAGTTTTCTCCACCGGGTCTAGAGTTCCATCTCCGTCAAAGCTATTTGTACCATTCTTTCTTTTGGCAGAAAGAATTGTTCCTTGGGAAGCCATCATTGTCAGTACTGCACAGATCAGATGGCAATGGCTTCTAAAATAGCAGGTTAATATCCCTGTCTGACAGGATTAAATGCTTAACAGTGATTCTTGCTTTTGCAGCTATCAGGGTAAGTGATGCCATATGCAATGATAAAGACGTGACATTGTTCAGCTTGCCTCTTGGAGAATGATTAAATGACATGCTTAAATCCTTTGTGGCCTCAGAGGTTTGATGGTACAGAATGATACAGTGGAACAGAACAGCTATACCTTAAGTGAGGAACAATGGCTAAGTTATGTATCTAAAATTTAGTTTATACTTCCAAGTTGCAGGCAGAAGGACCAGCACGCACTGTTTTAATTTGTAGCTAACAAACTGATATATGGTAAAATCATTCTCTGGTGTAAGCTTTCTCACATTCCTCATGAAGGCACTCATCCCTTTGGGGTGGAAAAGACTGGATGACAACACATTCAGTAAAACCTGAACCTGCATCATCTCTTTAGACTTCAGGGTAAGATTCTGTTTGTGAATTTAAATATCTCAATAGAGTTGTCTACATGAGAAGCAGGAGTCTAAGCTTCTATTAGGAAGTCAGTAAAGACCTCATTGTAAGAGCCTAAAGCTATTCACTTTCTAAAGCAAGGCAGTCTGGGACCATTCAGCTCCAAATTTAAGTGTCTGCTTTAGGATGAGCTGAGCAGCTCACATGGACTCTGTTGACTGTAATGAGTGCTCAGGTGACTTCTTCCCGTGTGAACACCTGTGTGTGGCACCTACAGTTAAGTGTCCATCTGTGAGCTGGATCCAAGCCTTTCTTTGTGTGGTTTACAGCAAGATGAGAAAGCCTTCTCGTAATCCATGAACAAACCAGACCACTGCAGCCCAACAGATGAGGAAGGTTTGGCTTGTTGAGAGAGCTGTCAGGGTCGGGTGAACTCAGGGTTGAAGGTGGGTTGTTTTCTGTGTACAGACTTGTGCGGGCTTTAACGTCTGTACACCCAAGGCCTTGAAGGAACAGCTGAGCTGCAGGATTTTGAGGCTGTCATATGACCTCAACAATAAATATAGGTACTGAAACAGAGGTTGATGTCTAAGTGTTTTAAGGATTTGAGCCTTGGCATTGTGCTCTGGTGCTCTGGACATCATATTTTAAAACAGTGTTTGGAGTGGTAGCTTGGTCTGCTTCCACATTTTTTATTGCTAGCATAGAATTAAATAGTTGTGTTGTATGGTATTAATCATTCGTACTGGGATACTGTGGAAGGCAGTGCTGGGAGGGATCTCAAGTGCTAAAACGGCCATCATATCTGCAGAGACAGAATCAGCTCTACCGGTATATTTAGAGAAGGCCTTGGAAGGGTAGAGATTGACTGATAGGTGCTTGGAGGACTCAGCCACCACTGTCATGTTGATAATCCCATTATCTGGGTTCTGTCACTGGTGTTTAACGAGTTTCTCTTCATGCTTAAGCTTTTCTCCAGTGTGGAGGTAGGAAAAGAGTACTTACTCTACCATCGGTGTTTCCAGTCTTTTGACTGATACTCTGCAGTCCCTTGGTGTTTTTCTTTTAAGTATCATGTATTATTTCACGTATAGAAATGACATCATTAACCAAAAACATTAGGGATATGAGAATTCTTAGGCTAGATTTTAATATAAGATTATGTGTTTGTTTTAAAATGAGAAGTTGCAGGTGTCTGGTGTAAGCCTTCTGCAATCAAGACCAAAACCTGGGATTCTTTAGTTTCTGTTGTATAGCTTTAAGAGATCCCCCTAATGGGAAATTAACCCTTCTGTAATCAGCCATCTAACACTTTTACAGTAGGATAAAATAGAACCTGCAGGTTTGTATTATGTGCAGTTTCCAGGCTTTCAGGAAGTGAGCGGGTTTGGGTCAGCCCTAATGCTAAAAAATGACTCAAAGTTCAGAAATCTGGAAAGCTGCCGGTGTTTGCTTTGCTTAATAAAGCAAACTGTAAGTCAAACATTTAATCACAGCATTCTGGTAACAGGGGGCCTGTTTTAATACAGCTCTTTTATTGGCCTCTTTGTAGTTCAGAAATAATAAAGGCGATCCTGGTGGATAAGGTGTTTTCAATGCAAGTCTCATGTGGAACCTTTATTTTCAGACACAGGCCTTGTATAACAATATGAATCACCGACACGAGAGCTGTTCTGATCTACGGTGGTTTTTCCAGTAGGGAAATAACCTGCTGAGTTTATTAATGTTTGTCTAATTTACATCATTAGGGTCATTTTTTAAATAGCCTTGTCTGTCTGCTTTATTGCCTACGCGAGTGTTGGGAGGAGGGATGCCAGAGCGCCAGCGCCACTCATTTCTGAGCGGACCGGAAAGCCGGGCCTTGCGTCCTCCCAGGCGCGCCCTGAGCAGGGGAGACGAGCTGGGAGCCTTCAAGCTCCGAAGGCCTGCGCACCACGTCAGGGGCTTTTCACTGGGGTTTTTCTTGTTCCTCAGAAGACCTTTGTGACAGCAGAAGAGCGGGGCAGGGGAGGTGGGAGAACGGGGCTTGTGCGCTTGACAGGGAGACAACACACCCCCATATCCAGATTTTAAAGGGGAGCATGTGCCGTGCCTCTTCTTAGAGGTGTTGCACATAGCGAGTAGCGGATGAGGATTTTTGCAGCCCTGCGTGCTGAGCGTTCAGTGGTGCCTGCAGAATTCAGTGGGGTTGTCCTTGAACTGCCGGTGTTGGAGAGGAAGCTGAGCAGTGGTGCTGGGGAACCCCGCTTTGATTGTAGGAGGCTTGTCCAGCTCCTGTGAAGCACCTGCTCCTCTCAGGGATGGAAGGTGTTTCCCTATGTCCTTGCAGGAGACAGTAGCATGGCTGTTAGTACCCCTGCTAACAGTGATACAGGTGAGACTGTTTCGTTGAAAAGACTGATGTGCAGATCAGGCTGAAATTCCATTTTTTTCATCATTCATTCTCAAAGGCGATTAAATGACAGGAAAAGGTAATACTACAATTGAAATCTAGCAGAGCAAGTTTTGAACTTTGTCATTCAGTGAAAATCTGGAATCTCTCTTTGGTTTGCTATTTACTCCGGATTTACTATGATGACTATAATTTAATCAAGCTGCTATAAGTTTAGTGAACTGGTTTTTGTTGATGTCGACCTGTCTTTCTGTCTACACATATGTAGGTGCTGTGTGGATGGTTGCCTGTACTTGGCTAAAATTGTACTTAATCGTTGTAGTGACAGAACTAATTCAGTTCCACATTTTCCCTGACTAAATCCTTTTTACCTGAGTGGGAAAATGTTAAGGGATTGTCCAGTTTGAGCAGTAGCACCAGTTGAGTTTGCCAGCAAGATGCCGTTAGGTGCTCTCGCCCGCAGTGCATCCAGCCAGGCAGATAAAGCAGAGGTAGAGATTTGGAAAAATCCTGATCGTTACCTTTTCAGAGTTTATGTTGAGTTTATGAGTTAAATGTAACTCTCTCACTAGTACCGTGTTTTACAGATTCCTTGGAGAAATGTGTTTGAATGACCGATTCTCCTTCTCTAAATATATTGCAGAATTTAAGCTTCTGAGGTTATTTGGATTTTGGATAAAAAGGAACTCTGAAAAAGCTGTTTAATCTAGTACACTGACTGTGCCTAGTTCTGTATTAGACTGTAAGGAAGAAGTTATGGGCAACATATTTTCCTCCTTTCCCTGGGTAGGAATTTTTTTTCTTCTTTTTGTGTGGACAGCTGCTCAGCTTCAGGTAAAAAATGTTATAGTTTATGGGACTGCCAGCTGGAGCCAATTAAAATCTAATGGACCAGAGTTGGCACTAAACTATCTTATTCTGCCCTAGCAATGTAGAGGTTTTGTTCTGCTGCTTATACATGATGTAAAAGATTTACAGTGTTGTTAAGAAATAAATTTACTAACCATTTTGCAGACCAAGACACGTTGACTTTAAAATATGACACAACAATATTACAATTTGGGTCCTTTAATGAAGTGATGGTTCCACCGAGCATGAAGAGTTGCGATGGAAGGACTTTCCCAACCCTACGATGTTCTCACCTAGATATATGAGATGGGAGCTCAATGACTGACTTTGGTCACACCAAGGATCTGCTACATACCTAGGAACAAATGCAGGTCTTGAGACAGATGATCTGTCTTTTAGTTCTGACTGCCTCAAGCAAAAGAAACCTAGGACAAGACTAGGAGCTTGAGTTACAGTCTTGGAGAGTGAAAATCATTATTATTGAGAGTAACATGAGCAAAGGGAGGCGTGAATGAGGTGTGCTCATTCAGAGGGACAGAACAGAGAGTAAAGCTCAGCAAAAATAATTGATTTTTGGAAAAAGAATTCAGTTCATTTGAACTGGAAGGAGCTTTTGTTTGTTCTTGAGAGATACAATTCATTCTGTTCTCTTTGTGCAAACCTTAAGGCTTAAAAGGCATTTTTGGCCTTTCCAAAATGAAGTATTTTCAAAGATTGAATTGAGACTTTTTGCCTTAGTTTTGAAGGTGGGGAGATTTTTTTTTTTTTTCCAAACCATACAAATTTCACCAACACTGTATGAAACATGGCTCGTGTAGGCAATCTTTCTGCCTCAGAAGCTTTTCTCTCTCTTTGCTTTGTGACAGCTTAAGTGCCTTTTGCTTCATGTTTTCTGTGAGAGCATTTGATCGGTTAGTGACCAAGGTTCGTCTGATAAGCAGGAACTGAATTGCTTGTCATTGTTTCTCCACATATTTAAAGTTTGCTCAGGGCACAAAAGATACCCTGATAACAGGTACAAAAGTAATCCTGTAGATGCATGAAAAGGAAAGAGATGATTCTTAAGGCGTAGGCTGGGAGTATATTGTCCCATGGTTTCCACAAACAGGCAGGCTGTGCATTTCCGCGTGAGAAATGTAAATGGTGGGCATTTGAAATTGTGATGAATTTAGGCCTGATTTCTTTGGTTCGCTGTTCATGGGGCAGATCTAAGCTGCTTCTAAGCATTCTGCCATTTTTTCCAAAGTTTCATGTATTCAAAGGCTGGTCAACATGGCTAATTTTAATCCTGAACTGACCAGTTTTAACCCAGAAATGGTTATTGCATGATGTGTTCATACCTGCTGCGGGTGATCAAGCTGCTCTAGAAGGCAGGAAGAAAAGAGGATAGGGAATACAATGAAAGCATGAGGAATAATTGAGTTTAGAGATGGTGGTATGGAACAGATCATACAATGCCTGAAAAACTTTCATATTTGGATGAGGTGCTTCAAAATGTCAAAAGAGAGTCGCAAAATCTAGGGTGCATTTAGTGTAATGCTAACTGCTAACAATTGATGTTTATTCTGCTTTGACTTGTCATGGTGTTGCACTGGTTCCTAGGTGATCAGTCTTTCTGTGGGGTAAGTACTTTCCACTGCTGTGGGACGTAGGCATTTACTTGCTGTCTTGCTTGAACGCCAACCTCACATCAGTTTGTGCTGAGGAGCATTTACTGTTAGACCACTAGAAAGTGAAGATGCGGAGCTCAGAGAGAACTGTCTTCAGAGGAATGAGACAGGAGCCAGGCCTAATTCAGTCCTAATTGCCCATAATTTTCCTTTTTGAAAGCCTTTGGGAACCATTTCTATCTGTTTCTGTGAAACTAATTTAATGAAATGACACGTAATTTCTTGCAGCTTTACACAGTTAAAACTATGTAGTCCTCCTTATGATATATTCAGGTCCCCACAATACCAAAACTAAGGATTCAAGCAGAAGTGGACATCATACAGTGGTAGGGTGGTCACAGGACTGAGACACACTCTGGGGAAGCCATTGGAAATACTGCATAGGTGGTGGTGTTATGCCTGTATCCCAGCCAGAGCACTTTCCTCTCTGAACTTGTCAATGTGTCACTTATAATAGGCATTAAATTTAATATTTGGAGAGACACATAACTTCATAATATTAATAACAGCTTCATAATGTTAAAGAGAAAGATATAACCTAATTGGAGAATGAATGTAGACTTTCTTGGCTGCTCTTCAGGCAGGAGATTTATTAGAAGCACTGTAGTACTCTAATTCCTAATCCATCTCCTCTCCCCCAGTTTACAGTAAGTTACTCCATTTGCCTCCTTTCTCTTAGGAGTCCTCTTGAAAGAGCATCTTTTATGTACCTGTTTTTTAGAGAGCGTTGTGGAGGAAAAGGAAGAAGAAACCAATCCAAACTAGGATATGGATGATTCATAGTAAGAACTGTTGAGGCTATAAAAAACCCTGGTAGGGATTCTGACGAGTTGGCATATCTCCTTCCACATCAATAAATTTGTCTCTGGTGAAAGTGTTTACTCCTTTGCAGTGGTATGATTTATGCTGGACCTTTTGTACTGCATACGTGGACCTGTAGCTCATCCTCAAACAGTAGAAGATGAACTCTGACTAATAGATCTCAGTGACTATCCTGCAATTTATGCAGGTTTAGTATTTTAAAAGGGTAGTGTGCATGATTTAAGTAGGATTTGAGTATATAGCCATGGTTTGTCCTTTTCTGTCAGCAAAGCCATCCTAAGTTCATTTCTTTAAAGGAGCTGCAGGCCAAATGTCAGGAAAAATTAAATCAAGCAGTGATGTAGTCCCGTAGGGAAAATGTATTTCAATTGTGAGGTATTCATGGATATAATATGTCATCCTGTAGTCTGTGACTGTTGGGTGCACTTACAGGCAACATGGCTTTGTAATTGCTACTTGTTAAGAAATTTGGCTATGATAAAAAATGACCTGCCAGGGAAAGAGACAGTTTTGTTAATTTTATGTATGAGACTCTCATCAAAATTGGAAGGGTGTGTGTATGCGGCGGCAAATCCTCCGTAATACAGCGGCTTTAATAAACGAACATTGGTTTTGCCTTCCAGCAAGGAGATACCATAATCTTCTAGAGCTTTGGCTTCTGCAGTCTTAAGAAACAAGTTGGACACAAGCCCCTTATTTTGCTTAGCCACCAACATTTTGCTACCCAATTTACCCTTCCTGAGGGCAAGTGTAAGCAAATTTTCTGTCTTTCCAACAGATGTGGGACAAAGCTAGGCTTGTCGGATCGGCCTGGATCCAAACCTGGAAGGAATTAACTCCACCCTCTGTAGTTTTGTTTTCATAAAGAGTTTCTGGTTTTTTTGGTTTTTTTTTTTTTTTTTTTCCCCTGGCATGTTCTAAATAAAACAAACCAGACCCTTACAGTTCAAGATTATTCTGCAGTGTGGATACCTGACCCAGGAGCAGGATCATGTAGGTCATAATTAGAGGCCTGGCAATCCGAGATGGAGCCACAGACTGCCTTTCCGTGAGACACCTCCCTGCCCATGCTGTTGTATTAGCTTATTCTCTAAGCTTTTCAGGGGGCATAGAGGCTTGCAGTGATTTTCTTTATTGTCTTTAATTACAAATGGGTTGACTTTGTGGTATGAGTAGCCATAAGCACTGATGTGTAGCATTCACAGGTCCATGTCATCCTTAGCCCTGTTATTTGATTGCTGTGAAGCATCACATGTTGAGCACACATATCATTTAGGAAGAGTATCTTTTCAGATGCAAATGGATGTTTAAATCAGAAGAAGCCGATGCACATTTGATAGCAGCATCTTTCTAGAATGAAAAGATTTATCACCTATTGAATCGTTAAGGAACAATAGACCTGCTCCCTCAGCTGGCCAAAATCATTGTATTGCTTTGGGCTTTAGCGACCCCCTGACATTAGTGATCTAACCTGGTATTGTTCCTATATCTGAGGAAGAGAGTAATGAAGCCACGTTTCATGGATTTATTTTAAGGACATGAGAAATAGAAGGGGCCAGATTCTGCTTCAGTTTGTGCCACTTTAAGTCTGGAAGAGATGGATTAAAAACCTGAAGTAATTTTAAGCGGAGCACTTGTGTTATTCCACAGTAACACTTCCCTAGCCAGAAGCTTAAAACCAATGACAGAAAAAGATTGAATCATAAGAATTTCTGAATAGTTTCATTGTGTGCTAGCACAATGCGTGAGATGTTCTGGGTAAGGAAATAGGTTGCATGGAGTTCTGAATAGGAAAAAAACCGTCATGTAGTTAACCCTTCAGAGTCTGCAGACACAGGGAAGGCTGGGCTGCAGCCAGGCAGGTTCATCTGGCCCTTGCATGTCTTGCAAGCCAGTCCTCTTGGGGAATGTTGTACTGTTCATGGTCTATCATCTGCAGAATAGTCCTTTTCACCTCAGATTCAGCTTTCTTTATCAATTTGTTTTGTGCGGATTTGTTGCATTAAAAGACCCATTCAAAGGAAGACAAAGTTTTTGTTGTATCCTTTAGAATTAATTCTTCTTGTATCTCTTCTAAGAATCATGAATTACTTGGGATTTGTTGGAACTGAAGTACTTTGGGAGACAGTTAACCAATGCCTCTTCACTGGAAAGGAGGTTGGTTGACAGATCAAAGTACATCTTTCTCATAAAAGTGAGCAAAAGATTTTAATCAAGCTGCCATATGACCATAAAGAGATCATCTCTTTTCCTGGGGACTCAAGGCTGATTTTGAATTCATTGAATCTTTCCAAAGTGCATTTCATTATGGTGGCTTTCCTTTGTTATATTGCTGGAACACTTTGCTTTGCTTGTTTTTAGCAGTTTTCCACGCATTGTTCTGGAGTCCAACCTAAATGATACTGTGTCACCCTCAGACATCAGTTTTAACTAGTTAGATTTCCGATGAAGATGTTGCATGAACCCAGCGTTACTAAGAGCATGGAAGCCTGTCTGTTGATTGTTTTCTAACATAAATTCTTTAGGTATTGCTTTCATAAATGCTTTTCTAAACACTGGTACTGTTTGTTTAGACCAATACCTGGTGTTCTCAGCTCTTGGGTGAATAAGCAGTCATTCCCATCCTTACTTCCCCAGGTTCTCCTTTATCTTGTTTCCAACCAGTTTTCCTGTCTTCTTTGATCTTAGTGCCTGCAGTATTTTCTCCTTTGGTTTTTCTCCTTTCCAGTTATTTCCCTCTTCCTTCATTGGAATCAGTAATTACTCAGTTTTTCCTAGACGTAATTTCCTCAGCTTTTTTCCTACTTCCCTCATTTTTTTTTTTCATGCTCTTTTTGTTTATTGAGAGGTTCTTTCCTCCATCTTGTTTATCTTTTATGTGGGTAGTTCAAATATATTTCCCTGTTCTACCTTGACTATTTTGGGCATGAGAAGGTGCTTGTAGTAGCTGTTAGATATTGTACAGTTGTTCAGCAATACCTGCAGGTATTTCCTTCCTTTTTAGGGACTCATTGGCCCTGGCTGAGGCTCCAAGAGATGGGAGTTCTCACTGAAGCTATTAAAGAAGTTTTGTTATGAGGCAAAGAAAAGAGTATTCCACAATTGGTAAATGAAGCAATCTTTGCTGAAGAAGACTGAAGGCAGTACTGTTGGCAGTTGTGATTCCTGCCCACTCTTCTTTGGCAAAGCAATTTATGTAGATTTTATCAAATGGCATTCTAGCTACACCAGCCTTCTTGGAGTGACGGAGATCTCCGATGCACGGACTGTCTGCTCCTGGCGTGGATTTGCCTGTGGGAGGTGGGGAGAGCACAGCCCAGAGCCAACCTGTGCTGCAGATGGTAGTGGGAGCTGAACCAGCTCCTCTCGGATCAGTGAGACCTAGCTGTCCAGGCCTGCACCTTCCTGTTTCTTTGCATTTATCCTGTGAAAAGTGTGATTAAACTTTTCAGGCTCATTTATCTAGTTTGGTGCGTAATGACAAACATGCTTTTTTACAGAAGCCATTTGTAGCACAATTGGTTATGTTGCACTTTTATTTCTGAAGACTTCAGGGATTCTTTCCGGGCCATATGACTCACAACTTTGAAGTCACTGAGCAAAGGGTCAAGCCCTTCTTCACTCAATAGCTGCTTTCAGCTCCAAGTGCTACTAGTACATTCAGGGCTAAAAATCTTGTCTATTGAAACAGCTGTAGCTTCAAAATGTCGTGAAGCTGCATTAACGCTTCATTTCCTGCAGTGAATCATTTTGCTTATGAAAGTATAAGAGCTAGGGACATTTGGAAAAAAAAAAAAAAAGAGAAATAGAAAGAAATAAACCCTCTGTGCTCTGGAATGGATCTCCTCCCCCCTCCTCCTCCCTGCCATTGGATAACTTTATCCCATCACAGCAGTAAAATGCAGTGATATGGAATAATTATGTGTTCCTAAGCCTTTCCAATTGATCTACTGTTGTGAAAATATAGTCAGTAAATTCACCTGAGTGACTTTGGACAGCAAAACGCAAGGACATTATGAATAAAAGAAACACTTACTTGTCTGATATAATGGAGTGTTGTGACCACAGGAACATCATTGTCAACCTCTATTCTAGATTAGAGTAGGTTTGTTGTCAGAAAAATGGGTGTGTGGTTCAGAAGGTGACTGCAAAAGTGACTTGTGGGGTGTCATATTTATTCCCTCCTTTTATTTTCTGGTCTTAAAATTTAATTTTGGATTGGAAAATCAAGCTCTCTTCTTCCTGTTACTGTAAGGAGGAAGGGGATTTTTTTTCTGAAAGAAACCAAATGCCAATTTTGCTCTGTGAGGAAAAAGGAAAAACAAAGCCTAGCTGTCTTGATTGGCTTTCTGTTACTACTCCTATTTAAAATATAATTTAGTTTTTAAAATATTCAGATTTAAAGGAGCCAATACTTGGAAAATAGAATGTGCCATTATTAATGACTTGCTTCTATCAGTAGCTGCATTTTGAAGCAGCGCTGTTTTCCCCAGGCTGTATTAGCACAGTGAACAATGAAAACAGAAAAATGCAATGTCATAGATAAAAAGTATACTCATTAGTATTCCCCTATTTTCCTCCAAGTATTCATCTTCTGCATTTGTCAGCCATGCTTTAAAGTATGAGGTAAAAATTGTTTAAACGTTTGTCAGATGGGGATGTAGGAGTTAGAAAATGCTGTAATGAGGTGTTATTTCAATACATGAGATAATATATATGCTGTGTAATACACACAGTTTGATATTATTAAGACGTTATTGTAGAATTAACAGATTTCAAAAAGACACCATGTAACAGCCAACGAATATGATACATTGCAAGTTAGGTCCTCTTGATATACAGCTAGAAGTAATAAATTTATACTGCTCGTGATTGTTTTTCTATGTACATTTATCTTTCAGTGGCATTTGGATTTTTTTCTTTGTGTCTTAAAATGACAAAAGAACCAACTGTAAAAGCTCAGAAACAATGAAAACAGAAGGAATATCTGAAAAAAAGAGACGAGGCAAAAGCATGGCAGAGAGTGGGTAGCAGAAGAGAATGCTCCTTCGAAAATGTATTTTTATTTATTTTAATTTCAAGAATATAATTTTAATGGGAGACTGTAACCTGCCAAGATACAGAGTTGCCTAAACAAAGAGAAAAGGAAGCCTTTTGTGTTTTCAGTTTTTACACTATTTTAAGTTTGAAAATGTCAACAGAAAGTTCCAAATTTTGTGGGTTTATAATTGTTTGAATTTTAAATGCCATTTCCCTCTAGCTGCCTCCCTCTTTTTGCTTTCATTACTGAGAAATGAGAGGATGTGGAAAGATTGTGGAAAAGCAGAAAAACCCAAAACAAAAGCCTGTGGAGCAAAAAAAAAAATGGAGACCTATAAGTTTTGTCTAAGGAATTAAACAAAATCTCCAAACTTTTCTTCCAAAATATGGGGACTTTCCATCTTTTTGTCTAGAAACACCTACTTTGAAAGAAAAATCGACTAGTTCTATCTGTTAAGTTATTTTGGTAGAGGTGAGAACATCTAGCATGTTTCTGAATGGTGTGACAACTCTAATTACCCACACAGGGAATAACGTTTGAGAGTAGAGGGATCCTTAGTCCAGGTGTCTAAGACCCGGCAAGATCAAGTGGCAGGAACAGCAGTTCGATAGACTGAAGCAGAAGGTAAAAGCACAGGTTTTTAACAGGGGTGTGTGGGGGGGTGTTGCCCATAGGAGCCATCAGGGAATGCTGCTCTATCTCCATCACCTGATGTCTCACATTGGTAGGAAGGCTTTCCAAAAGACGTACTGGAAGGAATTGAAAGATTTCTGGGATTTATGAGCTCCGTTCTGTCAAAGGCAAAGTCAGATGAGCTATCACAGCAGTCCTTCTGGTCTTAAAGGCAGAATCTATGAAACATATTTTCAGGCACCTATGTGAGTCTCTCCTCTATGTCTGTGAGATTCATCCCACATGCTGAGCTGGGGAAACCAGAAGCGTTGCAGGGAAAGGCTTAGCTGGCCATTTCAAGGGGGTGGTTCAGAAGACCCCCATAATGCAGTATAGCATGTGGTACAGTCAGGCCTGCCATGTCATCTTCTGCGAACCGTTTGTCAGCTGTGTGTGTTGGCTCTGCAAGTGTACAGCTGGGACAGCCTCATCCCTCCTCTGCATGTGCTTCTCTCCTCTTTTCTAATTCCCACCTCATCCCCAGCCAGCCAGTAAACATGCAGTGGTGGCTTGATGTCCCCTCTGTCACCTGAAGAAGGTGTTGCTCGTGTGGCTGCAGCCCACTTCTTGAAGAAACCTTCACTGGGGAAAAGGAATTTTTGACCCCAGCTACCATCTCTCTTCTGTAGCTTTTATCAAAGGTGCTAATAGCAAAGAGGAGGGTCATTTCTGGGAGATGGGCAGCTCTTTACTGATGAGTAGAAGGTGGCCTGCTGAGACCCAGGGTGAGTGCTGGAAGAGGTACTCCCATGTTGCATGGGGTTAGATGTGGTGTCGTTAGCTCTTCTGTCCCTACAGAAATGTACGTGCAGTTCATATCCTGTAAATTCAGGAACAGAATAGGTGGAAGAGTCAGACGTAGCTGCCATCATTAGTTACCGAGTTGTTAGCAGCATGAAAATAAAGATGTTGAGCAGAGGGTGAACATCCCCTGAGTGAAAGAGGCTTTTGTTGCATGTGAACAGGAAGGTTTTACTTTAATTACACGAAGCTGACTGAAGAGTTGAAAAAGTTACTGAAGGATATGCAGAGCTAATATTCATAGTAGCTGGAGGAGTACAAATGGGAGAAGAATTTTGCTCACTTTTTCTTGGTTCTCCATTGTTTTGAATGCAGTGACAAGAACTATGGATTTGTAGACTAGGCAATGCAGTTCCCATTCATTAAATAACATGGCTTCATAGTTGTCCAGTGGATAAAGAAAAGTAATTTTAGGTTCACGTTGTAAAGGGGGGAGGTTGAGACAACTGAAATTTATCTGAGCTTTTCTCAGTACAATATTTGCCTGAGAGGAGCCCGCCTTATGCTAGGGTCTGCTGCAGGTGGCCCCAGCTCCTGATTTTCCTGAACCTGTGCCTGCATGATGGAGAAGCCGTGCGGTCTGCCAGGGTCCAAGTCTTCCCAAGAACTAGAGCTGAGGTGGTCCAACACTTTGTGCCTGCTCTTCCCAAGACTTTGTGCCTGCTCTTGGGAAGAGGCAGGAGACCTTTTAGTGGCTGAATTTGTGCTATCCCAGTGGACAGGAGGAAAGTAGCGGTAAGATTGCACGCTCCAGAAGCATTCCTTAGTTAAATCTTGATGCATCAGAGGGTTGGTGCAGGATTAGTCAGCATTAATACTGGGCCTTTAGGAGTTAAATTATTTTCCCAGAGTCTTAGAAAGGAGTGGAATAAGAGCCAAGATTTGACGCCAGCATTTGAAGCCAGGACCTGTGGTTGGACAATGAGGCTAGGCTCTCTTCTCATGGGGTACGGAGCAGCTGGTAGAAACTTCTATTATTTGTAATGTACATATTCAGAATATCTGCACAATGAAATTGTAGCCCTGATCCTTCAGCAGTTGCATTTGAGACCTCTGTGGACTAGGGATTCAGACCCTACTAGATTTTATGTTTCCTAAATGGATTTTGTAATTATGTTTTCACTATTTCAAATTTCCCCCCTGAAATACCAACATTTGATACACTTTCTCCATCTGTCTCTGTCTGGATTTGAATGGTTTGTGAGGTAAATTTAATCTCTCTGTTGCATCGTTAGATTCAACAGCTCGTCAGCGTTTCCATCCTGAGCTGTGTTATGGAGATCTGTGTAACTCATCTGTGTACTAGTGAAATTTGGGTTTAAATTACTAAGATGTGAGTGGTTTTCCCCCCTGTTGCTTATGGGTAATTAAAATAAATTGGTATGGAATGCATTTTTAAGTTTGAGGAAGACCTAATGTTTAGACAGGGAATTGCTTAGGAGGTTGGGTTTTGCTGCTTACACTTAAATAAAGCCTGCCTCATTAATGCAGTTTGCAGTTATTGTTAATTAGTCCATGCAAAACAAAGCAAGGAGATTGCCTAATTCTTTTCTAAACCTCACCTTTCTAGAAGTGGTGTTATTCCAGTGTCTCTAATAGCAGTATTGTAGATGTACACTACATGACAACCTTGACATGCTGAATACTGCTCTCCAAGTCAAATGTGTTCCTTCCTTGGTAAAATCTGAACTCTGCTATCTTGAGTTGCACTGAGGAGTATCTCAGGTCAAACAAGGTTATAGCTCATTTCTCATGTATACTTTGGGCACATTTATTTCATTCTAGGTATTTACTGCTGCAAGCAGTGTATGCCCAGAGGGTGCAGATTTACACAGCCATGTGTCCTCTTCCATGCAATTCATTTAAGCCACTGGCTCCATCGACACACAATGAGGCAACGTGTTGACCCAGGGCTTATGGCAGCGTGAGGTCTGAACTTTGTGCTTGCACCTAACTCAAAATATCCTCACTTGGAATAATTCCCAGCCGTTGCTATGATCGACCTTATTTATGCCATCTCATTCCTCTGTTCAAATCCGAGTAGGCACAGTGTGGACATTAAGGAAATTAAACGAGCAGCTGAAGTCACCGTTTAGCAACCCTGCCTGGTGTGTGTAGTTCCATGTGTGCCCAGAGAACCAGGAATGTGGCTACTCAGTGTGAGATTAAATCACCAGGAATGGGTAGGACACAGGTAAAGCTTCTCAAGACAAATAAGCATATGTGGTCACTTAACATGCTTTAAAAATATATTGCTGCATGCACTAAGTGCATCTTGGGGAGATCTGTGGTGTGCTGAGGTGGGTAGAGCCTCAGCATGTTGATGCAGATTGCATGGTGTCTTTTTGTAAGACTGACATAGACGTGGCAATGCAGGACCACTAGAAATTAAAAGTGTAAGTAAAACCTTTTATATGCTTCCATTCACAATGCAGAAAGTAGAGACCTAAAGAGAAGTCGTCTTCCCTTGAGCCATTAATGAGGATTAAAACCCCAAACACTTGCTGTGTAGGAAGCAGGAACCAGTCTTCAACACACGTGCCGTTCTGCTGCAGCCAGTGTCTCTGCTACAGCACCGCCTGTGCATCTTGCAGCAGGTTATACCAGCACAACTGCTGGAAGGCAAGGGTTGCAAAATCTTCTTAACCTCTGGATAACAGTCTTAGCTGCTGGCTGATGATGCCCAGTTCAGAATCCCGTTTTGGGTGGTGAGTTTCTAGTAACGTACTCTCATTAGTGCTTCTGGCAGTTTGCTGAGAAAGGGTCTGTGTTACACCAGTGCTCTATGTAGGACAGTCTAACTCTCCTCTAGGTATTAGGTGCTGGATGATAAAGGCTAATAAAACACCTTTGGACTCTGGAGAGTCCTGCAGACTCGCAAGATTGAGTGTCAGCAGTCACATTCTGAAACTGCTTTTCTTGTCTTGCTTTCTGCTGTCCCCTCCTTATGTTTGCTTATAAAATAAATCTCCCATATTCAGTGTGGGGTGAAATGTTGACTCATCTGAAATCACTGGGGACAGCATTTGACTCCACATCTTTCCAGTCCTCATGCTTTCCTCTGCCCCGGGAATGATTAGGGATAGTTACTAGCCCTGTACAGGAGCTGAAGATGAGCTCTCCCTTTCCACTCCAGTTCCATGGGGTCCTTATTCAGGAATAGTCCTGATCTTGTCAGAAATGTTTACTGTGTAACACTTTTGGTCTTATTCAAGCATAAATAATACTTCATTTTTTTCCATTGTCAGGGTCAGTTGTGTGCACATAGCGTAATCCAATATTCAGAGGAGTAGGAAAATTGGATCTCCAAAGTGCATCTGGCTTTTAAAGAATTTTAAGCTTTGAAAATTAACTTAACTTTTGGCAGAAGCCTACTATGAAGGGACTGAGTAGAAAATAACAGTTATTGCATATCTACTGTCATTGTTCCTCTGTTTGTTCAGTGTTAATTTGGCAGTAATGTGCTGGAATTTTTTTTTAATGTTTATTTTATTACGTTGTGGTACACAGAAAGATTGCAAAAGTACAGTTGTTTGTTTTAAATTTCAGGAGAAAAGTTCTTGCTTTATTGGTAAGATGGGGTACTTGTCTTCAAAATAGGAAACTAAAAATGCGTCTTGTCTGGGACCACGAACCCAATCCTCATCTTGGTTACAGTGGTCCAGGCATTGCCTCACAGAATCATAGAATCACAGAATGGCTTGTGTTGGAGGGACCTTAAAGATCATCTAGTTCCAACCCCCCTGCCATGGGCAGGGACACCCTCCACTAGACCAGGTTGCTCAAAGCCTCATCCAGCCTGGCCTTGAACACTTCCAGGGATGGGGCATCCACAGCTTCTCTGGGCAACCTGTCCCAGTGCCTCACCACCCTCTCCGGGAAGAATTTCTTCCTGATATCCAATCTAAATCTCCCCACTTTCAGTTTAAACCCATTACCCCTTGTCCTGTCACTACAGGCCCTTGGAAAAAACACACACACACACACACACACCCGCTTCCTTGTAGCCCCTTTCAGGTGCTGGACGGCTGCAGTAAATTCTCCCCAGAGCCTTCTCTTCTCCAGGCTGAACAAGCCCAAGTCTCTCAGCCTGTCCCCATAGCAGAGGTGCTCCAGCCCTCGGAGCATCTTTGTGGCCTCCTCTGGACTCACTCCCACAGGTCAATATCCTTCTTATGCTGGGGTCCCACAGCTGGACACAGCACTCCAGGTGGGGTCTCAGGAGAGCAGAGTAGAGGGGGAGAATCACCTCCCTGGACCTGCTGGCCACACTTCTCTGGATACAGCCCAGGATACAGTTGGCTTTCTGGGCTGCCAGTGCACACTGCCAGCTCATGTCCAGCTTTTCATCCACCAGTACCCCCAAGTCCTTCTCCTCAGGTCTGCTCTCAATCCACTCTCCGCCCAGCCTGTACTTGTGCTTGCGATTGCCCCTCTTAAGCTCATGCACATCTACTGGATCAATGACATTGCACTCGTGTACAAAGCTTCTTCAGAAAAAGGGGTGCTGACTTCGGTGGTGGCCTTCCAGGTTTGCTGAGACAGCAGTTGGTTTGATTGACACAGTCCTTTTATCAAAATCACTGAATTTACAGATAATTATACATCAGAATACAGGGAGCTGCATAGTAGCTTTGTGCTTGACTCATTCTGTTTTATGAGGGAGTAAAAACCAGTGATTGAATAAAACAACCAAACCTCTGAAGAAATCTTCAGTAACTTAAATTAAAATTAGTATATTTGTAGTGTAGTCCTGTCTTATGCTGTGCATTTTTTCGGTCAAATAAGTGGCATCTTGACATGATATTTAACAGGTAAACTGTGTAGAAGAAGATTCCTCCTTAAAGTATGAAGCAGAGATGCAGAAAACTGCAGAAAACTTTATATTTCAGATGACAACAAATCCAACAATTGTGACCAAAAATATTTTTAAAAATACAAAACCTGGATGTGACATATTAAAAGTGGCCAACATCTTGTATTTAAGTAACTGAAACACAGCTTGTGTGTGTGGAACAGACTGGTGCCCCAAACCCCAAAGCTGTGCAAGCCTTATCTTAGTTTCTTACTTGAAATGTTTTCCTTTTTTGTCTTGAGGGATAATATATTTTCGTCATTAATATCTCTTCAGTACCAAAATATTTCAGGTAACAGTTTCTAACTCAATTTGTGGAACCTGACCACATGTATTTCTTGGCTTTGCCTCTTTGGGTGAAGCCTGAACTGCAGGTAGGTCAAAAATCAATGAGAAGGTATTCACTGCCCATTAATATTAACTTTGTGTATGGATGTTACTGGGGAATCCACTGACAGCTGTGGCTCCTGGGGCTTGTGGTGGAACAGGAAACTCAAACCAAGAGATTTTCTGGTTTGGTTCAGCCTAGCTTGGAAGGGAGTAAGTAACACTTCTGAGGTCTGCTGGATTGGCATAGGAAAGTGGAATTGGGCACAGTGCAGAATTGGGGGTGGCAGACAGCAGTGTCAAAATCTTTGTGACACACTTAGGACTCAGGAATGGTTTGAAAGAGCTCAGAGACCAACACAGAGGTGGACTCAGTAGAGTTGCTAGTGGTGCAGTATGGGGAAGCTTTTACTTTCTTTGCACTTCGAATTTGTCCTACTTTGTTTATTAGTATCAGTATGAGATTACATATATTTTGCATTTGGTATGATGGAAGAACACTCAGCATTTTAAATAAGACATTGTTCAGCTTTCTCTAGGCATCGTATTTCTGAAGGTATGCTCTCTGTTCGTGACAAATGCTGGGAGCTGGCAGCCTAATGGGAGAGTTACCAGGAGGTGGGGGGTTGGTAAAGAAAAGATGTGAATTTGCCTTCAGTGGGGAGAGGAAGATCAATAATACCTTTGATCATTGCATTTTTGTAACTGATTTGACACAGATCATTGGTGACTGGAGCATGCTACAGCCATGTGGTCATTTCACACGGACAATCAATATATAAATGCAGGGCAGACAAGAACAGCATGAATAAATGGTTTTCTTGAATACATGCCTGCTTCTTGCCAAGTACAATATATAGGTGGCTTTTAGAGATTGATGGATAGACATAATTTTTGTGGTTTCATGTGTGGGAGCTTAAACGACAATGATAAAATCCAGTTTAATAATTTTTCTTTAGTGAAGGTCCAGCAAGGTTAGCTGTACTAGCAAGTACCAAGTGCAGTCTCACCACAGCCGGTATACTCCTAGCTCATGGATAGGAGGGTAGACTAAATTCACCATTTTCAGTTGTTTTCGATACCCTCCAGAAGATTTCTTTGGTGTTTAGTGGTCTGCAAGTGCCTTCCTTGCCATTTTTTCGGTGTTCATGTGTGTGAGTGATGTGGAGAGGTGAAAATGAACTGTTCCATCCTCTCTCTTACACACTTTTTTCTACCTCTCTTTTCACTCTCATCTATTTTCTTTTATTAATTTATCTACTTCCCTTTTATTAATTCTTTCATTGCTATATGAGACCAAGGAGTGGCATTTACATTGAAGGTTTTTGGGAATTTGATTAAAGAGATAGGGAGTCTGACATGGTGAATATGCAGACAGAAGATGTGTGTGTGGCAGATACTTCTTCTTCTGCTGGTGAGCCCAGGTCCTCGGAAATAGCTATCAGAAATCCAAACTCAGATCTGACTTGGTAAAGAGCCCCTAACTCTGGAGCAGGCTGACTTAAAACCTCAGCACAGAAATCTTCCTGGTTTCCTATCAGCTACAGCATGGAAATGTAAATAAATTAATGTTGATTTTTTGTGTGGAGGTGCATGTACTCATAGAATCATGGAATGTTTTAGGTTGGAAAAGGCCTTTAAGATCATCAAGTCCAACTGTTAACCCAACACTGCCAAGCCCACCATTAAACAACGTCCCTAAGCACCTCACACACCTCTCAAATCCCTCCGGGGTTGGTGACTCCAACACTTCCCTGGACAGCCTGTTCCAATGTCTGACCACTCTTTCAGTGAACAGAATTTTGCATTTGCTCTTATCCTGTCACTTGTTACTTGGGAGAAGAGACCAACTCCCACCTCTCTGCACCCCCCTTTCAGGCAGCTGCAGAGAGCGGTAAGGTCTCCTCCGAGCCTCCTCTTCTCCAGGCTGAACATCCCCAGCTCCCTCAGTCCCCCCCCCTTAGGGCTTGTTCTCTAGACTGCATACATACCTACATACTTCCTTCACTCACCAACCAAGTATTTTATAATTCTCTCCTCTGTAATTTTTCTTTCCTCCTATTTTGTCCAAGGCCTTTGTGCCATTTCCAGCACATACAGGATGCTATGGAATAAAAATCCACATAGAGAGAAGCACTTTAAACCAGCTGGCTGCTATTCACCTGCCATGTGGGCAGACGCACAGCCCATTGAAGGCACTCTAGCTTGAGGAGAAAGTCAGCTTCAGAGGAAAGACAGGGTTTGAGAAATAAAACTCACTGTTTCAACAACTGGGGCAGAGGTTGGATGCCATTTGGATTTTTCTTCAGCTTATCCTTTCTAAAATTTCAAATTTTAGGTCCAAACCATGTTTCTTCCAGAACTCCAGCTACTTCAAAGTCATTCTGCCTGCAAAAATTTCACAGCTTGGCCTGAAGTTACTGATACAATGGAATCTGCTATGGGCTTTGAGATCTCGTGGGGTGTTCTAGCCAAAAGGCTCTTGTTCATTAAAAATTAAAGTCAAGAGTTGAAAGCAAGCCATGGGAAAGAATGTGTAATGTTTTTTAAAAGTCTAGGCATTTCATGCTTCCTAGATTTTTTAAATTAGTGCATTTTATGGTGTTTTCCCAATGTTAAAAATGGCATACAGCATTCAGAAGAACCCATTTTACTATTTTTGTACTTAGTTATTTTTATGCTGGTGGCATCTACCTGTTCTACCATAAATGAGTGCCTTGACTGTTTCAGAAATGAACTCAGAAACCATTGTGACTGAATTTTGCAGCCTAAACATATAAGTATTGGCAGTAGGCAAAGGAAATACTAGTATCTGCCTTTTGCAAATAGGCATGGGGAAATTCAGTGATTTACACGTTCTGTATCTGCTCAAGGCCTGAGTCCCCAGGAACAGAGCCCACATTTTGCAAAATCTCTGAAATTAGGAGTCCGTTTTGGATGACTGGGTCTGCTGTTGAACAGGTCAGATTTATTTAAAACCGTGCGGAAGGTAGTCAGCCCAAGTACCTGCAATGTAAGTTAGCCGTCGGGATTCTAACCCCCGGTTTACTGAAAGGAGAACTGATAGAGGAGTGAATTTCTGTGGCATTCCCAAGCCAGACTTCCCAAAGAGGGATTATAAGGCTAATGTAGGAATTCTCTTGCTTTCACAGTAGTTCCCTGCTCTGCTTTCACCACCAAGATACAATGAGAATCACAGTCTTCAGTATCAAATGCCACTGCTTAGGTAGAAGGCAGGTATGGGAAAGACTGCAAGCTGCTCTATGCTTACACGTGACCAAAGCAGCTATAAAATTCCACCACTATTCCTAATAAAGAAAATGAAGTTGTGTCAGTGTGGAGTTTGTCCAGGCTCAGACTGTGAAAACATTGGAGTTTGGGTCCTGTGTAGCCTTAGAATTTAAACCACATATTATTGTAATTTGATATGTAATATAATATTTTTAATTATAATCTATCTTTCTATTTAGTTGTTTGTATTTTGTCCTCTCTATGTGCAAAAATAAATCCTTTTCTTTTTTACTCTTAGCTTTGTTAATACTTTAATTGATCTCAAAGTCAGATTTTATTCAACTTCCGCTTGCTGATATTTCATTGAGTTGGTTTTAAGGCAAATGAAATCCACCTTTTCAAGAGCAGTTTTCCTTTTTAGTTAATCATCTTCGACTATATACCAGGAATTTTCTGAGTGCTGTTTCTTGCACTAAGCATTTCGTTCATTTCCTTCCTTATTATGAAACCACTTTCTGTAACAGGATTGCCATTTATTTCAACAGTAGAAAAATGTTCTGTGTCATTATCAAAGTAACCACCTGGAGTGCTATAAGTAATGCACATACATGGAACAGAACTCCGCTCTTTATTACAGATTTTTAATGCAAAGTAGCTGCATGTCAATTTTAAATAACTATTGACTTCAGTAGAGTTGCTCAAGATTTATACTCGTGTAATTGAGAGAAAAATGCAGCTTCATGTATACGTCTCCTAATAGCGCAGCAGTATTGTGTGCGAAGTAAATCTAAACTTTATTGCTGTCTAATAAATTATCTGGTAAGCACAATAATTAAACTACAAACCAGTTCATTAGATGCAGGCAGTGTCACTAGATTGGTTCTAAGCAGCTAGGTACTGGCAGAATGCGAGTGGCTGATTGTGAATATTATTGCGGTGACAGCAACAGTTAATTCAAATAATGACAGAACTTTAATAGATGAGGTTGTATGACAGAATTGGCAAAAGCAGATTTGCTGAGTAATTGGTTCTTTCTTGGTACAGTAAGTCATTGATTTCTATTCTCTTCCTCCTCCTCCTTCCTCTTACAGTGGTAATCATCAATCTGACCATAGGTGCATAATGCCCTGAGGCTTCAGCTACAGCTGTAACCAAAGTTCAGTGCCTGTCGGCACAGAGCAAGCCTGGCAGGAGAGATGCTACACCAAATCCCTCACCAAGCCAGGAGGCACGTGGTCCTGGAGGCACGGGTTGCGAGGGAAGGCACTCAGCCGGCTGTACCAACCACTGCCCTGTGCTCAGCCGGAGCGGGGACATCAGGGGGGTTCTGGCACAAGCCTGCTGAGCTGTTCTACCTGCTCCTCGTTTTTTTAATAAATGAAGTTGCAGCCTAATGTAGTGCTTTCCGAGGGTACCTGGCTGTGCCTGCACTGCAGATCTGATGTAGTCGTTCTTTTCTTCATTCACTTTTCCTCAACTTGATCAGTTGCTAAGAAAATCACCACCAAGCTATTTTACTCACAGACTGAACACGGTTTCATGCTGTCTTTTTCTCTTACAGTGTGAATACTATTACGTTTTTATATATGTCAGCCATTGCAAAGTGCGTGCATGCATACGAGCTCATGCATGTACGTCTGTGAGCATGCATGTGCTACGGCATTTTCAAAACTATGATGCCACGGCTTCTCAGCAAATGCTTTCAGGGTGTGTAGTGTGATCCAGTACATAATGCTGTTTAATGCATTTCTTTAGGAGGACCAGACTGTGCGTTGTACAGCTAGATGCAAATTGATAGTAGCTGTAATACCCGTTTTGAGGAGAAATGAAAGACAAACTAAAACACTGGAGGCAATTGGTTAAAATGTGGCTCGGTAGGCAAGTGTCCAAAGATCAGATGTAGCTCCAGACTCTGTATGAGTATAAATCAATTTTCTTATACAGAAACATTTCTTAGAAAGTTTAGAGTTGGAGCTATATTTAGTACCTCAAGGGCCCTGCTTTGATTTTGTTTTTGCATGCTGAAAGCTTTGATTGGACCTCTGTGTTAACTTGCCATCGCTTCAAGGAAGTGTTACAGAGATTCATCAATACTCATTTTCCTGGGCCTTGACTACCTGACGTGTTCTGCAGCAGATGGTGGGAATAACAGCTCCCTGCTACTGATGGCTCTGCAGTCTTTACACTCCTCTCACACAGATTCTGATTTTTAATGCTGGGTAACTGCATTTAGGAGTTCAGTAAATTGGGACATCTGCTTTGCAAACTCGGACAGTGTTGAAACAAGGCTTCTGAATAATTCTTAAAAATAACATGTTTCCTACGTCTTTGTACACTGAAGTGACAGGTACAGACTGAGCAGGTACAAAGAAAACTTCATTTTCTAGGTGCTCAGAGTCATATCCTCACCATTATTTATCTTCTGGATTTGGGCATGATTCCACCTGGATTATAGAATTCGTCTAACCTTAGGTTAACTTTTGGGTTCTAATTTAATAGAATAATGAAGTATTGACCCAAACTGTGGACCTACACGTCCACACAGCTTGAGGAGAGAGAGAAATGATGTAGGTAACATACACATTTTGGTTGCTCTTTTAGTAGCATGCAATTTTTTATTGGATTCTGGAGAGCTGAGAAAGTCAGGCTTTTTAATTTGCAGTCTGTAGGATTCTTGCAGATGCTATGCAAATAGTTTTATACTCCAAGAACTCTGGACTGATCTTCTGCCAAAATCCAGGAGATACTCTCCTGCTTTTTCTGATAAAGCAGGCAGTCTTTGCTCAGTATCCTGTCAGCCAGGATCTAGACAAGCGTAATGAAATACGTGCTGCTCTATTATAATCTTTAGCTATTGCATAACGTTTAGAATAATTTCCAAATGGTAAGATCAGTTGCAGTTCATCATTATGGTCCTTGTCTTACAAAAAGACAAGATTAGGTGCAACAGATTAACAGCTCAAAACCTTGTTTAAATATTATAAAATCTGAATACTTTCTAAATCGGTAACTTGATGCCCTAACTCTGAAAAGAATTAGGCATATATTAGTTATATTGTGCACAGATTTCTCTAATTTTTCCTTTCCACCCAAGGAAGGTTTTTAAATGGCACTGATTTGTGTTTCATAATAATTTGTAATACCCCTGAGACAATCTGATACATACCCTTAAGCAGCGTTTGGGTGCTAGTAGATAAATTAAGCTTTGGCTCTGGACACTTGTGCTGATAAAGCGTCAACTGCTGCTTACACGGGTGCTAGATAAATAACAAACATTTCACTTTCCAACTTCTCTCTTGTGGACGTTTTCTTAACCAGGGCTGATGGCAGCATCCAGTTGAGAAGTGCTGCTGGGTACCACTGATACGGTGTTTTGATGGTCGACACAGAAGTGTTAGAGTTCTTGGTTCCAAATTCCCTTCATGTTTCCAGTTCTGCAGCTGATAAAAGCTGTTCTAGAAAAGAGCAGATGTCCGTGTTTCTTGTGAAAGTCACAGATTTGCCTACACGTTCTCTAGGTTTAGACTTTTCCTTCTGGAACGGTAACAAATGTAAATTTACGGACAAGCAGCTCTGGCACCAATTGGTTTTTACTGTATTGTCAGTACTTGTGGAGCAGAAATGCACAGACTGGTAAAATTGGGTAGCTTTCCTGGTTTATTTGCAGGTGCACCCGTTTAAAATTGCAGATTTGCTGCTTGTACTATTGAGAACATGGAATGGTGTGGTACATACAAACCTTACAGCAAATCACTAGCAGGCAGTTCCTGAAGGATTCTTAATTTTAATTCAGCATTTCCCAGCTGGATTAGCTTTCATCTCCTGTGTTAGTATAATGAAGGTTCCCCGATAAAATTGCATATAAAACAATATGATTTAAAGAATAATGTGGAGTTGCTGTTTGACTCTTTCATAATTATTATGGTTGTTAATCCTTAAAGATCTGAGAAGGTATGGGAAACTAATTGGGAATTTTAGAGCTCTGCTATGTTTATCTAAGAGTTTAAATTTCTAAATTTAGTTTGAAATTTACTTTAAATTAGGAATGGGTAAAAAGAAATTGATATATTTAAATGGATGCACATTATTCCATGCACTTCTATATATTGTTGTAAAACCAGTTACATCAATTTAATTTGCATTTTAATGTTTATTTATGGGACTTAAACCTACCTGAGTCAGAGTAATTTTTTAAGAGCACCCACATGGGGTTCAGTAATGCAGTTTGAAATTACATTGTTTGTAGTATGGACACAACTGAGTATGGAATGACTCTAATTGGAAGGTAAAGCAAATTGATTTAAACCACCTGTAGTGATGCTTAATACAAATACCCACACAGTATGGTTGGTAAGTGGTAACTTCTTAAGTGCTTGTAACTCTATGACTCTCAGTGAAGTGCTTGTATTTTCAGGAGAAACTTAGGGCTCAGACTTGTAATCAGTTTATTACAGCTTAATAAATTACTGTGCATCATCTGAGGCACAGCAGTGAAAGCCCAGTGACATAATCTATCTTAAATCTCAGTGTAAGAGGTTTGAGCTGCTGGGGATTACCTGGCTGTGGGCTAAGAGTGTTGGCAAGGATAACAGAGTTGTGGTAATGTGAACTTGAGACGATAATGAATAGTGCCTAGAGGTAAGTGTTTCTGTGTTTTTCCTGGTGTGTTAAAAAACGTCAGTGTATTACAGCCACCAGTTTGTAAATGAAGAATCTGTAGTAGAATTCTTCCTGTGGTACTCTCCAAATCCCATAGATTAATTACATAGAAATTTATCTGAGTTTTCTTTCAATTAGCTTGTGTTTAGCAGTTTAAATTGTATACCTTGATGTTTTTCAGAAATATTGGACTTTCTAGGACTACATTCATTGTAGCCATATCGTTGGAAGTTGCTACAGGTTGAGTACTTTTTAAAAGAAGCCATGTGTTTAGGCTACTAACATGCAAGCCTGGTTTTAGCACCCTCAGGATATGGTCCAAAGTATCTTAATAAGATACCTTTCATTTATCTTAAAGATATTAACTCAATCTGTAATTGATTCTGAGCTATTACTGCATATTTAAAAGTACCTTGTGCTGCAGTGGAGGGGCTGCTGGAGAGGTGTTCACATACAGCCATCACCTCCGTGTAGCTGTACAAAACAAACCTGTGACTCAGGTTAGAAAGAATTGTTCAGGGACGGAAGTTTGTACAATACAGGTCAGCAGGTGAAAATACAGACTGTCTGTAATTGGTAGTGTTTGCTTCTGTTATTTACAGATGTAACGTCTCCTCTGAATTCTTCTAAAGGATAAAAAATGTTAAAACCCAATATTTTGACTTGGGCTTCTCTCTGTGATGTGAAACAGTGCTCCCAACTCACCTTCTATTTCCCAGCAGTGTCAAAAAGTAGTCTAAAGTGTGCTCATTCACACAGTGCTTAATAGGAAAAAGAAATCAGGGCATCAGGCCTGCAGGCATCCTCCCATTGACTTGAATCCAGTCCTTCCAGTTACCTACAGCCCACGCTGGTGTATTGCTATTTTCCCAGTTAGCTGGGTGGTGGGAAGTAGGCATTAAGACTTTAGTATAATTCTTCCTGCATGTGTATTTATCGTGCCTTACAAAGCTGTGGCAGTCTGATGGTGCCACGGTAGCTGTGAGAGCCAAACCAAGCTCTTGTTGAAGATCCTTCAGGTGAGCTCAAAGGCTTGTGGTTAGAATGATAGCATCTCTTAGGCTGGAAAAGACCTTTAAGATCAAGTCCAACCTAACACTGCCAAATCCACCACTAATCCGTGCACCTAAGCTTCACATCTGCATGTCTTCTAAATCCCTCCAGGGATGGTGACTCAACCACTTCCCTGGCCAGCCCGTTCCAATGCCTGACCACCCTTTCAGTGAAGAGATTTTTCCTAATGTTAAATCTAAACATCCCCTGGCACAACTTGAGGCCATTTCCTTTTGTCCTATCACTTCTTACTTGGGAGAAGAGACCAGCCCCCACCTTTCTGCACCCTCCTTTCAGGGAGTTGTAGGAAGCAGTAAGGTCTCCCCTGAGCCTCCTCTTCTCCAGGCTGAACACCCCCAGCTGCCCCTCACAGGACTGAACCTGCTGGATCAGCTGTGTTGCTAGCTGGCTTCAGGTGGACATCTCTGTCCGTCTGGGTCTCTGGTGTCCTGTCTGTCAGAGCGTATGGGGAACCAAGGAAGTAGAAAACTAGAGCACTCTTTTGAGAGTTCAGCAGTTCAGGGCAATGCTCAGGTCTTCTGTTTCTTTGACAAACTTCTTTCCAAATCCAAGTGCTGTGTGTTTAAAATTAAGAGATATAAAACCAAGATGAAGTAGTAAGCCGGAATGATACTTTTTTAGGAAATTAACCAAAATAGGATCTTTAATGTCATGTAATAGAATATTTTTTTAAAATACATTTAAATAGTCAAACTCAGATATGATCGGACAATTAATGTGATTACATTTGATGTAAATTTCAATTCATTATTACTGTCACCGTGTTCATAGACTCCGTGTACTGTGCTAGTTCAAAAGGATAGCTCTGCCATAGAAGGCATTGAGTGAGCATCACAGCTGGGAATTGTCTTGGAATGAGTCAGGATTGTGTATTTAATAGTGAAAGATTTCTGTGATACTGTAGTGATCTGTAGATATTAAGAGTGAAACAGTAGCTAACTAAGGCAAGCCTCTCTGTCGTATGTACAGCGGTTTAGGTAACAACCCCAGCCCAGGTAAAAGAGCTTCCCCCCTCCCCCCCCCCCCCCCCCCCTTCCATATTTCACTTAGTTTCATTAATTATTGAGCAGAAATATTGGACTGACCAAGCTTCATTGTGACTTTTCCAGTGGTGGATATAATTTTGGGGAAAATCCCCACATAAACAATGTAACACATTTCTTTTTCTGAAGTTAACA
Source organism: Rhynochetos jubatus (assembly GCA_027574665.1). Lineage (NCBI taxonomy): Eukaryota > Metazoa > Chordata > Aves > Eurypygiformes > Rhynochetidae > Rhynochetos > Rhynochetos jubatus. The sequence continues at coordinate 53,627,218 of CM050651.1, read as the reverse complement.
GTTAAGGAAGAGATGATAGAACAATAAAGAACTAATAGTTTCTAATCAATCCTTTACTCTGAATTTTTCTCTTTTCACTTATAAAAGTAATTTTGACTTGAGAAGCCTCTGTATGTATATCACTTACAGCTCAGGTAATTTCTGGCCTTATTTTAGAAGACACAAATGTGCTTGCATTTTCTTTTTAGTGTCACCTGTTTTCCTCCTCTTCCAAGGCATACTTTCTGTATTAGCATTACCATTTACAGGAGAAAGGGTGTAAGACATTACCTGGAAGCAGAAGAGTGTGTGCTGCAGATATCCTTATCTGATTCTGTTTGTTGGTAGCCAGTCTCTTTGTCTTTCCAAAAGGCTGATGGACTTATTTTGATATTATTTGAAACTACATTGAGGTAGGAGAATGGTTATAAGAACCCAAGTGAGTGCTGGAGTTGCAAGTGTAGAGGAGCCCTTTCAGGCCAGTGCCTGTGAATAATGGTGTCAGCAAAGTGAAGAGAAATAGGACTGCACCTGACTTGTTTCTTTTTGCCATTTCTTGTCCTAGTTTTTCAGCAGCAAACTAGAGGTTGGGAGCTGCTCAGTGGCACTGTATGGTGCCGTTTGTCTCCTGACAAGCCGTTTCTGATGTTATCCAGGTATGAAAAAGCCTTTGAACCCTTTTATAGATGTGGTTGAATGTGACTTTTTCTGCTAATTCTTTTCCATGTTTTCTTATTCAGAAAAGGTGACAACTGCCTCTTTTCTAGAAGCTGAGGGCTAAAATTGAGTAGCTTTAGTAGCTGTCTTTCATCATTCTGCTAGGAGGAAGAGGTCAGGCCAGTTCAACATGATGAAGACTGATGTATCACAGACAGGGTCAGAAGCAGAATTTGCTTCATTCTCATAAAATTATGTTAACTCTTGAAGAGCTGGATTTTGCAACTTCTACTCTGCAGACAATATTTTCAGCTGGCTTTCATGGAGCAGCTCACAGAAAGTGTCTATGGTCAAGCTGAATACATCACCTTTATCACCGATTATATAAATCTGTTTTTTTCCCACCTATCATCACTTTGTGAACCACTACCTTACATTTCCCTTCTTCAGAGTTTTTGGGTTTTATTTTCAGTTTGCTTTAGTTACTGAATTGCATAAAAAGTCTTTCTTGTAGCCAAAGTAGGAATGATCATAAAGTTCCAGTGCATAAATTATCCTACAGTGCATCATGTGTCCATTGATATCGGCAAATTCAGTTTTGTAAAGTCTGTTCCAAAACCTCTACTGATGGGAGACAGGCCCTTCTCAAATCCCTAACAGAGAGCAAGGGGCAGGGTGACTGTGGACCCAATGCTTGGCCAAACCCAGATTTTGCTGAGAATCGTCCAAGTTTCAGAAGTTTGCTGCCATATGCTAACAGAGCAGTGACAACTATTATTGCTTAGTCTTTGCATGCAAAATTTTCTGAAGCCGGCGACTGGAAAAGGTATGTCCTAAAATGTCCAGATTGAAATATATTGCTGCTATGATGCAAAAAGGCTGATGCTGCTACAGCTTTCTCTACCAATTCCATGACTGTTGAGGCATTGCTGGTCTTTAATGTCGTTACTGTGCCATGTTTAATAAAAGCAACTACTTTTGTTCCTTTAACACCTTGACCTAGATCTGACAGTCTCGGAATCATCTGTCACACAGGAGTTTCCCATCTCCTCCTGTTGGCAGGTTCTGCACCTTTTCCAGGGAGAGTTGCTCTCTTGTCTGATGCAAATGTACAGCTACTTCCCAGATAGTATCTCTATCCTATAAAAAAAATTTATTAATTCCTGAAGTGCCTTTCCAGATTTAATTAGTGACTCTCTTAACCAGTTTATACTGGCGTCATCTTTCTTATCCTTTTCCTTCTAAAAACCTACATAAACTAACTGTAGTTGACAGTGAATTGACAGCAAACGCATAGAAAAATGAGTCAATGCAGGTCTGGAAGGTCCTAATAGTGGCACAGTGTTCTTGTCACAAAGGTTTAGTTATTGTTGAAATTAGTAAATGAAACAAGCTTTCAAATTGAATGTGGCTGCTACCTAAAGCAGTTTAATCCTTTGCTTCCTCTAATGTGGTAGTGAAAGAGTATAGAAAGCTCATTTGTTATGTTCATATTCAGTGGCTCATAATGACCCATAGTGCAACAAATTTTGGGATTCCATCTGAGGTGGTAATTTTCATGACTGCTGGTCATATTCATACCCGAGATTCTGTCTTGGGAGCATGGAAATTGATTGTTGTTAATTCCTGTGTAAGTAGGACGGAGTTTTTAAAACTGTCTAGTATCGTCTGCTCCCATTGGGACATCAGAGGTAGTTTTACCTCTGACTAGTGAGAATAGAATGATGTGCCTACTCTACATGCTTTTAACAATGCAGTTCCCTAGTTGTTTTAAATATGGATACACTTACCCCTGGCAAATGTACTTTGAATAATAAAGTTCCTTCTGGACCTGGTTCTTGACTGTATCCCGTGACCAGTATACCCTTGCTAATAAGGAATTATAAACTTCAAGTGATTTCATCTGACTTCACTTTCTGTGGCAATGACTTTGTACTCTCACTTTTCCTATTTGATAACGTTTTTGCCTTACTTGAGCAAAGACATTTAAAAATCATTTCAAGTCTTAAAGGAAATTCAGCATAGAGATTTGAAAATGGTTTCTTCTTGAATATCCCATTATTCAAAGAATACATAGAGGGAATAGTTATCGTACCATGAGGCTTCGTATGAGAGTAATTGAATGGCAGGTGGTATTTTAATGGTGAGATTTATGCTGTATAAAAGACTTGACCGAGTATCGCTTTGCACTGAATAAATCAGAAGGTGAGATCATCATTTAGGTAGTCCCAGAAATGACTGGACGTGTCTGTCTCTCCCCCTGTTTTTCTCTCCTTCACTCTGCCATTCTTTTCCTCTAGATCTTCCTATTCAGATTCACCATGCAGAACAGCTGCCCTGGGCCAGCTCCTGCAGAGCCAGGCTGATGGGAGAGCACAGTTTTGTTGCTTTTCTGTGATAGGTTCTGGGTGGATGTTGGACATAATGAATCCCCTAAAAAAAACCCACCCAAACGCAAAAAAAAAAAAACCCATCCTAAACCCAAATCAGAGCCTAAGCACTTTTTGGGAGGGTGGGATGGTGTGGTGGGAAAAGGCAATTGCCGTCTATTCCATCTGTGCTGGCATCCTAGAGGAGCGGTTACTAGAGCAGGACCCAGAGCATCACACCTGCAGTCCAGTCTCTGTGGGATCAGTAATTACGTGTTAATTAACAAGTCTGGAATGAGTGAGAGTTTGCATGTCAGCAGATAATCTGTATAGTGACTAATAAGCTGCAGAATGTTTTCAATTAGCAGGCTTGAAAAGGAAATCCCAGTGAGTGTTTTGCTTGGTTGGGAAAGGACTGAATGAATGCGCTCTGTTGTTAGGACCCTCAGAGTAGGAAAGTGGCAGATTTAAAAACTACATTGTAAAGATTAAGATCTATGAAACACATATGCTTAAGTTACTTGCTACTGCTGTGCATTGATGAAATCACACAGAGTAAACTTCAGTGAAATGAAATTTTTCACTTGATTAAATAAGAGCAAACATGGAAAAAAATCCACTCTTGCATATATTCGTTAAGGCATTTTAGTAGCCTAAAAGGTATTTTTATTGCAAGTTTTTCAATGGACTGAAGTAGGGGTAACTCCAGAATCTGTTCACTTGGGTTGGAAACAAATGTTGCATTCTTTCTTTGACACAGATTCTGGGAATCATTGACTGTACTCCACCTCTGTTAGGCTTTTCACTGTAATCTCCAGGTGTTAGATTCCCTCCACTATATGTTTACATAGTAACATAAGGAGAAAAGTGATTTCCCAGTGACCTGGCCTGTCTATTTTGACTTACCTTTATTTCTGTTCTGTCCTTACTTGCACTCAGGAGCAACATTTGGAGAGGTAATTTCTGGAAGTGTTTGAGGAATTTTATCATTCCCTTTTTTTTCCCTAGGACATTATTACAAGGGCAGGCAATCTGGGACCCTATTTTTTTAATTAGCTACAAGTAAGGAGAGCTCATGAAAGGGAAGAATGGTTAAAATTTGTTTGTTAAATTTGTTACAATTTACAGAAGTGGACTATAAAACTTTTCCATGATATTGGCCAACTTCAGAGTTTCAATATGTATAGTGTATAACTTTCAGGCACTGCAGACAGATCAGAACTGATCAAGAATTAACCTGAAACCTGTGCCTTTGGGTTAATTTGACAAGTGAGCTGTAGTCAAAATTACAGTCAGACAGAAGATGTACACTGTGATGGCCTTGGTGTACGGAGAATTGCCATTACGGAGTTGCTCAAAATACGAGCGAATTTCAGACGTGTGAGTAAGCAGAACTACCTGGCTCTGGCTCCATGGTGCACAGCTGGTTGTAATGCTTTCTCCCAGTGAGGATGTTTTTTTGGAATGAGAGGCTGATAGAGATCGGTGGTGCCCATTCCTCACCTGCTGTGGCTCATGTTCAGCTCCCCCCAAGGTGGACTGGAGCCCTGCGGAGCCCATGCTGGCTGCAGGAGCAGGAGTCCAAACTCCACTCCTGTGCTATTGCCACATCGTATATCTCTGGTAATGAACACTTTGCAGCAAGCGAGAGTTTTTTATGATCTTGGAACAAGTGCAGCTTGGATGTGAATAATGTCAACAGTTGTGGCTTTTCTCCTTAGTCATCGTCGGTCTTCAGGCTGGCAGTGAGCTGTTGGCATGTCTAAAGTGCAGAACACAGAATCCCTCCTTTGCAGCCGGGTGGTACCGCTTACCCCATGTAAACCACTGCACTCCTGCTGGTAGGAAGGGCGCAAGGAACTCAAGGCTTGAGTTGCCCTCTTCAGACCTTCTGTCAACTGAAGAGGCACTGCTATTTCCTCCCCGCCCACCCCATCCCTCAAATTGCCGCTGCTGCCACGCTTAGGGAAACAAGACGAAGGCACACGGAAAGGTGCTAGGTCATTTCCAGGAACATGTGGTGCGATGTAGCAGCGTTGGGTCGGGCACTTTAAAACTCCAACTGCTGCCAGAAGTTTTTTCTCAATTTCTCTTCTGTGTTTTCCTGCAGATCCATTCCTGGCTGTTACACTGAACTGATGCTGGATCTAAGAGATCTTGATAACATCTAAGGCATCATGGAGCTAAAATTTTTATTATCTTCTAATTAATTGGCTTCTCTGTAGTAGCCGATAGGAAATTGAATTGGATGTACAGTTTTGGCTAAGCTCCTTCTAGAGCAGGCAGGTAGGTGTTCTGCCATGTCAGACAAACTGATCCCTGACTTCAAGCCTTTTTAATTCTTACAGTGCTTGTTAGTGCTTACCTCCATCAACCACGTACTAGCAGGTTAGTTTTAATTAAATTAATCTAGTGGAAGATCTTCCTCTCCTCTCACTGATTTCTGAGCTTGTATCTCACTCAGATCAGCTTGAAGATTTTTTTTTTTTAGCCTTCTCTTGTCATGTTAAAACCAGGATTGGTTGGAGCCTAAGAAATGGCATACGTTTTTCACTCTGAGGACTGCCTGCATCTAGAATTATGACCTTACAGGTAATTGAAATTGCGGCTGTTGTACCAGCCGCATCTTTTCACACTGTCAGGAAGAAGAGGCCCCGTGGAAGAATGCTAGCATCTCGCATCAACAGTTGGTGTTTCTAACACATGCAGACCATTATGGGTATACATGGGAACAGTTTAAAATACATTAGAGTGATTGTAAATTCGTTGACATCAGAGGTTTCTTTCCATGTTAAATGCCATTGTGGTCGTCTCATGTTGTTCCTGGTTGAGAATGTTTATATAGTCATGACAAGTCATATTATTCCTCCCTTACATGTCTTGTTCCCGATTGAATTAATCTAATCTAATTATTTTTAAAGCAATTTTCCCTCCTACTTTTGGGTACATGTAGAAACGATCTAATTACTTGCGATTCCCCTTATAAAGTACTGGGGACATTCCTACCTCCTGTGCAATTTGACGGGTTATGCAATGCAAAATGCTAAAATAAAAATGCCAGTGAAACAATAGCAGCAGTTGCCAGCACATTGTGTTCGACTCTGCTGTACCACCACATCGATGGACAGGACTTTAAAATTGCTATGAAATAGCAACGCCTGAAAGTGGAGTGTAAAGGACTTGACTTAGACTTTCAGATGTTCAGCCAACGTCGTGGAAGTCATTTAACTGTTTGTTTCTGCCATCACCTATGTGATTTACGGTTTCTAGAAATTTCTCTCACAAATGTCTGTAAAATGCTGTGAGACACCTGGATGCCAAAGAACTATAAATATCGGCAAATACTCTTCTAATTCCTAGAACGTTCGTCCTGCTGTCTGACCCGGGGTCAGCACCGTAGCTTTAAAAACAGGCTCTCAAACCGTGTAATCTCAGATGAGAGGTACTGTTTAAAAAGCTGATGCTTTTCCCAAGGGCTATAAAACCACGTAATACCAAACAAAAGCCGATGTCCTTAATTCATCTCACTGTAACTTCTGCAACATTAATGCCTGTTGTCCTGGCTGTCAGTGTGGCTCCACAGTGAATCCGCCTGTCTGCTGTTTGCAGAGGCTGGTTGAAGTGTGGGATTCTGAGCTGAGGTGCTTGGCCAAAATCCAGTCGGGCTGTCTGCTGCCCGAGAGTGCATTACCCCAGCCAGGCTGGGGTGCATGCTCAGCCTGCTGGGTTTTCAACGAGGCATCAGGAGTCAGACACTTCACTGTTAAAAGTACAGTCTGGGCTATTTAATTATTTGTTAGCCATAAGAATCCAACGATTCATGAACCGACTCTTTTGAGGAATGCAACGATTTCATCAGATAAATGTTTAAAGCGCGGCTGAGATAGTAGCCAACCACAGCAGAAAAATATTTTTTCCTTTGAGATAACCTCTTAAATATATACATATTTAAAACCATTTTATCTTCTCTGTCTAATTCCAAGCACCCCTTCTGTCTGCTGCTGACAGAAATAAAAAGAAAAAACCCTCAGTTGATGCCTTTATTTTTTTGTGAAATGTGTCAGACGATAAGCAAAATGTAACTGGGTATTTATTTTACTTTTCATGTGCCCTGCAAACTGTGGAAGGCAGCAAGAGAAGATAGAGCAGCAACAGCCTGATAAGCATGGCTTTTCCCTTTTTGCTGGCTCTCTGTTTATACTGCCTTTAAGCGAACATTGGGCTAGAGACCAAATGTCTTTACTCATCTGGGAGATTTCAGAGCTGCTGGGAATAAACTGGTGCAAAAAGCAACTCCTTGATTACAAGATCTGTAGGTAAATGTTACTCCTGCAATAATCACCATTTCCCCTCCATCTCCTCCAAAGCACATTCTGTTCTAGCAGTGCCTAACAAACAATAATAGCAAAAATAAGGCGTATTTTTTACACTGGTTATTTTCTGTCTCCTTACTGAAAAGGACACATAATGGAATGAATCTGGCTTCCCATCTGTTGCTAGGTGCAATTCAAAGTGGCAGTTTTGACCTATAAAGATTTGGCTGGTTTGCGTCATGCTTACCCTAGAGACAGCCTCTCCCCTTTAATTTCTGTGTCTCCATTTTCCATCTGTGAAAAATCAGGATAACACTACTTTTCTACTTCACAGGGATTTTACAAGGACACATTTATTAACAGCCACAAAGCATAGGCTCTGTATTAGACATCACACAAATATCTATGTCTACAAACTTGCTGCCACCCTCACTCCCACAGAACCCAAGTTGATTGACCTTCATTACATGATAGAAGGTGATTCGTTGTGCTGAGCTGTGTTATGGATTGCCTGCTCCTGATCTTGCCATTTTTAAATATCTGCATAGCATGATCCTTGCAAGTTGTCCAGCTGCATTTGGTGTATCCCATTAAATAGACTGGGACATCCCAGGTGTATAAAGTTAGAAGTAGGTTTACATGTTGCAGTTTTGGGTCCCAAGTAAGGAACAGTGGGGACCACAAACTGTTGGGTTGGAGGGTGAGATACTTCTTTACTTGAGAGTGGTTTCCTCAGAGTGCATATATCTAGAGCTGTGGTTGCCTGTTGTGTTAGAAGTGACGGAGTTCTTCAGTTAGCTTCATAAATCAGTAGTTCTCAGTTGTGTTTTTGCAGTCACATATGGGTCAGGTTTAAGCAGTTCAACAAGCCTGTTTGAGAGAAGATGTCTCCAGGGCATGTTGGATGATCAAAGCAATATTTTAGTCTAAATTGTGGACTCAGTCCTGCAAGAGTTCAGGAGATGGGTAGGGCATTTTCAGGAGCCCTTTCCTTACAGTAGTAACCATTCAGTCCAGGCTTATGGCATTTCATACCTATCCTATTTCCAATGTCATTGTTGCAATGACACAATTCAAGTTCAGCAGTGGCACTAGGTTACACCTGAACAGTGGACAGGGCATCAGTGTTTCTTGTGGGTGGTTACAAGACATGGTCCATCAAGCTAGATGGATTAACTTCCTCATTGGTGTGGCTCTTTCCTTGGAAAAAAGTGCAGTCCATGCCCACCAGACCTTTATAACCCTCAGTAAAATCTTTGACTCTTACTTCCCTGCTGTGGTAAGCATGGATGGCACAAACACTACCAGATGTAAGACTAGCCCCTGAGGGGATTTTGATGGCTATTCCCAAGCTCACAGTGACAGACAAGATGCAAGCTGTGCCAAAGTAGCCTGTGGGAAACTGTTATAAAGTCTATTAAAGATCATTGCCATATTTTGTTTTCCAGCATATTGCATACGTTTTATTTTTTTCATAATGTTATCTTCATAACATCAATGAAAATTGCCCGTTTGGTATGCTACTGTTCTCTTCGAACTCCATTGCGTTATGTACATATGCATAAACATGCTTTGCAGGAGAGGCAGAAGTCTTCTGCAGAGAGCTCCACCAGCTGAAAAAAAATCAGAGCTGTCACTCCACCTAACTGAGTAACTGTCCTAATTCTGTTCTTTGTGGTTTTGATAAATGTAGGATTTTATCCTTTTCACATCTGGCTACCCTTTAGGAATCTTGTTAAGAGAATTTTAAAAAAATTAGATAAAATGAAACTGCAGCAGAGCTTTTCTCAACCTGTGTTTGGAAACATATTAACAAACTGCAAACAAGTAGCAAAGTAAAATTTAGCTTAAAGTGTATTTGTTTTAGTTAACAAAACTCACTCGTTTGAACATCAGTGATGCGGAAGCTGCAGTTTTGAGGTTTGGCAGTGACACAGCTTTTGAGAACTGGAAATAAGAATGTCAGGAAAAGATAGAGACATGGCCTCATCCTACCCATTTGAACAGCTCTTCTTATTTCCTTAGGGCATGTTTGCCTGCAGCACTGCATTCCACTGGAAGGTCTCTTAATTTTGCTCAAAGAAGGGGTCAGGAGGAGGTGACTTCTCTCTTCGTAGGAGGGAGCAGGCAGGTCGAGCCGCACTGAGCCTCCTCACACTCCTCCTGCTCAGCCCGAGGAGCAGCACTTCAGCCTGACCATCTGAGCTATCTCACGGCACCTCGTTAGCATGGGATGATGGCTTTACTGGGGGAACGAGTCATAAAAAAGCTTCCTTTGGTTAAAAACGAGCAGTTTCGCTGTAGTGCGATGACAGCCTTATGCTGAGGATTGAATGTTTGCATTAAAGCTAGTTTTGTGTGTGTGTGCAGGCAGGAGAAGGGAACTGTGGACACACATGCCTAGAAAGCAGGCACTGCAGGGGAGGGGAAATCAAAAGAAAGCAAGCCTGCTGTGATTTTTTTTTTTTTATTTTTCTAACTTCTGAGGTTTTTATTCTCCTCTCAGCTCAACGCGCATCTCTTTAAGTAGCAAAACCCATGGAAGTCCTGTCGCTGAATCTCACTTGTAAGAGTGATCATTTGCAGCTAAGAATGAGTGAAGTACCAGGGATAAAGGTATCAGATGTGCTTTTTACTGCTAGGTGTAAAGCAAACATTTAATTAATGTATTGCACAGTCCTGTATCTTGTCATCATGGAAACACAGTCTACAGAAAGTTTCCATCTTAATTGTTCCAGTGGAAGAAACCTAATTTGGGAAAACGTGTACACCCCCGTGCCCCGTGATGTAATACCGGCATTTAAAAATCCATGTTCACCTTTCCTGTGGACATCCCAAGGTGCTTTTCAGACGGGGAAACGAACAGACATCAGTGTCATGGTACTCCTGGTTCCCTATTACAATGTATTTATTTCATCTTTCTTTTATGTCTTGTTACCTAGGAAGGACGATCTTGTTTTTTGTTAGGGTTCACACCACAGTAGCCCCCACCCTGCTCTGGACTTGAGGTTTCCAGATGCTGCTGTAGTGTAAATAATGCATATCAGCAGGTCACCTGGTGGGTGGGGCCAGTGGGAGCAGAAGCCAGGCTCCAGGGCATGTTTTCCTGTCCACTAGACCGGACGGCACCCCTAGTGTGGGTTTTCATCACTGACATCATATTGATATCCGAGGAAAATGCCACAGAGAAGCAGCCATGCATTTGCTGCCAACAGGGCCAGCATAACAGTTGTTAGATTTAGAAGCACAGTGCACGCACAGCTTGCCCAAAAACACCCATGATTTTCTACAGCCAGTCGCAAGCCAATACGGCTGTCACTGGATAACCACAGACACGCACCACAGAGAGCATTAGCTAAGTTCTTCGGTACAGCGTGACACACCTCCACGTGACAAGTCAGCATAAATTAATATGCATAGAAGAGATCTGATTCAACCTTATTAATTGCTGTTTATTTCTTATGCTGGCAGCCAGTAGAGGGCACTGGTAGATGTCTGCATAGTTCAGGGCTGTGCTTTCACTTTCCAGGAGCCCAAATAAACCCACCGAGCTTGGTGTGACTCGCTGCCAGGAGCATGTTGCATTTCTCACCACAGTGCTTTATCCATCAATACTTTAAGTCTGCTTGAGCTACCAGTAAGTGGATTTAGCTCTTCTGTTACAGAACTCATGCTTTAGGTCAGGAAGTCTTCATCTAATTCCATTGACAACCAGAACGATAGTTCTTGTGATAGAGGATTTTCTGCTGAAATGGCAAATAATATTTACAGATAATGCACATATCCAAGCATCCATAACTGGGATATCCATATGTAATATCCATATTTAGAGATTAGATGGGGAAGGGGGAAAAGTGTTATAAATCTTGTGGAGTTCAGCCACCTTGATTGGAGGTGGACCTAACTGGAGATACAATATTTCTGTCCTCATTGATGAAAAATCTATTCTGGATGATGTCATGTACATCTCACATACAGACATGCTACCTGCAAGGGAGGAACTAATTTTAAAGGGAGGTTTGGTGAGACCCAAATTCTCATAAGATGCTGTGGCCCTGGCCCATTCTCTGCTATCTATTTATTTAATATATTTTTTATGTGATGGCTCTATTTAGGTCCCATTCCTTGTAAAATAACTAGCACAGCGGTGCCCAGGTTGTGACCAGAGCCTCTGGGCATTGTCATGTCATAACAGTTGTGTCATTTCCACCTTTAAAGCCTGTGATGACCTCATCATGTTCTTCTATAAAATATCTGTCATTTAAATGGTGTTCATTGTTACTCCTCATAAAGACCACAAGAGGAACAGTGACTGGCCACTGAGAATATTGAATCTCTGAGCAAACAGATTGGTTATGGCCATTTTTGGGTGTTCTGGCGGCTTTGTATTCTTCAGGTTAACGTGCTATTTATTCTTAGTGCTGTTGACCTGGTTTTAATCCTACCTAATGCCTTGCAGCCATTGAATGGAATACATTGAGTAGAAAAATAAATTCAGTCTTACAGAATGATGCTGTAAGAGGAGTTTAAAAAGGTCAAAGATGGAATTTATTTTCTCTGTGTTGCTGGAACTCCTTTGTTTGAGTGTTTAGAAACTTGATATGCCTTCATAGCAAGTGAATAAATCAGAGACAAGGTAGAGCCTTATATTGGCAGTTCCTGAATACCTCACTGAGTAGCTTCTCCTTGGAGGTAAATCAGTGAGAGGTAAAAGGTGTTGAATGTCTGCAGCTATTTGTGGATGTAGAACAGATTGGAGCAGGATGGAATAGAATCCATCCACGAATTAAATCACCACGAATGGTTTTCAGTCAATGCACAGTTTCTGCACATACTAGAATAATAAAGAATGGGGGTGGCCGTATCAGAGGTCATAAGAAAAAACGGAAACTGAAGTGTGTTAAATGTTCACATCTGTCAGTCCTGCTCTTTATGGAGTGGATGGAAAATAGCTGAAGAACTCATGATGCGTGTCCCAAATGACTCTACGCATGATCTGGGAAGTCTCCAGGGATGGTATTTGATTCTGTTTTTTCCCATCAGTCATCATATTGGCATTCCACACTGTTATTAAGCTATTATCCAGCTTTTGTGAAGCGCACAGAATCATCACAACAAGATAAAGCCTTGAGTAAAAATCTCAGTGGCTCGCAACAAACACTTGTTGAACAAAGCAAAGTTCATACTACTCTTTTCTTCTGGTGATGTTCAGGGGTGTGTACATTTAGTACACTAATGTATCACAAACTGCAATCAAAATGGGAGTAATAGAGGGTCCAAAGACATGAAAATATTTCATGAAACCTACTAATGACAGTTAGGATTTTGTAGATTGCTCCCTGGAACAATGAGATCTGTTGAGCAGTTACTGTGATTCCTGTAACTTGATCAGGGCATCTGGAACTACACTTATAGGAGAAGGGAAAAGCCTTCCTAGTGGATACAGTGCAGGCTGTTAAAAGGATAATTGGTGATTATATTAATTTATTGACAAATGCTTTCAACTGTACCAACTTGTGGATTTAAACAAGATGCTGATGACTGATGGTATTTTTGTTGTTTTGGAGACTTTAAAGACTGTAGGTTTAGTATAATCTGACTGTGACATCCACTGACTTTGGTGGAATAGGCCCAGGAAATATTTCCCTATTTCTGAGGGAAAATGCTTTGGCTTTTTCTCTAGTGCTTATGCTGTTTAAGTTACTAGAAATAGTTTTGGTTTTCACTTTCTAAAGGTACCCTGTTTTTATCTTGTGCTGTTTTTTGCTCAGACTAATTGGAGTTTTAGTTTTGTCCACTCTTCTCAGGAAGAGAAAGAGGGAGCTTATTTTAAAGGTGATATTTTTTCATGTAATTGTCAAAAAGTGATTAAAATAATTTATAGACTTTTTTACAAAACATTTTTTCTTCATTTCTTAAATGCTATATTTGAATTTCGGAGTTATGGTACCCATCCCTTTGGAAAATGGGAAGTGTAGACAAGGAAGACAGGGAAAGGATTCCAAGTGTTCATTTAGTTTCTATACTGAAAGACATGGTAGATTCTTTTGGTGTTCAATTTTCTACAGATGGTTTAGAGCAGATATTAATCTGTGGTGGGGGCATGGGTATGTAAAACCTGAATGTTTGAAAACAAAATCAACCTTCCTATAATCTGTGCAGATTTCTTTTAAAAAGACCAAATTCTCTTCCTTGTTATTCAGCAGATAGAGCTGTGTTTGCAACAGGACAACAGCCGTTCAGCAGATTTTTGCAAGGTGTTTAGTAACACCTTTGTTTCACTTCGGGAAGGTGATTATTTTAAAATGGCTTTTCTAATTCAGGGTATTTTGATATGCAATTAATAATTCAGAAGAGTCTGCATTAGGATGAATGCCTTTAACAAATGTATTTTAAATTAAATAGGATTGAAATATTAGTTTATTTTTTCTGCATAGCTTCAAGTTGCACATCAAGTAATATATTTTGTTAGCTCCAAATTCTTCCCTGTGTAAAGTCATAGGTGTCAGCAGAGCTAATCCATGCAAATGTTTTTGCCCAATGTCATTTTTGATAACTTAATTTATGCTTAATTGTTCAATATAATTACAAAGAGTACTTTAGTGGTAGTTTATGAGAAATAGTCTCAATGAACCATTGCTAACACCATGGCCCCACAAATGAAACATTGCATTGCAGTCTGCTAGTTCTGGCATCAGTTTTTTTGTTAAGGAAATAAAAGGTGATGTGAGTAGATTTGGTGCTGAGCTCAGCCTGCAAAAAAGAATAATTTCCTTCATACCACTTAAAACAAGAAGGAAACTTCTTGCTCCTTATATAATTTCCCTGCACCAAGTGTAATGGGATTCTGTATAAACCATCTCCACAATAGAAAGAGTGGCTGGACAGACAGGCTGATGTATTCCTGCTCGGTATCTGTGGACTATGAATGGACTATAATAATGACAGAGCCCTGGGCACAGTTGTTATAATCATACTGGCAAACTTGCTGCTTAAGAGTAGCATTTTTATAGTGCATGTGTTGCGGGGGGGCTGTAGGATGTAACTTGGGCACCAGCATCTATTACAAAAGACGAGGCTCGCTTAAATCGATACTGCACCTCAGAGTACTGAGGAGAGTGACACCGCCAGCAGATGCGGAGCTGTATAAAAACTGACCTTCATGCTATAGTTAAAAAGAACAAAACAAAAGCTCGACACTGAACCCTAATGAATGAGATCTTTGCGTTAATTCACAGAATGCAATATGATTTCATAGACCTTTTCAGGTGGTAACTTTCCACTGCAGCTATGAAAGGATGAGTCCAATTACTGATGCAATACTTCTTTTCTGGAGTGCTTAATAGCTACCCAGCTCCTTGATCAAGGCCATTCTTGGCCCTGTGCTGGCCAGGGGAAAAAATATGAAAAAAATAGTAACAATATTTTAATGTAAAAGTTAGTATCTATTCATACAAAAATAACAGGAATACTTCATACCTGCTCCGTAGGTTACCTGGAAATAGGCCTGTCTGTTAGGCTGTACACTTGCAATAGATTTGTATTCTCTTGTCTTCAGCTGGTCACAACGTTTTCCTTTACTTCTGTGTATTTCACACGGATTTCAGAGGTTCCTTTCAAGCTATTTCATTAAATATCTGATCTAGTTAGTCTTCTGTAAATACTAGCACGATATTTTAATCTATCTTCATTTGCCAAAGTCTGGAGTAACTGTGCTCAGTTACTGAGTTATTCGAAACTGGTGTGGTAAAGGAGATTGCAGTCTGCTCCCCACCAGTAAGCGTGAACTGCAGCCTCCCGTGTGATTCATGTGCGTTGTTCTCATTATCCTTAATGGATGTTGCACACATATATTAGGAGAACAGACCCTATTAGGAATTGTCTAAGAAGTGAAATGAAAACGATAATCGCTTTGTCTTGGATGAGCTATTGTATTTATTCTATGGGATTTTAAGAGATATTTTAGTGTTTAAATTATCTGGTGCATTAGAGAACGGTTTAGATAGGCTTTGCTTGATTGACAGCAGTGGGTATATTTTAGAAAATTATTATACGCATAGGGACTTTAATTTTACTGTGAATTATATTATTTTTGGAGTTGTAAATTGCTCTCTCTCCCAGGAGACAGAAATAGTGTGCTGCTTATTTGATTTTTAGCAATAATTACAATGATGTGTCAAATTAGGCTCAGGTAATGTCCCAAAACAGGACCTCCCTACTTGTGTGGGGGAGTTCAGAGTCCTTGACAAAGCCGTGATTTTTTGTAGCAGAATAGACCGGGTATCCTAGAAATCACCCTTCTCCACCCTTCTCTGTCTCTGGCAGAGAGACAAGGCAGCAGAGCTGTTTACTGAGGGTGATGGTGGGTGCTCTCCAAATGAGAATTAAGCTAATTGAAGAGCAGATGAGTGGACTCAGCTATTGCCTTGCCTTGCACTTAGCTGACAGAAGACTGTAATTCTGACTGCTGCCGATCCTTTAATTTTCATCTGTTGCCATTCAGCTGAGACGAAGCTGTGACTGAAGCTCTAAGTACCGATGTAAGGGCTGCGAGGGAGAATTCACTGCCAGCCAAATAGTGCAGAGATCTGCAGGTTACATCTCACTTTTCAGATCACCGGGCTTTGTGGTAGGGCTGTAGGAGGGAATAAGGTTAAAAGAAAGATCATTTGGTCTCCCTGTTGTTTGGACTTCTTGGCTTCCTTCCAGCAGCCCCAATTTAGTTAAGGTTGTTATTTTCTCCCCTAGAGAAGAGAAATCACAAGGAAAGTAAAGTGACGTTTGTTACAGCTGATGGGAAGCAAATTGAGTGCAGTGGAGTGGGTGATCTTTATTGAGGACTAGGTGGCAATGTCACATATCACCCTCTGCGCAGAACCTGGCAAGTGTAAAGATCCTCTTTCCTTCCTAACTGGAGCAGGGGACGGTTGTCACGGTAGATGGATGGAGCAAATGTGGGAGGACTCTGGGAGTTCTTTTATGCCTGTAATTGAGGAAAATCTGAGATAACTTGTTAATCTCCAAGGGACAGCAGAGAGAAAGTTTTACCAGTCAGTCAGTGAGTCGACATCTTTGTTCAGAGGGAGAAAAGGACTTAAGTGTGGGTACTATCAGGGCGAAGTAAGTTGTTTCTAAACAGGGGCGGGTGTGTTTGGGCATGTGCAACCTTAAGTGCTTTAAGCATAAGGTGTTTGTCTGAAGCGCGGGGCTGAGATATGGCACAGTATTCAAATAATTTCTGAAGTTTCAGCAAAGACAAATATAAATCTACCATATCAGGGAGCTACAAAATCAAGAATTAAATTAGTTTCTCTTATACTACATTGTCTGCAGACGCCCTATAATGTTGCCATAGATAATGCTGTAAGAATGGAAACGCTGTGCAATTTAACCATGCCACTCCTTACTGAGGTCATCCGGGGCTTTGAGCCCACTTATTAGCTGAACACTGGAAGGTGCATCACGAATGGATTCTGATAGGAATTTTTTTCCATTTTTGTCATGGGCCTTACAGGTATGATCTTATCTGAAAAGGTTCATGTTTAATTACAAATCACTTAGGTGTTCTTTAATCCTATATGTGACAATGTGTAGTCATGATTTAGGATGCTACAATTCTGCTGTGGTGGGAAACTGCAATCTCTGGGCCACAGATTATAATTCTCAGGGTTTGGGGAATGTAAGCAGAAGTTAGCAATGTGAAAGTCAAATTCTGTGGGATTAGGGACCATCCGCTTAGGCGTCTCTCTAGGCAAAACTCTGAACGTGGCTGTAAAACCAACACTGACAGAGAGAACACAAAACTTGCAATGCTGCATCAAAACAACTGTGTGATTCCTGTAGTCTCTACTGTCAGCTAGTACTTGGGTTTTTCCAAAGGCAGCGATAGAAAATGGCCAGTAATGGGTGGCTGTCAAATAAACATACATTTCAACATTACTGAGGCTTATCATATTCAAACCGAAAAAAGAATATATGCTCTCCAAAACATTATTTATAACATTAGCTGGTGTATTGATTGGATATCCTGTCAATCAGTGTTTTTATTGAAGTTATGTTCTTGGCTGTTCATCATAGTACTTATTCCTTTCCTTGTTCCTCATATTTTGAGGCAAAAATGTTATTTCATCTCAATAATAATAGGACTTGATGATTTTCACATTCATAAAAAATAAAAAAAGCCTGAGAGGTTCCCCAAATCCTTCACATTCTCCATATTTTTCTGTCTCTCTTTCCCGGCCTCCTGTGCCTGCATCTTGATAACCACTTCCTTGTGAAATCAAAAAGTCTTCCTGCTGTCAGAGAAGCTCCTTATTTCTGACTTCTATTATTTGAACAATTTCTTCACATCTCTCCACCTCATCAATTCACCTTATTGACTGTCCTTTGTGCTTCACTTTTCATCTAAGAACATATCTTTCTCCCTTGTCCCTGTCTGTATCTTCATTTCTTTGTCATGCTGCTCTGTCTTGGTATTATGGTCATTAATTGTATAATTTCAAGGTAAAAAACATAAGGGCACAGTTTGTTTGAAAAACTCCATGTAAGAAAAGGTTGTATAATATTTGCTTTATTCTGTTTATTCCCCAGGCTGCTTCTCTCCCTGCAAAAATGAGGCTCAGTTTCTGGAAACGGTCCCTATCAGTGCCCAGCTCTGTAATGCAAAACTGCATCTTGCGGTTGACTTACCTGTGTTGATCATGGTTGTGTAGAAAGGTGGGGGGGGGGGGGGGGGGGGGCAAGCAGCCTTAATTTTCTACTATTTCTGCTAGACCAAATGCGAATCATTCCTTCCCACAACCATAAACAAGTATTCTGCAGCATTTGCTGGGTAGCACATGGAAGGAAAAACCATCACAGAAAAATATCTTGATCAGAAAACACTGATAGTATTTTTCTAGAGGTGGAACTTGGATACACCGTGTTACTGATATCTCTTGCACCAAAACAGTGCTGTTGAATCCTGTTTTGCTTTATTTGATTGAAACCTTTGGAAATACTTCCAGAATTGAACATGAGCAGAATGAATTTAAGTGTTTCTTGTAATTATTCCCTGTTTCCACAGCACAAATAATGATGTGTGTGGGCTGTGAATATCATCAGGTGCCGGGTTTACATCCCCCGTGGACCGCTGTCCGTGGCCACTGACAGCCTGTACGCAGGCAAGGTCTCAGTGACAAAGTGCTGCTGGGCAGAGGTAAGGCTGGCAGCTAAGGTAGCCGCACTGGTAACAACCTGGGTAAAGAGCAAGTGCATTTTGCCAAAAGAGCCAATATAGAGTTGAAAGGAAATTTGAGCTGGAAGAAACCCCGTTGACAAAACCCTCAGGTTTGTCCCTGTGAACCATGTCTTCACAGTGAGCCATTTTTTGCTGTACTACAGCAGAATAGCTGTAGTGACAAAACTTTCTGTATACAGATATGGCCAAAGAGGGCAGGGTCTGTCCCAGCCCTACCTGAGCTTGCTGCATCTGTTGGCACCCCAGCCTGCCCTAGCTGCTCTGTAAACAACAGCATTACTTGTCTGTCACGTGAACTGGCTTGGAGTTAAGGAATTGTGCTGTCCTGTGGGCAAGCTCGATTTCAGACAGCGTCTTGGCACAGAGAAGCTGTCTGGTCTCGGGGAGCAATGTTTTCCTCTGCTTTTGAGTGTATCATATGTTTTTCACAAATTAATTTCTTAGTCTGAATGTGATGCCATGGTGTGTGGATCAATACTGTTCCTCCGTGGCAAGGTGTACAGAATGCCAAATGTGTTCGGCAGTCTGTTATTATAAGGCAACTTAGCAGAGCCAAGAAGCCTGCAACCACCACTTTCATTAAGGGTAATTATCCTTGAGCAGCTGGGGTAGGAGCAGGAGCCTGAATGGTAATTAGCTGCAATTGTTAGGAGATGCATTTTCAGGTTCCTGTACCATTTTTGTCTCTGTGTAGAGAACAGACTGAGGGAATTGTGATAAATCCTGAGTCCTTGCTGTTGGAGAGGAGCTAGCTGCCTACTGATCAGCTCAAATTAGGACGTTCTTTGCATGTCCATGTGGTGTTGCTGCAGTGAGAAATCATCCTGCGCTTGGATGGTTTGGGTCTTTGTGGCAACATTAACATTTTCCTATCTGTTTGCTCAACAGATGTATTGCTTTATTGTTGAGTTTTATGTTGTAATAAATTAAAGTGACAACCACTGCAGATCTGTTTCAATCGGTTTTGTTACACAGGTAGAGAGGTATGTATGCATGTCACCAGTGACCAGAAATACCAGACTGGTAGAACCAGACAGATACAGCCTCAATCACAGACAAGATTGTTGTGTTTCTATCCATCAGCAGTTTCAAAATGTACATTTTCGGTAGACATTTGGTGCTAGAATTCAATAGAAGAATAACTTTTTTATTTTTAAAATAATTACTCCCCCCAGCCTTCTTTGGTGTTATGTTTTGGGGTCAGTAAATAGCTTTGGAAGAGCTTGACAAGTAGTATGGCCTTGCTGCAACATCATTTAATGAAAGAAGAGAGTTTGTGAAGAAAGAGAGGAAAAAGAATTAGTAAAGCTGTTATGCAGCACAAATCGAATAGACACTCGATCACCCCTGCTCTGTCCTTGGATAATAACAGTTGACCTTATCTACTAATACTCATTTTCAAAACATCTTACAGGTATTAGTTCATGAACTCTTGGAGGACTATTAACTTTAAAAGAGGTGCATAATGGAAAACCGAAGTAAAGCTGTTAGGTAGTACATATTTTTCCCGTGTTTTATTTCTGTGTAGGAAACACTTGTTAGTTTGGGAGAAAAAGCAAAATTCCAAGACTTGCTTCTGTGCTTTGCAGAGGACCCCTGAGGAGCTGTATTGGTGAGAACCAGGGACATTCGGCATGTCTGTGCTAGGTGCTGGTAGGATTTGTCCTGGATGTACAGATGTCTTTTCCAGTTGCACAATCATATTGTCCATGACTGGCATTTGTAGTGCGTTAAGTAGAATAATTATTGACATCTTTTCACACTGTGTGTGAATATAAACGATAACAATCTCTGTGAAGCACGCGTAAGTTTCATAATATTACAGAATTGATTGTATATCCTTAGAAATGCTTTTTTTTCCCTGCCACTTCAGACTTTTTTCTACGAGTTAAGATTTTTCTGCTTTCTGTTGGAAATCTAAAGCAATGGTTTCAGCCTCTCCTGCAGTTCTAGTAGAATTTCAACATAAGGTATTTATGCCAGTACTGAGAATCGCTGATGCATTGCATTGGTGTGAGGAGAGAGGGCTCCAGCAGAGACTGAAGCGTTTGAAGAGCCAGGAACAGGTCTGATTTTTGCTGTATGCCTTGAGGTGAGTTTTTCAACTTTCCGAAGGCCTTTTCGGAAGCCTACACCAGTCTCTGGAGGGGAGACCATGCTGATCTATCAGTTAATCAATCAGTAGCAAAAGTTTTCATTGCCAGGTGTGTTTCTTTCATTGACACTTTTCCTCTGCAAACCACAAAGTCCAGCAGTTCATGTTCTGCTCCAAGTGTGCTCTGTTGGTGCTGGTTCTATTTTCGCTTCTGCTTCTTTGTATGGAAAGAACATTCATTTTACAAAGGCTTGGTTATAGCGAAGCCTAACAGAGAAGAGCTCAGAGGATGAAGTAGACGTGTCCTGAGCTTAAAATAACTATCCATTTATAAATAGCAGAATCTATCCAAATATCTTCCTTTGCAGCAACCCTCTTCCCTGCCCTCTGCTTTTTTTCTGGCTAATCTTCCTGTCCAGCAGCTATTCGCTTGTAGGTTGTGTGAACTTACAACTTAATAATTGAAAATCCCCCATTTGTTGGCTACATATAGGCCCCCTGGGGCCTTGTTAAGTGCTCTGTTACCAGAGAATGTTCTTAATTATGTTCTGGAAGACGTTGTTCAAGTCACAAGTCATTTGCTCAAGGTTTGGGCCCAGCAGGTAAACATTTTCAAATTAATTTAGGTTGCTAAACAGAAACCACTTAGATCTTTTGAATGCTGATAACTTGCACTTCCTACTGAATTCAGTGGGAAAAGAGATTATTTACTGCACTTTGAAATCAGACTGATTGCTGGTTAAAAGATGGGATCAGCTTTTACCAGTCTCCCAGCTTGGAATATATTTAATATGATTTGGATGTAGAGAGGGGTGTCTATAGAATGTCTGAACTGCGTATTTAGAAGGCGCACTGGGAATGCACTAATGAAAACAGTCACCTATAAATTACTAGTAACAACATCTGATCATAAATGACTAAACAGGAAGATTTGTTCTTCTCTATCTTACCAGTTTTACGTGAAGTAAAACAATAAAGCTGTCTTAACAATCTCTGTTTTTCCTTTGTGCATGCAGATATGTACTATAGCAAATGCTCCAAATATTGTAGATACTGAAGGCATTCATAGGTGAATGATTTTTCTTTTCTCCTTTTATATAACTTTGGTTTTATGGACCTTCACCTAATGTAAATCTTTTTTTTTTTTTCCTTTTCATTGAAAGGCATAGAATCTTTCTAATTTCTTTGCTGTCATTATCATCATCAGCTTTGTCCTTGTGCACTTACTAATGAATGACAACCACTAAAAACCCAGAGCCAGCAAAATTTATGCAGGACTCTATGCAGCATGAAGGGCAGGGGTCCAGGGGTTGCACTGCTGATGGACCCAGACCTTTATGACAGCAGACTTACATCTTGACCAAAACCAGACGCTGACAAACAACAGGGCAAAGTGTGTCCCTGCCCCACATATCCAGTAGTAAATCAATCGATAAAGCTAGTGAACTAGCAAACTAAAACCCCTCAGAACAGATATAAATCCTCTTTAGCCTGGCTTAAATAATTCCATTAAGTGTTAGTGAGAAGAGCCTGCCCATGCCCTGCTGACCAATAACGAAGTTGAAGGTTGCAAATTTGACATGAGTGCGGCATCTGTTTCTGATGCAAACGTGCATCAATTATGATATCTGAATTTCCAGAATCTTAATTTCAACAGGGTCTATCGGCAGAAGCATAGCTTGTATTAAAAGTGGTCATGGTGGTTTATGTAGCAAACATCAACATGGGCATGTGTGGGGTTTTTGTAGCTGGAATTGGGGCCACTTGTTATTTTATCTTGAAGTACATGCAGTTTTGTTTTTTATTCACTCCCACTGTTGATAACCTGTCCACCTTTGGGAAAACATGTTAGCTGTTTTAATCTGAGCTAATAGTGGTGAATATCAATACTTTTTAGTGATATACTTTGGTTTCCATCCGTGACTTTATTAGTATAGAACTTCTGACTTCAGCATAGTGATCTTAATCATAGAAAACATTGAGCTTGCAGAAAATCCATCAACAACAGAATTTTTATAAATAGCTGTAATGCTATACTTGCTAAGAGTTCTTTGGGAAAATATCACTTCAACATACATCTGCATCCACCCACAGTAAAAAAAAAGATTATTTTTTAGCTAGGTAAAGCCAAAAACTTAGTGTGAAATGTCATGCAGGTCATTCTGTCAGGGTTTATGAAGTAAAATCTATCTATTTGTAAGTGAATTTACAATAAAGATCCAGATTTTCATCAGTGAATCTTGCTCAAAGTATTGTAAGGGAGGAACCAGAGATGTCAGACCCTGTGGATGAGTACAAGAAATACAACCCCCCGACTGACATCTCTTGCACAAAAGTGGGGTGCCTGAGGCATCTGACAGGAAAGCTGTATGTGGATGGACTACTTAGTCACCAGGAGGTGGGTGGCACTGAAAACGGGTTTGTGAGACTGGTTGTGTGTACTGACATCATATGGACTGTGTGGGTACTTGACAAATGGGTGTCTGTGGAAACAGAGGGGCTTCAACATAAATGATGGGGATTTGAGCTACTTTGGATAGAAAGGCAATTGCTTAGAAAAGAGGGTGCTGGGTGCTTGAGGGCTGTGTGATACAGCTGGATTTGGAAGAACATGAGACCGCTAAGTCAGCACAGCAGACCCTAAACCTGAGGGTGGTGCTTCATGTCCCTGTGGGCTTTCTTTGCTGGCATTAGACAGCCGGAGCGGAGATCCCCGACTGCCCTTGCGGCAGTGGGGGCTCTGGCTTGCCAAGCTCAGTGAGACGAGGTGAGGTGGGTCAGAGCTGGTCTGTGGTGAGGAGTGGTGGAGGGCCTCTCTTGAACAGTGAGCAGGTTTCTGCAGGTATGTGGGCCACAAAGACAGGGGTCCTGCTTAAATACCAGTAAGCACTTGGATACCTGGTTAAAATGAAAAAATGCCTAAGCAGAGCTGGCAGAAAGACAAAAGCTGCAGGTGTTGTGGATGTAGGGGTTGAAACAGTTACCAAAGTCGCAACTGTACTATCTTTGTAATACAGACTTCAGCATCTTCATTTCTAACATCTGGGATGCTCTGTTCAGGTCCCTTTCTACTGGGAATAAGGAGACGATGTGCTTCAGTTGGGTTCTTCTGCCCCGCACCCTCCCAGCTCAACAGGCAGGAATTTCTATCCGCTTTCCCCGCTGCTCCTGAAGTCTGTTTTGTAACTAGTTCCCAAACTTTTCCCCTGGTCCTGAAGTCCCATTTGCTTCCGAACAGCCAGCCATGAAGTAGTTACCTCCCTGAGTGCCAGATGACTTCCTCAGCAGTTTTTCTCCCAGAGAATTCCTACTCTTTCCCTACCCTTGCTGGGGATGTGAGGATGTGCCTCTGCATTTCTTAAGTGACCTTAAGAAGCTCAAAAGGAAGCGAGTTACACTGGAGTTAGCTAGCTTCCTCTTGGGCCTCTTCGTCCCACTCGCCTGCTGATCTCCCCGTGCTTTCCTCTTCTGCCGGCTTTTCTGGGCATGCCGGTCAGCGCGGGCCGTGGCGGTGGCAACAGCTCCGGCCCGGCTCGCCGGTGGATGGAGGCGAGCGGAGGGATAACCGGGCAGCCCGCGTGGTACCGGCAGCCCCTGCGAGAGCCGCTGCCGTCACTCGGGGGCGGTGCCGGAGCACCCGGGGGCTATTTAGACCCCGCCCAGGGGCGCCACACAGCAGGTGGCGTGGAAAGGGTGAGTGGGTCCCCTCCGGGTTCAGGAACCCACCTCACCCGGTGGTCATTTTCCGCCCAGGCGAGGATACAGCGGTCGTTTCTATCCAGACGGAACCCCGTCTCCATAAAGGTCCAGACGGAACCCCGTCTCCATAAAGGTCCAGACGGAACCCCGTCTCCATAAAGGTCCAGACGGAACCCCGTCTCCATAAAGGTCCAGACGGAACCCCGTCTCCATAAAGGTCCAGACGGAACCCCGTCTCCATAAAGGTCCAGACGGAACCCCGTCTCCATAAAGGTCCAGACGGAACCCCGTCTCCATAAAGGTCCAGACGGAACCCCGTCTCCATAAAGGTCCAGACGGAACCCCGTCTCCATAAAGGTCCAGACGGAACCCCGTCTCCATAAAGGTCCAGACGGAACCCCGTCTCCATAAAGGTCCAGACGGAACCCCGTCTCCATAAAGATCCAGACGGAACCCCGGCATGCAGCCGCCCACGGCTCCGGCTGCAGGGGCTGCGTGAGCCTGGCACTGGTACCGGTACTGGAGGGCAGCAGCCACAGCTCCTGTGTGCGGTAGGTGACCTCGGCAGCCTGGTGGCAGCACTGAGAGAGGAGGTGGAAAGGTTAAGGGTATCAGGGAATGGGAGAAGGGAAGGGATTGATGGAGCCACGCACTGCCACCCCTGAGGGAAAGGCAGCAGGTGGAGGCCCCACAAAAAGCGCAGGGTCCCCTACCCTCTCACTGCCAGGCAGAGGGAGGAACGGACCTGAGAGATGGGGGGGAATGGAAACAGGTCCCTGCTGTGGGTGGCAGGCAGATCACCTCCCACCCTCTCTCACCTCCCCAACTGCACTTACATGACAGGTGTGGGCTCTGGAAGTTGAGGGCCAGGCTAGTGGGAATATGGTAGAAGGTTCACCCAGGGAGAGTTGGTCAGCCCCCCACGCATCAAGACTTCCTCTGTTAAGAAGGAGAAGTGGGAGATTGCTGTAGGGGACTCCCTTCTGAGGGGAACAGAGGGCCTGCTATGCTGGCCAGACCCACCCCACAGGGAAGTCTGCTGCGGCCCAGGTCAGAGACATCACCAGGAAACAACCTGGTCTGGTGTGGCCCTTGGATTATTACCTGCTACTGGTCGTGCAGGTGGGCAGCAATGAGGTTGCTGAAAGAAGCCTAAAAGCAATCAAAAGGCATTTCAGGACACTGGGATGGTTGTTTGAAGGATCGAGAGTGCAGGTTGTATTTTCCTCAATCCCTTCAGTGGTAGGAAAGAATATGGAGAGGAACAGGAAAGCACACCTGATGAACATATGGCTCAGAGGCTGGTGCAACAGTGGAATTTTGGTTTCTTTGATCATGGGGAGGTTCACATGGTGCTGGGCCTGTTGGTGATGGACGGAGCCCAGCTTTCTCAAAGGGGGAAAAGAATTCTTGCTTATGAGTTGGCTGGGCTCGTTGAGAGGGCTTTAAACTAGGTTCAAGGGGGGAAGGGATGAAACCAGGCTCACTAGAGACGAGCCTAGGAACAGAAGGCCAAATTTGGAACTGCAATCAATAACCAACCTCAAGTGCATGTACACCAATGCATGTGGTATGGGCAACAAACAGGAGGAGCTGGATGCCATGGTGCAGCAGGAAAGCTATGATGTAGTTGCCATCACAGAAACGTGGTGGGATGACACACACCCATGACTGGAGTGCTGCAGTTGATGACTACAAGCTCTTCAGAAGGGACAGGCAAGGAAGGCAGGCAAGGTCCTTTCCGTGAGCGGAAAGGACCTTCCCTGCCCTTGTTGCCAGTATAGTTAAATCAATGGAATATATGTTTATAGAGGCCAAAAATAATCTGTGAGTTAGGGGGGGCAGCTGGTGCTGTGCTGGCATGTGTTTGGAAGAGATGGCAAAAGTCTCTCTGTTAGTGTCTTATTGGTGTCATTCAGACTTGAAGCCTGGAATAAACAGCTTGTCTCCCATTGCAAGCTACTTGCACCGAGGGCAGTTATAGTCCCGATTCTAGTTATTTGACAGGCACACCTCATATAATAGTTCACATTCCTCTTCCTTTAGTGTGTGAAGCTTGGGGGGACTGGTCTGATTGTGAGTTTCACTGCAGTATCTGTAATTGTTTTAGCCTGTTTATTCTTCTGCAGCTGTTCCACTGCAAACTTGGAGAGGACAGGCCTTTCAAACCATCTTATATGAACTGATAAGACCTTAGAAAAGGTTTTTTTCTTAAAAAAAAACCAAAACCAACAACAACAAAAAACCCCCCAACAAAACCCCAACACATCACAAACAAAATGAAACACTACCCAAAATCCCAAAACAAGAAAACCCCACCTGGTAGCCATATCTGAATAGCTGCAGATACTGAGATCTGCACTGGATATCTGCATGTTACTCTCTCCCCCCCAGAAATATAGTGTATTATGGAAACCTCCTCATACTGTTTGGAGTGACCTTACTGAGAACATAGTCCTGTGAAACCTGCATGCAGAAGCAACTTCTTAACTAGATTAGTAGACTGAAGTGCCTTTGAACAGCTTCAGGCTCAGGAGTATTAGTTTGCTTTGGTATATATGAGCCAACACTAATTCTGCAAGCTGTTTATGCTTCGTATGGTCAGAAGACCAGTCTAATATTTCTTCCCTTCAGATGGCTGAGTGAATACCGAACTGCGTTCTTCTTTCCAGGTTAGTATTAGACTGAAAAACATATTTCAGTTCCTCCCACCCCAGCTGTATCTACTGATCACTTCCAGTAGTTTGCCTTACTCAGGCTTTATCTTTGTCCACCTGGCACCAAGAATTGATAGAAACAGCAGGCTCAGCTGGAGCTTTTTAGCTTAAAATCACTCTTCCAGGTTCATTACAACAATATCCCTAGGGACATGACTTGATTATACTCCATGAAGCTTGTCTGAACCACTAAAGAGAGCAATTGATCACTTAGGAAGCGTGCTAAAAATGGCTCAGAATGAGAGGACTGCTTTGGAGGGGTGTCTGTTGGGACCGTCTTAAATGTCATCCAAAAGGAAGTTTGTTCTGTTAATATGCTAGGAATTCTTGTGATGCTCTTATTAAGGGGTGAACTTTCTTTTTGATACAGCAGCATTAGAAATACTGTGTTTAAAATGTGTATGTATGTGCGCACACAGTGAGCAGAGAGTTCTCATTCCACGGGAAGTAAATATTTCCTCTGTATTGCAGAGGCTGCCGATGAGTTATGGCTAATTCTTTAACTCTTGAAAAAGTAAAGAATCTGCATTCATTCCCAGTTCAGGAGTTTTACCTATGTATAGGCTTGCTTCAGGGCCTCGTATCAGATCACACTGTGGTTTTGCAGCCCTCAGTGTCTAGCAGTAGGTATCTGAGCAACTCCCTGCGTAGGCTGCTCTGTTAATTGCCACTGGTTGCCCTTCTGTGTCAGCCACTTCTCCGTTCCCTGGCATGACTTGCCTTGCTGTTCAAGCTCCAGTGTTCTTTTGACTTCACATTATCTCTAAATGTCAGCTGGTTGGGGACTTGCCTTGAAAATGATCTTTCTCATCTGATCCTCAGGATACCAGGGGCTACCTTGCACATGGACCTTTCCCAGTTTTTGTATCCACTTCCCTAGCAGCCATTTCTTGCATTGTTGCATCTGGTGGGAAGTAGTTGCCCTGAGGCTGAGACTTAGAACTGATAACTTTAAGAAAGCCCTGGCTTTGATGTCTGTTATAAGCCTTCATACAGCTTGGTCTGTAGGTTTGTGCAGTGTTTGCATTGCTCACCAGTGCATTAGGAAGCTCCCTTGCTAATTGTTTGCAAACTGACTTTTCACAGACAATCTCTTATGTTTCACATCTGGGCACAGAACTCTGGCTGGGGTGCCCTTGCCAGGTCTCGCACAGCTGGCTTCGCTTCACTTGAGCTGTCTCTTAAGACAACTGGCACGAGGAAAACTGCATGAAAGTGTTTGCAGTGCATACAAATAGGCAGGCATACAGAATTACTCCTCCTGTCTGCCCTCTGGCTTGCCAGCTCTTCCAGTGTTTGAGAGAGCTGGTCTTTTCTGCCTCCTCCCGTGCTTGGAAATGCTGTAAGCTTGCATAGCTCTCTCGAAGACTCACTGGGAAACTGCAAGCAAGAGGTTTTGGTGTCACTACTGAAAATCCTGATAGATACAATGCAGCTTTTTCTTTAGCATTTTCATAAACAGCGGTAACTCCAAAATTCATGTACAGAGATGCTTGGTTTGATCAACATGATTGGTAAATTTGATCTCGTGGAAATGCTTTTGCCATCTGAATCTGCTGACAGCACTTATTATTATTTTGAAAGATCAGAATTTTTGCACACAAGAATGTACCATTTCAGCAGACATAGGTGGGATGCAACCATTTGTTTGTTACCTGCTGTAGTAGATAACTGCTGTCTTGTTACCCAGCTTTAATGCTAAGATGCAGGTCTGCTGGGTAGGTATGGTTTTACTTGGGAAATGCAGCTGGCTGGGTTTAGCTCACTGAGAAATGGAACAGCAGATTATACTAGTAATCATAGCCGCTATGACACAGGAAAAGTAAAGAATTTCAGAACGTAAAAGGAGCAAGAGGGAAGAAGAGTAGTTTTGCTAAAAGGTGACTGTTTAGTCAAAAATGCAATCTCTCTGTGCTTTGCATTACAAAGGTGAAAAGGCAAAGGGCCAAGCCGGCTCAGAGCTTGTAATTCCATGGCGGAATAACAATATTTTCCCATTACATGAAGAGATAGCAACCAAGTCGCATCCTTATTATACTAGACATGTATAACCATATAATGTTGGAAAATCTGTGCTGTAGAAAGCTAGATTTAGCAGATGAGTGAAATAAATAAGCCAGGAAAGGAGAAGACAGAAATCCGTGTGTTGGTGGTAATTGCATCATTAGCAGTAATCCCAATGGCCCAGCCATTAGGACGGAGTTCTTGTGCCAGGCAGATGAGATGCATAAAGCAGTTTTGTAACAAGAGAGACAGCACTTTTTACACTCCTAAAAACAAACTAGCCAAGGATGGAGCGTAGTCTGGGAAAACTGCACCATATGCTCGTGGGTTGTACTGTACCTCACCACAAAAAACCTGAAAGCCAGCCGGGTGTCTGCGTCTCAGCAAAGGCGGAGTAGGTGTTTGGAGAGCAGGCTGATGGAGGTAACAATCACTGAGATGTTCTGCCAGGTGCCATCCTAACGTGGCTCAGGGCCAAGCCTGAATGAGCTTCCTGGCCCCATATCACCATGCATAACTGTGGTCCTGCTGCTTGAGGACCAAGGTTGTCTGCACAGCCTGCCAGCATTTCCTCACAGCCACAGTGGGCAGAGGCTGGCGGATGGAGGCTTCTCCTCTCCAGCATGGTGGGCACAGGGCTGGTGGAACCAGCCCCATCTGCTTTCACCTTGGCAAGTGGTCTACCCTGAGCTGAGAAGGCAGGGTGGGCATGTGCTGCCAGCACAGGTGGAGACTGGGGGTGAAGATAGGCACCGACTACCAGTATGGGGGTTCCTCTGCTGGTGTGGTTGCATGTGGTTGAGCGTACACCTCCCAGAAGCTGAAATATGACCCAGCCCTTCTGAAACACTTTAGCTTTGAAAAGCTGCATGTCCTGACCGCAGTCCTTCAGCTTCACAGAGCAGAAGGTCTCGTTGGTTGAGGATATGCTTTGGTAGCGGGTATGGCCTTGGCCTTAGCTTAGTTTCCTGTTTGCTACAGAGATGCTGTGTGCAGCCCATAATATACAGAGGAAAATAACCCCCGTGAGCATGGTTTCAACACTTTGCATCTCTGAAATTCCTCTTCTAAGATCAGACGCTGGCTCCTGCCTAAGGGGTTATCGCTGAGGGAAGGGTGGGCAACAGGAATTAGCAGAAACCAAATTCCCATGACTTTGATATCAGAAGCTCTCTCTTGACATACTTAGCCAACATCTTCACAAGGGGATTTGGTTCATACATTAAAAGCCTCACCCCTGTTGTCCATACACACTTATATACCATTCATTTGAAGTGTCCTCTTTAAACGGGTAGATTTTAGTGCGTGTGGAGGCTGGTGACTGGAATCTGTCATGGGTTACAGGAGCACAGGACAGTGCCCTGAAGAGCCTGGTTGCTCCCAGACCTGAAGGAGCTGTTCAGGGTTTTATTTTTATTCATCACATGCTCTCAGTCCTAATTATGTTTTAATTCATTAAAACAACACTTAAACACTTTTCTTAGTATTGTGTTGCCTGGAGCTGTTAAGACACTATTACAGGATAATTAGGTAGTTAAGACACTGTTAAAACACATGTAGAATTCAAAAAGTAGGGGTTTTTTTACATGTAAGTCTGGGTGTGTATATATATACACCCTGCTGATGGGGGGAGGGGGAATCAACTCCCCCATCCCCCCGCACAACCCTGCAAACCCAACAACACCAAAAAAAGGAAATTCCACTGAAGAACATAAACCAGCATTTAAGTAACAGTGAGGAGTCTGGCTTGAGCTCAAAAATTCAAGGAAATTCAGAGTTAAGGCTGAAAATCCATGCTGATAATCAGCCCTGATTTTTATTTCTTTCTTAATGTTTACAGTAACGTGAACGGAGGCTGGAGGTGTCAGTCCTTCAGCTTCAGCTCAGAACCCGATTCTAAGTCACACAATAATAAAGAAAAAAAAAATCAGTTTATTGTAAATCAGTTGTAAATCCTTTTTTTCTTTTAATAACATAGTGTAATATTTTATAGAGAGGAGAAGGTCTTAAGAAAAGCTATTCTTCCAGGTAACAGTATCTACAGCCTGGCATGCTAAGATGCAAGCATGAATGTGGTCTCTGAACAGCAGCAAGTGTTCCTAAGGGGCACAACAGGGTCCCCCTGTAGGTAGAGAAGTAATGTGAAAGCAGAGAGGTTGCAGTATTCTGCAAGCTGCAGGTGATCAAAAATCAGGAGATTGAACTCATTCAGAAATCAGTAAGCAGCTTACCGAATGCATACACGTGTATATAGTCCCTCTATGTGATAAGTATATATACAGTCAGTGTAAATATAAACATAGAGTCAGGGTGTATGATATTTCTATCTGTATTTACTTTCTGACCTCTGAAAAGCTAGTTTACTTGCTGAAGTATCTTCAACTTTTATTTGAGCTTAAATACTGTGACAAAACCACCTAGAATTTAAAAAATAATTTCCTGTAATGTGTTTAATTGCAATAAATTACTAAAAGTTAAAAATAGATGTAAATTATTGATGCTAAATTCCTTTCCATTTGGAAGGGTCCCTTAAAACTTCTCTTTGATTTGCATTTTATTGACGTGGAACTGTAATATTTTCAAGAATGTAAGTGAAATGGGAGACAGACATGAGAAAATCTGTGTTTTTTTGGGAAGTCTAAAGAGCGCTTGCTGTTTGTCTCACTGTGTGGCTGAGCAGCGTTTCCTGCAGATGCCATGAGACCTCCTCCTACTGTTTCATTTTATTTGCACAGGGGATGAAAATCTCAAACCCTCTGTATGAGAAGTACTTGAAATCATACAAAACAGCTAGTGCACATTGATCGCTCATCTCATCCCAAATAGCTACGATCAAACCCTTTGCCCCAGGAGAGATGGTTTTTCCTGCTGGGCTCCAGTGCTTCCCATTTCAACTGTGAAGTAGGATGCTCCGATGGGAACATCTTTAATGCAGGTTCCTCTCAAGACCTCATTGACTGGAGTCAAGGTTATTGGCATCCACTGCCTTTGACATGGAAAATAAATCTCATGATCTGGAACTCAGTGTTCCTTGAATTTCCCAGGAGAACACTAATCCCTATTTTTAATTGGTAGGCAAAACTTTAAAAAGAGGATTTTATTAGGCCTCTTCTTCCACAAAGAGGAAGAGCAATTTGCACAGCAGCAGCTTTGTATTCCAGTGGTAAAGGCAGGCATCTTGAAATGGGCATAAAGATTGAGCAGAGATGCATTTCAAGTGCATTAAACACCTTTTATGAAAATATTGCTGATATGCCATGGTGGCGTTTGTGATTTGTTTTACTGTACGTGTCCCTGTAAAGAAAGAATAGGTTTGTCATGGTTTAATTCCAGCCAGCGATCAAGAACCACCCAGCTTGCTCACCTCCCCCCTCCTCCAGTGGAGGAGGAGAATTGGAGGAAAAGACAAGAAAACTCACGGGTTGACGTGAGAACAATTTAATAATTAAATATAAATGAGTAAAATAATGATACTACTAATAATAACAAAGAAAGGATGTCTACTGAGTACATCAACAGGATGACCATGAGCCAACAGTGTGCCCTCGCGGCCAAGAAGGCCAATGGCATCCTGGGGCGCATTAAGAGGAGCGTGGCCAGCAGGCTGAGGGAAGTTATCCTCACCTGGAGTATTGTGTCCAGTTCTGGGCTCCTCGGTTCCAGAAGGACAAGGAGCTACTGGAGAGGGTCCAGTGCAGGGCCACTAAGGTGATGAAGGGCCTGGAGCACCTTCCATCTGAGGAAAGGCAGAGAGAGCTGGGGCTGTTTAGACTGGAGAAGAGGAGGCTGAGGGGGGATCTTATCAAGGCTTATCAGTATCTAAAGGGTGGGTGTCAGGGGGAGGGGGCCAGGCTCTTCTCAGTGCTGTCCGGTGACAGGACTAGGGGCAGTGGCTATAAACTGGGAAACAGAAGGTTCAAACTGAACATGAGGAAACCATTCTTCCCTGTGAGGGTGCCAGAGCACTGGGACAGGGTGCCCAGGGAGGTGGTGGAGTCTCCTTCCCTGGAGACTTTCCAAAGCTGCCTGGACTGGTTCCTGTGTGATCTGCTCTGGGTGATCCTGCACTGGCAGGGGGGTTGGACTAGATGGTCTCTAGAGGTCCCTTCCAACCCCTGCCACTCTGAGTCACTATGAGGGCTATTACCTGTGGCTGGCTTCTTCACATTTTTATTTAAGGCTGTAGATCTTTCATATTCTGAAATAATCTGGGGAAATTGCCATGCAGTTCAGAGTAATTTCAGGATGTTTGGAGTTTAAATTCACTCTATGTTCCAGTCTTACTTTTTCGTGACAAACAATGTTAATGTATTTCAGTGGGAGAGAAATGTCAGCAACGTCACCCTTCCCATTGAAGCTACCATCCCTGCGTGATGCTCTGAACAAACTGATCCCTGCGGTTCTGTTGCTGTACTGAGTTGTCTGAGGTAACGTTCTTCCCTTCGGCCTCAATCTCACTCCAGCATCGCAGGCTTTATGGCTGCCGTGGATGTGCGTGGCTGCTGCAAGCTGGACGCAGACAGCTGTACTGCGGCCACAGACAGGCTCTGGTGGTTTTTTGTACAGAAGACACATAGCTCTTGAGGATTTTTGTGGGCAAAGAAGTTCAGCTGCTGGAAAGTGAAGGATAGTTATGCCAAGGACAAACCAAAGTAGCTTTGTCATCTTACAGCATGCAGCTTCTTATTTGCAGAGGAAAATACTACCGTGTGGTTTTGGTTAGTCTGGATCTGTGAATTGGAAGGTTGACTTGACCTTCTCAGAGCCTCTGTTGTCAATAAGTATCTTTCTAAGACTGGCTCTTCTTTCCTAATTCTCCTTTTAAATGCACTTGTAGTGAATTCTTAACTTTGACGCTTGCAGTCTGGTAGCTTTTTTTTTTTTTTTAAACTTGTTGCAAGGGTGGTAAACTTTCAGCTGTGAGATTCAGAATGGGGCGTGCTTCAGGGACACACATACCTCAGCTAATTTCCCCTCATTTTTGTCCTCCGCCTGAAAAAACAGGATGAAAAGCTTTTCTAAAGATTTGTTCAGAATTTACATCTCCCTCTGCACCTTACGGTTGAGAGTAAGCAGTCAGGACTGCTTTTAGCTGAACAGGAAGTATCTGTGTTTCCAGGAGAAAAGAGAATCTTGAATTTACTTAAATGCTTTAGCAGCCCTAAGTAATTCAAGACACAGCACATCCCTTGTAGATATGATAGCTGAACTGTGCATCAGAGAAACACAATTAAATGTAATAACGTGTAGATTTGAATCACAGTTTGGGCTGAATGTAACCCTGAAGCAAGTGCCTTATATTAATATTTACAATTGATATCAATCATTGCAATTAGTAATAACACTAATGAGACAGAAACAAAATAGTAACCTTATTAAAATTCTCATTTCAATAATGTAATGTGAGTCAGGCATTTGAAGTGAAAATGGATGCATGTTGATTAAATTAAAAAATTATTTTCAGAGTCTCTTTCTTAAAAAATAAGGATTACAGCTTGATTTGTCAGTAAGGTTTACAGTTACCTGCAGTGGAGAAGCAAAGCTTCATTAAAATAAATGGAGATCAGGAGAACAAATAGCTGGAAGATTTAGTCTTGTAGCAGACTCGGGCTGGAAGGCGTTTGGTTGCTGTTTATCTCTGGGGTTGTGTCTTGCAGTTTAAATCTCATTTTGAATAACCTAAAGTCATTAGAAATTAGAAATATTTGTGGTAACCATAAAAATGTGATGATACTCTCAGATGTAGGATTCATAGCATCAGGTGTGCTAAATATGTAGTGACCAAAATTCTGAGTTTTCCGGTACTTCCCCTACTTTTCTAATCAAAACAGCACTATAAAACAGAAGCACTTAATTTTGTATGGCTGTTATGATCTTCCTGCTGACTCAGTAAGAGAGTACAAATAGTTCTCACTAGATCTTAGCCAAGAAAAGTACATTTCAAAATAGGTTCTTAGTAGTTTCTAAAGCATTCTGTATTCTCCTGCCAGGAATCCTCTGTTCTGATCCTGATTATTTTCAAGCTGCAATCATGTAAGCCATAATGGTAATGAAAGATATTTGGTGCTCTAAGAAAATATCATGAGCATGAGAGTAGAAAATTATTTCAGTGCTGTTTTGGGCTTGACAAGTTTAACAGTGTGACCCGTCTCATGACCAAAATATTTGCAAAAACACTTAGTCTCACAGATTCTTTCCCAGCTTTTCCTCTTAGACAGTGTCTCCATTTTCTCTTTTCCTCTCTGTTTCAGGCTTTCTTAATTGCTACAACTCCTAGCACACAAAAGTGGTTTCTGAATGCATCATGCAGAATTTCTCTGGTTGTAGCAGAAATGTCTGCCCTGGTTTTTTTTGGTTTTCATTTTAAACTCTACTGTAGTCATTAAGGGTTCCCTTCTGTTTATATGTCAGGGCTGGCATACAAAGAAATTAACCAGCTGCTGTCTGTCAGTTGTAAACCTGTCTTTTCTGTCACAAAAACCAAATCTTCTGTAATAGTGAATGCTGCCTGATCCAATTAGCTGGCTATATTTGCTAAGTGTGGAGAAGTATGGTTTGCAAAATTCCAGGTAAACTGGGATTTTTTTGTTTTTAGCCTCTGCCTTTGGTTCTTTGCTATCAAGAATCTCCATTACTCCTTGGTTTTGGCAAGATTTCCCTCCCAGCTCCCCATTCTGGTGTT
Source organism: Rhynochetos jubatus (assembly GCA_027574665.1). Taxonomy (NCBI): domain Eukaryota; kingdom Metazoa; phylum Chordata; class Aves; order Eurypygiformes; family Rhynochetidae; genus Rhynochetos; species Rhynochetos jubatus. The sequence goes on along the minus strand of CM050651.1, from coordinate 53,591,464 downwards.
TACAGTCTTAGGGGATTTAATTTTCTTGTCCTGTAATTATGCACTTTCTTTGGCTGGTCAGACTTCTGGGAAGGCCTGGTGAATGCTGCGTTTCCATCTCCCCACTGGGCACAGTACTTGATCTTGAGGTTACCCTTCTAGGGATGGTAGCTGTGTTTTGTTCAGGCCGTTTGCATGCTGATATAATTGCTTATGGAACAAGAAAAAACCTGTACTCAGTCTTTGGGAGCTTCTGATTCATTTTTCCAATCACATCCATACTGGTAGAGCTGCTTTTCTCCTGGAACATGAGTGATGTCCCTTATCCTTCTGGTGGATGTATGTGTTTGGTGGCTTCCCTGTTGCCCATGCAGATGGTTGTTGAGAGCTGCTGTCCCTTGGATACCTATTTCATGGCTAGTATGGAAAGGTTGGCTTGGCTTTTCAGCTGGAGAGGTTGCTGTGTCTGAAAAGGCACATTTCTTGACTAAGCAAAGACTGAGTAATCCAAAGTTGTTTCCATACATGTAAAAAGTATTTCCTCTTCTGTATTCTTCATGCCAGCGCAGTTCATGGGTTAAGCACACTGGCTTTGGGGTCCTGCAGTATAGTTAGACGTGCTGTACATACACTTAATATGGGATTATCTAGACATGTAAATTCCTTGGGGCAGGGGTCTTTTGGACTCGGTGTTTGTGCAGCAGCTAGCACGGTGGCTTTAATTAGAGACCTAATGTGCAGTATCATCGTGAAAGCTAATGGTCTGTTAAAGATCAGGGAACAGCTTAAGTAAAAATAATACATCTTTCTCTTTACCTATTGTACCAAACCTTGGGTTCACTGTCTTCTGGGGTCATCTTTGCGCTTAAATACTTCCAGATAAATCAAAAGCAGGATATACAGAACAGTTACGGAGGAGACACAAGGCTCCATATTACTCGCCAGACTAACCATCCTGACTATCTTCCCTGTCATTCCTACTTATTTTCACATGCTTTCACATAAACTTCATCCTTCCCTGTCAATTCAAAAATGAGTTACTTCCTTTTTTTGGTAACAGTACTCTGAATTCCTAACCGGTTGTTGTAGGCCTATCATTGTTTTCTTGGGTTAAGAACAATTTTCCTTACACTTGATTGGATTTTCATTGCTAACTGGGAATTTGACTGACAGGAGGCATTGTAATAGTTTTCTTGCCTCTCTTGCTGGTGGTTTGGAAGAGAAATTTCCAGCCCATTGTGCAAGGTTAATTACCTGTATGTACCTCATATTGGGGTTCCATATAAATTTGGTCTTATTACTGCAGGTTTTCATTTCCTAATAACTCCTGCAAGTCATTCCTTCGCAGGAGATGTTTTGGGACCTTAAACTTTATTTACATCTGGGTATCGTGCCTGCAGACTTACCAAAGTAAGACACTCAACTGATTAAAAGTAGTCTCTTTGTATTCCAGTTGAAGAATTTGCCATCTGTGATCTGTAATTAGACTTCTCACTAATTAGGTACAACAAAGCTGCATAATGCCAGATTTGAGGAAAAAATTATTAGAAATAAAACATAGACATGGCTGATTTTATTTACAGTTAAGCAATAAAAACAATGTTCCTCTCATGTCCTGAGCATCCGTATTTTCCTACCCCTGTAAGTTAAAAAAATTCTTGTCATTCATGATACTACTTTGGTTGCAATAGTGATACCAATTTCCTGCCTCCAGTGATTGTACTTCAGAGGCACGAGGCCTTTTAATATTTTCTTTTTAATTCCCCAAACTTCTTTTTTTCTTTTCTCCCATTTCAGTCTTTGATTTTACAGATGCTCTTACTCAAGGACTGGAATTCCTATATTGTTGGTCTTTTTTTCCACTATCTGATGGAAACCAGAATAAATACGCCTTTCCCCCATAGGACAGATGAAGGTTCCTGCTGCTTTATTGGTACCCGCGCTGAGCGTTGCTCTATATCAAAGGCTTACAGAACTCACATTTAGTTTTGTTATGGGTCACTCAGCTGGAGAAACACAGGCTGCTCACCTAGGCCAAATCAGGAGCAGCTGCACCCAACCAAGTGGAATTTACACACTTAGGAAAAGCAGCTTGTTGGCCATGACAGAGGTTGTGTTGAGCGAAATGCTACTGAACCAGTGTGAGAAGTCCCAGTTGGGCCAAGCCTCTGTAATGCCACTTAATGGGGACTAAACCCTGGCTGAGCGAGTTTGCTGTGTTTGTGATACGGCTTCATGGTTTCTTTCTATTACATGTATTACCTGATCAATGTTCCTTTTGTTTCTCTACGTATGACAAAGTTTGGGTGTTGATTAAATTTTCTGCAAGGATCAAACTGTTTCTGTGGGGTTGTCACTGTGCTGGGCGTCTCTGTATTGGTTCCCACTCACGTGCCCTGCCCCTTTGAGGGCTGCTCTGATCAGAGATGGGTGTGCACTTGACCTGTTAGCCTTTTGATGGAATTCTTTGATTATGTGGTCTAATTCCCTCTGCGTTTTGTTCCCCTTCCTGCAGTACTGCATTGCCACTGTAACTTCGATTGTCAGCATATGTGGAATTGGGTGAGATGTGTAGGCCTAAGCGGCCTCAGTTCCAAGGTCTGTGTTGCTAGATGCCTTTCTGCTCAGGAATCCCTCGTACAGCTGAATGATGCCATTTGTGATACAGATCACATCCTGAAAACTCAGTGGAATCAGGCAGACTGATAGAGTTTCTAAGCAGCAGGGAAAATCATTAGTGAATAAGGTAAAAAGGAAAAGATTCCAGATGGGATTACTGGATTTCCAACTGAGCAAAAACTGCATGGGGGAAGGTACATATAGAAAACATTCAGGAAAGCCAGGAAATGGAAGGGATCTGTGTGACTGGAAGCAAGTGATGTTTGTAATTTAGTGGGTAATACAGGCTAAAACTGGGGGCAAAATGGGAAATGAAGAAGATGGATGTGTGTGGATCCCAGGGTGAATTCATATCCCATAGGGTGGCAACAGTGTTTGTATAACTGAGAAGGAATGCACAATATGCTCTTTTTCTTAATGTCTTTCTCATCTATATGTATGCTTTTCTACCCCATTTTCTTTTGATTTTAGGCTCTCTGATTTCTGTCCCTTGGGCAGCTGTCTAGTGTGGTGGGTTGATGCTGTTTGTTCAGCAACGTTCCAACTTTTCTGAATTCTGTCCCACGTGCGTTTGGCATAATCTTCATTTGCGCTTCCACTTGCTGCCTGCTTGTTTAGCTTTTTCTCCAAGCCCATTAGTTCAGTTCTGTTTTCTTGTGGGGAACAAAATTTCTTTCTGTGATAGAAGTAATTAAGTCTCCTACGCTAAAATCATCTTCTCCCGGATATTCCAAATTTACTCTACTATCATTCCCTTGAAATCCGTATGTGACGCTATGGATTGGTGACAGAAAAAATTTGACTTTTGGTGCACCTTTTCCAGGCAACAGAAGTTTTTTGTGGCTGAACTGGTTGGCAGCAGGTGGGTCCCAAAGCAGTACCTGCACCACACCATTAGTAATTTGCTTTGGCAGCCAGAAACTCACCCTACGGTGTTGTCTTTTTTTATTTGCACCACTGTTCTTGGGTAGCAGCTGCTCGCTTCACTAGCTGTTTTTAGCTGGCTGTGTGTGGGCATAAAACCCATGTGAGGATCACTCTACTGTGGCTGTAATAGCAGAAAATAGATGTATTTTCATCTCTCAAAAGATCTTTAGATCTTTTCAAAGAGAAGTGAACTGTGATTGTGCAGGGTGAGAAGGGTCTTGCGCTTTTTAACTTCTATATGATGATACAAGGGACAACTGCATTTCTTTATTCTTTTTCTGTTCCTTTTATTGATGCTGGAAATTCAAGGCTTGTATGGCTCAGGGGAACCCGCAGGATTTATCTTTTCTCTCTTGTGTACTTATTTGACTTCATACCAATTTAAAGTATTTTAAAATACTTTTATTAGCTTTTTTAACATGGATTGAATTGTGGAGCTATCTCTCCAACTCAGCTGCCAGTGTATGCTGTAACCAGCTCTCAGAATCTGGAAGAATATTACTGTAGAACAAGCTAGGAAGGGCAGGTCAGCTGGTGTCTTAAATTTTTAATTTTTTTCTTGCTTTTTAAACCTGGTATGGGAATAGCAAACCTAGATTAAGAACTGTGTAAAATGAATGTTGCAGGCAAGGTAACAACTCTGGTCCAAGGTTAAGCCAGGAGATCCAAGCAATGATTCAGGAACATTCGGGAACAGGAGTGGGAAAAGGCAGACCTGTGATATAGTCCAGGCCAGCACCCTGTGCTGGAGCTACACTGAAGTTCCCAAGGCTGTGTATAAGCGGGTATATGGGTTGGGGTCCAAGATGAGGCTGCCCAGGGCCATAAGGCCTGTTGGTGCTATAAGGATCCTGAGAAATTTAACTTTCTTAAAGCTTTTGCTGGGAGAATCTTATGGCCAAAGTCACTGTGACAATTTACAAGTGCGCAGAAGAGCTGAAAGGTGGATGCTGCTGCCTGTGCTGAGTCTGAGGAGCTCAACATGGAGCAATTATGAGAATGGAGAGGAGATATCATTGCAACAGCAGGCTGGATGAAGCCCACCTAGACCTATGATTCCAGTTCATGCCCTCTTTTAGCAAAATTTCATGTACTGTAGAGGAGAAGGGAAGAGAACAAGCATAATGGCTAAAAAAGATGATAATTATAACTGAATTACTCTGAAAATAATCAAAGGACTTACATCACACTTGCTACAAAAGTCTGCCCTTCCAAAATCTCTTTGTGCTTTTGATCTAGAAAAGGAACTGCAGGTCATACTCCAGTCATATTCATATCAAAACACCTGATTTCAGAGTGAAATCAAGTACTTAAAATAATACATTGAATTCCTGGTATTATCATTTCCATAAAAGGTACAGATGCAAAAGGAGATAACAGTGAAGAATCAAGGTCAAAAACCAGACTCTTAATTTTACTCTAAGTCAGATAGTATTATTTGGTTTCCTTAGTCATTTGTCTTCAAAGTAGAAGACACTCGTGGGTAGGGGTATTTTTTACACAATGCGCTTGGCCTTCTGCCAACAGATGAGCGCTCCAGCTTGATACTAATGAAAGAAATATTAATGCACCGTAGCATGTCAATTATCTTGAAAAGGTCTCCAGCAACCATTTATCACTTAAATTTCACATCTTATAGCTGGGGACCAAATTGTATTACATGTCAGAATAGTTCTGCCAAATTTGATCCATCATTAACTTTCATTTGTTGATAATTTGAACATGAATTTTTATTTAAGTTATGCATCTTTGTCAACTTGATGGAAACGTCCTGAATTGTCATGTTGTCATAGATGAGTGATGCTGTTTCCCAGTTGAGACTCAACTGTATGCTGAAATGCCTTTAAGGATCCATCCCCAGAAAAAAGTACTGAGGCTGTGGACTTTATTTGTTGCACTGGGGGTGGTGGGAAGGAAGGGAAAAACAAAAAGGAAAAAAAAAAAAAAAAAGGCTTTTCTGACTTAAATTGGATTCTCAGTTGCTGAATCATGTACAGAAACTTAGTTGTGTGGGGTGTTTTTTCCTCTTCATTGTTATGATGGCTTTCATTGCTAAGGTTACCAGGGTTCCAAGCAAACCAGAATAGTTAGAAAGGGGAAAGGTAACCCTGGAGTAGACTTTATTTATCTGCTAGGTGAGTTTTGGTGGATTTTGTGGCATATCTCACGTGCAAGAAGGGAAATGAATCCATTGTGTAGGGTGTGATGCAGTCACAGGTTTCAGCACTAAGCAACGTTAACAATAATTGCCTCAGAGGTCAGATAAAGGCAACCACTGGAGAGGTTTAACCAAGGAGGGTCAACACAGAAGCATCCCCCATAACAATATTGATGAAAGTCCTTCGGCTAAAGGACGTAGTTGGACTTGTGTGGTATGGGATGGCTGTTCCTGTCGTCTAGTAAGGGATGACTTGTGGTAGGCTGTGGGAATATGTATCTTTCTGTGTAATGTTTGGCCATTGCAAAGCTCATCAACTTCTTTTCCCTGCAAAAGCCATGCTTTTTCTCCTTGCCTTTTTAGAAAGCAAGCATACAGCAGCTAAAATAAAAGTCTGGCCGGAGGAAGCTTGGAGAAGGCTCATACATAGCAGGTTTTAATCACAGTTTATTATACTTCTGAAATGTGCTCAGATACTCTTTTCAGGAGTGTGGTATGAGAGACCTGTGTTGAATAAACAAAATGGAAATCAAATAAAATGTACTTAAGCAGGCAGTAGAGATTTTAGCAAGCTCACGTGACCCCTTCAGATGATAGGAGTTGAAACCAGAGTGAAAGAGACAACAGAGGGTTAAACACTGATTGTCGCTGGATGAAGTGCCTTGAAAATGGAAGCAAAGCTTTGGCATTGGGAAGAAACAAATTGGTTTTCTTTTCGGAAAAGCTGTGTCTGATCAGTATTCTCACCAATGTTTAAAGGGACTGTGCGAACGAACTCTGCATGCCAAGCTTGGGATCGCTGCGTATGTTGTATTTGTGCCTGTGCTTTGTTTAATTTACCCTCCTGAGGATCTGTAGCGGTGTAAAGACCTTAGGAAGCCTTTCTCATCTCTTGGTATAGTGATTAGATCCTTGCAAGAGATCATGCTTGTAGTCAGTTCTCCATTGTCCAGGATATTGGGAGGCTGGTGTAGGCTTTGGATAATGTACCTCATCCAGGATATGCTTGGAGTGCAGTTTAAAGACCCTTGATTCACTGTGCCACTGAGCTCCTCGGGTTTCTGGAAAAGCTAATTAGCTCAGGTTGTGAACATAAAATACCTCTGTTCTAGACAAAACATGGGCCAGAAGCAGCAAAAATGAGTTGTTGCTGCACCTCAGCAAATAAACCTTAGCATGCTCCGCAGAGAGCTACATCCGTGACCCTGCACGCTTCATTGGCACCCTGAACCGTTTGGCCACGCCTGGGTATAACTGACAGGTGCCAGCATGTTGCACCTTTGCCACGTCGTCCCGGCCTTACAGTGACCAGTGGTTGGATGTCACTATGCGCTGTCCTGACCCAACTGAAGCGGCTCTTGTGTGTACGTCCGGTTATTTCTTGCCGCAGCGTGTAAAGTCCTGGCGTCTGTCAGGGCCGTTGTGCTGGGAGCAGTGGAGACAGTTGTGTTTCTCAAGTATCATGCTAAACAAAGTCCCGCTTGTGTGGTTTTAGGGTGGTATCTCTTTAGTGAACCACGGTACTTTGGGGGGAGGCTCTTTTCTGCTTCCCTTAGCTTTTGAAACGGAGGGGCAGCGATATTATGGCTGGCTGGGTTTGGAGGGAGCGCTGCCGAGATTCAGGCTCACTTACAGTGCTGTCACAAACACATAAATGTCAAGTTGCTTACGCTACCCGGTGTTAACATCCCTGAACGCTTAATGCGTTTCTCCCTAAATTTATGTCGCTTTGAAAGCGCCGTGATTCATTAGTGGTACAGAAAAATCACCCCAAGTAATACCTTAATTTGCTTGTTTGGCTGCGAGTTGATTAATACTCTGACAATGGGCATATGAACATCTCCTTTTATCTAACAGTAGTATCAAGATTTCTGATATGTGTATCTTTCTTAGTAAATACTAAGAAATGCTTTCGAATTTTCTGGATGGTTTGTAATTTTCTGGATTGCATCTAAACCATCACAGAGCCTAACTTACAGCTTTTGTTTTTATTTTCTACGTATTTTGTATGTACGTTTGGATTTCTTGATATTTACGGTTTATTATTTCTTAATGTTAGTATCATGTAATTAATCACCTCATCTCATTTATTTAATAACATTTACAGTTGTGCTTCATGATTAGGTTTGTTGGAATAACAAATGTGTGGGTCATCAAAAAAAATAAACCCAACTCTGGTATAGATATTTTCTCCCCCCTCTTTGCAAGACCAGACAGTGTATTGCAGGACTCTAACAGCCTGAGCGATGGTTTTGGTATGGTATTGAGAATGGAGATGCTCCTGCAGTCCGTGTATGTCTCTGAAACAGGGAGGGTTTGAGTCTGGCAGTAACTGCTTAAAGAACAATTCAGGATTTTTTTTTTTTCTAATGATGATGCATATATTGAAATTAAAGTAACTAAAGAACATTTTGGTGGAGTTTATTTACTTACTAGTGAAAAACGAACAGGAAAATCTCCATAGTAGGAGTAAGACCATCTCTGTATTCACAAGCCACTTATCGCTTGATCCAGTGATGAGCTATGATTCAGTCCCCATCACTCTTGCTGTAGCACAGAAACCAGCTGGGTACAGAAACTTCTGGATTTGGAGGACATCATGGTCAGTCACCTTAGCAGTGAGGTGTAGGGAAGTTCTTGTGCAATTTATTTTACTCAAAGTATTCTGTAAAAAGGAATAATTTACATTTTGGTTATTAGAGACTTACTTTCTGCTTATTTGTAACCTAAAATAAATTTTGCAATGGAAATGGTCGTTGGGGAAAGTAAGAATTGCAGCAGCCATCGTTACACCAAACTGTTGCTTGCTGTACTCTCTGGAGGTTATGTTCTTTTCCCTTACACCCACTCACAATTCATGTAAATTTGTTATCAACTCAGAGCATTGCCATTTCTGTCTTTGGATGTTTTAAGAAAAAAGAAATTTTACAGCCTGGGATCTTTGTTATCAGCTAATAACACCATTAAATTAGACCCAGCGGGGTCCCAGACCAACAGTGCGTCTTGAGGTCTCCACTGAACGGCCAGTGCCTGAAACACATGGCTGGATTTTGTAACGCTGCATGGGCTGGGCTGGTCAGAATTACACTGGTGCAACTTTGCTTAATCGAGGATGGTCGTGGGGTGAATTCACCCACATGTGTGGCTCTGCCAGCAAGCAGACGGCTGTGAGGGTGTTGCTCTGTCCCTGTGTCTGCCTTAGGCAAGTGTCTGCTGGAGCTGCATAGTGGTGAACAGGCTCTGACCGCCCTCGGGACTGGGTGACCAGGGCTGCCGTGGCGCACAGTCCTGCGGGAAGGTTTTCCTGCGGGCTCTGGGCATGGCCTCGTGGGCTCTCCTCCCTTAGTCCCTGGTCGCGTGGTCCTGCAGGACAGGAGTGTGTTGGCCAGCACACGGTTGCTCGGTCCTCTGCAGGAGTCTGTTGCTTCTCCCAGGTCAGCGTGAATCAGAAACGAGGGTCCAGCCCCATGACCGTTAATCCCAGACCAGGCGCTCCTTCATCATCCAGCAGCCCAAGTGTGATCTGGAGCAGCGCTGTCAAATTAGCCAGGCACCGCAGCATGAAATCTGTGCTGGCTCCGTGCCTGATGCTCGAAGACAGATGTTACCTGATCCATAGGGGTGATCGGAACGGTGCAGGCGGATAATACCTGAGCCAACATAAAGCTTGACAATGGAAAATTAACTTTTCAGCATTAGTTCATCAGATTTGAACTGTCAGGGTGAGTTAACCCTGAAGCAGTGCTTGGCTGTTTTTTTTAGGAGCCCTCAGGGTAGCTCTGCTGTAGTGTCAAGCTATAGCCCAACTCGGATTCAGCAGCTGTTTATGTAAAGCAGGTGGTGAAACTTTGAAAGAAAATGAGTGGTTAAATGTCCCCAACTGCTTTTGAAACCTTACCATGAGAGAGGTTTGCACACAGTGAGTGCCTTAGCTCTTCCTAAGCAGCAATTAGACTTGGCTCATCTTAATTTTAAAGTATGCAGACTGAGCCTTGCTGCTGCTGTGCCGCCTGTATGCAGTGCCATTAAATGAAACCAACTGCAGATGAAGCACAACTAGGCACATTGCTGAATGCTTTGGGTTTTTTCTTAGCTTTAAGTTTTTTAAGGAATTTTACTATTACTTTGAGTTTGTTCCTATTTCTTTATTTCTTTTCACAATGGGAGAAGGGGACTACAATAAAATGAGGTTTTCCTTCACATTATCAGCAATACTATTTGCCATGTAAGAGCAATGTTTGTAGTCCAGCAACATGTTAGATATGTTCCTAAAAGAAAGGAAATACAGCTTTCCACCAAAAGAAAAAAATAGCAGAAACACCTATTATACAGACTTTTGTGAGGAAAATCTGGTTGTAAGTTGGTGCAAACTGTATGCACAGCTTTAAGAGCTGTTCAATAGTTTTCAGCTAGTTAACACTGTCACTTCCAAATCCTGATCAGCTGCAATGGCGCATCGTTTCAACAGATGATAATTTTCCACTCTGCAAAAGAAGTTACTAGGAAGTCATCTTGTGTGAGGTAGACCTCCATAGCAGGATCTCACTGGTCCAGATAGTTTTTGTAAATATTAAGTCTTATTCTTTAGAAAACTAGTTCATTTTCCAGGCTGAAACTTCAGAACATTGTCTTAAGGATATAAATTGGTCTTAAAGGATGAGTTGAGGAAGGAGTCTTTTTCATGATGCTGTGTGCTATTGCAGCGTTACAATCATCAAGGGGAGACTTCTTGCTTTAACACAGCTGGTATTATACTTTTGGAGACAGGCTATGGTTAGTATTTTTCTGTTATGACTTACAGTACTTCACAGTTACCAGATGCTACAGGAGCAGAATATATCATGTTATTTGAGATTCTTTTAAAATGTAATCATAGGTATGGTGAATGGCTTGTGGACAGATGACTTAAATTTTTTTTTTTTTCCAAGCCACCAATGCTTTCTGTTTAAAATGAAATTATCTGGTTCAGAAAAGGAGATGCAGCTTTAACAAGGGGGTTTGATGTATTCATGTAGAATCTAATGGGACTTATTCTGATGCATCACAATGGACTGTATAAGTGATCACATTCATGTAACAGGAGATATTCATATGACACTGACTGAAAAAACAATCAGACCAGCCAATTCTTGGTTTTGTGGGAAGAATTTTATTCTGTCTGCAAGTCTTGTTCTTTCACGCTGAGACATTCTTAAAAGCAGAAATTCATCGGTGTAATGAACATAGTCCTCCTTGTGGGGGTGAGAATTAAATGCTAAAATGAAGTCTTTTAAAGAAAAAAAAGCCATTGACATCTCTTATTTACAGAATCATGACAGAAACAACCTCACAGCTTATCCAATTACACTTTAATACTATAAATACATTTGAAATATTGGGTGCTTCCAAGGTGCTACAGCCATGTAGGAGACTACTTCCAAAATTATGTGTGTTATGAAAGAAGTCTTAGTTCAACATCAGTTAAATGGCACTCTTCTTTATTACATTAAAATTCAGTCACGTTTGAAGAACTGACTCCTGCAGGAGGCATATTAGAATTTAAAAAAATAGATTAATAAAACCCCCCTTGCTGCAAGGCATTATTTTTTCTTTGCTTCTGAATTGCAGCTGATCGATGACGTTCGCTAGCCCATGGTATGAATGGAACAGAAGTTGGTTTGGAACGAATTGCTGCTGTCTAGGTCAGCAACACAGTTGTCCTTTAGAAAACGAGCTGAGCCCTGATTCGATGAATACTTGGTATGTGCCTGGGTGCTTCGCTGAATCATGGTTTCTGTGCTGGAAGTACAGGGTTAGCTCCTAATTGGAATCCTCTTTGGGCCGTCACAGTGTTGGCTGGAGGAGATTCTGATTCTGGGAATCCTGCACACTCAAACTGAGCTTTTTTTGTTGAGGCACCGTCTTGTGCAGTAGGGAACTACGTGAACTTGCCTGTCCCTTCTCTGGTACGACTAATATATTAAACTCCTTTTGTTAAATAGAAGCCTGTGTTTCCATGCTTCCTAAAGGTCGTGATTTCTGTCCCCTTTGAGCGCCCTGCACAGGGTGGTAGGGAGGGGTCATTTTGAGTTTATGAGAGAAAGTCACCATTCAGGCCTGGAAAACGTTGCCCCAGTGGCTGAACAAGTCCGTGCTTGTTGCAGAGAGCTGTGGCCACTTGCTGCAGCTGCATTGCTTATCTTCAGGTTGGTTTTTTTTTTTTTTTTCCTTAAGCAATGGGTCATTTTGCTCAGACAGGTTCTGAGGTCCTCTCTGTGTGTTTGTGTGCAGTTACAATAAAAATACTTTGTCAGTGGCTTTTGTTTTTATTTTTTTTTGATTAGCAGTGTTGGTTAAGACGGCAATTCATGACATTTTTGGCCATCAGCCTCCATTGTGGTTTTCACAATACACCATTATTTTCTTTCTTCTTCCTAGTGGGCTACTAGCCCAGACTCCCTCTTCTGCTGCAGTAGCAGGATGCGTTTAACAGAAATCTCTCTGGGCTCAAAAAGAAAAGTGACTCATGTCCCCTTGCTCATCCACTCATGTACATCTTAATAAAAAAGAAGTTTGTTCAATCATTTTGTTATGAACGTAGAGTGTAGGTTCAGTCTTCTCTTTGCAGTCCGTTAAATTTTTCATTTGAGCCAAAATGTTCAAAAGAGTTAATGTTATCTTGGAGTCAAGTGAGTGCTCAGGGGAGATGCCGCTCGCTTGCCCGCTCATCCTGCTCTAGCAGCCCTGCTGCCTGCGTTGGCTGCTCCACCTCATTGCGGTAGGAGATGTGAAAGACATGCTTTGCAGCTGTAGCCCTGGTCGCTCTGGGAAACCAGGCACCCTGGCTAAAAATAGTCTCCTCTAAGTTAGCAGCCTTGCTTGTGAATACACAGTCATGAGAAGCTGATTTGGGTAATAAGAGATTCCCGTGGTAGGCTGGGATGCAGGGCTATCTGGGAAGAGACACAGGAGAAAGATGACAAACATGTAGCGGTTTTAATCCTAGCATGCCAGTCGATGGAGTGCTTGATGTTGCATCCTTTAATTTTGCTAGCCACTGTGTATTTCCTTCAGATCTCAGTCAAGGTCAAGAATTTCATCCTGCTAAATGCTTTACACATGTGTGAGAGAAAGGGCTTCTCTCACAGACTGTAAAGTTTTAGCAAACCAAGGACTGTGTGAGGAAAACAGACTTACTCTATCTTCACTCTGCTCATGGGGAGTTAAGGTGAAGGGAGACTTCCATAAGAGGTTAAAAATTTACCATCAGAGGAACTTGATCTCTATTTTCTGTGTTCAGGTTGTAAACCTCCAGACCAGTTCCCCTCTTTTTACTTCCTTTGACCTGACTTCTCCCCCTCTCTCTGCAGAGCTTTCTGTCACCCTCCTTCTCTTCATTTGTGCAGCTGATCTGAACTCTTCCTGCTGCCGCGGGCAATTTTTCAACTGTGGGGTGAAGCTGTACTCGTCAGTGTTTAATTCGCCAGTGGAACCGGCTCATTTTGTCAGCTATGGAATATTTTCAGCTACATCATCTGTGGTACAAGGAGGAAAATAAATTTGGGGTTTGGGAAATGCAATAGAGAAGGGCTTAAGTGGTCAGAGTTTAAATCTTAAATTGCCAATTGCATGGCTGGCTAGAAAAAGGAAATGTGGGAAGAAAAAGGAGGCAGTAAACATGATGATTAAGTGGATCTTACTCACAGTAAATTACAGCATTCCTGAATGAAAGTAGTCTCTTTAACAGAGAAATCATTAAATGTTAAACTCACGCTATTATTTGCGTTTCATTGGGTAGACTTGCATGCACAGAAATATCCATTTTAATTAGTGTTGAAAAGAAATCTCGCGTACAGAGCACTGCCTGGTAGGTATTTTTATACTTTCCCTCAGTGAGCTCATTTTATATGATGATGATTTCCTCTAATTTTTAATTAACATGTCTAAGAGTTGGGGAAAATGATCAGTGTTTCATTAACTGCCTCACACTTGGAGATCTAGGCAAACCTAATTGATATGGTTGCTACAGAGTACTTTGTCAAAGTGAGCCATCCTGCCGCTACCTCTCTCCCCTCACTTTTCAGTTCTGTGCATGTGAGTGAAAGGCATGCTGCAACAGCATCTAGTTGTACTTCTAACATGACAGTATGTGGTGTGGGGTTGTATTTCAGTGCAGTGTTTCATCCAGAATATTTCAACACATTTTACAGACTGCGTATGGGAAGATCACTTGTTTATCCCTGGTATACAGTGCCCCCCCCTTTGCAAAGAGTGTATGTAACAGTGCTTAGGAAAAGACATGAGAATATTTGTTGCTTCTTCTCTGGGGAAAATTATTGGCTCAACTCTAAGTATCATGTTTAAAAATATACTTTCAAGTCTATAACAAATACCCCTAAATTCATCATGTTTAATATCACAAATCATTAAAGCCTGTTTTTGATATTTATTGATTTAGTTAACCATATATATAAAAGAATTACAGTATCTCATTGGAAAAAAGGGTTGAGGTGTGAAGGCAGGATGGTCTAGCGGTAAAGGTACCTATGAGGCCTCGGCTCTAGTGACAGGGCTGCAACCAGCCTGCCTGATGTCTTGACTGAATCACTGAGCACAGTACACTGATGTACGGAAGAAAGTAATTTTTGGGGAGGAAGGACAGTAATTAGTCATATTCAGTATTGCGTATTTTCATGCTAAATGTTTTTCAAGGCGTTTAGGGTAAGCTATAGTTATTGCAGCTATAGGATTTTTTGTTGCCATACTGTGATAATGAGAAAGGATATGAAAATAGCAAAGGTAGAAGAGAGCTGAAACCTAGCAATGTGCTCAGTACTCTGCCCACGAATCATGCCATGAAACTGACTTAGAGATTGTAAATTCTGAGTAGAAATGCTATTGGTGAACTTGCTTTATCTCAGGAAAAACAAGTCTTTTCACTGTGCCTATCACAGTGAGAAGAGCTGACTGCAGTAGCAGTAGTAGAGTTGATATGTTATAAATTATTCAAATGTGTTGTTATGAAGCCATCATTAAAAGGAGAATAAAAAGTACTCTGTCTTTAAAAAGTGGTGAAAATGGTTATGGTATTAAAATATACTTGGTTTCCTCTAAAGTTTTAGACTTAGAAATTTGATTGAGAAATCTTTTGCCTTAAAATATGATACTCACATGAGATACTAAGGTGTGTGAAGTTGATTTAAAAGCAGTTCATGTGACGTAGAATGGCAAAATAATTGAGGTTGGAAGGGACATCTGGAGGTCATCTGGCGTACCTTCCTGCCCAAAGTAGGGCTTATATCACAAGTGAGATGAAGTGGTTAAGGGCCTGGTCCAGGCACATCCTGAGATCTCCAAGAACAGAGATTCCCCAGCCTCTCTGGGTGATTCGTCTTAGTACTTAACAACTCTCATGTTGAAAATATTTTTCCTTTTATATCCCACTTGAATTTACCTACCAGCTTGTGTTTTTTCTTCTCTTGTTCCCAGTCTGTCTCTTCTCTCTTTAGGTAGTGGAAGATGCAGCCTTAGTCGTCTTCACTAGACAAATGGAGCTCCCCTGCTTTTCCTTATGCTGTGCTTCAGCTCTCTAACCGTGATCCTCTGCTGGACTCACTCCAGTCTGTCAGTCTTTGTTGCAGTGGTATCCTAAAAATAGACACAGTATTCTAGCTTTTGTATGTAGTTGTTGATAGGGAGTTGCTGAATGATAAATGTCAATGGTAGGATCCCCACAACTACCAGGATGTAAGGGGACTTATTTAAGTGCCAAACTTGCCCTGAGAAGCTGAATTCCACTTGGAAGGGTTACAGAAATCTTTGCCTTTGCACCTTGTATTCAAGTTTTGAGAAAAAAGGAGGTATGAGAGAAACCCAGTCTGAAAGAGGAGGGTAGAGAGTGCTTGATTATAATGGTGGTGTTCAGTACATATTCTAAAGCTTTGTTTTCCTGGAGAGGTGATGAAGAAGCAAGTTATGGAGAGATAGTGAGAGTATGTCATTTGCTTGGAGTAAGCACGTTGCAAGCCCCCCAGCTAACTGAAAGACTGGAGCCACTCCAGGGCTAAGCATGATGTAATGCAATGAAGTTTCCTTTTTTAACTGTTTCCAGTTCTGCCATTAGGAATGGAACCCATTACATTATGAGAATAAAATTTATTTTTCCTGGTAGGCTTTTTAGTGTTGGGTAAATATGATCGTCAGAACACATGGTGTTTCCTTAAAAGCTGTGAATTCAAATGATGGCTCCGTGTTGAAAAAAGGATCTTGGGTGTTTACAATCCATGGCAGGTCTGTCGCTGCAGAAGCTGGAGCATGTTTTCCACAAGCTAGAATAGTCCGTTTGGGGCAAGTGCCAGGTTAAAAAAAAAAAAAAAAATCTCCCTCAGCGAAGCAGTGGGGACTTAATTCACAATTTCATAAAAAATCATTAGTTGAGTTTTCAGGCTTTAGCTCTGTGTTCAGTGCTAGCCGGTATTTCCGTGTCTTCAGTCACTGATATGGACACTGACGTGAATTTTGCTGTTAATAGCAAGGATAATCTAAAACGGCTGATTAGGTGAAGTTCCAGCAAAATTCATTTTAATAGTCAGATGAAGTTCTGTACATCAGGAAGTTAAAAAAAAAAGGCATGTAAGACTTTCAGGGTGGGAGGCTGCTGTGGGAAGTAGCAACCCAGAGGTCAGTGTAAGGTTACTGGGCAGGTAGCTTGTTCAACGTGCGCTTAAACTGAAGCGGTATGGCAAAGAGGGCTCATGAGATTTGTTCTTGATGCTGAAATTCCTGTCTGTATTTGTGAACTGAACTTGGCAGATTGTTCTCTTTCATATTTTTTTCCCCTTGTTTCCAGCTGCAGACTTTTTCTTGACAAACTTGCTCTTTTTCTGCAGACAATCAGTTGGATTCTACTGGCAATTAGCCTAGAGAAGCAGAGACTGGTTAGAATAATTACTGCTGGAGGTGTAGGTGGAGGTCTACAAAGCCTAAGGCTAAACACAAGGAGACAGATTAGAAACAGCTCTTTGGAGTCTGAGGGATGAATAATGTCTGGGCTTGGAAAGTTCTTGTATTCTTGGGGAGAACTGGGTGGTGTGGATGAAAAAATGCTGATTATTTTTTACATGTATCTGCATTCGTTTTCTTCCCCCTTTCCATGTCCTAATTTTATTAGGCCTGTTTGCCAAGTGATCGTTCCCTTCTAGGGAACAAAGAAGAACAAAATGTTTAACATAACTGTCCAACAGCAGCACTGTGCTGGCTTCTCCCACAGTCACTATTCATGGAAATCTGTGATGGGGCTCCTTGTAAGCTCTTTGTGGACTTTGCATAAAGGATATATCAAGTACAAGTCGGAAAATTAACTTACCTTTGCTGCTGGTAGCTGCTGTTGGTCATATCTGGAGCCCTCACCTTGTAAGTGTACTCTGTTCTGAAGGACAGGCTCTGAAGGTAAGGGGTGAGGGGCAAGGAGAGGATCCACAAAAAATGATCCAGATACTGGAAAACAAGCTTGATGAGGTGAGTTTTAGGGAGGCCAGTCATTAATCTTATCAAAGAGAAAAGGTCAAGAGGTATTGTGATTGCTGTGTGTCAGTACTTATATATGGAGAATATATTTGTCGGCGGCCTTCTGGTCTGTCCAAGGAGATCCCATAGCTAAAGATCGAAGGTAGACAAATACAGTCTAGGAATAAGCCATCATTACCCGACTCTCCACATAAATGAATACTGGCACTCCTTACTAGAGGAAGATGTAGGAGCTGTATGTTTGTTTGAAATGTAGGTAGCTGTATTTTGAATTATGTGCTTTAAGCACGTTTCTGGGTTATGTGTATTTGGGTCTGGAAGGGAAGGAGAGGCAGCTGGGCAGGAAGGACCAGGTGATTCCTTCTAGGTTTGGACTTTGCATCTGAGATGCCTTGAGTTTATTCCTCTTGCTCGGGGGCTATTTGAGTGTTCATAATGGCTGCAAATCTCAAGCAAGGTGATAATTATATGACATCTCAGAGCATTGATCTGCAGGAGGTCAGGAGAGATCCCTCCTCCTCCTGGACACGTTCTTGGCTCTAGTTGCACCTGCCTGTGTGCACCTCCCAGCAAGTGTATGTTCCTTCAGGGAGCTGAGGAGAGAGCTACAGCCTGGGATGAGACAGTGGCTGAGGTAATGGATGCAAAGAACCCTGATCTTTGCCTTACCACCTCTTTATAAAGAGAGCCTTTTTAGGAAATATGATTGTGTTTTGTGCTTTACAAGAGCCATTTCCTCTGCTCACAATCAATTGCTTCATTGAGAGACCTTCTTCTCCTTACCCTTATATCACAAGCAAACAGTCTTAACTGTGGGAATTTTGTCCCTGTCCCCCCCTTCCTAATACAAGAGCAAAATATCAAATCAATAATTTAGAATAAATGAGAATATCATGCCTATTTCTGATGCGTAAACCTTCAGGAACAGTCATAGGATCTTACGCAAAATACGAATAATATTAGGATAAGTTAGACTGCAGGTACATCTTAGGAGCTAGAACTTATAGTAGTGAATCTGAAAAATAGACTATAAAATGCCTTGCAAGTTGTCTGAGGTGCCTAAGTACAGAATCTTTCACTGTACAGTAAAAAGGAACTGCTGCCAGGAACAAGATGTTCTGTTTTTGTAAAAACATGTGTTCTTGTTTTGTTTGTAGGTTTTTGTGGTTTTGTTTTGGTTTTTTTTAAGTTTTCTTGAATTTTAGTTCAGGAAGGAATTACCTTGTCTGCCACCCCAGTAAACATTCACTTTGTAGCCTTGATCCACTTGGATTCATTATGGATTCAGGCAGGAAACATTGAGCCATTGTGATCGTTATCTGCCACTACCTGCTATGGGGGCTGTTATACTTTACTGTATTGAACATTACTGGAATTAAGGTTGTAGTTGCAATTCCTTTAGGAAATATCTATTTCAATGGATTTGCAGCTCAGTTCTAAGATACTGGATGGGAAACATTTAGCTACAGGCAGTTATTTAATTTTTTATTTCTGTCCTTTTCTTTTTGGCACCAAAAATAAAATTTCTGAGCAGCATCATCTTCTGAAACTATAAAGTAAACAGGTTGCCTTGGAGGCTTACTGATTTCCCCCCTCCCTTTGTACCTTTGTCCATCTCCCTACCCTCTTCTAGCTGAAGTGAAGATGGACCCTTTTCTCTGGTCTGTCACTGTGAAATAACCATGTGAGTCACTGCAAAGCTAAATGGTAATTAATAATTAAAGACCAATCCAGAGGAATGTATCTATAATGCATTGATTTGTGGGGAGGAGGAGTATGTAAGTTGCTTTTTGCCTTTTTTTTTTTTTTTTTTTTTTTAAGGAAAAGAAAGACTTAGCAGCTAGTCTTGATTTTTAGACACAAATCCATTTTACAAAGTTCAGACTAAGCTTTTTATTAGTCATAACGGTGAGTTAGGAATTGAGTTTGCAGGTTTCCCAGTCCTTGCTCATATTAGCTGGCCCTGCACAGACCCTTAATTTTCTCAGAGCAAAGAATAAAGGAAAAAAAAAGGAAGCTCAACCCTAGGTACCAGGATGCTAAAACCAAAACAGGCTGGCCTGAGCTGGGATCAGAGACCCTGCACGTTTCCCTAAGCTATTTCTCTCAAGGCACTGAGGAGTAAATATTTCTTAGGGACTGACAGTTCTCCAAATAGCTTAACCCGCTGTGAAAATGGACACTGCTTGAGTTGGATAGGAACCAAAGAACTGAACTGGTGTGTTTGAGCATCTGTTTTCCCCTTCCTGGTTAATGCATTTCTTTGGTAGCACATTTATGGTAGTATTTGATTTGTTTTTTATTTTCTTTATGGGAATTTCACATAATTTCTAGGTATCTGATGTTTCCTGTGTTTTCACTGTAGTTCTTTGTCCTTTATGCCTGTACTCTGAATGGCTTCTTTCTTTAGTTCAAACATTTTTTTTTTATCATTGTCCTGTTGTGCCTTAGTTAATTAGTGCAGCTGATTAAGAGTGGTATGTGCCATGTCTCCTCCCTGAGAAATGCACTTCAGGCTGCTTGTGTCGTGATTTGGGGAAGGGAGAGGGAATCTACAAAAAAATATCACTTCAGGTAAATTGCTGTCTATTTGTTGTCACAGAGATTAAAGGAAACTTACACCTTGGCTGGAACAGGGAATATGGAGAGAACATGATGTTGTTCCCTGTTGATAGGGGGATATTTGATATCCTTGATATCAAATATATTTGATATCGCCTAGGTTTCTGTGGGTGGCTCTCTGAGCTTGGGTGCTTTGCGAATATAGGTGGGAAATCTTTGGACTGAATTTCAACATTTATGATTTCTTTCTTTATACAGCAGTAGTGACAATGCTGTATTAATTAGCTGATACTGTAATGTGTTGCTCTTGCTCACTTGAAGTCTCTAGAAGAAAGCCTGAGCCATTTTGATCTGTATTTTTCCTGTGTTGTGCACAAGAGGATTCATTGGGATACCATTTGCACGTTTGACTGCTGAAAGTCAAATTTTAGCTGAAATAAACTTTTGTTTCCTTATTTTTGACATTGCTCTTTCTGAAGAAATGTCACTGTTTTCCCATTGGGAGAAGGAGAGTTCATTGAAGAATTGGCAGGGAAAATATAAAATTCCCCCACGCCCCCCTAAACCTTGATCAGCTTTTGACATGCTTCTGTCTTCAGGAGGTGGCTGAGTAATCTTGAATGGATGTTTTATTCATTTTATTGTGTCTACAAAATAAACTTCTACAAGCTATTTCTTGGGCTGGATTGAAAGTATCCCTTCCCTTATACATGCTGTTGAAAAAATGCAGGCCTACTGCCCAATCTAAGAAGAATATGGGGTTAGGAGAGGTTGGAATGTTCTTTGTGTCCTGACAAAGAGATATTTTTGTTCCAGAATGGGGAAATTAAAGGGGTTGAACGTTGTTTTAGATGTATGGGTGACATATTTTTCCTATGGCCTTTAATATTGAAAAATTCCTGCAAAATACAGTATTAAAAAAACCCCAAACCAACAAAACCAACCAACCAAACAAAAAAAACCCCAAACAACCCCCCTAAAAAAACCATAGGTGATCATGGATTGACATAATAGGTCTGAGATTATTTCCAGTAGTCTACTTCTGCTTGCTTTCTCTTCCACGTTGTGAGTGAACTTTTACTTTAAGAAATGTCTATTTAGAGACGTCTTCAGAAGTGTAAGTTCCTAACTTTTGCATGAAAAAAGCTTGCATCATCAAGTATAACCCTAGGTGTACTCTTTGAGTAGTCTTGTGTCCCTTATAACTTGACATTGAAGGTCATAAATTTGTACAGCTACGTGCATTTTGTGGCATACAGCGTGGTTGTTTGTCCTGTGCACAGAATGTATGAGGCTTTTGCAAGTACTGGTTTTATCAAAATTGGATGCTTCCCTTCCTGAAAGAAATTTCGAGATCTGATTCACTTTTAATATGTTTAAAATGGGCTTCATCCAGATTCCCATTGATTTAAACAGACTTTGGATCAGACTCAAAATAAATGCATGGGTATGGAATGGTTAGGAGGGAGCAAGAAAAACATCCATTTGCTAATGACACGGAGCTGAAAAATTGCTGTTGGGTTTGGGCTGTATCCTCTGCACTCTGGTTATTTGTGTCTCTCTGTCATGGCATCAGATACACTCCAAAATTAAGAAAAACAATTTGCAAGAATTAAAAGGTTCAGATTTTTTTTTTTCCTGTGTTTTGGGATGAGATAATTTCCATGAGAAAAAGACTATTGACTTGTAAACAGAGAAGGCTATGCTTTAAGTTTCAGAAACCAAATATAAATAGAGACAGGCATTTACAATACAAATATAGAACAAACTCGTTAGAAAAAAAGATTGGAAAATAAATAGTAGTTCCAGAGAGATGCTCAGTATAATGAAGGGCAACAGCGTTATGTGCAGGGTACAGAAGTTTTAACTGTTTAGTACTGTTTAGAAGTTTTGTAAATAAAGTACCTTGGTATGAAACACATCCGCATGCCATCTTGAAGAAATGAAATGTGGGGGTGTTTTGGTAGTTACAAAAACTAGTCTGCTGCACCTACTGAGATGATATACAGCTGCATAAGTTTCTTCTCTCCTCAGATTTCCATTTATTCCTTGGCAGAAAAGCAGGTAAGGGGAAAAATGAATTTTTCCCATATTGAAAATGTTGAATCTGTGGCACAGTTTATATTACATGTCAGGACATCTGTGGTCTAGGAGCGACCTCCTAGCTCTGCGAAGTGCTGGTGCGTTGTAAGCCATGGGTAGCAGTGGTAATGTAAGTGGTCTTGAACGATGCAAGGCTTGGGCCTGGGAGCCTCAGGTATTCTAAGAGAAGATCCTTAAAGTTAGTGGCACATAGAATTTATGTTGTGTTTGTTGATCCTGCTTCTCTGTTTGTCCTCTTTTTATCTGTTATGTTCTGTTCTGCATGGGCT
The DNA here is from genome assembly GCA_027574665.1 of Rhynochetos jubatus. Classification (NCBI taxonomy): domain Eukaryota; kingdom Metazoa; phylum Chordata; class Aves; order Eurypygiformes; family Rhynochetidae; genus Rhynochetos; species Rhynochetos jubatus. Next base: position 53,569,342 of record CM050651.1, on the reverse strand, counting down.
TTATTCCACAGCTCATTTAAGCACAGATTCATCCAGTCTTTCTAAGAAGGTCAAGCTGGAAGTGTAGGTCTTCAGCATGATGAATCAGTAGGAAAATAAGTACTTCCAAAGGGCTGTTTAGATCTAGATAGGCAATACTGATCTCCAGAGGTATCCGTCTCTGTCCCTAGGGGCTGGTACATCCTGATGTTAGATGGGGTAAATCAGAGTGATACATCTCTGCCTCCATTTCCCAGCTGTAGACACTACTACTACCTTAGGGGGTGGGAGAAGCCTGAAATGACTGCATTTCTGCAGAAGAGAGAGCCATGAGAAGGTGTGTTAGAGATAACTGTTCAGAAGTGTTCTGGGCATAAATTAATAATATTTTCCTTCCAAGTCTTGTGCTGCTTAACTGTTTTACCTATCCTTATATCCTTCAAGACAGAAAAGAGTAGTTCTTGTAACATGAAGAAAGAAGTTCTTCACATATTTCTAAAACAATCTGGGATCACAGCAGGGAGACCAGGCATGAAAAACATCAGTCTCTAAGGGGGAGAATTTCACATTAAGAGTTTGTTACTGAAACTGCTTTGCAGCCCTAGCATAGCCTGTTGTACAAAAACCTGACATACAAAACTGTCTCCAAAGAATCTGTTGAATGTCTAAGTCTTTGCTGGGGTAAAGTAAAGAAATACAGACCTCATTTATCAGGGCCCACAATCTTTTCCCGCTTGTATCTACTTGATCTGATGGTCATTTAAAATGTATTAGAGGTTTAAGATTGGAATGCGAGGCTAATTTGAAACCTGGCTCTAAGATGACCGATTGTGTTAATATTCTTTGTACTGGTTAAACTAAAGCCTAGTGTCCGTGTGACAGGACGGCATTAGCTAGGGATCCAAAATGACGTGGCATTGCCCGGTGAAATGGCTGTTTCTTTTCACAGATAATGCTGTATAATTCCACTTAGCTTAAATGACCCAATGGCTCTTAAAGTAATGAACACCTAGGGCAGAGGCTGGGTGAGGAGATAAAAAAGCTGGTAAAAACGCAGTGCTCGCAGATTGGAAACCTCCAGGTTTGGCTTAGACTGAATGTGGAGAACTATCCAGCACTCCCCCAGCCCCTTCCAATGTTTTCTCTGACATATTTGGCCCCTGACCAATTTTCCCAACTGCTCCCAAGCCCTTTCTAATAGTCTCCTAACCCAGTTGGATGTTCCCTCAGCTGCTTTACGCCCTTTTCGTTGGCACGAATATGAAGTTCTGCTGCTTCAGGGATAATGCTGAAGATAAATGTGCTTTCATCCTCCTTCCTCTCAAAGGGGGTAATTCCCAGTATTTTGCAGTAGCTGAATTCTGTTAATGTCATTTGAGGTGTTCCAAATTTATTCTGAACGTGGCCGCAGGGAGCAGATGGGCTTGACATTTGTGTGGAATGGTCCCCTTTCACGCCATGCTGGGGGCAGTGTGCTGGTACTTCTGCTGAAATTAATTACTTCAGCAAGAGAAGTAGGGATGAAACAGTTCAAATGAAAGGCAGACGTGGAGAGACCAACTTCCACCCAGTAAAAGGACAGCGAGGGGGTGGCACTGGGCCTAGTCTGTCCCTGTGCGAAGCTGCAGAGTGAATAGTCTGTGCTTGGAGAGGCACCCGGGCCCACCCGGGAGGGTGATCGTGCTGGGGGACTAGAGGAGTTTTTCTAGACAACACTTCAAGTTACAGGCCTGGTAAAGCAGGAATAACACAAAGCAGATCTACAGACCCGCTGACTACTTTATTTTGTCCTCTCTCTGTTTTTGTGTCATCCTCCAGGCCTGATTTTGTCTTGGAATAAGGGCTGTGGGAGCACCCTGGAGCCTGTTAATGCTGTTTAATGCAACACGCATGCTCTGTAACGCTGAAGGTGCAAAACAAGTTTTGCATCTGCCTCTGCTATGTCTCTGGTCTGCTGACTAAAATATTAATGAGCATCACTGTCACTTATAACTGCCTTGATCTTCAGCATGTTTGTCCTGACAGTATGCCTTTCATCTCCTTCTGTAGATCATGTGGCCATGTTAATCTTTCTCATTTATGAAGAACAAATCCAGGTACCTACAATATTCAGGAAATATAAAGTCCAGTCCTTATTCATGATAAGAAGGATATTAAACGTTGCAACTCTTTGGCTGATCTTGATCCTCCCTCAAATTCCTTGTTCGCATACACAGCCTTATAAAAACTCTTTATGACAGGCAATTAGGTCTTATTTGAACACTATAAGCCGTTCTCAGAGATAATTAAATGTAATTTTGAGGTCAGTGTAGGTTGATGCAACCTCTGATAAATATGATGTTATCTGGTACAGTGATATCTAATCCTGCGGTTCCAGTGAAGACAGAGCAGCTGTGAGGGAGAGTAACCAATGTGAACGTATCTGCCAACAGCACTGCGTCAAATGAACACTTTTCCCAACTTGTGGTATCCTCTACAGATGTTTCCAATATGTCTTGCATAATAATGGTTGGTTTGGTTTTGTTTTTTTTTTTTAATAATGAGTGTTATTACTTTTATATATTAAAGTTAAAAAAAAGAGCTCTGGCTTTGAAAAAGGATTTAGTGACGCAGATTAGAAGCTCACTTTCAATTCTTGTATTTTACTGTTGGGCAGTAACACTGCATGACAGATTGGGAATATTTCAGAAACAGCAGTTAAAATTTGACTTTCTTTTCTGGTAGTGAATAGCTATATAACATTGATGACCAAGGTGAATTGCCTATCCATAATACTGGATTCCTGAAATATCTGGAAGAGAGTAAAGGTGTTTTACATGTGTCTTCTTTGGATGTCAGCTCTGCTTCCTCTTGAATTTTCATGGGAGTGGAAAAGAAAATTCAGGCAATAGGTTTGCTTTTGCAGGAAGGACTGTTAATTCAATTTAGAATGCATTATTAGAGGAGATAAGTAGAGTTAGTCTATATTTCAGAAAATTTACAATTAGGAGTCAAGCCAGGCTAAGAAAAAAATATTATTGCTTCATGCTTTAGAAATTTATTTTCTTGGCATGTTTGCAGATGTGGTTTTAAGGGCTTATCAAATGCTATGTTAAATATTTAAATGTAAAAAGTACTCTAGTTGTGTAGAAAGTGTCAGAGAAACGGAGACTTTTGTATCAGAGGTGACATTGCTCTCTTTGAAAAAGAACAGAAAGTTTAATTGAACAAGTAGTTAAAAGTGTTAGACACTGTTTCCCAAGCTGCTGATTTAATGTAGAATTTTGGGCACTCTAATTCTCTGGCCTTCAAATTGCATTCCCGTTTGCTTGAGTGAGCTCTGCATCTGCAGCTTGCCCAGAAATCTCAGAGCTGCATCTAAATGAATGTAGAAATAAGTAGCAGCATGAATATGTTAAGAGTAGCAGCAATCCAGATTTGTTGACCCATTTTAGATATGCTTTGATTTTTGAAGACTGAACATTAAAAGTTACAAACACAATAGTCTCTGTTGTTGTGCTGATGGCTCAGTACCACCTAGAAGCCTGGGCTTATCCAAGCAGCCAGCTCCTTAAAACTGCGGTAACAGGCCAACTACCTGAGTTGCAAAATGGAAAATATATTTGGGGAGCATCTTCATTTATATGCTTCCCCCATTCTTATACTTTTGTATTTCTTGTTTGCCACTGTTGGAGACAGATTACTGATCTAGATGAACCTGTGGTATGAACCAGTATGCTACTTCAGCCCTATGGCTATCTCTGTCAAATATGATTGAAATCAGTCAGTGGATTTAGAACTATAAGGTAGGAGTCAGCAGCCAAAAGCATACATACACAGTGTACATTCTAGTGTCATCACATAAACATAATTTTCTTAGGAGCTTGGACTGAAAATCTGACATCAGTTGATGATGTGAAGACTTTTTCTGAATTTGAACTGTAGGCTCCTGAAGGCAGGTTGTCTTATTTTTTGTTCTGTGTTTGTACGGTGCTAACAGACTATAAGCCTGTTCTGTGCTAGATAGTGGATTAAATATATTAGAGTTTTTAAAGTTACTCTTCTGTGTAAATGTTTGCAGGGGCAATGTGTAAAGTACTATATTTAACATGGTTTTGAATCCAGAAGCAATCGCAGCCACCACTTCCAAGACTATGCACTTGCTCGGCTCCTGTGGATAGAAATACCTCTTAGAGAATGGGAATTGAGCCATTATTGTGTCTTGCCTTGAATGATGAATAAATTCACTGTACAGAATTGTTACTAATGCTTAAGACAAGTGCACTGGTCCAGTCAGTGACTTCATACACACTAAGTTCTCTATTCTTCCAATACAATTTAGTTTTAAAAACTGTAAATCTAATTCTTTAAGTCTTTCATGTTAAGTCATGGGTTGCTTTTATGAATTTTATTACCTGAGAGGAGTAGAAGCTTATACATGGAATTTTTAATAGCTTTAATAATGGTCTAAATGTCTCCTTTTTCACGTTTCATCCTGACACTGCAACAGAGTAAACCTAAACGCTCTTTTTCCATTAACAGTTCTCCCAGCGTAATCTAATTATGGTGAAACCGTTAGTGGTGTTATGGCAGTCGGTCCGTATGATACACCTATGGTAATATACCTGCTTATTAATGATCTCTTGGTTTTTAATTTTCTCGAAAGAGTCTTTGTTTTAAATAATGAATGTAAAAACTAATGTTGACCTCAGCATGATGATTGAAGAGCCTGCTGCTGAGAAAGTGGAAGTGACTTGAGGGATTGAAGCAGTAGGTGGTTGCCTATAATTCATTGGGGAGTTTTTTGATTATTAATTGTCAAGAAAGTTTTGGAAGTGCAAGGGGTGGTGGTGACGAGTTAATAGGCTGTGCCTAGTACATCTTGATCTCCCTGGAATAGTTGCAGTTAACAGTGAAACACATACAGTTTAATAGCTGAAAAGGTGAGTTAAGCTGTGTTCTTGAACAGAACAGCAGCTTATGTTCCAGTCATACAGAGTATTAACTGCCTGTTCGAGTGACTCTCATAAACACTTCTCTTGATTTCAGTGGGTTCATTCTCATGAATTAAATTAAGCAGATGCTAAAAAGTTTGCAGGAACTTGAGTCTGTCTGAGCAGTGTATTTTCCTGGTAGCTCTAGCTGCCCAGAATTATTTACAATGTGCCTTCACCTTCTAATAATCTTGGGAAAACATAAGAACTTGCAATCATACTTGAAATTATACATTTGAAAGTATGAGTCTTTTGCTGTTAAACTTCTGAGTAGATGCCAAAAGAAAAAATTACTTCAAATCACAAGAGGTAGGAGTCAAATAAAACTTAATCCATAAGAATCTCCGTGTAGATAGAAAAAGAGAGATCTATGTTAAATAGTGGTCCAAGAAATAAAACATCGTGGAGAGAGTGTGGAAAAAGAAATTCCCTAAGTCAGTATGTATCAGAAAGAGAAGGACATTAGCAAATCCTTCACAGAAAAGGAAAAAAATAAAACCAACCAAACCCCCAAACTCAAAGATAAAATATAAGCACCAGGGAAAGTGATTGATCTAGAATTCATTCCTTTTTCCCTTCTTACCCCTCTTAGGTGACAAGGTGATGAAAAGAGAGGATTAACATGGGCTTCTTTAAAGCTAAAATTTTATTAGGAAATTATTAAAAGCACATTGTATCCCTTAAAGTGAAGGTTTGCTTTTTCTGGTCCAGCCTTGCTGCAAAGTGTTTTCAGAAGAGAGCAAGAGAAAAGGAAAGGGGAAAAACGTAGATCATTGTAACTTGAATTATTCATGGATAATATAATCTGTGGAATTTTCCAGTTGTTTTCCCTGCCCGTCTGACTGAAAACTGAAGACAGGTCTATATCCAGAAAGGATTTTTGGGTGAGAAACTGCTGCAACTCTTTTATTTGGAGAACAGATTTGAGCTGTAACTACCATGCCATTGAGTTCTACCCAGGCAGGAACAAAGTTATGGAAGCAAAGGAAATGGCATGGGAGAATCAAAATTCTCTCCGTGCATTCCCTTCCGCTCCAAAAAAAAGCGAGGGGAGGATGAAAAAGTAGGGGTAGAGAATTTCTGAACTTCCACATCTCCCAGCCTCGACAAATTGACCAGAATTACAGTTATTACTTCCACTGAACTTCCAGTGCACACTGCATATGACTTTTGGAATCCAAAGGGATTTATCTTCCATACCTTGGCCCATGTGGAGAAATACTGGCCAACTCTGGCTTAATGGCCAAGTGAAACACTTTAAGTCAAGCACTGTAGTAAAGAGACAAGAGTACTACTTTTGTGACAAAAGCTGGAAGTTTTCATTTTCATCTTTTACTTTTTTATTCTAAATCTGTACAGTGTGACATGGTTGGTGTGTGCCTGTGGTGGTGTATCAAAATAAGGCAATTCGTTGGAAAGAAAAGGGTGAAAATACTGCCTCCTGAATTCTGTGCAGGGAAGCTGTCAGGAAACTGGAGGTATGATGTTCTGTTTATTCTAATGTTCCTGATGGGAGGTGAAACTGCAGTGGTGTGCATCTTGCTGCAAAGGGGCAGAACATGCTGAGATCAGAGCAAGGAGTGGAAAGGGAATCAGAAAGCTACAAGGTGCAGGAAGGATTGCTCCTAAGGGAAGTCTGTGATACTTGAATGCTGAGCAAAGAATCTGTGCCAGCCATCCACGTCTTCATTTTGTACCAAATTGTATTTTTACTTGTATTTACTTAAACCACCCAAACACCTGAAATTTCAGTCTTTGGGCTTGATTAATATTTTTCTTCTTTCGGGGTTGCAGGTAGGAAGGCCTTGCTGGTGGTACTGGCAACAAACACATCCTGAGGAATCTGGGAAGAAGGGAGACTTAGGGACTGTTGTTTCAGGGCAATGAAACCAGAAGGGGTACATTTCTTAGGTATATTTGTCCAGAAGCAACATCCGGGTGCTTGGGGATCCCCAGCATGCAATAATGAATTGTTGTTGCCTCCTCCATTGATGTGCTGTGGGGACTAACTCAGAGAACTGTGGCTGAATTTAAGATGAAATGTTTTAAAATGGCTGGGCAAGTCTCCTCATAAAACAGTAGTCTGGATGGACTAGGAGATCTTTAGGCAACCCTATAAATCCATCTATAAATAGGGAATCTGGTGAATCTAGTTCTCCTCTGTGGCCTGCATTTATTTAAGCTATAAAATAATGTCACAAAGCCCTTAAATTTATTTTAGCTGTCAGTGACTGGTGGTTGTATGAGCTGGTTAAGAACCATACCCTTGATCATTACACAGTTGCTGTTGTGCTTCCAGCCTGCCTCTGCGGGCCACCCAAGCGCTTGCACTAGGACAGCCCTGTGTATGAACCATTGGCTTCCATCCAACCTGTAAAATGCTTGTAATTATGGAGTCCCATTGAAATGGAATTAGTGAAACAGGGCAGTGCTTTTACAAATGACGCACAGAATCCAGAGATCCTGAAGACATCTGTATTGTGAAGTGATTCCTCCTTTCCTTTGGGTCTGATTTATTGAGGAATAAAACCTCATTCTAGTTAGCAGGATCACTGTTCAGCTAGAAAAGATGCCCACAGTCCAGAGTGCAGTGTTGTAAAATATGTTAAATAGCTGACCTACGTTTTTTGGCTATGGGGATTGAATCTGCTGGCGTAGTTGAAATAGTGGCCAGCCCCTGTCAGCCCCGTACTTCTTAGTTTGTGACGGGAGTCTGCTAACAGTGCTTAAGAATTCAAAAATGGCTCATTATGGCTTTGTTTCTCCATACTTCTGAAATGCAAAATTGGTGGTTTTGCACGAATTTACCAGTCAGACTGGAGAATACTGACATCTGTGTCTCAGCTTTGAGACTCGGATTAAGGCACCGATCCTGCATTGTAAATAGGACATCTTGCTGCACGTGGCTGCTCCCCAGTGCAGTTTGCAATGGCTTTCAAGTAATTCATTTGAAGTGTGTGGAACAACAGTAGCTCTCTGATTTGGCATGTGCATCCCCTAGATGAACTGCAGCTATGAAGCAGTACAGTGGACCCACTCCTTGTTCCTGCAAGTCTTTAACGTTTAGGACAGGTGCTGAGTTACAGAAATGGCTTATCTGGAAGGTGCTTTGTTGATGTGCTTCTACAGAAGTTAAGTTCAAAGCAAGTGGATTAAGGGTAACCCTGTAGCATCTTCTGTGTGTGATAACAGCCAGGTTAATTTAGGAATTAAACATGGGGCTTACCCCATGGCAGAGTGGTTCCATCACTGAAAATCATCTGAATTTGAAGTTATGGTTGTACAGGGATGAAAAAAGTTGGCTTACTAAGTTCAGGATTCAGTCTTTGGTTCTGCATGAATGTAAGGAAACAAAATATACTGTCTTATATCTCTTGATATTTTCTGGTTTATTTTCATGTGCCACATATGCATTGTTGCATCTCTTAGGTCAATTTTTGTGGCCCAAGAGGAATTTCAGTTGTTCAGAAAAGCATGGTCTGAAACTTTTCCTTAATAATTGGAGCCAATAGATGCTCCCAGTAGTGAAGATTTTTTCTTTTTCTCCTTAATTGCAAGCACCAGCAGAAAGCTGTAGTTAAGTCACTGACAATAGAATAAATAGCTGACCTGATGGAGCGTGCTTGGGCTGTAGCCAGGAATCTCATCAGTAGATGCTCTTTCCTTTGGGAAATGGTTCTTTCTCTTGGCTTTTAAGTCTTCTAGAAAGCTATTTAAAAGTAAAAAAAAAAAAAAAAAAAAAAAAAAAATTTCTTGCTTAATTTTAAACCAAACCCTTATTTTTATAAATCATCAAATTCCAACAAAGTGGTCTGGTAGATGGTGACTCTTTTGAGAATGAGAGATTGCTACTGTTAGTGAATTATGGATCAGTTCTGCTTTTACTTAAATCGGTATACAGCCAACAATATGTGTTGTGAATTTATTAGGCTTAGATAACCCTGCGTGAGACTGCTATTACAACTCAGGTCTGCAAAATGTTGTGCTATTTCCAAAACCCCGTGTACATAACATGGTCTGGAATTCTGCTCTCTCACAAGCTCTAGCATACCGAGACTGTGGCATAAATGTATCATCAGCATATTAATTATCCGAATAATCAAAGTGAATGCCTACAGTTGCTGTTTGCTGGAGATTTCATCTGGTGGTCAGGAGCAGATGAAGTGCCAGCTAAATAACAGCATGCTCCAAACTGTTGGAGACTGACATTGACCTCGCATTAAGGAAAGCCAACAGCTGTGCAAGGAACCAGAGGTTCTTCCCATTCTACTTCTGTGGGGTTGCTATGGGAACGTGGCTGTAAAACCACTAATGTGGACTGGCAGCAAGTGAAGGAAATCTGTTTTAAATGATCTAAATATAAAACATGGCATTCAGCTCAATACACCAGCCATAGACCAGTGCTTTATGTTGTTTGACCAGTGGATTTTTCAGATGTTGAGTGAATGGTGTTTCTTGCTGACTCTTTTCATAGGTCAAGGATGTTTTGTGGATGAAACTTGTTTGCATATTTTTGTTGGTGACACAGATGAGTAATTTACAGAGCAGGTTCTTGAAGAGGAAAAAAAGTGGGACTTCTGAGGAATGAAATATGACAGACATGAAAGTTGCATTTCTGATCTTGTAGGGAAGACCAGAGCTCATTCTCTGCCCGAACTTATCTGGATAATCAAAGTTAATCACCATTGTTTAACACTTTGGATTAAAAAAAAACATCTGTAGATGTCCAAGAGAGTTGTCTCCTAAATTTAAACTAGCAACCAGCTTGGTTCTTCCTGCTGAGAAAATCATACAAATTGCTTGGGGGCTGTGATGTGGTGGTGGGATTTATGTGACTATTCCAACTCCACCGCTTATGTGAAACAGGCAATCTTTCACAAAGTCACCAGGTTTGCAGAAAACTTTGAGTGCTGAAATTGCTCTTTTAAGAAAGAGAAAGGAAAAAAATGCAGTCTAAAACCAAACCTGGTCAGAGGTAAAAATAAAGTGAAATACAGTTCAGATCTTCTGGACCCTCACTCTTGCGTTCACCAAAATATAGCTGCGCGTGGTCTACTTGTGTTTCTTATATCAGTTTACATATATATTTATTGTTGTTTTCTTTGTAGGTGATCCTGATCCTCACCAAGTATTATCATACTGACATGGGAAAAGTGCTGGAGAGCTCTTTGTGGAGGTAAGCTGTCTGCTTTTCCTATAACATTTCCCCCCACCCTGTTCTCAAAATAGATCTCTTTTCCTTTCCAAACTGCTGCTGAGTTGAGTTGGTAGCTGATTGGTGCTGATATAGCAGGATTATCCAGATTGTCATCAGCTCTCACGCCTTCTCTTCCTTAAATGCAGTTCCTGCAGCTCAATAAAAAACAGTTTGAAATGAGTAGAGACAAACTGTGAGAGAGAGTATAAGGTACCTTCCTGATGCCGCTTTGCAAGATGCCATTCTTTTCCTTTGCTTAAAAATTCTGCATCAAAGTTACTTAAAAACTTTGAAATACTTATTGTGTTGGAATGTGTCTGCTGGGAGTTCTTGCTGCTCTTGAGTACTGTACTGAGGTTAGGAAATAATCCAGATCTGGAAGCAGTCATGATTGGATGAAACATAATACCAGTGCAGGTTATGTTGTGTGTTACGACAGCTGGGAATATGTAGTAATCCAAATAAATTTCTAAATTGATTCTCATTTCCTTTACTTTTGTGAATTAAGATATCAATATGCTTGTTGCCTGTGTGTGCACAGATTGCACCCTTAGGTGTATATCAGCGCAAAACCAGGGCTAAGGTAAGCCTATGTTACACTAGTCATACTGATTATCTTCTCCTGTGTAATTTTGTTTTGCTAAGTGGGCTTTTTTATGCTATAATTTTCTGTGCATCTTCATAAATCTTCAACCACAAATTTTTGCTAGACTGATGATATACACTTCAAAAGTGAAAGTATTTCACTCTTATCAATAAATATAATATTGCTCCAATGTTTGCTATGCTAGTTTTTCTGGGTTATCTGTAGCAGTAGAAATATTCTTGACTTATTCTGCTGGGATATCTAAATAGTTGTTATAAATAACAGGAGAATTATTTGAGGAGTCTTATGTCACCCACGAGCTTCAGGTCTAGAAACAAATGGGTTATTTAATACCTTGTGGCTTAGGTACTTGTCAGCTTCATGCTGTCCCAAGCGCTTGTATGGGGACTCAGCCTTCATCTGTGTGTGTAAGGAGCTGTACAGAGAACCCAGGAAAAGGAGTGGGCAAGGTCTGTGACCAGGACATGCTGCGCACCAGCCTTGTTACTTGTTTTGAATGCGGCTGCATTGTTTTACCTTGTGGGATTTCTCACAGTGACAGCGTATATTTGCAATACCTCATTGTCGTACCAGTAGCTGAGTAGTACAGTCTGGCCAGAGGCATGGTCCATGCAGCACTAGGGCATTTCCAAGTAAAAAAGAAACTTCTAGGCATAAAAAGGAGGGGTGTTCAGGAAAGAGAGCAAGCTAAAAGGAGACTGCTTAGTCTTGGCATGGCATTGGCCTTTTTGGGACGATGATGGTTCATTTGTAACTATCCTTTAAACTTACAAGATGTGAAATTAATTGCACATTTGTTTCTGGTTTAATTTTTGTCCAACATCTTGTGCAAAGAAGAAAACCAAATGGCAATTTGGATGCTCCCAGAATTGCGTAAGCACACATTGCTTTCTCATTACGTGCCCCTGGCCTATACAACATGTGCAATATGGTTCAAGTTTTGCTGTCCACGCTTCAGTGTAATCTATCATAGACGTCTTTTATACTTATTCAGTTGGACTCTTCAAAATAAACTCTGCTCTTTCAAAATAAACATAAAACAGGCTTCAGATAATGTTGCTTTCTTTTGAGAACGTGAACGCTTTAAACAAGGTCATTCAGACCTTGCTGACAGCTGGTGTAAAGAAGAGCTGGTGTGAACTGCATTCACGTAAAACTGATGCTCGTGTGCATCATAGGGAAACCAGGCCCTCTTACTCACAAGTAATAGATGTACCAGATGCTTCAGTTGTTTATAAAACTAGGATGGAAAAGCTGAAAGGAAGCAAGTGAGTAAGATTAGCATTTGGGCCAGGGGTGGTAGCTGATCCATCCCTAGATACATTCTACTCTGGGCCTGCCTTCTTCCTCCACCTCTGCCTGCTATGGCGTAAAAGTGGCATATGCAGCTGTCAGGCTGGGGGAATTACAAAGTGCCTGGATTTGGAAAAGCACAAATGATGCCAGCTGGTGCAAAAATATCAAATAGTGCCTCTCTCTGTCAGATGTAGCTCATTATTTGTAGTAAATAAAATAAAAATAAATGCTGTGCGTGAAGGCAGGGAACTTTGGTGTTTTTCTCTGTGTAAATCGGTGAGGCTGTGTTTGCTGATGGAGCCGGGTGTTGTACTCAGGTTGGCAGCCTGCCCAGGATACACTGTATATGTATTTTAAAACTTTGTTTGTTTCTCTTTTGTATTCCTCTCATTTGCATCAGAACAAATATACAGTAGAACAGGTCTGAAAAATGTTGGAGAGGGTTTTTTGTCAGTGGGCAAGAACCATTAATCTTTGAGGTTTCTGTGCCCTAGTGGGAATGAATCCTGTCTGGTTATTTCCTGAATCAGTCCGATGTTTTTCTTCTTTCTATCTTGCCTTGCTAGATCATACCAGCCACTTCATATTCTCTAAATCTCTAAGTAAAAATAAACTTGTTTTATAACCTAATCAATCCTTACCAGGTTAATTTTTTTAATGTTGTTAATCTCCTACTTATATCTTGCCAATGAGTAAGTATTATGGTAGCTTGCATCTTGAAAATGCATCTTTCTTTTCTTCCTCTAAATCATATTTCCTCTTCATCTTGCTCTCTTTTTCTCTCATCACTCAAAATAATTGTTTCTTTGTCCTTGCTTAGGGGGAAACAGGGAATGAGACAGGAAGGGTGACTCAGTGGTCCAGTGATGCTTATTTGTTCTTAGTGACCTTGGAGGTGCAGTCAGACTTTTAAGAGTAATGCAAATGGTGGGGAGTCAGAGGTGCGTGCCTGGGGCGGGGGGGAGAGGGGTGCTTTATGCAAAGAAGATAAATTTTTTTGAAGCAGATCTAGGTGATGAATTTCTGTACCTCTGCAGAGCATTGTTAATTTGTGTAGGTAATTTATTCCTGCCCACATGGGTCAGGTTACAGGATTGAGAGGCCTAATTTTTAATTACTTTGGAATCTTTTCATTGTTGAATAAACAGGGAAAATGGTGCTGGATAATGGAAGTCTTAACGACTTTTTACTAGTAGCAGCCATGTCTGGTTCCACTGAGGAGGTGGAGGCATAAATCTCAGTGGAAGCATGTAGTTAGAAAACACCAGGGTGTGCTTCTCTAGTCAGCTATTTCTGATACTTTGCTAATTTGCTTATTAAGTAATTGTTAAGGTTAGGATAAATTGTATAGTTATTTGACTCAAAATGAGGTAGGGAAGTAAACAGAGATGACATTTGTTGCCTCTTGAATTTAAATTAAAATAACGTATTGAGAAGGAAGAGAGGATTGTTTTCAGGTTTATTTTTAGTGTCTGAACTGCAGCACGTATTGAGAATGCAGGTTGGTGGTTGTGTTGGGCCTCGTTAGCAGAATGAAAAAGGTGATGCTGTGACTAAAACTTAAAATTCAGGTACTAAAGTTACCTTCACAAAGTGTGCGTATATCGAAGGTACTTAGCGTGCTGTCAGAACTGACACACATCTTTATCCAGCACATTTACAGTATGAAGGTTCTGAATCAACCAGACTATTTGGGATAATAGATACTTGAGTATGTGTTTTTCTATGCTTTATGGACCAGTTTGTGCATAAATATATAGGTGCACATATTTTAAAACCTTGGGTGCCTGCTTGTATACGTTGCATGCCTGCACCTTTAGATGCGTATACTTGCAGTCAATTATTCTAACTTTGAATTGGTAGCTGCTAAGAAATTAATACTTATCTGCACACTTGAGTTAATTCTAATAATGACTCTTGGGAATAAACATATATTATTTTTATTATTATTTTTTAGTATTATTCTATTTTATACATAAGGCACATGGCACGATAACTGATTGCTGAAGATTATGCAGGGACTCTATGGCCATGGAATTGGCTTCCAACCCTGTGTTTAGGCTGGCTCAGAATCCTGTTTCTGGTGTGCATCCAGCCTTCCTTTTCTTAACTTGATCTAAGCAATGAATAATAGATGCTGCTGCTGATGGCTAATAAAGTTTTGATTGCATATTATCAAGCTGTAATGATATGGTTAGTACTAATGCGACTTACTGTGTAATTGCCATTGTTCCCAATGGCATCACCATGTTGTTACTGCTTCACCGCAGCAAAACAAACGGCAGTGTTTGATGTTCGTTAACTGCGTTGTTAACTCCTCTCAGCATTGCATGCTGAACCCTAAGTAAGCCCATTTTCAGAGATGTTGGGGTATTTTGCTCCATGTTGTCAGTAAAGAACTGCTAAATAAAGAAACAGACTTCTTCGACAGTTTAAATATAGTTGGATACCCTACCTGAACATCCTGGGAGTCCTTACTCCAAACGCAGCTTGAGGAGGCTGTGAGTCCAGGTCAGTGGCCGTGTAGCTGGAGGTGAGAGCAATTGGGTGAGCCTCACGGATAGCGTGAGACTTGGCAAACCTCAGGGAGTCAGGAAAACCCTGTTGTTGATGGCACAGCTATTTCTGTCTGCACCCACAGAAGGCCATGCATTCAGGGCAAGACCCGGTTGTACCAGGCCACTGACCGGCAGTAGAATTCAGTGCACATTGACCGCAGGGTGCTTTGGGCATTTACACAAGGTGCATGCCTACACTAAGGATAGATACATCTAGACTACAAAGAGCAGGAGATTCTTTTAAGGTAGATGCAGTGGACAATGTACCATTCACGAGAGTAAAATTTCCAGACCCCGTGTGGCTCACAGAATGTGAGGAACCAAGTATGGGTATTTTTTTCCAAACTCTTTGGACTTGGAGGTGAAATCAGTTTCACATGTTTCCTGAAATTAATTTAAAACGCAAAACAAACAAAACAATAGAATCTGGTGCCCCAGTGAAATTCTTCCTTGGTATGAAGTGCAGCTTAATAAGTGAGCAACTGTATTCTGCAGCAACTTGCACCTCCAGATGGTCTTATATTGCAGTTCTGCTTTGAAAAGTGACTTTGCAGAAATGGCCCCAAGGGATGGAATTATTGAGCCTGTGATTTCCATATCAAATTTGCTCTCTTTCCAAATAAAAACAAAAAACCAAATGGCTTTCTAATTATTAGCCCAGCGAACTCAGCTTGGGATCTAATGTCTAGCTGTGCTTTCTCTGGCTAATGCATCACCCTGAATAATGCAGGTTCTGCAATCAAAATAGACTGCCCTCAATTATACCTGTGCAGCTCTTTTGTCCTCCTATTATATCCTTATTTACACCTGTTCTGCAGTGAAAAGGTTTTGGGCAGTACCATTGAAAAGGCAGTCCTACAATTAGATTTTTATTTCTCTTATTGAAAAACAGATTTTTATGCCCTCTTTGATCATATTTCCATATTCACCTAATAGCATTACAGAGACTTTCATTATCTTTGCTGCAATTTCTGTCTTGCTAATACTCTTCTGTGCATCATTGAGTTGAATTGTTCAGGAAAGTCTCTATTTTAAATTTATTTTGGGCATTTAAAATGAGCTGTAAAACTGTGGTTAGAAAGTGAATGTAGTCGATTTCAGCCTATTGGCAATGTTTTATTGTGCAGTGTGTCAGGTAAGAAAAATACATAAAAGACAAAGAAAATAAAAATAACATGTTGGGTCAAACCTTGGAATATGCAAGATACTGAAGGCTACTGCTGGTTTTGATGGGCAGTGGTATTGATCTAGGGACATAAAAGGTGCTGATGTTGCAATGTGCTTCTCTAGTGTGTGGTCCGATGGACGCACAACCCACCGTAGTCTTTCCTAAGACCAAGGCCCATCGCACTGACAACCTTGGTGATGCACTCATCCTGTCATGTGTTTTGGCAGTAACTATTGGCCATTCAATAAGGGAATGAAGTTTGGTTGTGGATGTTGGGGAAACATTGAGTCATGACCAGCAGGCCCCTCAGAAGGAGGTGTGTGTCTTTTAAATGCCTCTCCAGAGCGCAGGACTTAGCTTAAGGAGGTCCTTTTATGTTTGTGTTACTGTAATAGCATTTGAAAAATATTTTTGTCTAGTATGTATGAAGGTCTGAACTGAAAAAATCCCCCAAGCAAGTCAAAGCTACCAAAGAAGTCTATCCAAAATCTTTGAATATGTTGCTCACAGATGAGAGTGCTGTGTCATAACTACTCTTTCACGTCTTCAGCACCTCGGAGTGGTGATGATGATTTCGAATGTTCACATTTTTCCACACTAGTTTGTGAATACACAAAGACTATATGACATGTGAATTAAGATCCACATGGAAAGCTGCAATTTATATAGGTAGGAAAAGGCTTTTGTTTGCAGTACTTTTGTGGTTATTGGAGCCGGTTGCAGTATGGCTGATAAGCACGTTGCATATATTTTTGGAGCACAGGAATTTTGCTACTTTACAAGATATATTTCTTTATTTAATTTTTGATCTTCCTTCTGGAAAAGGAATTAAAACACTGTGATATATAAGTCATAATGAGTGAGTTTATTAAGACAGAATAACAGTTTATTTCAAATGGTTTAAGAATTGTGTCCTGTTGTTTGAGTAACTTGGACCTAAGTCAGAATTTCTAATTGCTTTAACTGAACCTGTGATCATAAACTTTATTTTATAGGCACAGTCTGGGTGGGAATAGTACCATAGGTTCTTGTTTTAAGTAGATTTCTTTTGGCTGGGACTGATGGTACTAGAATAAGCAATCTTTCCTACCCAAACCCCATCCGGGCCAGTAGCAGTAGGACGTTCAGGAAAGCCACTTCACTGGGATTTCCTCAGATCTGTCATGGTATCTTATTGCATAAGCCTCCCTACAAGAAATTACCATCTTTCTGGCTAGCATCAGCAGATGGGTTTAAGATGAGGAGTAGAGAAACAATGTCCTTCTATGCACTAGTTGTCTGTGGGGTTTGTAATTTCGTGTGTGTTGCTTTTGTCCTCCCTCGCAGCGTAAAAGAGGGAAGCTTGCACTTGCGCTGCCCACAATCCACTTCTGTACGATCAAACCAAGAATTGCAACCTCTGAGCTTTTATTGTGGCATGATTCCTCTGTACTAAATTCCTATAAAAACAGTTGAGCCATCAGTTTTTAGCTAATCAGAAGTACTGATTGCAGGGTTGCTGCATTGTTATCCGTTAACTCCCACTGTCAGCAGGCCAGCACAGCAGGGAGGTGCGGGGCCCGTAACCTGGGGGCAGGTGGAATGACACCATATATATATTAAGCAGTGTTTCCTTTGCCACTCTGCACAATGGAATGAATGAGAAACCACAATCAAAGCAGCTAGTTTCATTGCTCATCACATTTGTGTGATGATGAATGAGGTATAAAAACGTGAATAGGAGACATTTTTAAAAACAGAAAAGTTTGGCAAAGTCATGGCTTAGTGGAGCATCTGGTGAAGAAGATACGACATTGCACTCAGCAGCTAGTGACACGACTGGTTCCAGCTTCAGCTAGTGTGTGTGATCTTGTTTGAAGAACCTACCCTTTCTGTGCTTTCCTCTGTTGGTCTTGGCCTCGTTTGTTTCTTTGAAATGGGCGTAATTTGAAAACTCATTGTACAAGCACAGTGGGACCAGAGTCAGTGTCGGGGCTGTAATGCTGCATTAATACACATAGTACAAATGAGCTGTAATGCTTAGGGACATTTTGTGTATTGCCTCCTTAAAGTTTTTGGCTAGAGCCTGAGACGGGCAGGAGACCATCAGAGGGCACGTACATACCACGAGGCCCAGCCAAACCCACCCGTAGCCTTACTACAAGGCCACTAATGACAAAGTGCCTTTTCTCAGCTGCTGTTCTGAAAATGCTGTTTTGTAAACCCTCCCCCATTGCTTTGCTCAGCGTTGGGCACCTCGTTTCCCAGATGTGGTGTGTGGTGTGCGAGCAGCTCTGCTTACTTGTGTAGTATGTGCGGTTTGCTCTAGTGCATCCCCTGCTAACTGACTGCAAATTAATTTGGTTGTTGGGGCTGAATGAATGAACAGCTGCATAGTTAATTATGCAGAATGGTATAGAAAAATGTAGTGTTAATGTTTTATACTCCCATTATCCCTGCAGTATGGAATACATTTTTCAGTGTGAAAATAACGAAGGCAATATTTCCCACATAACTTATTTATTAGGAACTTCCTATTCTGAGGCAACTTTCTGCTTTAACTTGGAAAGGATTGGGACGATTAAAAACTCCACACAGGCCAGTTTTTTAAAATATAATCCCATGTGCTAAAGAATTTGGGGGCATGGGTAGTTTACAAAAATTAAACCCATCTTACTGTAAGTTTTGACTTATTGTCTTGACTCTTTTGGGTGTTTTGAAATATGGAAGGTTAGTCAAGAGTTTTTCCTTCCTCTCCCTGCCAGCTCTCATGGAACAGATGACTGATCATTAGTCAATTGAAGCTCTGTTCCAGGTACTTCTTGGATGGGTTTTTGGTGTGTGTTTTGGGGTTGTGGTGTTGTTTTGTTTTCATGTGATATTTTGTCCCTTCCTACTTCTGCTCCCCTCTTTCTGTTTTGGCATCATTTCTTCCTGTTGCAAATAGGGAATGCAGTATAAGGATAGCAACTTATTTTGCTTCAAGAAACAGCCATTCTTGAGCTAGCCTTCAAAAAAGATATTTTCCTTTCTCACCAATTTTCCCTCCTAGTGGCCTTTTCTTTCTAGCTATTGCCCTCCCTCTTTCACAAGGCTGGGTTTCTGTCTCTTCCAGGCCTGGCTTCTCCAGTCCAGACTGAAGAAGTAGCTTTTTGGCTGAGGTATGAAGTGCTTAACTCAAGTTTTTGCCTAACATATCAGCTCCAATGCTGGCTTCTCAGGCTGTTCCAGAGGTGATGTCTTTTTGATGGCAGGGCTTTTCCCCTGTAGTTGCTTTGACAAGCTGTAGTTAGTTCCATGACCTGTGAGTACATTTGATCCCAATTTTCTGTCATAAGATATGAAATTGTATTTTCAGCCTGAGAAGGGGGGAAAATCCCTGTTATCACCTACTTGTTAAAAGCACCTGCCTGTGTTAGGGGTTTGGATTTACTCCCCCCACACACCCCCCCCCCCCCCAATCTGGCATCTACTTTCTTGGCCAAATGGATATAATTTTTCTTGAAGAGGGTGCATGCAGTTCAAATTACACCGCTTGATAAAAAGACGTGGTATCAGTGAAGTACAGCAACCTCTGGGCAAAAGCCAGGGAAAAAAGTAAAGCAGACACACAGTAAAGTGTACTTTCTTAATATCAAAAAGATTAACTGTTCATCTCAAAAGCATTTATATCATTCAACCTTTTGATATCTAGCCTTTCAAGCTTTCCTTTCTGGCAGGAAGAGGATGTATGGCCATGCTTCCTGTACGATTCAGGTAGTTTAATGCTGAGCCCTCCTTAAGATCGCTGGCAGTTCTGAGGACTTCAACATAAAATGTTAACACATGGGAGAGAAAATGATTTTAAATTTACTCTCTGCCAAGAATTTGGAGACTTATCACTGTTTTATCTTAATTCTTTACATATGCTGTCCACTCCTTCATTTTCCAATGTCTTCTGGGGTTAGAATTTAGAAATAAAGTTGTGCTGTTCTTAAGTACACTGGCTGGAGTTTGAGAGGTCTCTGCTGTTACCCTACCCCTAGGCAATGTCTGTGCTAAATGCTGCTGTCTCAGGTGTCAGGAGTTTTGAATTTGCTTTTTCTTCAGCCTGACATGTAAAATTAGAAACATAATAATATTTTAGGTTTTAGCCTCACTTAAGAATAATTGGAAGCAAGATACACGTGATCGAGTTTTGTATGTGTGATGATTTCAGGTGTGTAATACTTAAACTCTGGGTGCTATTTTGGTGCAATTTTCAGCTCATTTCAGACTGCTCTGTGCTTATGGGAAAGATGCACCAGGAAAATATTATTCCTGTGAGCTGTGAGAAGGCAGCGCTAGAAGCCCAGAAAAAAATCTTCATACCTCATTTTTCCATATGGTCTCAGGTGAATATATGAATCTGTGGATGTTCCAGAAGCACATTGGAATAAAATTAAAGCAGAAAAGTGAGGTAATTATTTAAAAATTAGGGAAGTATGTTACAAATGTGCTGCATAAAGCACTCTGACCTATCACAGCATTACCTTAATAGGTCACAGTTCGAGGAGACCTGGACTCCTTGCTTAAATAAATACACTTCAGGTACAACATCTCTTAACATCCACTGACGTGTGAAATGCGGGGTAGCTTTTCCAAGAACTTCACCGCAGTAATAGGACTTAGCTTCCCAAAAGACATGTTAACATTTGTGAAGTACTTCCGTACATAAATACAAGTAAATATTTAAGTATCAAATTATACTTGTTTTCCATGTTAACT
Source organism: Rhynochetos jubatus (assembly GCA_027574665.1). Lineage (NCBI taxonomy): Eukaryota > Metazoa > Chordata > Aves > Eurypygiformes > Rhynochetidae > Rhynochetos > Rhynochetos jubatus. The sequence goes on along the minus strand of CM050651.1, from coordinate 53,548,839 downwards.
GGAAGACTTAGTACTTCCAAATGCTTGTGGTTTTATAAATTTTCTTGAGAATTCATCCTGTGAATTGACACACAATAATACTGTAATAAGCATTATTGTTTGTGTCTTCTTTAGTATGTTTAGTAGGTCTGGGATCCGAACGTAAGTGTTTTGTTTCCCGTTTGATCCTGTACACAACTGCTTTACTGGGGAGTTTCTTCTGCATTGCCTATGTTCCAGAGAATGGTTGTGGCTGCAAGGGAGCTCTGGTTGGCATCAAGTACAAACCCCTGTTCACAGCAGGGCTCACTGCAGAGGTTAACTGAGTCACTGAGGGCTTTGTACTGTCCCGTTCTGACAATCTTCCAGTATGGACATCCCACAGTTTTGCTAGGAAACCTCTCTGCATCCTTTGCCACTCTCGTTGCAAAGGACTGTCAACTGGAATTTCCCATCCTGCAGCTTGTGCCTGCCATCTATCGTCTTTACACTATGTACCCTGGTCCTGTCTTATTTAAAACCTCTGTATAATTACTGGAAGTCTGAAACTGGATTACTGCTTAGCCTCACTTCCCAGATGAGCCAAACGCTGCTCCCTCAGCCAGTCTGTCTGTGTTGTGTGCTCCAGTTCCCTCACCATCTTTGTGACCCTCTGCTGGACTCACACCAGGTTGCTGATCTCTAGCTTCTATGAAGCACTGCAAAACTGAGGACGCTCACTTTATCCCATTTGTAGAAGTGGAATGGTCTGTCTTCTGGGGGGTCCCTCTATGCTGCTTTCCCCACGTAAAACAGGCTGTGTTCGGGTGAATGGTTTACAATAGTTACCTTGGTTTATCTTCAGATAAAACAAATGTGAAAATCCTAAATTCCCAAATCATTAACAGTGAGAATTCACTTCTTTAAAAATTACTTAGACACCCAAGTCACTTCATTACCTCTTGAAAAAGATAACATTGGTCTTGTTTGTATTGAGCCTCCCGGTGTAAGAATAGTGTGGATGCCAGCATTAGCTTTTTGTCCTCACTTTTGCTATGCACTATGAATCCTTGATGGGTTTTGATTTAGTTGCTGGTACATTGTTTATGACATCTCTTGGCTGCAGCTGCTGTAATCCACAAACCAAAGCCAAGCCTATCGTTTCTAGTGTAGAATTGTAGTTTGTTGTGGAGCAACTCCCAGGTAATTAGACAGGATTCGCTGTAATTGGTTGTAACACAGGCTCTTGTAAATAAAGCATTAATCAGACTGAATGACAGGTTGAAGTCTTTTTTTTTTTTTCCCTTTTGAAGATTTGTCTACCACAGAAACATTATTGTGGCTACAAATGTTAGGAAGATTAATTTGGCCAGGAAAGAAAGGATATATATTTTTTTAAATGATCCTTCACTTAGAAGAGAATTCTTTTAAGTCAGAATATTGAAATGTGCAAAACAGATTTTCTGAGGGCAAGAATTCATGTACTAATCCTGGGATGTGCGTAAAGCTGAAGTCTTACTCAAAGAGTGGAGTGCATACAGCAGTTTTTACTGCTGTTGAATTTATGAAGTTTTGGACAATTTTGGGTCATCTTTAGCTTGACTTGTGCTTTCGTACAGGTATATTCTTGATTGACATGATCTCAAGGATCAAACATAGACACCTGTAATAGAGTAAAAACTGCTGTTTGCTTTAAGAAGTGATTAATAATGGAGAAGAAATCTTGAGAGGCACAACACTAGTTGGGTGGATTTCTTCTCTCGGCATCTTCCCATCAGAGCTGGATTCTTTTGTGGAGTATGTGACCGATACAAGTTAACTGGAAACAATGCAAAGGAAATGGGATGGATTTCACCATTAGCTCTGAAAATCAGAATATACAGTGGCCACTCCAAAATGTAAAGGAGCTAGTGGATTTGCTTCAGTTCATGCAGAAAGCTTGTGGGAGAGCCCTCGCCACAAGAACATTTAGGATGGGATGGGAAACAGAAGGGAGTCAAATTGCATTTGTTCCATTAAACATGTTATTTTACCATATTGTTTTCTTAATAGAGAAATGAAAGAAGGGTCAAAGCTTTTCTCTTTTATGGCTCTGTCCTCTTTTGAATCTATATGCTCAGTTTGACTAATTGGAATGGTGGTTCAGAAGGGGCTCTAGTCTGCTCTCTTGCAGGTGGCTCTGAAAAGTGAATTACTGTGTTAAGTTACAAAGCTGGTGTCGGGATGACACTGAGGCAGAGTCTAGACCAGATGGATTCGTCTGGTTTTGTTCTGCTCCATAGTGCTGAATATTCAGTATTTCATTTTCCTTTGCACCCTCTCTGTAGAACTCCCATGAGCGGTAGCAGCTGTGCTCACAGTGAGCTGGATTTCCCCATCAGCAAGTCACAGAGTGACTTCGGCACCAGAAAACAGTCCAGCTTCCAGAAGAAGTGAACTGTGTGGTGTCGCCCTCGGGGATAAGCTAGCCTTCACGGCCCTCCACCTTCTCTCCTTGAAATCAAGCTGTGTTTTAGGGCACAAATGCATGCACCCTGCTGGGGGACAAGGCAGTGGGCATAATTGGTGGAGAGAGTGCTAGTGCTTTTGGTAGCAGCAGGGCTGTAATGATTTGCACAGGTTACAAGTCAGGTCTCACCGCTAACAATAGACTTCAACTGCAGTTTGTACCAATTGTGGATTTTTTAGAGCAAACAGTTGTGGAGCGAGGTGTTATTTATTATGGAAGTGGTAATCATCTATTCCCATTCTTTTTTGCCCATCCACTTGGTAGCCTCTGAGGAGACATTCCTTTCATCACTGGAGTATGTGTTTCACAGATGAAGCCTCGCAGCAGAAAAGGGGTTAAATTTAAGCTCAGCAGCAGGAATATTCTCATCCTGACAGTTTGGATGGCGATTTTTTTTTGTTTCACAAAGCATTTTCATCTAGGCAGGACTTGGGTGATCTTTCCTTGGGGTGGGAGGGTGGGGGAAGGCAACGTGGATTGTACACAGGTTATTCTGAGTAAAAGCTGTTGGTTTGAAAGGCCTTGGGCTTCCTCCATGCATCTGGTGATGGTTGTGCCAGTTTGAACATTAAAGTGGAAAGGATTGATGTGTTAGAACTAAGTTTCCTTATCTGTTTTTTCTCATCTTCCTGACCTATTCCTAGCTCTGTCACGAGCAAGGACCTTTGCTGAGCCTCATCCCTTGTCACTCATTTTGTCACTTAGTGTAACGGGCAGAAGATTTCAAGGAGGCACACTGGAGGCCAAGTGGCTCTGGAGCAGACTCTTGGCTCCTGGCTTCCTTCTGCATTTGAGGGCAAATGGCAAGAGTCCCACTGTTGAACCGAGTCCTTCTTCCCCATCCAGGCTTAAATCAATCCTGCCTAGGCAGCTGAATGGCAGTGAGACAGCCAGTTGCTGAAAGGCAATAGTTTCTACCTGTTACGGTTTGATTACGCCTGGCTTCGCTCCCTATTAGAACCAAGCAAATGGATCAGTCCATTCTGCATAAAGATATGAATATTAAAATGTAAGGGTAAGAGATCTGACTGCCTCCAGCTGCCTGGGGATACTGCTGAGAATTGGTCGGGGTAGGGTTGACACTTGGCATGGCATCTGGCTGGTGTTCTCACATCTTATTTTAAAATGAGCATGTGACTCACCCAGAATCTCGTAAGGTTCATTAGAGCTGTTAGGAGTGCTCCCTTCAATGTAAATGTGCCTTATGTTGGTCAGTGTATTTGTTCATGTGCTAAATCAATCAGTGCAATATTTCCAAAAATAAGTAGTTACTGGTAACCTACTTGATTTTCGGAGTGTGGGTGTCCAGTACTTTGTAGTTACCAAATCCTTCCCTCTGAGTACTCAGAATGGGAGTTACCCAGAGTTTTTATCATCTTTGAAGTTAAATGATGAGCTGACAATGGAAACAAACCCCAAACAAACCACTTGATTAACAAAGAGAATGTACTGTTCACCGAGTTTTGTGTTTTAGTTACTGAGCACCCAGAATTCTTAGGGTCAGATAAGGATGCCAACTGTTTTATTTATGCAACATAACAAGAAGTATCACCAAAAAGAAGTTTAGAAGTTGAACCAGTTTCGTTGATTTCCATTTTACTTTTCCACATCTTTATGAAAATACTGATCAAACTTTTTTCTTTAGAAATTAGTTTCGGAGTTTTGGAATGATATATTCTGCTTCACTGATTCTTTCCTGGGTCATACTCTGTGAGCCTGCTATCTTTTTAAATTGAAATTTCCTGATACTATTCTTTATTTGAGGGGGTGGCGAGAACACACTATGCAGTATCAATAAGGCACAGGTTAAATGAATTAAAAACTGGTTAATTTGCAGTACTTATTAAATTTAATCAACACTGAGTAATTGTAACCGCCTGAGGTTTAGCAGCAATCAGTATCAGCCTTGCTTCTAGCCAACATCTTAACCACTTGTTTGGTAGTAAATACAAATCATTGATGATTACAGTTACAGGTGACAAACCAGAATTGACAGAGTTACGAGGACTGGGCTGAGAGAAGGAGCTTTAAGTTGGCCCATTAAAACCAACTTCAGCTTAATGGAATGCTATTTATCTGGGAACAAGAAATGTGGGATATGATGTAAAAAATATGTTGGCATATGGTGGAAAATCGTGATGGTAAAAAGGCTGAGGTGATCAAAGAGGTGACTTCCATGGTTGTGTCTTGAGTAATTACGAACTTGATGCAGACCACAGCGTTGCACGGGGAGAAGAGCAGTATCTTGCTTTCTGTGCATGTTGCTGTGAGCGTGATGCTGACGCATGTCAGCGCCACTTGTCCATACATTCAGATGCAGGTAGAAAAGTGGAAGAGTATCTGAAAGCTGGAGAAAATGGCCTTCTGTGAGAAAGGCATGGAGTTCAGTCTTTCAGCTTATCTGAGGGAAGTAAAGGGCCCTTTCATCTAAGGGGTAAATTTACAAGGGGGCTTGATGTTTGCTCTGCTCAACCCTGGCTGTAGCCGGTAGGCTGCAGGGAAGTGACGGTTGTGTCTATTCATTCGTTTTCTCTTTCTGATATCCTCCATCTTACCTGTTATGATCAAAAATACCTTTCTGACTCTTTGCTCCTTAGCCGAACAGATTTCTCTGTGAACTATTTTCTAGTAGCTTTCCTTAAAAAAGAAAGGTAACAGCTCTGTAGGATGGGTATTTTTGTTCTTGGAGTGTTTTTGCAGGGGTGGAATAGAGGGAAGGAAGGCCAAAGAGTAGGGGGATACAAATAAGAGAATAACTATGTGGAAGAAGTCATAAGTATCCTTTACAGAAAGCGTTCTAATGTTTTGACATGTGAAAAATGCTTTTTAAACAACATTAACTTAGTTCATAAATTTAATCCCACTTAAAAATTAACGGCACCAATTGTGCATTGGAAGAGTTGGAAATCTCAGCCTGATTGTTCACAGCAAGTAGTTAAAATGATCCGAAGCCCACCAGAGTTGATGCTGATTTCTGTTCCCGAGGGCAGCTGCAGCGAAGGACCAGGGAACTGCTGTAAATAGAGCTCTGAAATATGCTCTTCTTAGATGTGGCGATTCAGATCAGAGCTCTGGCCGTTAACAGGATGATCGCTTTTATATTCTTGTCTGTTTAGTTTCATCAATATTAGGTTTTGAAAGTCTGAAACCTTGTTCGTCGATCGTTTTAAAGGCTATGTGAAGTAAGAAAGTATGCTCATGTCTGCACTACAGACAGGAAGGAACCCAGACTGAAGCACTGGTGATGCTCACAGAGAGCCTGCATAACCAAGGTGTCTTTGCAAAACGCAGTGTGGACAGACCGTTTCTGTGTGCCTTCAGTGCCTACGCACTCTCAGGATTTGGGATTTCCTTCTGAGAGCAGAGGCAAGGATGTTATTCCTGTTTTGTTTGCTTCTCATCCATCTGTTCTGTTGCTTCAAATGGGAATGTTTTCCCAAGAGAGCATTAATTAAAAGGAAAGAAGATTTTTCAAATTGAATGGGTATCAGCAAAGGCTGCATGAATGAAAACGTTCAATGTGTGGATCTCCTGCATGGCTTCTGTGTACCTGCTGCTTACAGAAACAATCCTGAGAAAGAGACGAAACACCCAATGGCTTAGATTGGCAGCATTTAACAATTTGAAATACTCTAATTACCCACGTACTTGTTAGGGGAAGGAGAAGGGGTTGGTGCTTGCAGGAGAACAGATTTACGTGATTCAGAAACACTATAAATTAGTAAATGTGAGTTTTGTTGGGGTTTAAACAGAGATGTTATGAAATTATGTTAGACAGCTTGGATGTGGAGCAGAGATTGTGTTCTCAGTAGACTTTAATGGTCAATTTGAGTAGCATCCGTGCTGGCTAAGCAGTCTTCTCTAATTTGAAAAGTTATTCAAGTTTTGTTCTGAATTGCACTGTTACGTTTAGATGGATTGTAAAACATTATGATTTAAAATAAGTGGGCAGGAAGGGGAAAAATACAAGATGAATCCTCTATTTGGGGATACAGTTTTGAAAACCCCTACTAGAAAGACCCTCTAAAACCCTCCTGCTGTTTTAGGAGAATCTTCTCTGACATTTTCCCTTTTCTTGCCATTCATTTTCTTCATTTTTTTCTATCACATGAGGAATGAGGAAATGTGAGAATAAACTCATTGAGTATGGTGAGAGTCAGAGTGAGATTAGAATCCTTCTTAGCTACACCTTCATCATTTTAAGCCCAATATTCTTTGAATTGGGATGAGGAGCCACTGGGTCTTTATGAGTCAGGTCTGAGCACCTTCTCATTTAGGAGAAGGATAAGGAGGAAAAATAGATTCTTCAAATAACGTAACCTTCATTTAAATCCTGCGGAAGTTATATTAAAGGGAGAATCACTGCCTGGGAAGCTTTTGCAGTGTGAGAATTGAATTTAACAGGATAAGCTTTCTGTGATGATAATTGCACAGCTAAGGATGATGCAAATTTAATGGCTCTAATCAGATGAGGTGAAAGAAAGCAAACATTACGTTTATGCTTTAATTTGTGATTTGCTGTACTGTTGATTCTTCCATGCAAGAAGAAAGGTGTGTTGTGCGTAGTGTTTGTTTGGTGGGTTGAGGGGGTTTTTTTGTTCTGTTTTCTTTTTTAGATCTAGAAAGCTTTAGAAAATAAAAATTCTTCACCTGGATAAACACTCCCAGCTCAATTAGTCTCTCCTTATGTGTCAGATGATTCAGTCCCTTAACCATCCTCAAGGCCCTTAGCTGACTGACTTTGGTGTGTCTATGTCTGTCTTGTACTGGGGTGACCAGACCCTGCCCCAGCACTCCAGAGTAACTCACCAGTGCTGAGTGGGAAGGATCACCTCCCACAGCCTGCTGGCCACACTCATCCTAATGCAGCTGTGGAGGCCGTTGCCCTTCTTTGTTGCAAGAGCACATTGCTGGCCCTTGTTCAGCATGTTGTCCACTCCAGCTGGACTTCAGGCTGCTGATTACAACCTGCTGAGCCTAGGATTTCAGCTACCTCACTATCCACTCACCTAGCCCATTCCTCTTCAGTTTGTCAATTAGGATGTGATGGGAGATTGTGTCAAAAGCCATTCTCGAGTCAATAGTTAGATATTATTGATGCTGTTCCCTCAACCTGTGAGCTACCTAGAAGGCAATCAATTTGGCTAAGTGTGAATTTACCCTTCATAAATCCATGCTGACTACCCCAGACCTTCTTGTTCCTATATGTAGAAATGGGTTTCAGGAGGGTTTGCTCCATGCTTCCCCAGGAAGATGATGAGGTGCACATGCCTGCAGTCCCCCAGATCCACCTTCTTACCCTTCTTGAAGATAGGAGGGACATTCATTCTTCCATAAACACTCTCCCAGCCTCTTAAGAATTTTTGACTCAGGCAGTTCCTGTGCCTGAGGTGCAGTCCCTTTGTTTAATATCCCTTCACAGACTAATTTTTCCCCATCTGTTTTTTTTTTTCTTAAATTTGGACACTACTTTTACCACAACTGTGGGTTATGATAAAAAACTTCTTCCACTTTATCCTGTAAGCTTTTGATTTTATGAACACTACAGTTTTTGGTCCTTGAAGAGAAATTATTTAATTCCTTTGCTTGCCATTGTTGGTCTTACATGTTTTCCTTGTGCTTCCCTTGTTTCCTGTTTGAGGTAAGTAGAGCAGTGTTGAACAGAGTGTTAAAGGTAAGGGCGCAGTGCAGGGCTAATAGAGTGCTACACTGGCATTTTCTGTTTTATTGTCTGTTGCCTTCCTAAAAACTTCTGAATTAATTTGTTTTTTGAATCATGTTGAATGGTGGATTGATGTTTTTTTCATGGTATTCTGTATCATACTACTCAGGTGCCTTTATGGAATGTTTTGTGCAAAAGCCTTCCTTTTGTAGGTAGTGCTAGCACATCCCTTGACATTCATGTACTATGACTTTCTTTTGCCATGTTAATGACCAGTCGCTCAGTATCACGACGTTCATCTACAACTGTTCATATTTACTATCTTACTTGATGTTTACTTGTCTTCATTTTACTCCTTTGAACGATGTAGTGTCAGCAGACTTGTGTCACCACATGCCCCTGCTTCTGTAATTATGAATGTTAAACAGGATTGACCAAAGTACCTTGTAGAACTCCTTTAATGGCTTTTCTCAATAGAAAAAATGAATCAAACCTTATGTTTCCCAATTTTAGAATAATTATTCCTCCAAATAAAGACCTGTCCTTTTGTCCTCTTATCCTCTAGCAATATACATTCTTGATCACATTTTGTGGAGAATATTTCTGATAGATTTTGAGAGTAGGCAATTTGGTTGAATTTTTCTTTTTATGTATTCATTGATTCTGTCAAAAACCGAGGACGTTAATGTGACAGGCATTCCTTATCCAAAGTCATGTGGACTCTCACTCGGTACCTCCTATTTCTCTGTGTGTCAAATTACAGAATTGGAATTTGCCTAGTGCTGACACCAAACTTTACTGCCCTGAAGTACATCTCTAAATTGCTCTTGGAGACCTTTAAAAAATTGAAGTCCATATTTGCAGTGTCCATGTCTCTAATGCAAACATTATTTTAAATTAGAAGACACTCTCTGCAATTAACGGCTTAGTGATTTCATCCTTGAGTTCCTTCAGAACATTTGGACGAATACCATCTGGTTTGAGCAGATGAGTAGCATTGATTTGTGTAAACTGTCTTTCACTGGCACTTTAATGTGAGACATATCTTAATACCGCGGCAGCAAAGAAGAGCTCTGACGTGGGAACCTTTCAAAGCAGCTCCAGGGTGAGCAAAGATGCAAAACATTAATTTGCTTTCTCTGCTGTGGCCTCATCTCTGGATTGCACTTTTGTCCACAGATGACTGTGGCAGGCTTCACGTCTTTTGGTAGGTTGACAGAAGATATATTATTACAGTGTGAACTTTTTCAAGTTGTGTTTCAAAGGTTTTATTTTGTCGTATTGCATTATAGTGTTATCCTTCTGAGGATATTTTTCCCCTGTTATCTTCAGCTGGACAAAAGCTGCAGATTTTTAATGTTTCTTTTTAATCATGCTTGCTTTTTTTTTTCCCCTTTGATCCACTTTAGGTAGTATGCACTTGCACTGAAAGGCAATTTCTTGCCTTTAAAAAGTTTTCTGATATTTTACCTATGTCACTGCTGCATTTAGCTTTCTTTTTTTTTTAACCAAGCTTCCTCCTTTTTGTGCAAGAATCCTGCTGAACTTGCTCCCACTGTGGATATTTTGGCTTCCTTGCTTATGCACAGATGTTGAATCTACGTCGGTATGATCACTGACAGCCCTGCTGAGACGTGGTGAAGAGTTGCTTCCCTTTGGAGTTTCCTGGCTTGCTGCTCATGAAGCCGGGTCTGAAAATTTGCTCTTGGCATCCTGCCCCAGTATAACATTTAAGCAGTCTACAAGGGGTCATTGAAATCTCCCATTACTGCTGTGTTTCCTGACCTCATAGTCGTTGAGTTCACGAAGCAAATTGGAGCCGCTGCTCCCATCCAGGCCAGCCCGGTGGTAGTATGCTAAATGCTGCATACTGCACTCCCAGCCCTGCGTGGGACTGAGCTTCCAGTCTGCACGGATTGGGGGTTACTCCATGCAGTCAGCTTATTTCTTGTGTGTAGCTTTAAGCTTTTTCTGACGGACAGTACCCTTGCTAGCTATCCTCTATTTCTGTATTCTCACCCCCAAGTATTTAAGCAATCTACAAATATCTTGAATATCTAACATTTAGATAGAAGGAGATTTACTTATTTTTATCCTCTGGTCTGATTTTCTGCTTTTTTCATGCTTGCTTAAATGGGACTTTCTTTTATCTCGCTGCTTTTAGTCATCTGCTATTTCAGATTGGCCAACACCTCTCCTATTCTTTGCTTAAGAATAACAGAGTTTGACTCTCTGCTCAAAAAAGATGCATTGTCCCAAACTGCATGTCCTTCTGTGGCTTTCAACCTATGAAAGCCATATTTCTATACATGGCTTTCATACATGTATACATACAATATACACATTTCTATATGTCTTTTCTTAATTTGCTTTCTCGTTGTGTGGCTATCAACATTATTGACTTCAAATCTACTACGAAGTAGAAAGATGAGAGGAAGAAATCTGCATTTTTTTTTCCTGTTTAAAAAAACCACATACATCACGGTTTTTTTACTATTAATGGGGTTTTTTTGTTGTTCTTTCATTTTCTCTTTTCCCTTTAACTGTGAGTTTACACATTGGAGATGTCAAAAGTGAGACAGCACTAAATTTCTTTTTAGGGAAGAGAGTCCTTAACTCAAAAGCATTCCTGCCTTTCTGCCTCACTCCAGCGGCTTCCCTGGGAAAATTCTCACTAAGAGCGAGGAAGCCTTTGTACAGTCCTTGGCCATGTGTTTTGTGTATACTTGTCATCTGGCCTTTTCCTTTTTTCTTTTTTTTTTTTTTTCTTTTTTTTTTCTTTTTTCTTTTAGTTATACATATTTGGTATAAAAGCAGGTTGAAACTAACCAGGATTCAGAGGCTTTGACTTTTCTGATGAATAAAAACAAAGATAGTGCACATGAATAAAACAGACTTGTGTGTCTGCAGCAGCTTCCCACACTCCTTCCATCTAGCAGCCACTACTTTCCGTTGGCATTTCAATTAAAGCTCTATGCATAGGGATGGATTTGCATCATTTAAAATAAAACTGCTGTTTAATGCCTCATAGACATTACCTCCAGAACATTATTATTCGTTAATTTTTACGGCTAGAAACAATTTAGTAATCTGGATTGTAGTTTATCTCACTACCACTTCTGCCTTCAATAGATCCTGCCTGTCTGTGATTTGAGCAGCAGTGTTTGGTAGTCCTTTCCTGGCCCTCTGTGCCTGCCATTTACAGGGAGACATCTCTTAGATCTCTTCTTGGGTAAAAATTCTCCTCATCCTCTCCCACCCCTTTTTTTTCAGGCTGATTTAGAATATAAGCAGAAATGTTAATAACAGGAGATCAGCATTTTTAAGAATAAAAACAATTCTTGTTCGTATCTAAGAGTAATGGTGAATCAAATCCCCTAGAAATCGCTTAAGGTCTCCATGCATTTCCAAGCATGATATCATCTGGTTTTAAGAACACTTCTTTTGTTTGTTTTTGCAGTAGTAAAACTCCGCGCATGACCTTCTTGTTACAGCAGAAGGTCCTTCTCTTGCTAAGGAGCCCATTACATGAACAAGTCTTTGTACCAGATCTTTCAGGAAAAGAAAAGAGGGAAGCCTGTTCCTTTGTCCCTGCATCTCTTTCATCAGGTGTATTCTGGATCTGAGGAAGAGGAGAGGATGGTAGGAGATTTGAACTTGGGGAAAAAAAGAGAGGTTCTGGGAGGTAGGAAACTATTTCATATTTTCCCTTTTTCTCTGCAGAAAATACTAATATCCAAAATCTAAACACATGCTGTGTGCCAGGTGAACTGTATATTAAGGCTTATGTCACCATTCGATGCTCAGCTTGCGTGTGTCAGCTCAGCTGTATGTATTCGGTGGGGGGTATATGTTTGCACCAAGAGGCTACTTGGGAATGTGCAGTGCTTTATAAGCAAGGACTGATTGTCCTTCCTTTGGGATTTTTCACTGTTCCTTATCATCAGGACCACAGCAAGGTCTAAGCACCAAGGAGTGCTTTTTAATTGGATTCTACTGCCAGTGTCAGCGGTTTAGGATGGGGCTTCAGGATGTGCCAGGTACCTGCAGAAAATGAACTTGTCTTCCATGAGGTAGTAATCTGTTCAGTCATTCAGCAGTGGAGCTGTAATCACTTCAAGCTGTAAGCTTGTTGGACCCCATTGGCAAGCGAGCAGGGCTAGGCCAGGCTTCCCTACTGCTGTATCAAACCCAGAGCTACGTGCTAAACGTAGTAGGGAGAAGAGGTGGGCACAGAGTAACTGACAGTGCCCCTCTGAATGATGAAAATTGATGCCAGTGCTGTCTCTTTGATAAGGTGCTAAATGACATCTTTGATTATTAATAACCTAGTCTTTATAAAGTAGAAAGTGGGTAGATTTAGATTGGACACCAGGAAGAAATTCTTCCCAGAGTGGGTGGTGGGGCTTCAGGTTGCCCAGAGAAGCTGTGGGTGCCCCATCCCTGAAAGTGTTCAAGGCCAGGCTGGATGAGGCTTTGAGCAACCTGGTCTAGTGGAGGGTGTCCCTGCCCATGGCAGGGAGTTGGAACTGGATAATCTTTAACGTCCCTTCCAACCTCAAACAATGTATGATTCTATGAGAAGGAGATGACTTAGCCCATGTGCTGGTTTTGGTTGGGACAGGGTTAATTTTCTTCACACAAAGTGTGTCCTGGACACACTTCAACTGCTACATGCACATTTTCCAGGCTTCGTACAGATGCTGGTCACAGCTAATGGTGATGTGATATTCTGTGTGTTTCATTATTCAGACATGTATACCATTTAGTAGAAATTCATTGTACCCTCAAACTGAGGAAATGGCAAGTACTGGAGAGCTCCACACTAGTGACAAAAAATGTCATGAATAGCAGCGGTGGCTGGGAGTTGAAGCAAGACAAATTCAAATTAGAAATCAGGCACACATTTTTAATTAGAAGCATAATTATGTTCTGAAACAAACCAACCGGAGTAAGTGATAGATTCATCTAGTCAAGATCGCGTGGCTCCTAGAAAAACGTGTTGGTCAGACAGGAGTTACAGTCCTCTGGTGTAGCTGTACTCAAGTGACATGCTCAGACAGCTGTATGCAACATGTCAGGCTAGAGGCTCTAATACTTCTTTCCAGCTTAAAACTGAGGGAATCTAAATAACAACAGTATTGCTGTGAGACAGATGTATCTGAAACTGGAAAATAGCAACCTTGTTAAATTTCTAGTTTAGATTCCTAATTTCTAGCTCTGTTTGCGGTAAGGGGTTTTATTTTTCTGTCTCATGGACATGTTCGTTACCTGTGTCAGCAAAGAATTTGAGTTTAGGACAGCCTTAAAAGTTGGGATCAAATTGCACTTTTTAATATACTTTTGCCGTTAGTTACATTGGGGGATACTAAGATGCTTTCATCTTCCCGTGAGGAGGAAGGAGCAGCAATTTAAAATAGAATTTTTTTTTTTCCTTCCTGTTTTTGGCACATTTGACCCTTTTCACACGTAGACATAGGAATATTTGTCTGAGTGCTTTTTCTATGGTGTTGTGGGTTCTGTGTCCTTCTAGTTGTCATTAATTTGTGGGTTCTATATCATCCATAAGCTTGGAGCAAAAAATTGGACAATGTCTTAGAGAAATTTCCAGTGGTCTGACTGGAGGAGGCAGCTTATCCAACACTGGCTGCTCCATCAACAATGTCAGAAGGAAGAAGCAGCGTGGCAGTGAATTGGGGGCGGGGAATGCTGGAAGAACTGAACTGTGACATTGTAATGATTGTCCTTGTATTCTAGCAAACTCTGACTCTGTATGGCTGGGGGAAGTAAAGGGAAATAAGGTTTGAACAGGCATTTTTAACTGCTTTTCTGTTCCTTCTTGTAACACTCACTGTTCTGCCTGACGGTATGTTGGCAGCCAGGGACTGCTGGCATCCTGTGCAGGGGGAAGAGGAATCCTGCTTTGGGATTACGTGGACACGATCAACTTTCAGCAGTCCTAGGGTCTCAGCCACCCAACGCTGCTGTTGCCATCCATCTTCTTAATTTCAAAAATTTTCTTTTGAATTCATTTCCTAAAGCTACAGGAAGACATAACGTAGCTCGTAGTGCAATAGTGTGCAAGATTTTATGTATGTGGTACTCTGGGAGACTATGAAATGTAGAGGATCTCTTGATGGGATGTCTGTTTCTGTCTCTTTCTTCCTTTTCTTATTTTTTTCTGTGGTATACAGATTACACAGGAAGTAAAAATCCTTTTCCAGCTGTTTTCCCAAATTTTAAATAGGTTTGGAAACTTCCTATGAAGTCATCAGTCATCTAGTTACTAGACATAAATGTGTTCCTAAATGTAACAAGTTTCAGATTTCTGGCTGAATTCCTCTTTGCCTGTGTCAGAAAGGCCCCACAAACTACAGACATCTGGAGCTAAACAGAAATAATCATTCCCTGGAAGCGCCTTTACTGTGTACAGCAAATGGACCTCAGTTACTTAACTACTTTTTAGGTTTGTGTGTTTTTGTGAAGACTCTACACAATATTAAGGAAGTTATAAATTTTAAATTGCCCTTCTTGCTACTTTTCTTACAGTCAAAGAGTAATTTGGAGTTGGGAAACTTATTAGTAGGGGCTTGAATCCATTTGTTCTGCCCAGCAGAAACTATATAAAATATTTAGTAGTGCTACTAGAAACAAAGAGGAAAGCAAGGAAAATAAAGATACTTAAGCTTTAATGATCAGGGTTGTAAGTAACTTCATTTCACTTTTCCCTTCCCCATGTAGGTTTTCTTTTTTTTTTAAAGGAAGAGCTCTCCTCGAAATGCAAGTGACTGTGACCCTCAGACATTCCTATTAACTTAAATGCCTAAAGTAGGTAGGTGGTTGCCTGAGGCCGTATGTATAGGTAATGGGGATGAGTAGAGGACTCCAGAGGATGGTTGGGAAGATAGGAGTGATGACCTTACCATGGCAGTTGCCTTTCTCTGTCCAGTGATTTTTGCAAGGTGAATATAAGTGGGATGGGTTTGGATCATGAGAGTCCCATTGGGAAAGGAGTCATCGGTGGGTACCAGCTCTCCAATTCTCTTGTTTTAGAATTGGAAGTGATGATCAAAGATACATTTAGGGGAAAAAAGGAAACAAAACCACAACGTGAACAATTCTGGGGAGGTGGGATTGGTGAATTTCACCTTGATGGCTTGTGGAGTAAGAAACAGTACAGAAGGTGGGAACGGTACAGTAGGAGAATGGCTGTCAAGGAGTGAGGAAAAACAGTGGCAGACCTAATAAATCTTTTCAGACACTATGCTCATGTCTGGTCCACTCCCATCGTCTAGTCCATGCAGGACATTTCTGGAGCAGGGAAAGATTTGCTGATTCTGTACTGTATACTCAGAAATCTTGCTAGTTAGGTGATAACCATGATTGTTACCTTTTTTTATGCAACAGGGATGTTGCTATCTCTTCCTGACTTGTTCGGTGAGTTGCTAGAGTTTTCCTTCCAGGTAGTAGTATCAAAAAGAATTGTCACTGCAGTCCTTCCCAACGAACTCCTGGCTGTCTGGGTAGGGAGACTTCCTCTTCCTATGGAAAGAAACAGCTTAGTATGCCACCTCCATCTGCTGGTTGAGCAGATTGGCAACAGGAATATCTGAACTGATTTCATAAGGGAATTAACATATAGGAAAATACAAGTAGGAAATTAAAAAGCATAATATATGCTTTAACCCTTACTGATAGTTGGTATGTAATCAACAAGATATAAAAAACTACAGCCTTCCCTCAGATGATTTAATTTATCTTTCATATTTTCATGGCAGGAATATAATTACATATTGTTAGATTAATTGCATAAGCTATTACTGTGGAGTATAACTCGACTGATACAGGCAATCAGTATGTCTATACTGCTGAATATATAGTAAAATAGGCATCTTTACTTGGCAAAAGTGTCATGGTTTGTTTTTAAAATTCAACCATGTGTAAAGCAATTATATAAATCGTGTATTTTGCAAACTCTATGTTTAGTTTCTGACAATGAGTTTGATAATGTCATTGTTATCCTTAGGATGTAAAATTACCAAATTGCTGATGAAAATGTTCAGTGCACCTGAAAAAATGCATTACCTAAGTACTCCTATTAAATATTTTCTGTTGAGAGCAGAGGAAGTTCTCATTTTTAAACTGGTTGTCACTGAAGTATTCACTTACTGTTGCTACACTTAATCATTTGAAACGCGCTTAGAGAAGGAACTTAGGAAGTGTATTTTCTGTTTCTGACTTTAGTACATAAAGTAGTTTGAGTGGCATGCTGATAACCTCCAAGGCAGAGGGATTTCTTCTGTGCCCAAATAATGGAGGTGCATATTCGAGGCTTTACTGGAGCAAACTATAAACCTTAAAAAGGGGTAGAGGTGAGCTCCACCAGCTGTCAAGTTTTCATGACAGGTTGACTTCAGTAACATAGTTTATTAATCAAATCATGATCTGTAACTTTGGAGTTTAGTTGTTAAAAAGTGAATATTTACATATTTTTTAAATTTATGTGTGTGTGCACACTGCAAGTGTGTTCCTGAAGTTTAGCGTGTGGATCTTCAGCGTGCCATTGTATCAATGTACTGTATCAATTTGCTGCTGTTGTAATCTCTATTCAAAGGAAAAAAAAAAAAGTAAAGCATCTATAAGCACTATCCTTTCCTTGTTTCCAGGAAATATGACTTATCCATTTATTTAAATGTGGGTTTGAGTATGCGTGTGTGTATGTATCTGCATGGAGAGGTAGAGGCAGGCGTGAATTTCTCAACTGCATGTTTCAATGAAAAGAAAACAAAAGTGATACAAGAGCAATTACTGTCATCATCTTCTGATGTCTCTGTTTAGGGTCATGGTTTTGCATCTGGGTGTAACAGTAACTTTTTGATAGAAAACCAGTGTGGCTTCATCTTTCCCGAACCCATTGATTTGAGAACGGTGGGAGTCCAGAGGGTTTCAGGTGCAGGTGACATATATTAATCTCACAAGTGAAGACAGAATTAATGTAATCTCTTCTTTTTTTTTTTTTTTTCTTACTAGAGGACAAATTTAAAAAATCAGACCAAAACAGAAGGTTTGAGTTATAGACCAAACTCCTGCTAACTGTGAGGAGCAATTTAAAAAGTTATTATGCTAGGTATAAATTGAATATAAACCTTGTGCTTTGCTTTATATTCCTCGTTTCCCTGAGTGGCAGACAGTGTGGTTGGTATTATGTAATTGCAACATGCAGCATTAATAGTTTGGTACAATTAGAATATAAAAATTTCATGCATTAGGGAAATGTTAAGTGTTTGGACTGAAATCACTGATGCTTAGTTTTCAGTGTATTACCTATGAGTAGTTCTTTCAAAAGCAATCGGATATGGGAAGGAATCTGTGTAAACCTGATCGATTATTGATTCTTTAAGAGCTGGTTATCCTTAGGTAAGTTCCTCTGTCCAATCTTTGCAGTTTGTAAACTATGACTGGAAAGAATATTTGTCTACAGTATCAAAAGGATTTGCTTTTTTTCATACAATCATAGAATGGTTAGGGTTGGAAGGGACCTTTAAGGATCATCTAGTTCCAACTAGATGATTTTTTTTCATGAAGTGGTTGTCTGATATACGTGCTTTTACTCTATTTGAGTTTCTCTCCTGTGAGAGAGGGAGACAGTTTTGCTTTCATGACAAATATTTTCTCTCAGGAACCTTTGATTAAGAGACCATTTCTATCTTAAAAAAAAAAAAATTCAGCCCAAATAGAGTGTGAATAACTAGCAGCAACTGCCCAGTATTTCCATTTTGTCCTATTAGAATGGGCTGTATATACCTTGGTACTGCAAGCAATAGTGTAGAATACATAAATGCCCATTGAAGAGTAATAACAGTCAACCTTTTCATATAGCAGTTGATTGTATATTCCCTGATAACAAATTGCTACTAAGAAATTCAAAACCTGTTACTTGTTGCTGCTTGGATTGGTGAAAAATATTTTAGCAATGATAAAGCCTGTGAATGTTGGGTCAAAGGACCTATTAGTGAGGCTTTGTGCTAGTTCCTGCTTCAGAGGCACTCACTCACATCCCTTCTTCAACCTTGCCTGCAGGAAACTTAATTAAAAAATGAGAGCTTGTTTTATTGCTCCAACATTTCAAATCCGAAGAGCAGAAAATGTACTCAAAGGCATCTGAAATGATACGCTGGTATGTCTGCCACAGAAACGTATGGTTTGGATGTCTTTCCTGGAAAGTAAAATTGATTCTTGCAATACCCCTCAGGCTCCTGAACTCCTAAGCCATTCTTTGAGCCATAGATTATTTGAACAAATGGCCCGTACCTGTCTAGCTGGTCCTTCCTACAGGGATGATAGCACTGAAGAATTTGTTTCCTTTGTCTTCGGTTTATTTCACGTGAAAATACAGAGCTCTGGTGATGTCTACAAGAGGCTAATCATATTTCATATACCAAAGAACAACCATGTTTCATATACCGAGTGTTTTTAATAAACTCCTCTGAAGGAAAAGATCTATCCTGAATCAGGATTGCAGCTGGAATTGTCCACTTGCATGCTATCTAGTGTTGTCTTGGCTGAGCAGGCCAGAGGCTGGATTCCCACCTTTGGAAACGGTGGCTGGAATGAAGCCTCAGCCCTGAGAATAAGAAGTCATCGGAGGATAACTGTGTTGCGGAGGATAGCTGAGTTGCGGAGCTGATGTAAATAGAGCGGTGACGCAGAAGGAAAGGAGCTTTCCCAAGTGTACTTTATGCTGAATTTCTTTCTCCATTCAGTGTCAGAACTGAGTGTACAGTGCTTGAGTTTCTCTTCTTATTGCTGCCTTTCCTTGGAAGAAGTATGTTTGAAACTACTGATATCTTTAGCCTGGGGATCTTGGAGACCTGGATCTCCTACTGGATGAGAGAGACTTCTGTGTCCATGTGCTGCAGAGTACAATGGAGGCAGCAGGTATCCAGATGAAGCTGACCTAAGGCATCTCCAAGGACATCTGCAAACTGCCCCCGGACACAGATGTAGTGCAAGAAGTCTCTTGACATCAGAGGAACATGAATCCCTTTTCCAGGGAGTGGAAACAGATTTGTTTGTGTGCGGTCTAGTCTCTGAGACTTCGTTAACCACAGTTTAAAGCTCATGGGAAGGGGTAAGTGAGCTGTAGAAGCGAGATCATAGAATCACAGGCATGTTGGCTGGAAGTGACTTTTGGAGATTATGTATTCCAGCCTCCTGAGACCTTTGCATCGGGCAATTTCACCATCAGCAGCAGTGCAAACTGAAGTGAGGGATTATTGCTGATGTATCTCTGGGGCTGGGTATTTAGCTTATACACGTGCATGTGTGTTAGTGTTTTCATATTTTAATATGGATCTTTCCCTTGTAACAAACATACCTTGTAAAGGGCTCATGGGAGGGATCAAGCCACTGAGGTGTACTCCTATAAGAACGAACCCTTGGATGTTTACATCCTTCCACCTTGGTTGCTTACAACACTGCTGTAAATAAGTTTCAGGACTTGGCTCCAGACATTTGACTTTGAATGAAACTGGAGTTTGGGAGCGGTTTTTTACGAAGGGTCAATGGCAGTATTTCACCAATACATGATAGTTGAAGACATACGGACAGACTAAAGCCAGTCTAAGTAATAGAAGCTCTTAGATGAAGTCATAAGGGAAATAATATGGAAGTGGAAATGAGGCATGCATACTCAAGGGGCACTCCATGATTTATCCTGTATAATATACGTTTATCCCTTAATGTTATTTTCAAGATAGATAATAGCTGAGAACTCCCTCTTGCCCTGTCTCCAAAATATCTTGCACTATCTGAAGGATAAATATTTAAGAAACACCGAGTGGTTTTGAAATATGAGAGAATCACAGTGTTGGGAAGTAAGGGCCACCTTTTATCTGCAGAAGTGGTTCAGCGAAGGTCACGGTAGGAACTGTTTCCCAGCTCAGTGCTGTTTGGAAGCCTTTAGCAGAGTGTTGCCCATTGAATGACTGACTTGTAGTGTGTGATTGCCAACAAAGCTGTCAGTTAGTGCTAATTGTGTTGGTGGTTTTTCTGAGTCCAATGAACTTCTTCAAGTCATTCATATTGCTTTCCTTGGTCTTGCTGGATTATTTAATGTTACCCACAGTCTGGAAGAAGACATTTATGCTTAGATTGCACTGGTGCCAAATTAGATGGCTCAATGGATCTACCTTGTTGAAAACTGATGCTTGTGGCTTAGGAGTACCTGGATGGAAATAAACACTGACAGGATCTAGGAATAATAATTTGGTTTTCTCATTTTAGTTATGGGTGTTTGCACACAAACGACACTTGCAGATGGGCTTATTATTACTTGCTCTTCCAGCATTTGCTCATCAACTCAAATAAGCCAATATTATAAGCAACTAGAGATAGATGATGGGCTGTGTATTTCTAGATGTGAGTTTGCCTCCATCAGCTCTGACGAGCTGTACTTTAATTTCTGCTAGGAAGATTTGTCTGGGAGTGGTGTAAGGGGGTGTCTGTGTTTCTGTAAGTACTGGAGTAGGGACTAGGGCTAAGAATTTCCAGGATATACAAATGAGATCTTGCGGCAGGGAGGAGGGTGCAAGCTGTTAGTCTTCTGCTTCTTAATATAGTTCAATGTATTTCATGGTTATTGGAAGGATCCCCACATTGACAGGAGTGCTCAGCTGAGTGCCCTGGCGTGTTGCCATTTGCTAACTTTCATTTGAGTCTAATCTGCAAAGTAATACTAATTTTTCAAATAAATGTTTTAGAGCTGCAGGATGTTCCCACACTGAAAGAAACACTGGGGATCATCTGTTTCCTCTTTCCTGATACGGTGGGGGAGATTATTTCTACCTCTTTCTTTCCGTATTGTTTTTTTCAACAGTACCTATTGTCCCAAGTCACCCAATAACCTAGGTACACAGCACTGCCCATCATAAGTAACCTGGGAACTCAGCATAAGCAAGTCATGAGCAGAATGAAATATTTTCCACCCTTTATTGTGTGATATAGAGATGGATGGAAAGAAAAATGCTGTTTTGCTTTAGAAAATAGTGAACCTCTATGCTCCATACTTGAACACTTGCTGTGTATTCAAAACTTTGTCTTCTGCCTTTATGTCCTTTACAGAATGAAGTGTAAGATTTTGTTCCATAGATATTGTTACAGTAAGAGGCAAAAAGCCTGTTTAGTTGATCTTCAAGGAAAGTTATCGTAGAAATACAAATATCCACTGGTGTTTTACTTGTGCAGAAATTAACAATCAATAAAGAAACTAGAAAGCATATGAAATGTCTTGATCAAAGATGGTTTTTAGATTATGCAACAGTTGGGGTTGTAAGGGACCTCAAAGGTCATCTAGTTCCAACCTAGCCAACCCCTACCATGGGCAGGGACACCCTCCACTAGACCAGGTTGCTCAAAGCCTCATCCATCCTGGCCTTGAACACTTCCAGGGATGGGGCACCCACAGCTTCTCTGGGCAACCTGTGCCAGTGCCTCACCACCCTCTCCATGAAGAACTTTTTCCTGATATCCATTCTAAATCTACCCACCTTTTTTAGATGAACTGAAAGTTCCCATTAAACTTGTTCTTTGTAAGTAGTGATCTATTCAAGATGAAAAATTAAACCCTGGATCCAAACACAGTTTATGACCATTCTTTCTTACTGCTAAAAGCCATGAATGTGATATTGTGTCCTTAAAGAGGTAGTGTTTGAGGACTGAGAGCGCTTTCAGAATGTGAGCTTGGGCCCAGAGATCTGTCGCCTGTATTGTCAGATCTGAGAACCTTTAAAAATTCTAGGGTTTTGCCTTCCTCTGCAGAAGAGCTGCAACAGTTCTATTCCTTAGGCTTCTTTTGTAGGAATGAGTCAGCTGGGGAAATTTTACTTTCTTATTTTTTCTTCTCTTCTCTTTTTTGGTTTGGGGTTTGTTTTTTTTTTTTTTTTTTTTGCATTGATGAATACTGCTTTTGCTGTCACGGCACAAGAGGGTTTCTTTAAGAAAATTTATTGCTGAAATAAGGGAAGAAAATGAAATTCTGCTGGCTGCCGCTTAAGACTTATGGACAAAGAACATACGGACAATAATTACTTTTAAAGCCTCCCTGGAAAATATAAAATCTCTTGCTATTAACTAAACTGCCTTTAAATCTAAAGCAAGGCCTGCACAGTTTTTTTGTGTGTGTCCATGTGGAATTCTCTGTAAATTTTTCATTTCAAGTCTACATTTGCAATATCCTCCATTTCTTTCCTCTTATTCCTTTAAAGAACTTACAATGCTTGTTTAGACACAGAGAATCCAGAATTCCACTACTGAGTTTGTTTGTTTTTTATTTGATTATTATGTTTTATTATAATATTGCATGGGCATCTCAGTATGTGTGTTCCTCCGATTAATTTCCAGTTGGGGCATGTGTCTTAATACAGGCAGTTCTTCCTTCGCAATGGCTTTTCTGGTAGCTTGCAGTCTATTTGTATTTTCCTTGGTAATATTTCCCAGAGGTGGGATTTAAGTAAGGAAGTAGAACAAATCTAGATTGAGACTTTGCTTTTGGATCTCCTCTCTCTAGAGGATCAGAAAAAATCCCTGAATCTAATGAAGCACTTGAATGTAATGAAAATCGGGATGTTAATAATCACTGGGAACCTCTGTTCTGTGCTCATTAAATAGCAAATTTTGGTGAGTGGTTCCTATTCCCTTCTGACATACCAGAACAGCAAGTGGACATCAAGCAACATCAGGTCATCATGCAAATTTTCCTTGAGGTACAGCAGTGCATATATCATTAGTTTTCAGTGAAACTTCATATTCCACTTTTACTGATGTAACTTTCACATCAGAAATATGCAAAACAGCTTTATCGTATACAATATGGGATTCTCATCACTTTTGTTAGTGAAAGTCTGGACTGTTTAGGAAGACTGGTTGTTTGAGTTGATGTGTCAATTAGGTTGAGAAACAGATTTCAAGAGCAAAGAATAGTAATTCAAGTGGCATTAGAACTAAGTGACTGCTGAAATCTTTCCTGACTTACTGGTGAATTATCTTTTTAAACTCATTATATTTGAATACAAGGATGTAACATGACCTAAATCTTTGGGGTCATATAGGACTCTCAGCAGCATTGTCAACCCGAGGTATTCAGAAGTCAGAAAGAAGCTTGACTGAAATCAATTCTGAATTCTTTTTGCTTGTCTTCTGACAGGTTCACGCAGTTGGACTTGATGATCTTAAAGGTCTTGTGCAACCTAAAAGATTCTGTGATTCTGTAATTTTTGCCTTTAAGACCTGCATGTTAAAGTTTTTTATTATGCTCACAAAGAACCAGGTATTTTCTTTCACATGCTTTAAAAAAGAAAAAAAAAAAAAAGAAAACAGCTGGGATTTTGGGGTGATTAGGTATCTCCCTGAAAGGAAAGTGGTCATTTAAAAGAAAAAACAAAATAATCTCCGGTCTCAGGTTGATAATCAGATTTGTCGTGACATTTCACAGGGTGAAGCAGAAAATAATTTCCATGTCTAGACCTGTCTTACCTGTGCCCAGGACAGGGTTCCTTTCTCTCCATAATGCCCCACAGCTGCTGCAGCCAAGCTATGCTGAGTCATGGCACAGGTATTTCAAATTCCCATGGGTTCTTCAGCAGCAGGACTGTAGGGAGCCTTTCGGAATCCGGCTACAACTCTACTCCAGGTCGCTTCACCATCCGCCATCCCTTCTCCTGACCCCATGTAGCCCTGGGCTTGTAACGTGTCCTGGTGCGAGGCTGTCACACACGTGGAGACAGTACAGACTTGCACGTTTTAAACAGCAAGGGCTACATGTAGATTGTGTCACGGAGCATTTCTGCAGAAATAGAGTGTCAGTGTGCTGTCTCTTTCACTGTGCAAGACATCTAGCACTTCATATTCTGTGTAGGCATGTGGAGTTCCCCCTGAGCTATTGTTTAGTTCACGCTATAGAAATGAAATGACTGGTGGAAAAATTATTCAGGATCTGTGTTGCATCAGAAGGGGGGAAAAACAATAGGGTTGTTATTTGGGTGATCAATACAAGGCACTTCAATGCAAATCAGATACCACCCTGAGTTTAAATTATCTCTTTTCAAACTGCTTTAAAGGTGAAATAGCAACATCTAGGCTAACCTGTGAGAATGCAACTGAAGCTCTGTAACGTCTGAAATTATTGAGTGCCAGAGGTAAAATTGCATTTTTAGAATACAAGTATGAATTCACAAATGCAGACTCTTTTCAGTGATGCCCAGCAACAAGACAAGGAGCAGCAGGAACAAACTGGAACCCAGGCAATTCCATCTCAACATGAGGAAAAACTTCTTCACTTTGAGGGTGCCAGAGCACTGGAACGGGCTGCCCAGAGAGCTTGTGGAGAGATATTCAAAACCTTCCTGGATTCCTTCCTGTCCAACCTGCTCTAGAGGAACCTGCTTTGGCAGAGGCGTCTGACTAGATGATTTCCGAAGGTCCTTCCCGACCCCTACCGTTCTGTGATTGTGATATGCGTTTAAACTTGCAAAAATCCCCTAGATTAGGAAGAAGCGGTTGGATTCATGCTGTTGGACTCCCTGTAAACTTTAAGTATCGCAAGGATAGGAGATCTGGGGCAAAATCTTGTTTTCCTTCATTCACCTGGGAGGTGTGATGTTTGAGGTTGAGGATATTGCAGTTCACTGCAGCAGCTGACGAGTTGCATGTACACAGGGCTTGAAATCCCAAATCCAGAACTCGGCGAAGATGGAAAAGACAGTATTTTTAGATGCATTCCCATATACAGTTTGAGACACCTTATAGCACCTTCCAGTACCTGAAAGGGCCTACAAGGAAGCTGGGGGGGACTTTTTACAAGGACCTGTAGTGACAGGACAAGGGGTAATGGGTTTAAACTGAAAGTGGGGAGGTTTAGATTGGATATGAGGAAGAAGTTCTTCCAGGAGAGGGTGGTGAGGTGCTGGAACAGGTTGCCCAGAGAAGCTGTGGGTGCCCCATCCCTGGAAGTGTTCAAGGCCAGGCTGGATGAGGCTTTGAGCAACCTGGTCTAGTGGAGGGTGTCCCTGCCCATGGCAGGGGGGTTGGAACTAGATGATCTTTAAGGTCCCTTCCAACCCAAACCATTCTGTGATTCTATGATTCTATGTTTAAGTCTATGTTTAGAAAGATGGATTATTCCAAATGTTTTAAAGATGCAAATCAGAATAGAATATGTAATTTTTAATACATATTCTTTACCAGGTATAATGTTATTTTACAACAGATTTCATAGGTATACGTTATATACACATACATGTTCTTTTCATAGAACATAAACAAAGTTTAAGCTTGTAATTCATTTTTAAAGGCACATTACCAAGTTTGTACTCAATTGTGAATTAGAACATCATGTATTATTATAATGTATGTTCTTTATTAAAAATGCAGCCTCTGGAGAAGATTTTAACTTGTTTCTCATTGTTACTGATCTTATGCAGTGGTACTTGAGTATTCTAATTGCTGAAAGGGAAGTGGTGGAATGGAATAGCGTTTTATCACCACCATCACTTTCTAATTGTTTGCATCTTTTGGCTCTTGATTTAAAGAAGTAATATTTGTTGTGGAAATATTAGCTATGTTTGTCATGGGTGCTAAGCAGCTCTCCTTCCAAGACTGGACTAAGCTTGCAAAACTATCTATGCACTCTTATACTAATGAACTTAATCTTTGATTTTATACAAGCTGCTTAACAAAACCCAAATGGAAGTAGACTATATCCTTTTAAATCCTCTTCTTTTGTGCAATTTCATACTAATTTATGTACTTTATAGCAAATGAGTGTCTGCAATTATTTGCTCAGTTTTCATTCTTTCCTAAATGCCATATGTTTGCTCGGTTGTGAAGAAGAAGACTTGGGGAGACAGGGACCTTATTTATTCTAACATTTTAATACAGTTTAGTTTACTTGAGTACATCAACAAATGTGCCTTCCATGCAGTCAAAGGGAAAAACAAAACCTCTTTTTCTAGTATTTAGCGTAATTTGCTTCAGTTGAGTCTAGGTTTTAAAAGCTGAGATCTTCTGCCCTGTAAACCCATTTGTCTGTAATTTACTGACTGCAAAAGCCTGTTATTTGCTTGTCCTTCCCATCCTGTGATGACTGACTGGTTTGAATTTCAGTAGTAAATGAATTTGTGAGCACTGATTTTTTCTATTCTGCCTTTAAGGCTTAATGAGACTGTAATATATCCAGGCTGAGGTTTCCGTTTGATCTCGTTGTAGTAGGAAACAGACAAGTAGATTGCACTAATCAGTAACGATTGCTAATACATTTGTTTCTCTTACGCTGGCAGAATGACTCTCTAATGTAGGGGTTGGAGTTGGGGACATGGCAAAACCAGAGGGGTTACAGTGTCTTATGTAGTGTCACTGGCAAAAAAGACGTAGTTGGTTATGGAGAAGGCTGGCCATCTTTCATGCATCCCTCCGCACAAGTTGAAGACAGAAGGGTCAGCGCTGTTTCGATCAGCAGGATGTTTTTCTGGGGAACCTCCTCCTCCTGTGAGCCGCTCTGTAGGCGTGACAGCTGATCCTAATGCTAGTGGTGGAAGTGGGAGTGGGATGCTGTCAGTCATGACCCATGGGAATTACTAGTCCGGAGCATTGTGTTGGAACTGGTGGCACATTCATCCTGTGAAAGTAAGAGTTTACCTTTAATGACTTTGGTGCTCTCTGATTTCATTCCTGAGGCTCAGCCCTTTTGTTCTCTCATAGGTGTTGGATTGATTTATCTGTCCTGCCAGAACAGTCTGAAATGAGTATGCTTCCTTTAGGAAAGTTGCAAAATTAAATTAAACTTTAAAGAAACCACAGAATCCCCTTTGAATATTTCACTTAAACCTTGCCTCTTTTTTTCCTTTCCCTTCTCACTTGACCTGACATGGGACAGAATCAGAACTGAGCAATGGAAACCAGTGGATGGGAGGGCAGCCCTGAGCTAGAAGTTGGGGTTTTGGATGGTGGCCAGTCATGGGAGAAAGCCAAACTGGAAAATCTGCGGAGGTGTTAAAGGCTGAGAGGCCACAGACCTGTGGCTTGCTGATCTAAGCTAGAGAAAACTTGTGATCTGAAAAGGTAATGCAAAATGTATTGTAAAACATCAGGATGATGAAATAATATCTCCAGTGGAATGGGAAACAATCTTGGACTTCTCAAAAACATCTGGATATTCTGGGGTGTTTTTTGTTGTTACTTTTTTAAAGTTAAATAGGACTTTAAAAATCCACAGCATATGGAAGCTACTAATTCCTACCACATGTTGCTGCCAAGGTTGTATGGTTTGTGCAGACACTGTTACTGTTTTTAAAGTGTCTGTGTGATTTAGCTGCTGGCTTTGCTTCCCCCCCACCCCAGTGAGTGAAGGCTGTCAGCTTGCGGCAGGAGAGAGCATTAGAGCCGTTGCAGATGATGTTGTGGTGATCTGGATGCAGACATAGATTCCGGCAGAAACAGACCCTGGGAGCTGGAAAGTTTCCAGCATAACTTGACTGCCCAGCTCGCTTTCCGCAGACCCTGTCAGCAACACTTAACTGCAGTGCTGATAAGTACTGTAAGATGTCGTGGATGTTGGCTAGAGCCAAATCCTGATGGTGTGGCATGAAATTTGATCACGGCAATATGCGGTCTCATAGAAACGGTTCTGATAGTGAAAATAATCTTCTTGCACCAACGTTTGGCTGATAGCTATATAGACACTTCCCAGTAACAACACAGGCAGCTTTATTTGCTTTTGGAAGGTTTTGCTGCCCGAGTTCACGCTCCTTCCCTGCCTTTCTCCACCCATTTCTTTTCTATAATAGGACTAGATCAAGACACAGTGGGTTTTGTAAGAAACCTTATGCTTTTTGGTGTTTCGGTGACAAAACAGATAACGAAGTCAAGCCTCTTTTCCTGGCATACAAACATTTACTGACTGGAAGAAACAGTGTGTGGGGAGCATCCAAACATTTACAGAGAGAAGAATGGCCGTGGCAGCTGTGCTGTATTTTATAACTGTGATAAAGATAAAATCATTCTGGTGCTTTTCTGAACCGAAGGAAATGATTTTGTTTAGAAAAAGAAAAAAGACATTTTCCGGTGTAGATGAGGAAACCCACATGCACGCTCTGCTTAAATTCTGGTGCAACAATTTTGGCAACTTTAAGAACTGGGAGTGTTTTCCTTGCAACACAACGCTCTCTGGGGACACATGGAGCAGGGCCTTACAGCCCAGGCAAGTTCTCTGGAATCCTTGTGCCCTGTGATGTCTTTGGTTTTTAAAGGCAGTTCAAGATTAGGTGGTCGGGTTTTCAGGAGTGAGTACTTTGCAGGTAGGTGAGGTCCTTTCTTTGAAACTTTGTTGGTGTTTGAAACATTGGGATAACTTCACAGTTCAGAGTGTGTTACGCACATCTTGGTGGCATGGTGAAAATATTAGATGGTGCTAAGATGGGTGATAGAATATTGTGGGCAGATAACAGGCACTGTGACTGAGACTTGTGGAGGTCCAGCCATAATAGAAACCTTCAGTAACAGATGCTGTATAATTTTCTAGAGCAAATGCAGTGAGGAGTATCTCCGTGCAGCTTGAAGCGTTAGCATCCTGTTGAGTGGGCAGATGGCTCCGGAAAATGCCACATGAAGGCATTAGCTACCTGTTGTATAGGGTAGTCTCTGCTAATAATGGTGGTTTATTAGTCTTAGGAACAAGGCACACACTTTGTTGTTTCTTTTGAAAAATTTTTGTTCATGTGATGACTAATCTTTTCCTTGCTTGGAGGTTTCATTGAGGGTGGGCTTGTTTGTTTGTTTTCCTTTTCTATTTTTTACTGCTTTTAAAAATACTGCAGGTTTCTAAATAGCTTGCAAAACCAGTCTGCTAAGTTACGAAGTATATCACAGGACTGTGCCTAGCCCTGAATAATGAAGACTAATCGGATGAGAATAAAATGCAGTCTAATTTTTGCCTTACATTTTGAGAGATAGAATAGATGGATAATCTTCTAGTTCAGGCATAAATCCTGGGTTTGGCTCTGCTATAACTTTCATACATGGTGCTCTCGGAGGCTATTCAAGGAGCTTTCTCTAGGCATATACAGAGTATCTCAATGGCCAATTTTGTGCATTTAGGAAACATGAGGCTTCAGGGTTGATGGTGTCTCTGGGAAAGTGATTCCCTGGCCTGGGTACACAGCTTTCATCACTTGACAGCTTAAGTGCTACACAGATACTGTGTTTCTCAAATCCCATGCAAAGTGCTCACTTTTATGCAATCCTATCTTTTTGGACACTATTCTCTGTTTATAATTGTCATCGTCTCAGCACAATTATAGTCTCCACTGGGGCCACTCAGAAAATGTTACCTGTCCTGTCTTTCATTTTATACTTTGGCACACTGAAACTTCATACACCAGATTTGCTATGAAGGTACGAGCTGTACTCCACAGGGTTTCAGGTCCAAAGGAACTACCAGAGGATTAAATTATTATTTTCTTTACAGAAAATCGTAGAAAAAGACAACTTTTTGTTATACCCCTGTACTGCTTTGTTGAGACTGAGAATTTTTTTGACTTGTGGAGACTAAATACTTTGTGCCACATTGCAGGAGACCTCATGAAACCTCCAGTACTTGATACCCTTGGAATGACAGGGAATATATATATATAGGTATGATTACACGAGTCCATCAGAAAAGAGAGTTCATAGCACCATGTTTCTAGTTTTATCTTTTGCTTGTGCTTAATCTCTGCTGCTGCAGAAGAAGCTAGAGGTGGGTTTTTTTCCTTTTCTGCATTTAGACTAAGTCTGAATATTGTCGTGGGAGGGAGACGTTTCTGACCTCAGTGGGTGATTTTGGAAGTCCTAAAATATGTGATTTCAATAAAATTATTTTCTTAATGAGAACAGAATCATTCTGACTATTTTGGCAGGGAGGCAAGAAATTGTTTTCCTGTGACCTGTGAAGGAAGAGACATGAACAGGCAGAGATTTTGGAGGCTGTTTACCTTTATAGTCAGTCTGCTCCTAAAAGTCAAAACATCATCTTTCCTGTCCAGTTCAACAAAACATGTTAACTGCAGAGAATTTCTTCAAGAATCTGCAGAAAAAAAAAGAAAAAGCAGAAGAGAAATATATTCTAGAAGGATAGCATAATTTTCTTTTAAAGACTTCAAGCAATGCGGAGTCCTCCCCTGGTAAAATATTTCAATTTGATTTTCCCAGATGCAAAAGTAATCAAAAACTTCTTTCAAGGTTTAACTTGCTAATGAGATCCAGTGACTGGAAGTTAGTTATGCCATTGTCTGCATGATTAACTATTTCCATCCTATTATCAGATAGCTTTTATATGTGAGAACAGCTGTGTGTGGTGATGAAGTCAGGCTATAACATTCTCTTTGATGACCTGAATATGTTGAGCTTCCTAAGTCTCACATCGTAAATAATTTTTTCTAGGCTGAAGTAATTTTTGTGGTCCCCTGTTGACTATTTTCTGATATTTCCACATGTTTCTGAATTTGTGGACACTATGCTGGTATCGTGTCAATGGCCTCACCAATAATATATAAAAAAAAGTGAGATGATTTCTGTTTGCCTAAACTTTATTTCACACTCCCCACCCCCCCCACCCCCCACTAAGAATATCATAGATGCTTTTTACTAAGAAGCTCTTTCAGTAATTTAACCCGAAATTCTTATCCTTCTCTTTCCTTCAGCTACTCTTCTTCATTTCTATTCCACTGAAGCGCTTCTCCAAGTTCCCCAAGTGTGTGGCTGCCATGGCAGTGACCAACTGATAGCCTTCTAACATCCAACTCTGGAACTATCTATTTCCTTTTCCATAATTGTGTAGAAAACATCGGCTTTTATTTTAAAAATTTTGACAAGCATCTAAACTGAATTCCTTAAGTAGGCAAGTCAGGTACAATCCTGAAGTTCCTGTGGGGCACATAAAAACTCCATTCCTAATCCCCTTGAGTTGCCTTACATTTGAATTTCCTTAGATTCTCCTTGTAGGCAGCATCTCTGCTCGTTTCCCAGACACCACATTCCTTCCCTAACCTTTGAGGTACATCTCACCTACTGCTGCTAGAATCTTAGATTCTTTTAGCTTGGAAATGACCTTTAAGATCATCAAGTCCAACCCTTAACCTAACACTGCAGATACCACCATCGAACTGTGTCCCTAAGCACCTTGCCCACAGTCTCTTAAATACCTCCAGGGATGTTGATTCAACCATGACTGAACACCCTTTCAGTGAAGAAATTTTTCCTAATATCCAATCTAAACTTTCCTTGGTAAAACTTGAGGCTGTTTCCTCTTGTTCTATCACTTTTCCCTTGGGAGAAGAGACCAACTCCCACCTCTCTGCAACCTCCTCTCAGGTAGTTGTAGAGAGCCATAAGGTCTCCCCTGAGCCTCCTCTTCTCCAGGCTGAACACTCCCAGCTCCCTCAGCTGCTCCTCACAGGACTTGTGCTCCAGACCCTTCCCCAGATCCTTGCCCTTCTCTGGACATGCTCCACAGGACATGTTACCACAGGAAATCTTCTATTTTAGCTAAAAGGAACTTCAGATGAAGAATTACATGAAGAACCCTTACAGCTCCACTAAATAAAGAGTTGTCAGTATCAAGAAATGTTTTGAGACTTGTGAGTATACTACAATTGAATCCAACTGAAGTACCTACTGGTAATTTCACATCGTGATTTTTTAATTGAGATGTCGTGTTGTACTAAGTCAAATGCCATGGAGAAATCAAGTGCACTATAGCATACAATTGCCTTTGTCAACCAGACCTGTTATCTCTTCACAAAAAGACAATAGGTTTGTTTTACAAGACCAACCTTCCATTAAACTAACTGATTGACATTAATTAGATTTTTAGCCCATAATTCTTTGTTGATGAAATTCCAAATTAATCACTTCTTTTACTGAATGCTAAATAACTATTCTACAGGTCTGTGGCCCATCTCTCTTATCCTTCTTTAAATACTGGATCTCCTTTGGCATCCTTTATTTCTTTGGAACTTCACCAGTTTTCAGAGTTTTGTTTAAAAGTTGATATTATCAGTTCAGGGAAGCTACTCAGCATGTCCTTTTAACACTCGGGGGTATGTGTTATCCAGGGTGCGGAGCTGATCATCGTTTAATTTTAGAAGATGTTGCCTAACATCCTTCCTTACTGCACAAGGCAAACTTTTTATGTTCCATCCACAACTTTGAATGAGATGAATGCATCGTTCTGCTTCATTCTGAATACAGAACAGATTTAAAAACCCCAATTTGATCATCTCTGTGTGCTTTACATCACCTTGTACAGTTTTACCACTCACCTCTTGAAGATCACCTGTGTCTTTTCTTCCCACTATGATCATTAATGTGTTGTCATTTATAACTCTTCTTCAGCCTCATACATCCACACACACTCTTTTTTTCCTGTGGGTGCTTTATGGGTTCTAGGGCAGTGGAATGTATTAGATTTATGTGACGAGGTTTTGGTAGTGGCAGGGCTACAGGGGTAGCTTCCCCTGTGTCCAACAGAGCCGGCTCCAAGACGGACTCGACCTTGGCCAGTGGTGGGTCCATCAGTGGTGGTGGTAGCACCTCTGGGATAATGTGTTTGAAAAAGGGTGAGGGGAAATAAAACCCCAACCCACAAAAAAAAAAAACCCAAAACCACAGAACCTGGGAGGAGATATTGCAGACAGAGGGAGGAGTGAGGATATGTGAGAGGAACAACCCTGCAGACACCCAGGTCAGTGGAGAGAGAGGGCCAGGAGGTGCTCCAGGCACCGGAGCAGAGATGCCCTGGCAGCCCTTGGTGCAGACCATGGTGAGGCCAGCTGTGCCCTTCACCCGTGGAGGGTCACGGGGGAGCAGAGACCCCCTTCATCCCGGGGAGGACCCCACGCCAGAGCAAAGGGATGCCTGAAGGAGGCTGTGACCCTGTGGGCAGCTCATGCTGGAGCAGGCTCCTGGCAGGAGCTGTGGCCCTGTGGAGGGAGGAGCCCAGGCTGCAGCAGGTTTGCTGGCAGGATTTGTGACCCCGGGGGCGACCCAGGCTGGGGCAGGCTGCTCCTGAAGGATGGCACCCCATGGGAGGGACCCATGCTGGAGCAGTTTGTGAAGAACTGCAGCCCGTGGGAAGGACTCATGTTGGAAGTTGGTGGAGGACTGTCTCCCGTGGGAGGGACCCCACACTGGAGCAGGGGCAGAGTGTGAGGATCCTGCCCTGAGGAGGAGGAAGCAGCAGAGACAGTGTGTGATGGATTGACCACAATTTGTTTGGTAATAAATTAATTTTCACTGAGTCAGTTTTGCCCATGCTGGTAACTGGTGAGTGGTCTCTCCCTGTCCTTACCTCGACCTACGAGCCTTTGGATCCATTTTCTCTCCCCTGCCCAGCTGAGGAGGGTACTGATGGAGCAGCTTTGGTGGACAACTGCCCTCCAGCCAGGGTCCGCCCACTGCCATGTTCTGGTTCCTTTTCTGTTTTGGTTTCTACTTCTGTGTCTGTTTTAGGCAAGATAGCTTCTTGGTCTTTTTTGTGTGTGTCTGGTAATGATGGCTTCTTGGGAATTTAGGAGACTTCTAAAGATACTTTCATATTTTGTTAAAAACATGCAAATTAAATTTATTTTGTTGTTTTTCATTTTTTATGCCAACTGCT
The DNA here is from genome assembly GCA_027574665.1 of Rhynochetos jubatus. Taxonomy (NCBI): domain Eukaryota; kingdom Metazoa; phylum Chordata; class Aves; order Eurypygiformes; family Rhynochetidae; genus Rhynochetos; species Rhynochetos jubatus. The sequence continues at coordinate 53,515,023 of CM050651.1, read as the reverse complement.
GCTTTAAATTTTGGAAAAACCATCCTCCAGAGATTTCAAATTTCCTGTAAAATACATGCTTGTGCTTTTAGATAGAACCTGTTTTTCTGTATGGAGGTGTTTTGTTCAGTGAAGTTGCAGTCATGAGTATTGCAGTGTGATGTTGAGCATATTTGTTTTTAAGCAGTGTTTCACATTGGGATATCTGAAACAGATTGTGGGTAATGAACCTGGAGGTTTTGGGGTTCTGACATGTTGATTTTGTTAGTGGATGAAGGCAAATATTTGTCTTAGCTACAATTTCCTTTACTTTTCTCGGCAGAGCTGAGAAATCAGCTGGTCCAGGGACTGCAGAGAACTGTGCCAGCATGGGGGCTCCATGCCATCAGCAACTTCCAGCAGCTGGTTTCTGCAAATATGACATCCTTTTAACAGTACTCAGTGGTATTTACACCGTATTTCCGTGAAAACTGTTTATGCAGGCCCTCTCGTGCATGAGCTGCTAATGCAATGTGCTGGATCTGCTTGCTGTCCCTTCTGTGTTACAACTGCCATGGTATTAGTACAACTTTCTACTCTGCCAGTATTGAAGGTGTGTTTTGGGGGCCATAGTAAGCTGTATTGGCTCCCTCCACCATCTTCAATGTGCACCTTTGGTGCCCACTCCTGCCCTCAGCAGTGGTTAGTCTGTTCAGCAGCAAAGAGCAATGCAGCCCCACAGGTTTAGGTTTACATTTAAAAATGCTGTAGAGGAAAAGCAAATAACCTGAAGCGAGTGATGTGAACCCAAGTCAGATGGCGCAGCCACCCTGCAACAGGATCTGTTGATGGTGGGGCTCCGTTCACTCTTCTTTCCATCTTCTCTGTTGTTCAGTGAACTCAGGATGCTGCCATGGTGAGAAAGGGCTGTGTGCAGGGAGGTTTTGTGGCTCTGATTAGGAAACCTGCTCCTCAGAGAAAGGCCTGCGGCTGGAATTGTTTTAAGAGGTGGAGAGGAGCATAAGAACAGGGGCTGATAGTTGAGCGTAGAGGGCACATCTGAACTGGGGAAGCTCATGTGCACACAGCAGCTTGGTCTCACAAACTTTCTGTAATTTCAACTGGATTGTTTCCAATATCTGAGTTGTGGGTACATATTTTTAACACCTAAATCATGTAGAAATGGCTCACATAGCTGTACGTTGCTCTTAGACCCAAGATTATGTACGTCATAGGACAGTGTAAACTTGATGTCCTAGATATAATTGCCTCTTTCAAAATCTAACATGTTGACCACAATATTTTCTATTTGTCTCATCCACCTCTTCACATTTTGTCTCCACGTCCTGTGCCTTCTTTCCTTGCTCATTAGTATTCCTGCACATAGAGTAGTTGAGGATGCATTGATGAGTGCTGTGGTAAAGATGGCTTTATTATGAATACAATTACAAGTGCTCTTTATGGTTTGTTTGACCCTTTTTAATCACATCCCTTCCCCAAGTTGCTGGTGGCTGACAGATGGATTTTATTTTCTAGCTGTCACTGAATGTGTGGAGACTAAATAACCTTGTACTTCAACCACATCTTCAATGTTTGCATCTCTAATAGAAAATCGATTGATCAGCTAATTGATGAAATCTGGTTAAGAATTCACTGAAAGGCTTGTGGACACTGAAGAGGTGAGGAAAAAATGGAAAACCTCTTTATTCTAAATAACTCCCTAAAAAGTGGTTTTAGGAAACAATGCCTGCCTTGGTGGTGTGGAATCCTACAGATATACGCAAAATAGCTTTGTATGATGTTTCTTGCTGTGTTAAGAGGGAGTTTCTGATTTGCCAAAGGGACTCACTTTGCAGTGTTTTTGCTATACAAGTAAGGAAGGAGAAGAAAATGAAATGTAGAGTCCTGGCAGCTTGAACGTGAAGTATCCTTACCAGTGGCCTTTGTTCTTCTGGCAGCCCCAAGCACAGAAAATCTCCCATGCTGTTTCATTCTTGCCTCAATGCATATATTTGAAGTAAGGCTGAGAGTCGGTGGTAAAATTCAGTGTCTGAGACATGGGAGTAAAATGGAAAGGAGCTGCAAGACAACTGCTCCGTGATTCTAAATCTCATCGATTTTTACCTCCTTCTTTGTATGTTGGAGTTCAGGAGAAGCTTTTGCCCTTGCCTCCCACTTCCTCCCCAGGAATGACAAAAAGGCTGTTTTGACCTGTAAATGCTTTGAAGTCAGAGTGTGTGTGCATGCATGGATAATGCAGTCACTTCCTACAACTCTGTGCAACACGTATTGTGCTGCAGTTGATTCCTTGGGTTAAATCTGGTCCTGTAGCTAAGCTTTTATTGAAAAGAAACCCATCAAAACAAAACCAAAAAAAAAAACCCAAACAAACAAAACCACACAAACCCAACCAACCAAACTACCATAATGAACAAAAATAAAAACCTAAACCAAAATAACAACACCCTGCCCCCCCAACTAATCAAGCTCCTGTTTCAGTAATGTCTTTCAGTTAGAAGTGTAATCCAACAATGCATTGCTTGTCTGATTTTAAAACCTGACTGTAAGAATAGTCATGAAGGGGTGTAAACATTTATTTCACTGACATGCCAAGCTTGAGAAAATCAAATGATGCCAGTGTGAATAGCATCTCTTTCAGGTTTGGTTAATTATTTCATTGCCTGGATTAGGCAGTGGAATAAATAACTAAATAATATGCTTGATTTTCAAACTCAGACGGCTTCTTCAGGTGTCTAAACCTTTCAGTATTTCCATCTGTCAAATTTTCTGCTTTTCCTATAGCCTTTGCTAACAGGATTTATAATGTCCTTTTGTGTTTTCAGTGCAAAACTTACTTTGTGTTGCCATTTAAATCTTCAAAGCCACCCAAGTTAATCAAATGTAGTATAAAATTAAACACGAGTAAATGCAGACCCAAGCATTTCATATTTAGGTCACTTTAAGATTTTGTTTTTCGGTGTGCTACAAGATTTTCCCCTAAACTGCAATAAATGCTAGACATATCTTAGATTTGAGGCATTTTCCCCACGGGACGTGGTGCTCACTAAGGTTATTCCCCATTTGCCGGGCTGTGGTGGGCAGCAATGGACAGCCACTAACTGGAACTGTGGTTCACTTTTAGCCCTCAACGGGATTGTTGTTATCTCACTTCAGCATCTTTAGCAGATGTACTTTATAGATCAGATATAACAGATATCTCTTTGAGGGGGGGTATGGGATATTTTTGTCCTAAAATGTTTGATTCCTCCTCTGTTACTCAAGTGCTGCCTCGAGTGGCAAAGAAGCTCGTTCGGTAGAGCTGCTTCCCCTCCTAAAATGCCTTCGTGGCCCTCCGTGCTGCTTCAGATACGCCTGGCTATTGGAAAGGCAGGAGTGATGTTGTGCTGCTTCGACTAACCTTAATTTAAAAAAGAGGGACATCTTTTGGAAATTAAAGAAATAATATATTTTCTAAACTCTCCTGGATTTTCTAGACGAAGCGTTAGTGTATTTTATAGCTATATTACAAGCATGAAACAGGATTAGATTTAACACTGGGACTGTGATCTCTTCAAAGAGTTTGCCTCCTTATGCGCCTGTGTACCATGAGCTATATATTGTCAAGTGCGTATGTTGTGTCATGGAAGTTACAGGTTCAGTTCAGGATGACTTAGCTCAAATTGCTGCTAACTGAATAGTGCTGGTTCAAGGCTCTTATAAGCTCCTCAAGTCTGAATGTTCTAGCTCAAGATATTTATATCTCCTGCCTGTGAAGGCCAGGGTAGTTTGTTCATTATGAAGAACAGCTTAAGGCTTCCGTTCTCCTTTTCTATAAATTTCCCAATGTGTTCACTTGTGGTTTTGGGTTGTGGGTTTTTTTCCTCTAGGTTTTTCTCACTTCTGTGCACTCATGATACTGTTAAATAAGCAAGTCACATGCTCATGACTTCTGTTTGGTAGAGGTGAAAAAAAAAAGCGCAAACATCAAGAAGCTAAAACTAAAACTTTGGATATCCAACTCTAATTTGATCCAAGGTGTATCTACAGTAAGATAGTGCATCATTTTGTAGCATTGACTATTTATTGTATAATAGAATTGGTCATACTGTCAGAAGTTAAGATTGCCAGATACATAATCCATTTATTGCAGCCTTTGAGGGCAATATAGAATTTCATTCGTAGGTGAGAAGTTTTTACATTCTTTAACGTTATGTTCTGCAGACTTAAAATAACATTAATTTCTTACAAATAAAAACATAAAGTGGTATTAATATTTAATATAGGAAATATTTAATTTTTGGAATACATTAATTATTATTGATTATTTTAAAAAGAAAATTTGATACTGACGTTCAGGTTAACCTTGAAGAGTTGCTGTGGTGGGAAAGAGTCACGGAATCAGGTGAAAGCCAGCGCTGCAGGGCATGCGAGAGCCTCTGGAATAGCATGAGGTTGCAGGTGGGCTCTATAGGCACCACCGGTCCTCTGTGGTACCTGCAGCTGGTGCGTGGTGCCGGAGTGTAACCTGCACTGAGACCACGAGTTTCCCATGCAGGGCAGGGAAACTAATCCCAAACTAATTTTGGGCAAGCTGACCATTACTCTTCCTACCTTTATAAATCTTTCGCTAGTGAAACCAATAAAATGTGTTATGAGTCGCCTAAGCTGTGTGTGGAGACCAAGCTAGCAGAAGAAATCGTCTTTTGTAGGTGCCCCTGGGAGAGCAGCTGTAGGACAGATGGAGTAGGGTTGCAGGGTGTGCTAATGCAAGGAATGCTCAGTCACACAGATTTAGCGGGAAACCTTCTCCTAAAATACTGTGGTTTCCTTGTGTGTAGGGCTGGTTCCTGCCTACCTGTGACTTCCTGGAAAAATCTTTTTTGGTTAAAAATGCAGTTTTACTGGAGTTTCTTACCTTGGTTCAGTTGAGAGTTCTGCTTTACAGACAGTGCAGACAGGAGCCCCTGCCCTGAGTTCAGACCATTTGCAGCTCAGAGAAATCAGCTGCTCCACCTTTAACTCATGATGTAGAAGCCATAGCCCAAATACAGCAACCAAAATATGTCATCTCTTGTAGGATCTTTATCTAGCTCTGCACTAATTACACAAGGAAAAGAGGGAGTGTTAAGAAGTCAGAAAGCTTCCTTTTTTTTTTTTTTTTTTTTTTTAAAGCCTTGTGTAAGGCAGCAGTAATGGTGAAAAAGGGAAATGGCCTTCTATGTGTATACTTTTGCCCTAAGCAAATCCTTGTCAAAAGTCTGTGAAAGTTTGTATCTCAGCATTTTCTTTGCTTATTTGGGAATTATTGTATAGCATTATTTACATATGTTTATGTAAATAAGTTTACTGATTAAAGATGACACATTTTCTTTCCTGTTAGTTTTCTGATACTGCCTTCCCTTCCTTCTCCCTATACCATTAATAAAACAAAATTAATCTTTTTGGAATTCAGACGGTTAAGGATGAAGTAATATCACACCTTTGCACGTTATCATTATCTATATCCATATATGGATACAGGTATAGATTTTTATTGAGTGACTATTTCTGATGTTCCAGAATTTCCACTGAGAGCTTTTGGTTAAAAAGGAAATAAAAGTAAAGGTGAAAATAGAAAGAAAAGTTGGGCTTTGTCCTTTGATATCTTACAAATAGGAGGTATGCATCTGGAAAATGACTGCCTTCTGCGGCCTCCCTCTGATTCAACTAATCTTTTAAAATTGGTGCTGATACTGACTTTTGTTCAGATTGGAGAATAAACACTGTTCTGACGATGTCTTGGGATCTGTTTCTGTTTTTCTCTGCTCTTTTCTCTGCCTCCTCCCCTTCATATGAAGCCTGCTTATAAAAATAAAAAATGGTCAATGTGCTATATACAGCTGGTTTTGACAACGTGTATGTAAAAGTTAGTTCACTTCCAGGAAATGTACCCAGTTCCTCTTTTTTTCTATTAATGCCATGCCAACAACTTACATGCAAGCCCCCTATGCAGCTGAGGGTCACCCAGAAATTTGTGGGTTGGAAAGATATGAAAGATCTAGTGAATGTGCACATACTCTCTGTAATAAAATGTGAATTGGACATAGATTAAGCAGAAATTTGTGTATCTGAATTCTGGGCAGAAGTGCACACACTTGAGCATAAACATGGGCCCTAAATGGTAGTTCCCATTGATTTTGATTTCTTTGAGATCTGCTTTATATGGATTTGGAAAACTTCAAGTGACAAAATTAATTGGTGTTTAGTTCATCTGTGAAGGAATCAGCATTACTCTTTCAGAAAGTGTCCAAGTCATGGTAAATGGACTATTCAAAGCCTGAAAATACCCTCCAGTGTATTCTACCACCTGCATGTGAGTGCTGGTGAATAATTCTCTTTTACTGGATTAAGTCTAACCAGACTTCTGTTGAAGTAAGTTAAGCATTTAATGGAAAGCTTTGGGTAGCCCTTCACAAAAAAACCCAACCCCCCTAAACACCCCCCCCACCCCCCAAATGTGTGTTTTGCATAGGTTATAAGTAGCAATCTTAGGTAGCAGCTGTTGAAGCACACAGATCACGAGGAACATGAGAGGATGGTGGCACCAAATTCCAAGATGATGGTGCCTAAGAGTGGGCATATGAGAGCACAGGATCATCTGGGTTGTGAACAGAGGCAGTTACATCTCGTAGATTTGCGCAAATGGTTGTGCGTGAGTGGTACCCGTGTACGGCCGTTGGAGTTGCTGTGCTGCATGTTCTCAGGAAGGCAGTGTGGTAGCACCATCAGTGAGAAAATTCAGGCAGGTGTTAAGTTGAACAGGAGGCAGGTGACAGTCTTGAGCAGTTGTTTCATAGATGGAGGTTTTGGTCTGTTATTTAGTGCCTTCGTACAAACACATAGCACTTAACATTGAAACATTTGCATCTCCCAGGAGATAAGACTTTTTATATGCCTCAGTCTTGATGCAGATAATGGTATCCATGGAGCAAATGCTTTCCATGCTCCAGCAACCTCTGGTACATCTCCAGATAACCTTTTTGCGGGAAAAAGAAATTTCATAATCACGACGTGGCTTTCTTGGAGTGCGTTAGCTGTGTATCTAGTGCTGCTCTTGCAGAAGATAGCATTGAATAACTGCAGATGTGACTACAGCCCTGTCAATTTTGATATGAAAAGGTGTCTTAAGTTCTTCTCAGTAGTTTTTCTGGGTCATACTTTTGTCCCTTATAAAAGAATTGTTATAAGACAGACGTAGAACAGCCTCACGATACTGTCCCTAAATGGGTTTGATACCTAAAGGGGATATAGCAGACACTGAGATGGGTGGACTTTTTGTGCCAGCAGTGTTCACAAGAATTACAGTCTTTGCATCATGCCCAATTTCATAAGAAGTTCATATTTACCAAACTAAGGCAACACAATTGTAAGTGATTTTAAAAACCTAAATCCTTGTAAAACCCGGAAGATGTTCAGCACAAGGTTTTTTGGAGCCCACTGTCTTCTCACTAACAATGGCTGACAGCGGATGCTTAGGAAACAGTATGAAAACGAACATTGGTTATACATTCAGACATCTGCCTCTGCCAACACATCAATGTTTTAGACTCACTGAACCAGAGCGAGTAACCATCAGGGTTACCGCAGCCACTGCAGCCATTCCTGGATCCTCCTTTGCTGATGCAGTACAGAGGAAAAAGGCATACAAAATGTAGTGAGATCGAAGTCTCTCCTGTGCACTTCTAGGATTACTTACAGGTGTAGGAATCTGCTGCCTCTGCTATGAGCATATCTTTTGGAAAGCTGTTCACTTTTTTCTGTAACCCACTTTGTTGTATCCCTCTTTCAGGTATAGCAAAATTTTATGCAACCCCTGTGAAACTTCATCTTCCAAATCACATTTTTCAAGACTATTTATCTTTTCTTTAAAGACAGAGTTTTGGCTTGTGCAGTGTGTCCCCCAAGTACTTCATTCCCAGATTTGCCAATGATTCATTTTGATTTTGGACAAGACTGTTTATCCACTTTGTGGAAGCAGAGGTAATTTTATTTTTCTGTGGAGTTGAGTTTAAAGTTTTTTTAATGCTTAAACTTATTGCACTACTAGGTCCAAACTATACTGTAATACTTTATTCATGAACTGGACAGTTAATAAAGCTTACACACAGTGAGATCATGAGCTATTGCTTGGGAGTCAGCTTAAATTTACCTAGGGGTGAAAATTCAGTACACAGCTGAATAGCTCTGTCTGGCATTTCAGAAATACACATCTGAAATACATTGAGCTTTTTGCTTAAACAGCACTTCACTGTGGGCTTTTTTTAAGTAGAAGTAAGTAGAAGTTCTTCACATCATATCTGTACTTGCTAAGAACATGACTCCTATGGTTAAATATGCTCTAAATTTTCTTAAGGTGTTAAACCCCTTTTCTTTCAGACTTTGCTCTCGTTCTTCAAATGTAAAAAGCCCCTTGGTTCCACCAGCTTGCTCTGGCCGTGTTTGCCTGCTTACTCAACCTGGCATGCCAAAGTCAGTTTGCTGATTCCAGCTCTCCTAGAAACTGTTGAAAGAGCCAAGTTATATTCTTGCCTTGTAACATGTCAGAGAAAGAGTGATTTATTGCATTTACTTGTAAATTGAAGTATGGTGAAAGGGGCTGGTTCTCATCATGTTTTCCTCTGGTCTAAAGCACACTCTGAAATGGGTGTGTGTTGTGACGCACAGAGAAGATTATTCCCATTAACTGGCATGAGTGGCTACTTGCATGTGGGCGATGCTGAGCAAATGCTTCTAAAATTAACTACTGAAATGTAATAAGAAGAAAAACATCTATCGTGCTGTAAGGTTCCTGTAGGAATGCATTTTCCCTGATGTGAAACGTGGAAAGGATATTATCTCCTTATAGCTCTCATGCTTCCACCTCCTGCCTCATGGGATGATTCTTTCTTATGGTGGCAACACAGTTTAGAAGATTGGGAAAATATAGAGGAGTCCATCAGAAAGAAAAATCACTCGCTTGTCTTGCTATTTTTAAATGGATATTTATCCTCTGTTGTCGTGTAAATTAAATTGTGGTGTAAATTAAGTCATGGTGTCCAGTGCTGGGCTCCTCAGTTCCAGAAGGACAAGGAGCTACTGGAGAGGGCCCAGCGCAGGGCCACTGAGATGATGAAGGGCCTGGAGCACCTTCCATCTGAGGAAAGGCAGAGAGAGCTGGGGCTGTTTAGACTGGAGGAGGCTGAGGGGGGATCTTATCAAGGCTTATCAGTATCTAAAGGGTGGGTGTCAGGGGGATGGGGCCAGGCTCTTCTCAGTGCTGTCTGGTGATAGGACTAGGGGCAGTGGCTATAAACTGGGAAACAGAAGGTTCAAACTGAACATGAGGAAACCATTCTTCCCTGTGAGGGTGCCAGAGCACTGGGACAGGCTGCCCAGGGAGGTGGTGGAGTCTCCTTCCCTGAAGACTTTCAAAGGCTTCCTGGAATTGTCCCTGTGTGATCTGCTCTGGGTGATCCTGCTCTGGCAGGGGGGTTGGACTAGATGATCTCTAGAGGTCCTTTCCAACCCCTACCACTGTGAATCTGTGAAATGAAAAACAACTATACTAAAACCAAATGTACTGTGGTGGTAAATGAGTAAAAATTGTGTTGTTTCTCCTCGCATCATTCTAAATGATGCCTTCTATCTAATTGTATTCTGATTTTTAATATGATACTGCATTCCGTAAATGATAACACTGAGTTTAAATGCAGCGAACAATGTAGTTGGGAACAGTGCAGATGTGCTGCAGTGCCAGCTCAGGACTGAACTACTCTGAATGCAACAGGCTCTGTTTTCAAGTTCTCCAGGAACAAAACTGAGAAGTTTTTGACCTTCAGAGTGATAAAACTGGTGCATTAACTTACAATGTCTCCTACTATACTGTGCTTACTGATTCCTGGGGCCAGATGTGTAGATAATAACAAACTGATGAGCTTTAACAGCACTTTATTATAATAACAAGTTGTGATTGTTTGATGGCACCTCTTCTCCTTTTCCTTCCCTCCTGCAATACTGTCTCATCTTCTATATTTTGGCTTCGTCTCCCTAAGTCCATTGGTTCATCTGATCTCCTTATTAGTGTCTGTTTTATGCCAAGTGCGTGAAGTTTTACTCCCTCATTAGGTAATCAAAGAATTCTATATGCACCAGGACAAAACACAGGTTTTCGTAATAACATATTTGCAGTTCTTCTCTGGGTCAAGTTCAGTAGAAAAAAATATTTACTGGATACCTCATTTTAAAGGTTGTTTTGTATCTTCAAAGTAATGCAAATACTGTTTTGCTAAGAAATGAAGAGCAGGTTTAGATTGCCTTTTTGCTTCTTTGCTCCTGATTTTGGTCTAGGCAGGTTGTGAGCTCTGCAGGGAAAACTTCATAAATGCCTTACAAATCTTTGGTAAATTAGGCTGTACGCTACCTCAAAGTAATACTCAATCTCATTATCTAGAAAAAGCATGGATTGCTGCAGAATTTAATGGTGACTGTTGAATTAGATGATGGGTTTTATACTGGCTGCTGTAATCTCTGCTGATGTAGATGGATAAGCCATTATCCAACAGGACACTCAGTGTAGGGAGCTGTACAGTAAATAGCTCAAACTTGGACAGAAAATTGCTGAAGGTGTTTGGGGGAAAAAAAGCAGCTATTGATTGGTGAAACTTATTTTTGATGCATTTTAATCACTCTGGTAATGCACGTAGTATTAAATGGACCTGGCAGGTTTTATTTTGTAGATATAATGTTTAAAGAGAATGGCTAGTTAGCTGAGGTGGGAGAGGCTTGAACTCACACCAATGGAACGTGCAGATGCTCGTGTCTGCTAAGAACTAAAACCCTGACAACACGCAGGTTGAGACAGCGGGTGACTGCAGCTGCTGTAGGTGACTAAGCCACAGTAAGAAACTGCTGTAATAATTTGTTTTCATAATTCCTATTAATTTTTGTGTCTTTCCAACTGATGATCAAACTAAGTTTTAAAGGTTTGGTGTTTTTTCCAGTGTGGACCAATGTTTCCTTGTCTGGATTTGAAGTCAAGGCAGTGGAGTATCCTCCTCATTAAAAATATGGAAAACCACAACTTACTCTCTTCATTCCCTGTCTTTGATGAGAAAAGATAAAGCAAAATGCCTCTATAGACACAATATATGAGGCAAGACTTGTAAAGTAGTTTACCAGGTTGGAGAATTGCACATAGTTTCATGAATTATGTGTCTTTACATGTGTGTGCCTTTTAGGCAAAATTTGACACGTGATTTTGGTGACTGGACATCACAGTGTAGTGATAGGTCAAAGCAGAATTTACTCCAGATACCAAAGAATGTATTAGACTGCGTATTACCAAATTGCTGAGTGGTTCAATGCTAGTATTATATACTAGATTTCTCTGAAGCTCTGCAATGGATAGAATGAAACCAGCGTGTCTTATTTAAGTATGACCTTTCAATCACTTCTGCTGTACTGGTTGAGGTCAGGCTCTGGAACCCATACTGAGCATTGTGTATGATTAGAGATGGGTAATAAAGGTCTCTAGAGGTGAAAGATGTTGCATCACCTGCAAATGCTCTAGTCACATCTCACCACCACTATATGCATTATGTTTCTACTGCTTATGGATTGATTTATCATGGGCCTGTATCTCTTGTTGGGTTTCATTACAGGAGAGAGAGTCTGATATGGATTCTAGATCAGTTATTTTGGAGTTATTTTATTGGCCTTTGAGCTGTGCAGTTTATTGATTAAAGCACCTTCAGAAGATCTTAATTTTCCATACATTAATGCAAAAGAAGATTATATTTTAGTGTGACTCTGCTACCTACTAAATCCCTTGATGGGGGTTACAGAATAGGTTTTCAGAGAGATATGAAAGTTCTAGTAATGGTCGCAAAACATTTATATTCAAATTCCTTCTTTCCAAGACTTACTTTACAAAGACTGTACTTGTCTGTGCTTGGTCTCTGCCCAAGCACAAGAGTTTTGTTGGACTGGGGGGGGCAGGGAAGGGAGTGGGGGCAAGGGCTGTGTGCCTATCTGTTTTTGTTTTTAAACTCCAGCCAAAATGGTTTAGTCATTATGCAGAGACATGAGAAAACTGAATAAAACAATTGTCCCAGCTGTCATTATACAGGATCGGAAAAAAATGAAAGGCCTAAATAAAACAATGAGAGAAAGTTAAAATTTGGGGTTGAAAAATCCTTTCTGTAGAAGGACAGTAGGGGGTTTTGATTAGGTTCAGCAGTGAGAAAAATGTTCGTTTTTGTGTTGACTACTGTCAACACAAAATGCTGTCCTTGTTCTTAATGAAATCTGGCTCACGTACACGTGATTGAGTATCGTTTTCTGCAAGTCACAAACCTTCCCTGTTTTGTGATGTACTTACTCCTAGTCTTGTTGTTTGTTATGCATCTAATGGGAGTTTTTCTCAGATCAGGGAGGAAAAAGTTAAATCAAGAGCTTTGCTTGGCTCTTTGCCTGAGCACAAGGCAATCTACCAGCTGTGTGTCCACTTCTCCGGCCACACCTTCTGCTCAGACCCTAGGTGCATTTCTCCTTGGAAGTGTTCTTCTGAGAGGTCCCATGACAGTGGGGCCCTGTCAGTGCAAGTCCTTGAAGAACTGAGGAGAAGATGGGCTCTGAAACAGCTCTGTTCCTGTGGACCCGAAAGAAGGGACTGTCTTTTGAACAACCTCTGTAGGACAGGAAGACATTAGGTTTGAAGACTGACTCTAGCATGACAGGTTTCCTTGAATTTTTCCTTGAGCTTTGCAAAATTTCCAGGATATGGTGGGTTTCTACATTTCACTAAAGGCAACCTCCTTCTGATCTCCCTAATAATTTGCCTAATGGACAAAATTGATATAAAAAATGCCTCAAAGAAGATCAAACCAAAAATGTATGTTTTGCATTAGCCCACTATGTGTTTGCCTAATACAGAGCATTGATTTTCGTTGGCATTGGCAGGGGGCTGGGTTGTTGTTTCCTTTGGTTCTTTGATTTGAACTTGGTTTGAGAACAGCCAGTTATTGACTAATTGTTTGAGACAATTCAGCCTTAAAGCAACCTAGGAAGCCAAGTGATCATGACCAATAGCTGCCTGGTTTCTTAAATCAAGCTATTCACAAAACTCTTTTAAAGATGTAATTTAAATCTTCATGATAGTATGCTTGTTAGTTCTCAAAATAATAATAATTTCAATTTATGGTACTAGTATGCAATTTTTACACTCCAGCACTATGCTCTGGATAGTATTTATTCAATGTTTTTAATTGTAAGAGCTTAAAGCATTTCACGAAGCATTAATAATCTTTACAATTGCTCTCGTAAAGGACGTATTCACAGTCCCAGTTTCCATATATAAGAAAGCAGAGACATTGAGTCATGTGCCCTAGCTTACAGAGCAAACCAGTGGCAGGGTGAAAATACAAGCTATGGTGAAAGTGAAATAAGTCTTCTAACACACGCAGATGTTTTTCACTGCATGGGAATTCCTTTATTTGAATGGAGGTAACAGGATAGATGAGTAGTTTCTATGAGTGAGTGATTATGGAATGATGTAGTAATTTTCTTAATTTTTTTTCTCATATCTATATTTTTTTTAAGTTCTTTGTGAAAGAGTAGAAGTAAAAATTGCTAATAGGGCTATATGTGAATGGTTATCTTCTGTATTGTTTTTTCACTACGGTATTACAAAAAAATAAAAGTGCATGCAGTGCTTTTGTGAGCATTTGCATTGTAGATTAGTATTTAACTGTTCAGCTGCAATGATATCAAGCACTACCAACCAGGGCTGACACAAGTGATATGGAAATACAGAACAATGCAGTTTTTGCATCTCTGAGGAGATTCAAATCATTAGCCTGTGAAGAATAAAGTATATTTGGACAGATATCAGCTATGTGAGAATAGACACTTTTAATTGAGTCAAGCTTAGTCCTTGAATATAAAAAGGCTTTGTTTCTATAACCGGAATTATGCTACTGTAGCATTTTTCTGTATGTGATTTTTCTGTATTTAGAGCTATAAAAATATGAAAGTTCAAATTAGTGTTATAATTTTAATTATTAACATTCTGCTGTAAATCAAGGGTATTGCTTAGTTTAATGAGTTTGTATCAGTTTCTCAAGAAGTACAATAACTTAAAAATTAAGCTTCCTATCACAAAAAAGCAGGGCCATATTAAGAAGGAAAGAAGTATCATGAAGAGATTATGTGTCTCAATGAAGTTTTCTTTCTTCAGCTAGCATAGGACATTTTATTCTCTATTTCCCCTCAGCAAAGAGGAATTGGGATTCCAATTCCATCTATGGTCTGTACTGTATTGAAATAATAACGATGGTGTTTGCATTTGGGAAGACAGGAAAGGTGCAACCCAACTGCTCTTGCCATTTTTCTGTTGAAAGAAAGGTTTCTTACGTTGACCTTGCACAAGTTCATTGCGTTTCATTGCTGTAGCGATACAGCAGGAAACAAAGAGTATTTTATAGCTGCCGTGGAGAACATAGGGTAGAAGGGTGCTCTGCTCCTCAGGTCCCCAGGGCTGTGCTAACGCTAATTTTGTTTCTGCCGTCAGTGATTTTGGAACTTTATTGCTTCACGCCACTGTGATGCTTTGTAGAAGAAATAATACTGAGTTTAAAATAATATAAAAAACACAATTATAGGTATGTCAGTGATGACTTTGGTCTCTTTCTGTGAGGTTAGGCATCTCACTGAAACGATACTCAGAGAAATGCACTATGACGGGTTGTGTGCTGACTTTAGGTTATGAGAAATGAGTTGTTGATACTCAGATTTTCAAAATCAGTATTCAGATTGCAGTGCTGCATGCAACACGTTATACATTTACTATATTATGAGTAAAGCTGTCAGATCTACTTCAGGAGAAATAATTAATGCCAGTTGCAAGGCATGCTGTCGCCATGGCAAAATCCAAATGTTAAGTAGAATATACCTGATCTAGTGACCACTAATCTTTGTAAGCAGCTCGTGCGGGGACTGTTGTGTGTTTGTGGCCTGTGTTGGAATAGCAGCTATTCTTCCCTAGTCAAGAGTACAAAATATGAACAACAGAAAATTTTCCCTTTTAGTGGCATAGCTTGGGAAAAAAGTCAAGTGTTTAAGAGCAACAGATTCAAGTCTGGATGGGCATAAGAGGAGAAGGAGAAAAGGAGAAAGTGGGAATTTTGCAACAGCGGAGTTATTTTGGAGTGAGCAAATTGCTTTTTCTTGCTGATAAAAGAAAGTCTGTATGTCGATCTTCAAGCAGCTCATGATTACGAGGTGACCAATGATCCAGGTAGTCCAGCGAGAGTCCAGAGTCCAGCACGGTACGACTGAGTACCAAGAAGTGGTGCAGAACATGTAGGAAGTCTCTTTGGTATCTAAACTGACTGAGACTCTGAAAAACTGGGTTGGATAAGGTTTCCAAAATATGCTGGAGCACTTACAACCAACTCTAGAAATTGTGATTTCTCTAAATATCATGCCATGACCTAAATATCATTCTTGGTCTTTGCTTGATTTCTCTGTTGTGTGACAGGGCAGTCCATGGATGCATTGATTGATCACGTTTCATTAGGTACCTTGTTTCATTCACTCTACCTTTGTCATGGTACTGCCTAAAAACCCCTGTCAGCTCGACCTTCCCTAGGCTGTGCTTGTGTTACACAGCACGCTTATCATGTTTCCTCTAATTTTATCTTCGCAAACTAATCTTTCAGTCTTTTAAGTCACTCTTTTTGAGGGGAGTACTGCTATCGCTCCATAATTAATCTTATACACCCCCCCACCCCCCTCCCCCCCCGAACCCCCTTTGGCTCTTTAATAAATGGATTTGGCCATTTGTATTAAGCATAAAGCAGACTAATTCTGCAGCTAGAAATGGATTTAAACGTGTACTTTAATGTTTTGCTGAACCTTGGCCTAAATGAAAAAATTGCTTAAATCAGAAGTGTTTCTTAATTAGTATGCAGACACTGGTGAATGAATATTAATTTCTTATTAGCTATTTTTGGATTAAATTAATAAAATTACTGAGCATTTCATAAAGGATTATTTTTAATCTTTTTACTCTTGTGCACTGCCTTCTATGGCAGTATGTGAGGGTTTTTCAAGATCTTAAGTTTTCTTTTGGTTATTAATGGATCAACACCACATTTTAGAAGAGAAATCATATTTAGTGTAGGACCAAAATCATACAGTGCTAAATTTTGGCATATAAAGAGTTGGAGAAAATAAATCCTCTACTTATCAAGGTATAAAAGAAACCTTGCCTGACCTTTAACTCTAATGTCATAATCATAGCTACATAGCACAGAGCACCATATAGGATTTCAGGTGAAATAAGTTATGCTAAAACAGTTTAGGACGTTGGACCAAACCTGTTCCCTTTGGTTCCAACAAACCGCGTGCTGTAGCAGCTTTGTTAATCTTCCGACACATGTAAGGTACACCACTGTTAAATCTTTGCGAGGGATAGGTGCACATACACAAACAATAAAATGATTGTCCGAATTAGGTGAAAAAAGTTTTATAAGGTGGATTTGTTAGGATTACCTTCTTTCGAGGCCTGAGCTGCCTGCGCAGTGGGAGTGCAGTGGGAAATGTAATACTGTTTGGCTGGTGCGTCTCATTCTCTCCCCTGCTCCCTCCCCATTTTTTCTTCGCTTCTCAGCTCGAAACCTGAAGCTTTCCCAAATCCAGATCCAATCCACAGGGACCAGTTGCTGGGAGTCGGTTAGCCTTCCAGTGAAACGTGGCTAGTCTGGGGTACTGACATCTGTGGCCATGACCTTCCCCTGAACCCTCTAACAAGTCTATTGCTGTTTTTCTGCATTTCATTCAATATACGTGGCAAAGAGTCACAAATTGCATTTGCTGGGCTTTGCTACCTGTCAAACATGGCTTTTACAGTCTCCTTTCCCCTCATCCACTGTTTCCCCCCCCCCCCCCCCCTTTTTTTTTCATCATCTGGAGAGGATCAAACTGATAGTTGCAAACTGAGTATGAGCTTTTCAAGTCCAGACAGTTGCAATATTGCTCGGCTTTAATGGTGAGAATAAGTATGTTATTGAGAGAGATTAAAGACAACTGCAGTCCTAATGACGTCAGGCCTGAAAAAATGATTATTCTATCAGTAGAACATTTAATTTCTGAAAATTAAATTATGCATCATTTCCAGATTTGTAAAAAAAATAATTAGTGCCTGCACTTTCTCATTATCAACTGGTTTGCTCCAATTTCTTTATATGAAAGGGGCTTTGTCGTTTAGTGAGGAGTCATATTATAGTCAAGTTTTACACATTTTATTGTCTCGACTTCAGCTCCAAGAATTACATGTCTACTTGGGAAATGAATTCACAGTACCACAGAGGCTGGCAAGCTTCCAGATTTTAATTGCTTACCACTGAGGTTCAGGGCAGGCTGTTCTTCCTAGGGTGGGAAAAAGAAAACGAAACAAACCTCAGTTGTGCTAAAGTAAATGAAAATCACCTTCTAGGAAAGAGTATTCACTGATATTTGAAACAAAGAACTTCATCGTACTTATCCTTGCATAATGGGCTCTGTGGCTGTATGGGGTGGGCTGACCCTGGCTGGATGGCAGTCGCCCACCAAAGCCGGTCCATCACTGCCATCCTCAGCTGGGCAGGGGAGAGAAAATAGAACGAAAGGCTCGTGGGTTGAGATAAGGACAGGGAGAGAGATCACTCACCAGTTACTGGCATGGGCAAAACAGACTCGACTCGAGGAAAATTAATTTCGTACCAATCAAATCAGAGTAGGATACAGAGAAATAAGAACTAAATCTTAAAACACCTTCCCCCCACCCCTCCCTTATTCCCAGACTCAACCTCACTCCCAATTTCTCTCCCTCCTCCCCCCCGAGCGGTTCAGGGGGACAGGGAATGGGGGTTGTGGTCAGTCCATCACACACTGTCTCTGCCACTCCTTCATCCTCCTCCTTGGATCCTCACACTCTGTTCCTGCTCCAGTGTGGGGTCCCTCCCACAGGAGACAGTCCTCCACCAACTTCTCCAACATGAGTCCTTCCCAGGGGCTGCAGTTCTTCACAAACTGCTCCAGCATGGGTCCCTCCCACAGGGTGCCATCCTTCAGGAGCAGCCTGCCCCAGCCTGGGTCCCCCCCAGGTCACAAGTCCTGCCAGCAAACCTGCTCCAGCCTGGGCTCCTCTCTCCATGGGGCCACAGCTCCTGCCAGGAGCCTGCTCCAGCACAGGCTGCCCACAGGGTCACAGCCTCCTTCGGGCATCCCCCTGCTCTGGTGTGGGGTCCTCCTTGGGATGCAGGTGGGTGTCTGCTCCCCCGTGACCCTCCATGGGTGAAGGGCACAGCTGGCCTCACCATGGTCTGCACCAAGGGCTGCCAGGGCATCTCTGCTTTGGGCCCTGGAGCACCTCCTGCCCCTCCTTCTCCACTGACCTGGGTGTCTGCAGGGTTGTTCCTCTCACATATCCTCACTCCTCACTTCAGCTGCAATTGCACATTTTTTCCCCCTTCTCAAACCGTTATTCCAGAGGTGCTGCCACTGTTGCCGATGGGCTCAGCCTTGGCCGGTGGTAGGTCCATCTTGGAGCCAGCTGGCATTGTCTCTGTTGTGGACACAGGGGAAGCTTCCAGCAGCTTCTCACAGAAGCCACCCCTGCGGCTACTGCCACTACCAAAACCTTGCCACACAAAGCCAATACACTGAATTAGCAAAACTGGGGAACTAAGCAGTGTTGGAGCTGTCATGATATTCAGCCAAGTCTTATGGCTTTTGGTAATTCACTTCTTTTAGGCAGACTGAGGTAGCTGATAGGAAGAAAAGGGATTTAAGATCAAAGTACATTGGAAAAGTTGAGAGGAAGGACGGGCTTAAAAGCTCTTGATAGCAAAACAGAGAAGTAGTCTGGAACACGTCAGCTGCAATGGAAAAGTACAGTGCAAGGACATTGAGTGATGAGGTCCTGTTGCTGTAACCCAAGAAATGTGGCTCTGCAGGAAGTTTCAGGACCCATCATGCCTTGGTTCTCGTGTTCTCTCTGCAAAGAGGGAATGTTTGTCCATCTTTTCTTGAAGATCTATTCCTCTCTTTCTTTTAGAGAAGTATTTTCCATTGTATAACTCCTTATTGCTTTCATGACTCGATCTTGTACTGTGCAACCATCATGATATCAAAGAAGTAGTGAGAATAACAGAGAGCAGAGGACGGGTGAAGGGTAAATACCTGAAGTGAAATAGTAACTGTGAGAGTAGGAAGTTCCTTGCAATTTATTGCCATCAACCTGTCTAGAAAACATGTTATTTATTTGATAGAGCTTCCGAAGGGATCATCAGTGTCTTGAGGAGGAGGATGATGTTGTGTTTCACCTGCTGACACTACTGCAGCAGCTACATAAGACTGCAAAAGGGAGAAAAAACTAAAAAAAAACCCCAGTGTTGAAGAAGATCAAGTCTAGGCTCTTCTAGAAAGAGTGATTCCTCAAAGTGAAGCAGTTGGTAGTTGACAAAAAAGTAAATTTTGCTCTTGCTACAAAGCGGATAGAGTACTAGTGCAGCTCTGCTATGAAGGATCATTGCACTGTGCATGAATAGATGAAAAACAACATGCTTAAATTTGGATATGAACAGCTTGGGAGATTGTGGAGGAGGTGAGACATGGTAATCAACAGCATCTGGAAGGGTTGCTGGATTGGGACAGAGGGTCCACGTTCCAGTACTTGTTTACTTAGAGTGTGGACAGCCTGACATCTGGTTGTCTTCTAATGGAACTCAGAGCCTCACCTTCATTGCCTCTCCCCAGCTTTCCTTTCATATCTGTTAATTGGCTTGTACTAACATTTGGGCAACCCCCATATTTTTCATTCTTCTTTTCATTGCCAGCCTGGTAAATGTCAGAAAAACAGATCAGTATGGTTTAGCTGAGGGAAAAATATTTCCACGCAGTGCAACATGGGCTCTAAAATATATTCACCACACGAGAAGGAATGTACTGCTTACGTGACTTAAGATCTCTTTATTGTCAACAATTACGTGCTCCAATAGGTACTGTTTAGTCTCAAGATACTAATAATACACATGCTAAAAAGAGCTTGCTAGATTTATAAAATCCAAAACCTTATAAGCCTTGTTATTCATTCACTAATGTTCACACTCACCAGTGTTCATGCTCGTTAAATGTAACACTCATTAAAAATACATAATCCATATTAATCATTTTAGATATCCATCACTAAACCGGATTATAGATCACCATACAATTTCACATTCTTTTTACAACTTAATGGAAATGTTCCATTATTCAACTACTGAACATTGCCCATCTGCACTCTTTTTTTTATTTTTTTTTTCTCCAGTTGAGTCACCCATTAATGAGTGACAAAGAGAGTAATGCTGACAAATGTGTTTGGAGATCTTCAGGGTGTTGTCGCCAAGACCCCTTGTAGGGCTTGGTCAGCCTTCTGAGTCACTACCCTGTGCTTCTGGATTCTTGTGCATCTGCTGGTGGGGTGCTCCTGTTTTGGCAATGCCTCCAAAGGACAGGATCTCTGTGATTGGATTAATGGATTCCCTTACTATGGTGACTTGCCATATTTCTCATCTTAAACCATTTTTTAAAAATGGTCTTGGTAGCTTCCCTCCTGTGAGAGGGGTTCTGTTTTAATCAAAACACTTTATTAGAGGGTACTTTTGGTAAGTATCTCATTCTTTTTGTCAATACTGACAATAAATACCACAGAGCATGGTCACATGTTTAAAAAAAAAAAATCTGTATATCGGGGATAGGCCAGATATTGTATGTGTTTCTGTTCTGGTATATGGTTTCTGAGCACACTAAGGAGGCAAAAGACAACATAGACATACTTAGCTTTAATATTAATCACAGCAATAACAAACTACAAGTATATCCATTGCTGATTTGTTTCACCTGGGTTTAGCTCAAGCAAAACCTTCACACTAGGGATTTTTTCCCTCAGGATTTCCCTACCTGTCTCTCATATTCGTTCTAATTGCTTTTGTCTTGAACACCGTCTCTAGAGGAGGTGTTTGCTGATAACCGGTGTGTCGCAGTCAGTCCTCAGAGGACATCCTCTGTGTCTCCCACGAGGCTTGGGGTAGGCTCTGAAACCACCCAAAAGCGTTAGCCGTTTCTCAGCCGCTGTCAGTGCTAAATGCTGCAACTGCAGGAGAAACTCTCGGCAGTCTGTTCTCCTACCCATGGTCAGCAGCGCGGTAGCAGGCAGACAGAGTGCCTCAGCTCCTGGACAGTTCAGGTCACTCCATACGCAGGGATAAGCAACCACACCAAGGAGTTTCACAGGAAATGTTAAGGGAAAGGGGTGAGAAAGGGTTGGCGGAGAGGTGAGTCTGGGTCTGGTCACTGCACAAAATATTACTTTCCAGCACCTGTGAAGATTTTTGTACAGCTCACGAATTGTCTCTCTCTCTCTGTAGTGTTTGTGTGTGTGTGATTCTGTTGGCCAAGAACTGCCAGGCTGTACACATAATATAGTCTTTTGAAAATACCATTTAGTAAATCCATCATCTTCCTTTTTATTCTTTTGTCCTATTTTACCCTTCGTTTTGCCTCCACACTTCATTATATTTATACTTACTAAAGAGCTGCTTGTCAAGGCTACCGTTGGCAGGGATGCTGGGCATGTGATGTACTGGGGGGCGGGGGGAGCACCTGCTGCTGCTGCCACTCCCTCACACAGCCAGTGCCCCGGAGTGATCCCAGAAGTGGTGCGGTGCCCTCCTGACTGGGCTGATTGTCTCAATTGGCCGTCCATGGAGCCAGGTCTTCTTTCTGAACCTGCTCTTTTTCTCCCAGTTTTCCTTTTTCTTTCTGCCTTGTTTCCCATGTCTACCCTCTGCCTTCCCTCCCGAGCTGCCTCATGAGAGCCGCTGTTAAGCTGAGCGGGTGCCACTGAGCTTGCCAGCTGTGAAAGGTTTTCAGAGAGGAACCATGTAGGAGGCTGAAAGATGAGAATTGTTTTCTTTTTCCTCAGTAAGACCATGAAAAAAAAGCAGCTTTGACAATGAAATAAACCTTCAGAAGTGATACTAGATGTAAAAGTGAAAATTTTCCACAGTGTGGAAAAATGTGTCAGGCAACGTGTGTTTTAATCACAGTTACAGGAAAACAAACAAACCAGCCTGTGAAGTCCACAGGTTTTAATTCAGTAGTAGTAGCTTGGTGAATTGCTGAGAGAGAAATGTTGCCATGCTGGGAAATCATCAGATTCCCCCATGCGTGCCCTCTATCTGTAAGCCAAAACCAACTCCACCTTACGTGTTTATCTAAGGCTTACTCACCGCTGCTGTAAGCTTCTTTACAACCTGAGAGTGGATCTGAGTTATTGATCACTCAAAAGTGAGGTACGTTACTAACAGAAAATAAAGAAAACTAGTAGATCCTATATCAATATTTCAAATATTAAGCAATCATATTTAACACATCTTTTTCTAATCAAGCATTTAGCAGCAGGTTTTTTTCTATGTAGAAGCAGTGAGTGGAGTTTGTTTGCATGTTGGGCAACAACATTTGATTCCATCTGTATGTTTCCAGCTCAGGAAAAAGTGACCAGATAACTTGTACAGCTAGGATGTGAGCTTTCTCCTATAGCTAAAACCTGATGAGCCAATTTGTACTGACCTTTCAAAGTGTTTGGACAGATTCTTACATTACAAACATTTTCTTCTAACGTCCAGTGGTTTGCTAAGATTACTGTTTGCATTTCTTATTCTCATCTCCTTCCCTGCTCAGCCTTTCATACTTCCTTCCCAAATACGTCGTTTCTATGTGTCCTTGTGTCTTTTTCCACATCTTTTTCCTCTGTCCTTTCTAATTTGAATTCCTTTATTCTCTTTGAGCATCAAATAACCTTACCTACATCCTTACTTTGACTGTGTAAAGCCTTTCAGGAGCACTCCTCCTCTGAGATCCCCTTATGTCAGAAATGAAACAAAACAACAGAAGAAAGAGCCCAACTTAATGATAAATGCATCTTTCTGAGTTTCAGTATTTAGCCTGTGTTTTTGCATTTGAGCTGTGGATTTTGTTCTTACAGTAGAGACACTGTCTTGGAGAACTTACAGGCTGAAAAGCACCACTGGAGAAAAGAATCTGTTAAAAAGGTTACCACATACAAGCACAGTACGTTGGACAAAAAAACCCTTCAACTAGAAAAGGAAGAATTTTTTTTTGGTAGTGTAAATGGCATTAGTGGGTCTTTAGGAGGGATGTGAACAATGGGAAATCTGTAGAGGAATCATGCATGTGTAAGGGACATTGGAATAAGAGAAGGGGAGATGTGTTGTCGATGAAGGAGGGAGGCAGGGGAGCAAATTCATGAGAGATCAGGATAGTTTCCTGGAATTTCTACTCCGAGTTCAGCGGAGCTTCAGACTGGAATGAAGAATTTCAGATGATGGTCTGGCATTTTCAAAAGATGAAGGGGTTCATATCCTCCTTAAATATTTAAAGAACACAGGGAGCACTTTGAAAAGACTAAAGCATCGAACTAGGCAATTAAAAGAGAGAAGATTCTGCTGAGACCTTGTTTTTGACGATATACTGGAGAGGTAAAAAAGCAGACTGGTCCAAATGCTTAGTACACACAAGACAGCAGATAGTAATTGCTAAAGCAAATGCATGTTATAAAAAAGAAAAAAAAAAAAAGAAAAAAGTGACCAATGCAGAAAAGGTCAGTGTTCCCACTTTGTGTTGAGAACCTGAGTACAGCTGTGCATGTTAGAAATCCATGCACTTGCATGGCTGTGTGTAATAACCCTCTGTACTGCTGGTTAGGGGCCTTCCAGCATCGTTCTGCTTGGTTAAAATAATTTCCTTCGGTGTCTGCCCATCCTGTCATTGAGAACTGATGGGATACCCAAGATTTATTGTGCTCTGTAGGTTTTTCAAAAGTCACAGATTTTTCATGGCTCAAAACCTCTCCAAAGGCATTAAGTGTAAGATTTATCAATCATCAACACACCCCCCCCTCAACTCCCCAACCCCTGCTACCACAAGGATTTTTGTCCTGAATTAGAGGACCTTTGATATAGCTAGTGGTACCTGTAATGTGCTTTGGAGAAGTGTAAATGGGAAAGGCATAGGTCATTCAGTAGTGGGTATTCACAACTGAAAGGATCCTAGGAAAATAATTGGCTTCAGAAGACTTTTGATTTGTGATTAATTATTCACAGCACAATTTCTCTAGGCCCGTCTTGGTCTTACACTTTAATCTCTTCAATTTGTCTGGCCTTCGTTGGCTTTATTTGTAAGTTCATTAAAATTAATCTTTCTGAAAAAGAAGTCTGACTTTGAGTATAATCTTTCTTGTGCGATGAATGTGGAGATTTTCCTTTGTTATGTGCATATATATCTGGGGGAGCGGCATGTGAGAGGGCAGTCATGGATTAGATGAATGTGCAATCGCTTGTCTCCAAGTGTACGATGCTTCCTTTCTGCAGGACAGTGCAGCGTCTGCGCGGACACGTTCCACAGGGCAGCACTGCCTTCACATTGCTGTCTGTTTTTTGAAAAAGGGAGAAAACACTAATAGGAATGGCTTCAGATTATTTTTAAGCAGACTGCAAGTACAACGCTGGGGTATGCTTTAGGTGCTATGTTTGATTTCTTAGTCCTTATTACATCCCTTGGGCTTGCTGCTGGTACCTGAGGGCTGGGGTTGACAAGATATATTAACAGTCAGAAATTCCTCTGGCACAGGAAGGGGCAGCTTGTTTCCCTCTCCTCCCTCAGCTATGGACCACTTGTACCTGTATCGTCCCCTGTGTGGACACTTGCGTTCATGCATCTGCAGGGTGAGCCGAGCAGAACGCGGGGCTGGCCGATGGCTTTGGGAAGCGGAGCAGTTTGCAGGCAGATTTTTCAGCAGTTTCTTCCTCCAGCTCACTTCTCTCACTGGGGTTTCTGGTACAAAGGGGGAAGCAGTGGCCTGTGGCAGGGGAGCAGGGCTACAGGCAGCCTGCCTATCTAGCACTGCAAGCATCAGCAAGCAGTACTTTATTTAGAGACGTATGTTAGCACTGTGGTTTGTAAAAGGAGGCTGAAAGGATGGAGGAGACAGGATCTTTGGGACAATATTAGTGCTAATAAATTTAGTTACTAATCGGGGTGGATGCATGGTTTGCTAGACTGGTATTTTAATATACTGGTTGACAGGAAAAAAGTGAAATACTGCTTTGGCAATTTTGATAATCTCGTTTCTACATCTGCTCTGGTGTATTTGATTGTAAAGTGATGTAAGATCCCCTCTGACTTGGAATTTGCTAGCTACTCTGTTACAGAACATACAACAGTTGGGGTTGGGAGGGACCTTAAAGACCATCTAGTTCCAACCCCCTGCCATGGGCAGGGACACCCTCCCCTAGACCAGGTTGCTCCAAGCCTCATCCAGCCTGGCCTTGAACACTTCCAGGGATGGGGCATCCACAGCTTCTCTGGGCAACCTGTTCCAGTGCCTCACCACCCTCTCCGGGAAGATTTTTTTCCTGATATCCAATCTAAATCTACCCTTTTTCCATTTTAAATTTGTTACCCATTGTCCTGTCACTACAGACCCTTGTAAAATGTCCCCCCCAAGCTTCCTTGTAGCCCCTTCAGGTACTGGAAGGTGCTGTAAGGTCTCCCCAGAGCCTTCTCTTCTCTGGGCTGAACAAGCCCAATTCTCTCAGCCTTCCTTTGTAGGAGAGGTGCTCCAGCTCTCTGGTCATCTTCATGGCCTCCTCTGGACTCATCCTAACTGGTTGATATCCTTCTTATATTGAGGGCCCCACAGCTGGATGGAGAACTCCAGGTTGGGGTCTCCTGAGAGCAGAGTAGAGGGGGAGAATCCCCTCCCTCGACCTGCTGGCCACACTTCTCCTGATACAGCCCAGGATATGGTTGGCTTTCTGGGCTGCCAGTGCACACTGCCAGCTCATGTCCAGCTTCTCGTTCCACCAGTACCCCCAGGTCCTTCTCCTCAGGACTGCTCTGGATCCATTTTCCACCCAGCCTGTACTTGTGCTTGGGATTGCCCCAACCCAGGTTCAGGACCTTGCACTTGGCCTTGGTGAACTTCATGAGGTTGACACAGGCCCACCTCTCCAGCCTGTCAGGGTCCCTCTGGATGGCATCCCTTCCCTCCAGCGTGTTTTATAGTTATTTCCTTGAGTTTCATGCGCCTTCTTTTGATCTCTTTGGAAGTATTTCTGTACCCATCAGCTGATACATTGTTGATAAGGCATCAGTATTTCATCTGAGCCTTTTTCAAATTTATAATCATGCTCTGCTAGTTCATATTCCAGGAGGGGTAAATATCACCTTGTTGTAGTTGCTATGAAACGATTTCTTTGGTTTTGTCCTCTGTATAGATTTTAAACATACTTCATGGCTCAGCTGAATATAGTTGAATTTGCTTAGTCCTTTTTTGTGAATAAAATAATAAGCTTGAATTAATATTTTTTAATTAGCTGTCCCTAGTCTTTGCTGATAAAAGTCACTTTGAAAATGAATCCAAGCAAGGTTGCTGTAGTGCTAGAGATATTCATTAGGTATTTCTGTCCATAAGACTGGTTAAGATGTTCCCCCAGGTTTTCATGCTTATACTTGGAATGACTGGCAGTGATGAGGAGGGGGAATTTGGGCCATAAGTCCTCAGAACAACAGCAGATTTGCACTTTTGCATTTGCCCAGTATGGAGCAAAAGCAAGGGAAGATTGGGTGGAAGTGTGTAATCAGCGTGAAGGGAGATAGGGCACACTGGTGGTCATGCTGTTGGGGCACTGTGTGTGCAGCCAACTCAGTTGAGGATCCTGTGTTTGCTTTCTTCCTGTGTTTCAAATCTTTGCTTGGCATGAAGGAAGAAGGGCAGACGTAATTCTTTCAGGGTCCTGTGATAATGAATCTCACTGTAGAGTGCCCAGTTTTAACCCAGTGCACCTCCTAGAAGAGTGTTTCAGAACCGCACAAACACTGGCTTATTGGTCTCGGGTCCTAAAATCTGAAAGCACTGGTGAACGCCTTGCCATTCTGGGGTCATGAAACACCCCAAGGAGATAAGGGTTTGTTTTGCAGATGGAAGGAAGAAGCTGGAACTGTGAGAGCTTCCAGTGGTCAGCTGGATCTGGATAGGGGGCGAGTGAGGAATCACGAGGCAATATGGGTGGTATAAGAGGTTTACCTGCACGATGCAAGACAGTGCTGTGCTGTGTGGTCAGCTTGCTTGTTCCTCTGTTCTGGGAATTTTGAAAGTGGTTTATGGAGACAAAATGGCCAATCCTGGAGAGAAGTATCTAATATCCAATAGAGAGGTGCCAGCCAGTGCCAAATGGGTGCACTGAAAGTAAGCAGCACACAAAAATGTGTTTTATGGAAGGACGGCTAAATTTAAAATGCATGCAAAAAAGGAGGTAGGTGTTTACCTGTTGTCATATATTTATCTGTGTCATCTGAGGCTTTGATGATCTTATAGGGTCTCCTGTTACGAGATACAAACACTGCTTAATAAGAATTTGAAATACTCATTTTGCCTGTGAGGGGTAAGTGCCACTTCAATCTAAGCTGAGATTTGAGACCTCTTCCCAGAAGAGCTGTTCATTAGTTTTTGCTGGTAACTAACACTTGAAGTTTACATGCAGAATGTAGCACATACTTTCCTCTTATTCCTGATTTGAAATTTGTAACACTCAGGAGACGAGGAATGGGGGGAGGTGTGTGTGTGTGGGGGGGACACAGGCAGACCCAACCAAACGTTAAACCCTCTCAAATTAGCCCAGTATCTATCTCAATATTCTTTTTTTTTTTTTTTTTGGAATTACGGACACCACCACAATCACAGGGGATCACAGATTCATCATAAGAACTTTTTAATTTTGGAGTTTAGTTTGATAAGATGCAGTACCTAGTGATTGCTGAAATATTTACTGTTTCTGGAACACTGGCAGATTATCCTAGTATTCTGCTGTAACAGGAGTGGAATGAAACTTCTCAGAGATTTGCCTTAATTTTTAATATTTTACCTTTCAGAAGCTTTGATTCAGAAAAGTGACATGATATTACCAGATAATGAATTGTTTTGCTACAAAACATTGTTATCAGCTCAGCCATTTGTATACAACCAATGTGGAGTTAAGCAAATATTTCACTTCAACCATACTTGCTTTGCTAATTGCCTTCGTGGACGAAATTTTCAGCTGGTATATTCAGAATTTCACAAGTTCAAGGACTTACTAACGACAGGGATTTTCATTTTTGCATTGCTCGTGTGGATATATTTCAGACTAGACATTGCTTTAGAAATCTGCAGTGGCCTCTGTCTACATCGTTAAACCTGCTTTGTGTGTGAATACGTTAACAGCATTTTCTTATAATGGCATGTTTGGAAAAAACTGGAAATCCTTGACTAGTCACACATCAGTATTCCGCACAAAAACTACAACTTTGGCCTTCAGGTAGTGGGTTAATGGGTGGTAGAAGAATGATGGTTGTTACTCTTCTGGCCGATGGCTTTGTCTTGGTTCACTGAATTTCTCTCTCCACAAACATATTGCGTGTGAATCACTACTCACCATGTGTCCCAACTGATCTAGCCAATATTGTCTCCGTTTTCCAAATGGTCTGAAATCGGGCAGTCAGATGGAAACTCCTATTCACAGTTTGCAACGAAAAAACTAATGAAATGCTCCAGAAAAAACTAATGGAATGCTCCATTAATCATTTAGCTTGCCCTTCATTCTCAGCGTAATGAAGACTGAGAGGCAACATTAGCCCATCTGAAAGGTTTAAGCATTCGAGATTGATCTTGAATGGGATAAGGCCAACAGTGAAGGTACAGGATTACTAAAGGCTTAAATAAATAACTCACACCTTATAGTTGTGTTAAGATAGCCATCAGTCATACATAGTACTTCCAGGTACTGTATTTAAATTTCATTATTGAAATGCCTCTCACTACTGCGACTTTCGTTTGTTTGCTGAGAAACTTGGGGGCTGCTTATTTGCAGCACTTTTATTGCACTACTTAAAAAACTGTGAATGTTAATAATGCTAAGTGAGGCAGGAATAATTTTTTAATACCTGTAAAATAAAAATATGGCTGCTTTGTGCAGAGTTTCATTAGTTAGTGTCAGCAGTATTCTTCTCTTTGTGGCAGATGATCCCACATCCAAATCCCACTTAGAGACATAGACATCAATTGTCTCAGCATCTGGACATGGTGTCTGGTGTTTTGTGGGAAGCTTTGAGCTATATCCATGCTTGAAGTGTGAATTCTAAAATTACAGGCACAATATATGGGAAGTGTAGAGGAATTTAGAGTACAGTGTAATTTATATTTTTCTTTCGTAATGCTTTTTTCACAACTTTATAATTAGGATGGAGCATCTACGGAAACAAGCATTGGTATTCAAAGGACTTTCCATTATAAGTGTCTCCATTAAATAAATAGATGTAGAAGTCATAGCAAAGCAATTTGTTGTTTAGTTGTATAAAACAGCAGTGATTTGTGCTTATTGAATTTTAAAACAGCGCAAAAAAGTTAGAGCAGAATTTAGGAAATCGCTATGCAGTTCTTGCTCACTGTTACAAAAAGTTGAGTGATGCATACAAATAGCACTAATTAATTTTTCACTAGGAAACCAACACTTCATGCATACTGATTGTTCCAACACTGGCATGAAATTAGTTACACTATTGCTATAGTGGGAGAAGGGGCATTGCTGCAGGGAATTACAATGTGTGTAGAAAGGTGTTAGGCAATCAGCACTTCTTGGGTCTGCAGTCTCATTGACCGAAAGCATTAAAAATGGGAAAATGTATCATTCTGGTTTTACCTGGTACTTACTTTGAAAATGTATGAAATTGAAATGTTGAAAATTTTTCTGATTTTTTCACTTAAGGTATATTAGGCTACGATCAGTCTGTAATAAATGGAAGGATTACTGAGGTGCTTGAGTCAGGGTTGATGGCAAGCTCTAGGCAGCGATAGTCTTCAAATGAGCTGAACTTGTTGCTTGTCAAACGATACTGTCAGTAGGGCAGGTTTAATGTGAGATTTTTAATAGCAGTACGACTTTGTGGTTTTGTAGAATTATGTTTAAAGATCTGGAGAGTTCCTTTCTTCCTATTAGTGAACAAAGACTCAGAAGACTTTTTTTTTTTTTTTCCTTAGATCAGGCTGCAATATTCAAGATATTAAGCCTTTAAAAAACCCTAGGAAGTAGTTAAAGGCCACAGCTGTTAATGCTACTTCTCTGCATTTAACTTTTTAAAAATGCAGTGAAAAGGAGAAACGTATGTGAAATTTCTGTAGAGCAGGAAGCTGAATTGATCATTGTGACGATAGGGAGAGTAAATTTTCTGAAATGTTTCTACTACAGAAATATGTGTTAAAATAATAAATGTGTCCTGATAGCTAAAACTTCAGGTCTTTGAGGCAATGCCTCTGCATATTCACCATGGACTTAGCCCAGCAGGTACTTATCACCTCTGGATGATGAAGCCTGAGAAGGTGGAAAAGCCCTGTCACTGCCAAAGGATAGAGTATAAAAATGTTGGTACAGGCATTCTCACTGTCACTTTGCACTTCCCTTTGATCTGGTTCTACATACTTTTCCTGGGACAAATGTACAGTCTGCAGAATTAGCGGTTGTTGAGGTTCCCACCTTGCACCAAAGTAAATCTTTCTGTAGCTCTTGTATCGAAATAACTTGGAACTAATTTAGAGTGGGCATGTTTCTAGCTTTATGAGCTGACCAAATTGTGCTTAGATCTTTGCAAAATGTCTAAATTACAGTCTGTGGCTTGGCTGCATCCCTTGGGATGATTTGTCCAGACCTGGAACAATTAGACGTCTCTTTCTTCCCCTGCCCGTGTGAGAGGGCTTACTCTGCGAGCTGCTGCTGTAATCTCATGTTTCCTGTGAATAGGGTGGCTTGCTATCGATACGTTATACCACAGCAGACATTTGGCTCAAGGATTTGAGGATGTTGAACAGTCCAACCACAGAATGCAACAACAGAATTCCAAGATTTTGGGGGTTAGTGAAAACTTGCTGGTGATTTCACTGAATGCAGGCTCAGGTGGTAGAAGTGTAGAGCACGATACAAATTGCAGCGTCCTTTCGGAAAAGAGTGTCATCTAGCTCACTCCCAGCCTCTATGTCCTCTTCAGAAAGTTTACCTGTTGCTTAATCATCTGATATGGAATGGTTTGGAATATTTCAGAAATTTCTTTTGTAATTCTCTCTGGCGATAGCAATTCATCCTGCCAGCTAAAGGGCTCAAACAGTTTTCACCAAGCTGATTTATCAGGATCGTTCTTAGGTACCAGCGCACATTGCCACTGTGAAACTCTGGGAGCAGCAGGGAATTGCATTTCACAACTCTGGTGCTCTAATGCATAGCCAGGGCCTTTTTAATAGGGCAAGACCTTTCTCCAAATGGAAAATTTGAGCCAAACTGAGAATTAGCTAAGTGTTTCTAATGATTTTTCAGCCCTACCTACTTTGTAACAAAACACCTAACTGAGCAGACTTACTCTATAATAAGCCTCCTTTGGAGTCTTTCGTCAGCTTTAATATTGACCACTTTTAGATTCAAGTTATTACTCCTTTTAGTTCTCTCTTCTACCATTGTAAATAATTCCTTACCAGAAGGGATTGTTCTTAACAGGTGTTCTGTCGCCTTTGTACCAGGTATAAACAAAGCGTTCTCATTACCTCTCCCCTGGGCTTTATCTTTACAACCCCTTCATTGTTTTGCTTGCCTACTTTAGATTTTCTTTAATTTATTAATGTCCTTTTTATAATAAGTGGCCAAAATGGCATGCAGTACTTTAAAGCACAGGTGATAAATAATTTATTTTCTGTGAATAATTCAGTCCATACTCTGTTAATGAACTGATCCTGCCACCACAGGAGGATCTGTTGTTCATAAGCGTGCGCCAGATTGTTTGTGCAACCAGATTTCAGGTGATGTGTTCTTTGATAGTTCAGCTGTTTGGTTTTTTTGGTGTGTGACTGTTAACATGAGGTCTTGTCTTACTGCAATCTCCCCTAGTTAAATTGGTCCAAAGGACTTAGGTCTTAAGAGTACTTCAACATGCTCTTGAGTACACGTAGTGTTACAACTTCAGCTTTTCAGCTCCTTTTCAACAATAGAATTTATTCTTTCACGAATGTGAGATGAAATTTTTGACTCTCCTTCAGATAAACAGGTGTAATTTAAGACCATGAATACAGCTGTTACTGCTCATGAGTTTTCAGCACATACGTCTGTGTTCTTGGTTGTGTGTCTAAACTTAATTTACCCTAAATGTGTTCCTAAGCAACTTTGACTAAATTGAAATAAATACGTGCCTTTAGCTGAAAGGAGATCAGATACAAACACCTTGCAGACGTGCAATGCAGTTCTGCAATCCTGTCCTGTTCGTGTGCCAGGACTGCAAGAGTGAAATTTGTCAGTGCAAGAAAATAGGATTATAGAGTACCATTCCATGAAAAGAAGCCAAGGCAGGCCTGCTAAAACAAGCAAATACAGGAGTTATCACCAGGATCCTTTATCTGTTCCTGTAATCATAATGTGAATCCTGTTCTATGGATTGAAGCAGAAGCAACGTGTAACAATAGTAAGCACAGTCTTTCACAGGTTTACTGTCAGGAGGAAAATTTGGAGTGATTTTATTCATGATTATATAATTTTTAAAATACAAGAATAAAAAAACCTGTAGCTGGGACCTCATCATTTGTCAGCGAGTCAATGAAGGATAACAGTGCATTATATTTTCTGTTATTAATCTGCTTGCCACAGTCTGTGGGACAGGAGACATTGAATTTTGACAGCAACATTGAATCTTGTAACAAGCTGTTACAAGGATATTCTAAGGAAAGGATGACTTAAAATTATTTAACAAGCAATTTGTTATTTTGACTGCATATTCAATGGCTTAATTGCCTAGACTGTAAGACGCTGCGTTAAGAACATCTTCCTCTTCTGTGCTTTTGCTGCTTGCCTCAGGTTGGGCGATGCAGATAATGTAGTGACACAGATACATAGGAGTACTGAAATTCTGTATTAGTTTAGTTCTGTAGGCAACTTTTATTTTTTAATTAGTCTATTCTAAATTTAAAAAAAACAAATAATCAAAATATCAAGCTATAGTTTTAAAACAGTCTTGCAGTATGTGATATATCTGAATTGAAAGTATCTCTGATACTGTATTCTGAAGGGAAAATTCAACAGTCTTCAGTCCTCAACGTTAGATTTCAGCTAGGGTTGTAGAAGTTGTAATTCCTCTATCTGCAAACTGAAACGTCATTCTGGCCTTGGTTGCTACCTCTGATTTTAGGATTTCTCAATTAAGGAGGGCATTTTATAATGCATTTCAAAAGTAGTAGAAGAATTCTATCCTGTCCCTACGAACAGTTGTAGGAGATAGTATTTCTTTGACTGATGGGCTGGTTTTGACTTCTAGTGAAAAAATGAATTGCAGCCATAACTGTGAACTCTCAATTTCCAATTCCCATAAGTGCTCTTCTATTGTGTAGTAAGGACATGAGATCTGAAAGAAGATTTAGTAAGGAGGACTATAATTCAGAATTAATAGAATATCTGAAGTTATATCTTGGCATTTGATTGGCTGGTGTACAGCTTATTACTTCTCCTTTAGAGTTCATTTAAAACACATTGCTTCAAAATAGCCGTATGTCTATCACATTTAATTTTTTTTATAACAACAATAAAATAAGTACAAGTCATTTCTGTGGAATCAATCGTCAACAAAGGTTAAATGTCCCAAGAAGTATTTTGTGTCTCAGTCATTGTGCCTGCAAGAGTTGTGGATAGCTTACAAACTTGAAAAAGTGTTGGCAGGTACACCAAAGTCTGCTCTAAGGCATAACGATGAGGAACCATGTCAAAAGGAAGATGTGGGATTGAGTATAAAGAGGTATTCATGTTTGGACCAAGAAGAATTGAATAACTGAGAGCTGTTGTACAAACAGGTGCTGAGAAACTTCAGGTTGGTGTAATGAAAACCAAACACATCATGCTGAATTTTAGTACAGAAGTTTAGTTTGGCTTTATTATGATTTGACAATTAGAGAAAAGCAAAGACAACTGCAGGAGAAAAAAGGTGAAACTTTAAAGTATTCGGAAATGGCTGAAGTAAAACAGAGGACAACATTTGAATCCTGTTATAGTTATTTGAGATTTAAAAGAAAAAAACCCTGAAAAACACTTCAAAGATTTGCTTTAGAATATCTGTGGTGGCATAGAGCTCTCAGCATTCTAGAACTCAGCTTTTTTTGGGATTCCTTGTGTTTGCTGATGATAAAAATACTTATTAATAATGCATAGATTTGTAAGCAAGATTAGTCGGCAAACCGATAAAAGTGATAGAAAATTGGCTAATGTACTTGTGGCAAAGTTATTTTCTACTTTTTGCCCATTGGGCCCAATTCTGTAGTCCCTGTAGAATGTTACTGATTCAGTGTCATTTGGAGAATCTTTTAATACAGTTAAACAATGATTTTTTCAAATGTGGAATGAGAATAATGCAAGACTTTCCCCCTGATTAATGGTAATATTTAGTTAATACCCCATAATCATCTTTTAAAGACCTGTCGGTATGTGGGTTATTTTCACAACAGAGTCTTTGAAATTTTGTACTGATTATGTTATATAATCATGAATTGACAATAACAAATTGTAGCATCTTGTGTAGGAAAACACATATATCCTTATGTAATATATTCTGAAAGCAAACCAAATTGAATCCTCCAGAATAGATGGATGTTAAGAACTCAGTTCAGGAATGCACGCAAAAGAACTTAGGCATGATCTTCTCAGCTTTAAGTATTTTAAAAACCAAAATAACAACAAAAGCCATTCAGTCCTTCTAGAATGGTGTGTCCTGAAGGCACCTGACCAACTTCCCCTGGAGCCTTTCCCATCCTCTGTCCATGGCCCCAGGAGCCCCATTTCAACTCAGCATGGGATCATCAGCCCCTGCCTGAGACACACCATGGGTGTGCCTGTCTCCAGCTCTGCCACTGAGTGCCCCTGCGTGGCCATGATGTTCTGGACCTGGACACGCAGGCTGACTTGTTGACTGGACCTCAGACCTGCCTCATGATCACGACACATGGCCTTATGATCTGGACTCATGGTTGGATCTCTCCACCATCTGCAGTCTATTCAGCTCACTTCACTTGACGTGGTAGGATGGGGCCCTGGCCAGTGTGGTTCTTGTCCTGCTGACCTTGTCCTTCAGGGAGCAGTCACACCTTGTTGCTCCTTGACAAATTAAGGATAATTCCATGTATTTTACACCAGTAAGAGTTACCTCTGCATGAATTCAAACATGCAATCCAGTGTTTCAATAGTTGCTTTAGGTCCATTCTGTTACAAATCCTGGTGAGGAAGGAAAGGAGACAAAATGCACAAGCTACATGCTCTGCTACCTATTTCTGAAAAAAATATAAAGGGAATGTCCTATCTGAAAATAGAAGTCTGAAAAAGTGCTTTTCCTTATACTGGTAATTCCTGCTGGGAAAAGTGCTGTGTGTCCTGTTGATTTCTGGAACACAAATCTGAGAACAAAGAGATCAATCCATCCCAGGAGAGAGAATACACTGGGCTGGAGAGTTTCTGAAGATCATAGTCAAAGACTTATTTTCCAGTATCGAAACCGCAGTAAGTACAAAATTGCATCTGTTACTTAAATACAGTGCCAGGGATGGTTGAACTTTTTTCTTTAGGGTGTATTGTGCCTCTATGATCTTTCAGCTATTTTGTTGTGTGACTGTAAACTCATTGGGATGCTGGCTTTGATATTGCTTCTGGGGAAAAAAAATCAATCAAACCAAACACAAAAAAAGCCAAACTCAAAAAATAAAAGAGGTTTATTTTATGAAAGAAAAGCAGATGATTAAACAGTTTTACAAAGAGGGACTGTACATCGATCATGCCAATTTAGGCTGATTTATGGCAGAGCATACAGCATGCTTTCTATTTCAGGTAAATACTGAGAAGCTCTTAGCCTAATCCATAGAGATTTTGGCAGGTGAATATGTAAGGACCAATATACTGAGCTGCAGGCATCTTCAGTCTGCTACGTGTTTTTACTCTTCTTAAATTCCTGTTCAAACAAGAATTGGGAATTTGGCATCCTCGATGCTGGCTTGTGAAGTGGTAAAGCTTTTCAGGGAGATGCAGCAGCTCTTCTTCGATGCATATAGCTGCTGAACAATGTTGTGGTACCAGCATAATTTAATCAGTTCCTTCTATGGGCTGCCTTCTTTGATTCTCTCTGTGCTGCCACTGCCCTTGTAATAACAATCACTGTTATTTTTCTAATGGATTTGTTTTACACCTTGACCAGTTTCCTCATCAAGCACAGAACTGCTTGCTGTGCCAGGGCAGGTGTAAGCGGCTGGGACTGAGGAGGTGATTACTGTGGCTGCAATAGGCAGTACTGCTGGTGAATGTGTAATTGCAGCCTGGCTGCCATTGACTTTCAGCCTCTGTCACTTGTGCTTATGGAATTCTGAATCATTGTGTATGGCCCAGCAATAACTCCTGTTGTAGACTTTCAGCATATTTGATCTGACTGCTTGGTGTGTTCAGACTGAAATACCTGAGCTCTTTTTAGCCTGTCTGTCTGCATGTGACCCCCTGAGTTGGCAATGACTTAATTTCCTGTACAGTGTGAAGACTGAGATGCAGCTGTAATGACTACTCACTAAAACATTTTAAGGATCTGAATTGTTGTGAATGATTGCATTAGGTGAGCACTTCCCCTGGTAGCAAAACCGTGTGTGGCCACTTGCTACAGCCTGCACTCATTTCTCCACCTTGGAATAACTGAGCTTTTGCAGATTACGTCTTTCAGCTCCTTTGTCCCCACTCCAGAGGGGCCATGATCCATAGTTCAGTTATGAAGTTCAACCAGGCCAAGTGCAAGGTCCTGCACATGGATCGGGGCAATCCCAAGCACGAGCTGGGTGGAGAGTGGATAGAGAGCAGCCCTGAGGAGAAGGACTTGAGGGTACTAATGGACGAAAAGCTGAAAATGAGCTGGCAGTGTGCGCTGGCAGCCCAAAAAGCCAACCGTATCCTGGGCTGTATCAGGAGAAGCGTGGCCAGCAGTTCCAGGGAGGGGATTCTCCCCCTCTACTCTGCTCTCGTGAGACCCCACCTGGAGTGCTGTGTCCAGCTGTGGAGCCCTCAACATAAGAAGGATATTGACCTGTGGGAGTGAGTCCAGAGGAGGCCACAAAGATGCTCCGAGGGCTGGAGCACCTCTGCTATGGGGACAGGCTGAGAGAGTTGGGCTTGTTCAGCCTGGAGAAGAGAAGGCTCTGGGGAGACCTTATAGCACCTTCCAGTACCTGAAGGGGCCTACAAGAAGTATGGGGGAGGACATTTTCCAAGGGTCTGTAGTGACAGGACAAGGGGTAACAGGTTTAAATTAAAAGTGGGGAGATTTAGATTGGATATCAGGAAGAAGTTCTTCCTGGAGAGGGTGGTGAGGCACTGGCACAGGTTGCCCAGAGAAGCTGTGGATGCCCCATCCCTGGGAGTGTTCAAGGCCAGGCTGGATGAGGCTTGGAGCAACCTGGTCTAGGGGAGGGTGTCCCTGTCCATGGCAGGGGGTTGGAACTAGATGATCTTTAAGGTCCCTTCCAACCCAAACCATTCTGTGATTCTGTGATAGTACAGAGTGTAAGACCACATTTGGATTCATGAATTGAATGTGTGAATTGCTGTGTGAAGTAACTTGAAGTGAAATTGAAGAGAGGAATCTGAATTTTGGAAAAGGTTAAAAAAACCCTTTTCAAAATCATTTAATCTCTTTTTGACCTTCATCATTATAAGAGAATACCTAGAGGAATATGTCTTATTAACCTGAAGACAATATTGCTTGCACCTTATCATCCTGTTGCTTACCCTGGGACTATTTGAGAGTAAGGCACAAATCAGTATAACGTTCTTGGAGTCTTGCTGTATGTAATGCTTGAAATAATATCGTTAGGGTGTTGTCTTTTTCATCTGACTTGGGCTGCCTTATGAACACATTTTTTAAAAATCAGAAGCAACCATTTAACATGGGTTTTCTTAATCAGCTATGGAAGTTTGCCATGTTTCTGTGTCTGACTCATAACCAGGCTTGAGGCCACAATCTGAGAGCCCACGAGAGTTTGACAATAATTTTCTATGTTTTGTTCTGAAACTCAAGGTGGGATTGATTATAGTAAAGATAGCAGTATTGTTGTTCTTTGGTTTGCTTTATGATTTGAGAAGGTTAAGAAGCAATATCTCAGTTCTCTGAGCCAAAGACAAAATGAATTTATAGTCTTTAAACTAGTTCAGTGTTTATGTTAATATATAGAATGTTTCTGCCTCACTTGCTCTGTGTCCAAGGTGATGGTTAGCTCATTATCCGTCACTAACAATAAGGTCTTGGCATCTGCTAGTTTAGTGTATTTCTGTTTCAAGGTGGATCATGCTCTGGTTCTTCTCTCCCCAGTTTATTTTTTTCATTGTAAAAATCAGTTGGAATAAACTTATTCTAGAGGTGTCTGGACTTTGAGGAATCCAGCCAGTTTTTCATTATTATGAGATCTTACATTACACTTTATGTCAATGAAATACATCACCTGTCAAGGCTTACCTTTCATCCTCTTTTCTTTAAATATACAGTTATACTTTGGAACATAGCATGGAGAGTGTCTTATGAGCCTGACTGAAGTGTGATGATTCCCTGTTGGCTCATGCAGGAGATGGTAATGGAAATCTTCACACTTTTGTCTTTGGGCTTGAGCTCGGGTCTTCAGCTGTAGCAGCCATGGACTTGGGCCAGCATGTACTGCCCAACGGATTAAAGGAGCACTGTAAAACTAGATAAGAATCTTTCCAAGACTTCAGTAGGGTCTGGCCTCAATCCTCAATAAACATTAAAAAAGTTTGAAAGGGACATAATCCCAAGATGTGCTTTAAATTTATGAGCCACAGATTTTCACATGAGCCAGAAGTAGTTTTTGATTAATGAAATGGCAGTAGTTCAGCTGGTGGTGCTAAAAAATACATTGATTGCATGTAAGTAAATAGAGATTTGGCTAATGCATAGTTTCGTGGCCACTTAGTGTCCTTCCAGGATTATGTAAAGTACTGATAGACATGTTTCATGTCTCCACTATATTTTACCCTTCAATTGGAAATATATTTATTTGTGATCTCGTAATTAGCTCTACTTAAGCTGGCAGATATATTTTGCCATTTGATGGTGACATAATATGTGTGCAAAGCAAACAACTTGTTACATTTCAGTATAGAGGTAGATAATTTTTTAAACTTTTGTTTCTATAAGAAATATTTTATGGGGTTTACAGCTGCAAGCCAGTCTCTGCTGCTACTGTGGAGCGATATTTGCTCTATAGTAAACTTCTGATGCTGTCATATGATGAAATATATCGATGGGGGTACACAGTTTTGTTATAAATATTTGATTCTGTGTTTTTTTCAAAGACTCACAGCTTGAATCATGGGATTTTGTTGGTTTCCTTTACAGATTATATGAGGGTAAGTTGATTCCACATTGTACAAAAAATGCCTTTGGAGGAGAAAAGAGAGATATTAAATATGGAGCATAAAAAAGTTTATAACAAACAGTAAAAGGAAGACAAGCAAGAAAAAGGGAAAATTAAGATACAGAGCTTGTGACAGTCATTCCATCAAGCACTGAAATAAACTTGTTCTCCATCGTGCCTGCTCAGTCTATACTGTTTCAGGCTGCTGAATCCTGTACTCTGTCATACTTCCTAGGTCTTTGGCTTGTCTGTTTATTTTTTTGTTGTTCACAGTAAAGAAGTCTTCTCCAGAGGACTGTAGTGATAAATGAATAGAAACCAGGATATCCATCTTAGTTATAATTATGACCTTGCAACTTTTAAAGGAGTATTGGAGGGATTCCTTGCTCAAAAATTCCCCAGAAACTGCTCGTTCATAGTAACGACGTTCCTAGTGAAACTGGCTGTGAACTGTTCATAACACAAGGTCAATCATCTAATGGTAGTTAACTGTGGAAAAAAGTATTCTCTGATGTAGATGTTGTTAGCATCTTGATAGTTCATATCTGTAAACATAGCACTGAATGCCCAGTATCCCCTGTGAATTATCATTTAGCTCAGACACGTGGAAAAAAAGTCTTCGACCTAAGTTGTATTCCTGTCTTCATATTAGTTACAGTTAACACTCTCAACCACCATTGGAGGCTGACCAAGCTGTGCAATATTGAAAGACACTGCATCACTTTATAGTGCCTGCAACTGCCAAAAATTTTGTTTTACAAGTATATGATACCACTTCTACAGCAGGAAGCATTTGTACGTGCAGGCTGCATCCTTCTTGCTGTGCAAGAGCAGCCTTGAGCCCAGACTGGAGGCCAAATTCATCACCTTTATACTTCATTTTCTTCAGTGCCTTCAGGGTTGCCTTTGGGGTAATCCAATGTTGTTTCTGGAAACTCCTGTTTCAGTGCACGCTCAAGTGTGTATCTATTTGTATGCAGCCTGGCAGTCTCCTGTGCCTCCAGCACACGTGTAACAGACATCCATGCAGTACTTCTTAAGTGGCCACCAAGTTTATGTGCCAAAAATGTGGATGGGTTTCTGTTGTAGCAGGAGTTCCGGCTGTCCAAAAAGAAAATGTGGAAGGATGATGCAAGTCTAAATGTAGGTATGGCCAGAGCACCTCCACTGGGACCAGAATCTTTGATGAAATAGAAACAACAATAACAAAGAAGGAATTGGTGGTGAGAGGCTGTGTGCCATCAAGGCCTTGGAGTATAGAGGAAATACAAAAAGGTTCAAGCTAGCCTGTTGCTTCTTATTCCTCTTTTTTTTTTTTTTTTTTTTTCATTTTCAGTGTGATGTCTCCTGTGGATTTCCACATCCACCATCTCTCTGCCTTTGTGCTCTACCTCCCCAGGTGTATTGTCTCCAGTAGTTTTTCCCTGTATTCTTTTGTGTAGCTTTCCTTGCTGCTTCTATTATTTGAGCAACTTCTGGTCAAATATATC
Organism: Rhynochetos jubatus; assembly: GCA_027574665.1. Lineage (NCBI taxonomy): Eukaryota > Metazoa > Chordata > Aves > Eurypygiformes > Rhynochetidae > Rhynochetos > Rhynochetos jubatus. The sequence goes on along the minus strand of CM050651.1, from coordinate 53,473,956 downwards.
GGTCCAGATAAGGGAATTACCTCATGCCTCAAACTCTAAGATAGTAATAAGAAAGGAGCACTGGAGAGGGAAATCAATCTTTTCCCTTAATCATGTCTGTTAACTCTTCTCCAAACCATCTTTTGTTTGTAGGCATAGCCCTATATTGGAGTTACTGCCAGCAAGAAAAAAAAATCCCTAAATTTAAAAAACAAAACCCAGCCCCCTTTTTTTTTGCTGATAAATTTACCTCCCAATATACGGCACGTGTCTGCCTAAACAGTACAATATAAACAGTAGCACAGGAGTGAGATAACAAAATGTTGTAGCAGCAGCATCTTTCCCTGAAGCAACCAGGAGTCACATTACCTCCCCACAAGCATTATGATAGCAGTAGGACTGGCTTGCTTAGTCTGGCAGCTGTCCCTAACTGTGCGAAATGAGATATGGGGACAGAGAGGAAAACTGTGTGCGAAGACAACACATCCCTTAATTGAGCTGGGACCGAAAGTGAAGGCGTCTTTATGAGAACACCTTTTATTATCTCTCTCTGAATCAGGTACAAGAAGTGACCTGGAGCACTTTGTCTTAGAAATATTTTCCACTAGCCAACAGCACAGCACAGCAGTCCAGACGCTAATGCGCATTGACAGTGTATGCAAATGGTCCAAAGAAAAAGTTTTATTTATTTATATACACTGCTGTCAGTGTGATGGGAATTGAAAATAATAGCACCTGAATTGTTTAGCTGTTTTCTGGATAAATAAAAAGCATCAGAGGTAGGAACCTGATATTATATATATTCGTTTTTCAGATGGGATCATTTACAAAATGTTTTTATATATTGTGTTCTAGAAAGTGCTTTGCAACTGAAGAGACTTGCTCTGTTCTCTGAAGAATTGCCATACTAAATGAGGCTCTATTTATTGAGGTGTTATCATTTTTCTGCTGGAAAACGGGGCGTTCCTTTTCCAGCTATTTTGGAAGCTTATTCTCTAAGGAAGGGTGTCCATTACTCAGACTGGTTGTACCAATTCCAACACCATTTTCTTAATCCGAGAACAAGTCTTGAATTTGCAAGACAGAAAAAAAGGAGGAGGATTGATGTAGCTCAAGCTAGACAAGAAGAAATTAAAGCTTGACTGCTTTGAAAGATGGATGCCTCCCAGCAGGAGCTCAGAGAAGAATTGGATGTAAGAATAGAAAGTGGGGACAGGTTGCTGGGAAACGGATTAATGAGCTGGAAGATAAATTGAAAGGAAAAATTAAACAGCAGATAGACCCTGCCTTTAGTGTCACAGACTGATGGCCAGTTCCCTGTAAGTCAAGAAGCTGTGAGTAAAACTTCCATCTTAAATGCTCATGCTCCTAGTTTCTGGACCAAAACGTGTTCTATGGTCACATCTGGTGGTGAGGCAGGTTGGGGTGCGTGGTGCTGCATGTGTGTACTCCTGCCTGCTCACGGTGGTTTGAAGACCAGCCGTAGCGCAAGGATAATGAGACTCTCAGAGCATTACGTGGGAGAAAGGCAGAGGTGGGCCCTAAAACGAGAAGAGTTACCAGGAGTATGCTCTGTTCAGTCCTGTTGGGATGCATGTAACTTACCTCTCTTGAGTAGATGGGATATTTTGTCATATGTTTTTAAGGGGAAAACATGCTTTCTTAATTGACTTCAAAGTTTAGCTGTAAAAAGGAGTGGAATACCTAAGTGATTGCTTTCGAAAACAGACTACTAAGACACAATGCATGATGTACATGCACTGGTACAGAATCAATTTGTCATCATTTTGCAATTTGCACGTTTGGGACTAAGATTAAGTCAGCCTTAGATCACTAGGGAAACCGTTGTCTGTCACAGAAGTCCTTTTGTTTGTTGGAGTAACAGTGCTGCTACATCATTATGAGTGAGCCAGTGATGAAACTTGTAAGCAAGAAGAACATTTTGGATGTGCATGGGAGATCTACTGCAGGTTGTCAGACAAAAGGAGAACATGTACCATTTGGAGAAACAACAGTGGAAAAAGCAGATTATGGAAATGGGTCATGGTCGGCAACAATGTGTAATGCCTGAGGGAGTATCCAAGAAGCGTCTAAGAGCTGGAAATGTAATGACACGGTTACGGATGGAGCAGCTCTGCTCGTCCATTGGAGCAGAAAGCAAATACATCGCTTTTCAAGAGCAAGAGAGGACAGGTGCAACAAGAACTGACGGGAATTAAGGGTTACATACTGTGTAAAGCTCACCTGTGCTAAGGCCTTGACGTCGAGTCCTTTTGTGCACATTTCCCAAAATGTAAGTTGTAGGCTTTTTTTGGTAAAATCTTCCGTGCCTCAGTTATGCTTTCAGTTAACTGGGTGCAAATTTAGTGTCGGTTCTTCAGTAGAGGTACTGGCCATTTCTAGTACGGTGACTGAAGCAAAGTCAGGCCTCTATGGATGTTATAAATTTGTATGCAGAAGAGGACAGTTGTGGGAAATGATGCTCTTGTCAGAGCATGAGAATAAGAATGTTAACAAGAAGGAGGTCATCCTTCTAAATGTATAAAATTGCATTAAGTTTAGTTTTCTAAAATTCTGACCTTTAACCCAAGCGAAGGCTAGCATGGGACAGAATTTTATAGGCTGTATAAGTGGTAAGATGAAGAAAGCAGCCTAGCTGAAAACAGACTGAGGTGACTGGGTACAGAATGATATTACTTACTGGGTTTTGGCCACAATCTGGTTGCACTGATCTCAGTTGTTCAGTTTCTGAGCTACAGGGGCCTAGGGATGGAAATACTATGGAAATTTGGGCAAAAGCTAGGTGGCAGGTTTGTTAGATTGGAAACTTTTTAGACCCTGTGGATCTACTAGGAAAAGAACAAAGGAAAGGGAGACAAGCAACACCGGAAGTATGCCATTTTTATTTAGGGAACGTGGAATATTTTACTGCCCTATCTGCTCATCTTCCATGTGAGAGAAAGAGGGAAAACATGGGGAGTTCATTTTGTGTTTACCCATGCTACATATAAAGGCACCTTGAGTAATTTTAGGTTTTGTGCTGTTTTGCCACTTTTCAGAATATGCAGATGTGCCCTCTCTCTACTGATGGCTGATGTACTGCATACATTGCAGCCGGAATTGGACAATGTTAAAAAGGTTGGCTTTGAAAATACAAGAATTTCTTTGCTGTTTTAGCTCTCCTGGTCTCTTTCTGTAGTCTAGCTAAAGGATGGAGACAGCATCAACTTTTACAGGGTGCTTTTAGATTTCTACTTTCTCTTACTGTCTGCTAAGTTATGGACAGTCATATGCCTGGTGAAGCATCTGGTTAATCTTTAATTCTGTAGTGAATAAATTCTCCTGCCTTTAGCACTGATGTAAAATAATGGGTCTGACCTTTAATTTCAGACCCTAGTCTTGTGGGATAAAGTGAAGCATAATGCTTTTTTTTGCAGCTTCAGGAGATTCCCTGTTTAATATTGGCAAATGTACAATAGGACCTCATGTCTTATTATCACTGAGCAGTTTTAGGAAATTTGTTAGAACTATTTAGAACAATAACGAGAGATGCCCTTTGTAGAAGCTCATGTATAGCATCCTGATGAAGGTTTTTAACAGAGGATCCCTATGAAGTGTCTCAAGGCCTATCATTAGGAAGACACCTGTCTCGAGTCAGGTAATTGCACCACTTCTTTCTCACTCTTTTGTATATAAAAGTCCTAAGAACCACTCCTGTCCTTCAACTGTGGGTTTTTTTTCCTGCTGTTATAGTCCTGTGATTAATAAGATATTCACCTTGAATCAGATGTAAAAAAGAATTTAAGATGAGCATAAATTTGCAGGCTTAATTCAGAGTTCTGAATTCTTAGATCCCTCATTATGAAAATGAAATTCCCTCAATGCAGACATTGGACATGTGGCATTAGGAATAACTTTACTTGAAGAATATGAGAGAAATGCTCAAATGAAGTGCCATAGTAGGACATTATGAGGAAACGCTATCAAAGGATCAGAAACATGCACTAGAAAGTCGCTTTTGAACCTATAGTTACTGTAACAAGCTTCAAAGATGTGTGGCATTTATAGAGGATTATTTCAAAAATGGACTTGAAATTGAAACTGCAAAGGATTTAAATATGAACTCATGTTCTCATTGTACTGAGGCAGAAACTTTTGAGTCCTACTAATCTGGACAGACAGGTATTTTCTGATTTTTCTCTTCACACTGATTGGCTTATGCTTCACATTCTTATTAATGTGTAGTTTATTGCCTGTTAAATTGCAGTCATTTTCAACCTTGTGATAGGTCAACATCATCTCTACATCTCTGCCGTTAAGAAGTCGCATTATAATTATGACAGTACCTAATAATGTTTGTGAAGCTTTATTTTGTTTTGTGAAATACACTATTAGGCATCAAATTAAAGGAGAAATGATAACAGGCAGGCCTGGCGGCTGTGCGCTCTGCGTTCCATGTATGGTGGTTATGGGAAAAGACCACTTTCATTTGTATGTTTTAAGGATAACTTCATTTGGTTTTACATCATGTGTCATAAAATCTGCTCTTCTATCGGTTTTAATTTTACTTGGTGGTGTTAGTTATATTTTTTAGGTATATGTCAGACTAAGATATGTATCTCCTTTCCTCTTCTGCTTAGAGTTTGCTGTAGAAGCAATGGCAATTGCAAAAGCCCGTTGCTTTCAGAGAGGCCAAAATGTCACACGTTTGAGGAAGCTTATTGAAGCCAACAGAGACAGTTATCATAATATTTTATTTTGCTTCTGACTTATATGGCAGTTAAATAGAATTTTCAATATTCAACTTTAAAAGCCATGGTAGAAGTGGAAATTTGAGAAGACAATAAAGCAGCGGAGGCTTTCTTCCCTGCAAACTATTTCTAGTGTCTGTCATCCGTCAGCATGGATAGAGGTGCATGGCCCACATTCATAATCCCCCAAATGGTCCATTACGAGTGAAAGTTACAAGGACATGACTATTATAATTTAGTAAGAAACTTTAACATTTCCCATAGATTTGTCTGGAATTAAAAAAGTAAGTTTTCTTTACTTAGTGTTTTGCTAAGACATTGTTAATTGATTATTTTGTTTCCAATTAGAGTTTTCATTTATGAGTGTTTCCATTTGTTTGACTGCCAAAACTGTGGTGAGATACTATTTGTTCCTATAATTCCTTGAAGTCTATAATGTTTCTCTCATCTTTAGAAGCCAGTAGAGAGATTCCTCATGAATTTCCATAGGAATAGTGTTGATGCAAAAATTATTGGCCATTAAGACTTATTTCTACTTTCTTTTTACCAGCGTGTATCTTAGGTTGTGTGGTTTTTTTACCCATACTTCTTTCTCATTAAAAAACCACATTATTTGGAGAGAGAAGCTTTAAACAGTGTGTGGTTGGGAGACAAGAGTTCTGCTTTTCAGCTCTTAGTAAGAAGAATTTCTTTCTGTCTGAGGAGACTCATTTGTCACCTGTGAAGACATTTCAACTTTGTCATGTTCAGCAGTTGCAGTTAATATTGTTCGTTCTATTTAATTTTTATTTCTTTTCAAGAAAGGAACAATAACTACGGGCCTCCTAAAATTACGAAATAGAAAGCGAAGAACTGGGAAGACAGAGGGGAGAGTGTTAGGGGAGGGTCGGGGTGGGCATTTGTAATTTTGGGTCCTCTTTAAAAGCAATGAACAGATCACTGACTTCTGCCTTTATAGTTTCTGAATGGAAAACCAGTTATGCTCTACAGGACGCTGCTAGACCTAATCTAATTTACACACAGGTTTAGAGCGACTGCACACAAGATTCAAATTAATCCATAGATTGAACTAAAATCATATCTATCTTTTAAACAATGAAAGTATATATATTACATTCCTTCTGTCTTGGAGAGAAGGGAAAAGTCCATGAAGTGTGGGTGGTCCCAAGTCTGTTCAACAGATGAGAGCTCTCATTTATAGAGGGATCACAATTTTAGGGGATAAACGTTTAGAATCCCAGATGGCAAAAGCTCTTAGAAAATAATTTTGCAGTCATAGGATTGCAACTCAGAGGAGAATTACTTTCTTCTGGACATACCTTCCGTTATAATTCAGTTAAATATGTGTATGTACACTAGTAATAATTTAACACCTTCCTTCTGTAGTGTCTTGCTATACTGGAAAAAGGCTTTAATCCTTCAGTGAACCCTCTATTTGTCTTTTTTCCCACCTCCATTGGTTCTTCCAGATGTCTGTAACGGATGCCATGAAATGATAAAGGTGTTAAGGTTTTAAGCCATCTGGTGATGTAAGTCTTCCTAGCATTAAAAATTCTAATTACACATCTCAGCATATTGCACTTTTTCAAGACTACTTTTATTTCACTTTTGATGCCTTCCTTGTAGGGTCTTTTAAAGTATAGTTTTACTTTTATACCCATTTTAGGAAGCTTACAGATATTCAGTACTGTGGTTATTTGGCATTTTATCTTAGTATTTTCACTTACTGAAATGTCCTCACAAATATTGGATTATTTCTGCTGTTTGTGTTACATAATTTTAGTTGTGAAGCATATTCATTTTAAGTTTATTCAACATTCTGGGTTCATTAACAGCATTTTAAGTACTCTGCCTTTTACTAAAACATCTAAGGTCCAAATTTCATAATGGCATTCCTTTTGAAGACCTGGGCATGATTCACTGCAAGGTCTGTAGTGTTCATGCAATAGTGTGATGGAAATGAAATGAGAGTTAAGCGTCTTACACTGCACTTCAGACAGTTGCTTCAAAAAGCAAAATGCTCTCAGTGTAACTGAAGCAGGCAGCTCACAACTGGCTAAGAATTGTAATATTAAAATTACGCAGTCCTTCAGAGTGGATCTTCTTTGCAAGGGCTCCCTCCTGAGAAAAAAGTGCCTGTGGATTGACTCTGGAGAGCTTGCGAATGCACGCCGTGTTTCTGGGGCTCACCAGCAACAGCCAGGCAACAGCTCCCACCAGATTGTCAGCATGAAACAATATCTTGAGGGTTGTAGCTGTGTCGGAAAGCACTGCAGGTACAGGAAGTTTCTAAACATAAAATGGTCATAATTATTCAAGGCCATATTTTGGTATTTTTACCCCAACCAGGTATGTTAAATAAGCAGTAATAAGTTGGCAGTATTTGCCAAAAATGACAAAAGATTGTCTTTGCTTTACTAGAGATAGTCATGTAATATCGGTTGCTGTGTTCTATATCCAGACTCCATGTTACTTTTTTGTAAAACAGATAAAGTCCTAACCTCTTTGAAATTTCAAATGAAAGCACTGTCCTGTCATACGCATGAAATTCTTTCCACCTTTATTTATGAACTCTAGCGAGGTTTTTGTTTCTGGAAAACTGACTTTTTCTAATCTAAGCTGGTTCTTCAATATCTTTTTCTACCCTTAGGATTTTCATCAGAAGGCTGTATTTTCATTTCAGGCTTTAGGATACCATTCGTTCTGAAAGACACACGATACCTTGTTGTAATTAGGAAAACTAGGCCTTGGGCTGGGAGTTACGTGCAGCCCCCAGGTGACTGTCAAAACCAATCTGTAGCTGTTGCAATCCCTTTCCTTTGGGAAGGGGAAAAATGTTTAAAGCACCCCTGCTCAACTCTTCTGTAAGTCACTTCAGTAGTTTCTCTAGGCTGAACACTTACCAGTGATCCCAAAAGGGAAGGCATAGACCTGGATAGGGCATGTTACTAGTCGGAGTTTAAGATAGCACTGAAATATCAGAAAATGTGTTTTAGAAAGTGATACTGGAAATATGAATGACTTCTTAATTTGTGGTGTGTGGGTTTGTGTTTTTTGGGGGTTTTTTTCCAATTTCTAGCTTGGATTATTCTGTGGCATATACTGTTTGTTTTCTCAAGCTCCCTTTTGTAGGGAGAGAATTTGTGTGCACTCATTCACAGTAAACCGGGATAAGACTTCAGGTTCATGTCGGCTTCAGGTTTGCTTCTCTTTGGAATACCTCTGCTTATTAAAGATTTGTAAATATCCTGAACCATTTCAGAAAAACTGCAAGATCACTAGGGAGGGCGTTGGCCAGTTCCTCCTTCCCCCTTCAGTAAATCTGAAGTTTAACAGCCTCTAAGAACAGAATGTGCCATATTTTTTTGCTCAGGAAAGAATACAAGAACTGCTGCTCTGGGCAGGGCAGGGGCCTAGCCAGCCCAGTTTCCTTTCTCAAGGAAAGATCAGTACCTTATGGAGAAATAGAAAAAATGAAGCATTGAAAAGAAGCTTTAAAATACATTAATTTGTTTAATTTATTCTAGCCATTGATCCAAACAATGTAATTCTCCTTTAGCAAATAGCACTCTCATCTATGAAATAGTCTTTTTCATGGTTTTATTGGCCTTACACAGTCGCTAGCTCTGTTTCAGGCAAAAGCATAATAGGTACTTACTAATTTTCTCTCTAGACTCATAAATTTCTGTATGAAATATGAAATTTTTATAAAAATGCAAATATAACACCTACACACTCCTCTGTTTATAATAGAAAGTCTGTAACTTATTAGGCCCATGCACAATAAATCTTAATCTACTCCATTTGCTACATACAGAAAATATTCTCCAGGTGTTGAAAACAAGTGTAAATAATGTTGGAGAACGCAGAAACTGACATAGATTAAGTGACCTTTCTAATAAAAGAAGCAATAATTGTAAATTAAAGTTTCAATTATGCAACATAGCTGTGGATCAATATCTACAGATGAGTCTCCTGTTGTGGCAATAAATACTAAGGGAAAGGTCCTATATACAAGTGGAGTTTCTTTGTAGGTTCTCTTCCTTCAGCCACTGGGATTTTTTTTGCATTTTTTCAACAGACATTTCTTGCATGGAATTGTGTGCCTGTCTCCAAAACTAGAACTTCTTTTCCTTGTCTTCATTTCTGTTGATGTTCCCATGTCCGCCCTCTGTTCTTCATCCCTCCTCCTGCCCTCACTGCAGGTCACCTTTATTTTTCCCTGGATCTCTTTTGAAGCAAAGCTAATGTCATTCATTTATATTCTACTGTCTGCTGCTGTTTACATTTCTGATTTTCTCACTTTCTATTTCCTCAGCATGTTCTCCATTTTAAATAATTTCTCTGTGCTTTATTTCTCCACTCTGAACTTTGATCTCTTATTTACACCTGGAAGGTTTTCTCTATTCAGTGGGGAAATAAGTTCTCTTCATTCATACCCTTTCTAAGAACTTGTCTCCTGTGTATGATTGATACTGATAAGCCATGCAAATGATTTGATATTCCTAAAATGTTTTACACTTTGATAAAGTAATCTTCAGCTCTGTAATGTCTTATGTGTCTGTCTTGTACGTGATTATAGCTGCCTTGAGGCAGGATTCCTGTCTTTGTTGCTTTTGCATGGAGCTCTGAGCATGTTACCATCACTAAACAAGTCATGTTATTATTGACTAATAAAAGGGGGTATTTTACTTCAGTTTTCTTATTTTGAACCAATGTGAAAGGTGATTCCCTTTCTTAACTATTTAAAAATTATCTTACAGATACTTTTATTCTCAGTCCAATGTAAACAAACAAGGTGTTTTGTCAGCAGAAGCGTTTTTGTTAGAAGGTACTGTTGGCAAGACTTCTGAATCCTGATTTAGAAGATTTTAGAAGAAACATTTTGAATGATTTCTAAATGAAAAGCAGTGGGTGATATGCTGTGTATGCTTCGGGGAATGACTGACACGCAATCTCGAATTTCTTCACAGTCGTATAGTTGTTGCTTTTGATTTTGATGTGAAATTCAAGCCACCACTATCAATTTGATTAATGGGGTAATACAAATTGTGACATTAAAAAATGTTAAATGTTGGTAAAGATAGCATTTGCCTAGGAAGCTGAAAATATATTCCAATTATTGCTGAAGAGCAATGAAGTCTGTTCTCTTGAAAATGTTAGCATGATTCTTAATGTTACCACTTTAAATAATACGTGTCATCTGAATATTTGTGCAGTTCTCCATTCTGTAAGACTTTACTCTGAAATCTTAATCTCTGCAGGGACAAAGAACTTTGTTACATGAACTAATTGGTTGTGAAGAAAGGAAAAGGGCATAAAATTGACACAAGAATAAGCAGAAATGCCACTCTGAAATCCACTGATTAGAAGAGTTCTGACAAAATTACATCTGCAATACAAATATGAAAAAAGCATGTTGGCCTTTTTAATTTTAACTTTCAAGAATATATATACACTATATAATATTTTTATTATATGTAAAGATTGTAGTAGAACAAAATATTGTTCATTTATAAGCAAACACACAATTTTCTGTATGGGTAAAGTAAAAGAATGCATTTACAGAGGTAGACAGCAGTACTCCATACAAAGTGTAGTTTAACACATAGTCTATTCCAGGAGGTGGTGTTCTTTCAGCTGCAGAGGTGAAACAGGGAAAAAGAAGCAAGATTTCAAAGGAGATTAGTGTATAAGGGTTGGGGAAAGTAAGGTATGTAACAAGAGGACTGGTAGAACTGAATCCTTCAATATCTGTCAGGTTTATAAATCCCTTTTTCTAGAGACAGAGGTAAGAGTGCCAAAAGGGGGACCTCCTCAGTGATACAAGTCTCTACACAGTCCTTCTTTTCTGTAATAATATGTGAAGTATTCTAGCAGTGTTCTTTTAAAATACAGCCTCTCTTCTCTGACTGTCATTATACTGTAGTTATCCAAACTAGAATATTTTCACAGAAGTAAAAAAGCGGTGTGGGTGGGAAGGCAGAGAAGATCACCAAACTAGACACTCATCTAAAGAGGAAGAAATACCGGATGCAATTAGTTCATTTAGTATTCTTTTGTTTTCACAGTACAGTAGAGGTATGCTCAGAAAAATGGTTTTGTTAGCTGTGAAAACAATGCTGATTTCCACATGCTATATTACAAAGCTGATGAAAGTTAGTTAATATTTCTTAACAAACATTGGCATGAAGTGCTTCTCCGTGGGAGAGGTATCCTCTATGCCAGTGTGCAGGTGTGTGCAAGTATATGCATATGTGTGTCTGCGTGCAACTCTGACTTTGTATTATCATCAGGCAAGAGGAGTTGTGATTGGGAAAACCCAAATTTTTACCCCCATTTACAACTGCATAGCTGAAGAACAGAGAAATTAAGCAATTTGAGGCCACAGAACTAATCTCTAGTGACAGAAGTAGGACCTTCTAAGACCAGGATGTCCCTCTATAGCAGGAGTGTTATTGCTGTCACTCCACCAGCTCTCCACTTGTAGAATTACAAGCCTTGGACTAATCTTGTCCATGAGGCATGCTACAGGGCTATTAGGATTCATATCACAAAGTACTTCAACATTTAGGAAACAAACCCGTCCTCAGTGTTGTCATCTTGCCTCCCATCTCTTCAATAGCTTGATTGATCCAAACATGTCTTTAATATAAGATAGGTACTCCTTATGGATTTTGTGGTTTTAATTACCCTTGGTTTAGAGAAGATTGGCTTGTTGTTTCAATGCTCATATAAATTCTTTATGGAAAATAAGGAGCCTCAAATGGCATAAATTGCATGTTTTATCGTCAGTTTCCTACAAATAAATTGACAGTTTCAGAGGTTTAAATACTTCAGGCCCTACTCTCAGTGAAGACTGTGCGCAGGCCCAAAGGGACTCATGACCATGTTTGAATAATAACACGTTGCACAGAATGAATGAAAATAGCAGATGCCAGCCCCGTGCTGTTATTAAAGTGTTGATGCACCAGAGGCGTATAGAGTTTTGGCTGGAAAAAAAAGGCTTTGAAGGGAAAGCGGAGTATAGACAACTATGACTGAAGCTTTAAAAGTACGAAGAAGATGACGTGAGAGTAGGTTAAATATACATCTTGCAGAACAAAAGTTGCATCCCTCCCCCTCTGCCCACGGATATTTTGCTCACATGATTTTAGACGACAGCAGTGACAATTTAATGCTTTACACCAATTAACATTTTCTCTGTGGTAGACTTCAAAGTTTCTGTATTCTTGAGAAAATCTAAATTGCATGGTAAAATATTAAAATGGTGTTGTTTGAATTCTGTCATCTTCTTATGCTTGTGACAGATGAGAACCCATTGTTTTCACTCATGTCATTCAGTGGTTGCCACAACACTGACTGTCAGTTCCCAGGCCCGGTAGGCTAGAGGGCTTTCCTATCATGTGTGAATATATTTTCCGGGGTTGAAGCACAGATGTTGCGTTCGTTTCACTGAATTTTTTTCCTCTGTACAAACACAATTCAGAGTCCCATGGGGTGGGTGTCCATCTTCCCGGGCCCATATAAGAATTTCTCTGAGACTGTTGGATCTAATGGCTGTCTCCAGACAAAATCCATTCTTCAGGGAAGCTGTCGATGTGCTGACTCTGAATTGACTGATGCCATCTGTATGTTCATTTTCACATGCTTTATGCGCTGAAATATGAGAGTTTTCTTCATTATATAGATAAAATCAGGAGCAGAGATGTGGAATTATATTGCTTTTCTTGCAGTATAGTATTCAAGTGTAATGAATCTTTATTTCTTGCTTTTTAATCACTAGCTGCTGGTACGACAAACTCAAAAATAAAGTTGAGGACCAATATGTTTTAATGTAGCAGCACATCAGGTTTTATATCTTTATATCTAAATTTTTTCTTCTTCCTATTTCTGTCCTTGGTGTTCTACATTTTTATGTCAAGATGAAGCAATTTTATGGTTGAGAGGGTTTTTTTTCTAAAGTGAATGATGAATGTAGCTTTACAGAAGAATTTTAATGCAACAGATGCATTCACTTATAGTAGAAACTTAAAGACAGCAAAACGGAAAATACATTAGTTTGTCATTAAAGGAATTTTGAGTTTCTTACTAATTTAGATAAATGCAACAAAGTATATTTTTGACATCTCATTAGTTGATTCCAATGGAGTTGTATGTTGTTAACTATGATAAAACATAACATTAGACCCTTGACTGGAAAATACAGTACAGAACAAACTGGAATTGATTTGTTTTGTGTTTTCTTCTGCACCAATGTTTTACATATGATCAGCATGATTTTATGTGAGTGAACTTCAGATCTTACAGGGGTATTACAAAAACATGAGTTTTGCTCCAGTTTTTCTCTTAAGTGCAAATACAGCCATGAGGTAAATCACTCTCATTAGCTGGTGGTCATACTAAACCTGCTACAGACACATTTCTGCAGTGTAATTTTATCAGCTTTGTTACTGGTTGGATGTATCGTGTTCAGAAACAACTGGGAACATAAAAGTAACAAGTGATCCTGGAGTGTTCTATAGAATGTCCTTCCAGAAACCTCAAGGGGAAAAAAAAATGGTACAGTGAATTGTATGTACTGTCCAGCAAGCCCTTCTGAGGGTCTTTAGTTGTATCTTCGTCAAGGTTGTAAGGCTATCCTCGAGAACCAGGGAATTTGCACATTGATTTTTAAGGAGATGGTATGGTTAACAAGGATGGGAATAGTAACATTTTGTCTGGCAGTCAAGAAATAGTATCATAAGCACATGGAGTACTTACAGCAGGACTGAAGAATAGTGGGAATGACATGCCTGCCCCTGAACCTTATTTATTCCATACGGCATATTTGAACCTATGAATTTGACTAAAATTGATTTTACCTTCAGCTCTTGTTGTATTCTTGAAACCATTTTACACCTCTGCAGATGCTTTGGCCTTGCATCCTCTGTAGCCATGCCCAGTCAGGCCTCTGTACACGAAACAGATTCATCAGAAAGATCTTAGAGGAATTAAGGGTTTCTTGAGGGATTCTTGCAAAAGGTGTGCAGTGTTTATTTTGAAACTGGTGCATTCAAACATTTCATGACAATTTCTGTTGGTAAGTACAGGGAGCTACAGTTTAAAGTGTCCTATGTGACCATCCAAACACACCGACAATATCTGGCTAATAATATTTTAGAGTTTAGCCTTTTGCCAAAGACGAACTGAGAATAGGCCCAGTTTCAGACAATACTGCTGGTCCTACTGAAAATACTCTGTTGATCATCTGGTGATTGGACACCTCTGGATCCTTTTAGGTTTTAAATCAGAACAGGCTTACTATCTTTTATTCATTTGTCATCCCTAATTAATAACTGCTGGTAATGTTGTCCCCTGAACATCCTTTCCCTCTTCCATTAAATATGGTTAGGGAAGAGGATGGTACAAACTCTTTCCCAGGTCACCCATTCCACTGGGGATGATGGATTGAACACATAGTTTTCTGAAGGGCTGGCAGAGACTGGTTGGCGATGGGTGTTACCTCCTGGGCTTTGTTCAGGGGCAGTTCAGAGCAACCAAAGTTTAGGACTTCAGGAGCACATTGCACAAATGCAGCTGTAAGGTTTTTTATATAAGTATATATAAGTAACATATAGAATAAATTACATATATTTAATTGGGAGGCCCACCTGGCTTCAAGCTGACACTGTGTAGTCTTATCACTAGGTTGGGTCAAAGATAGGTTGCAAACTCTGCCTCAGCCGTGACCACAGTGACCAGATGAAGCCCTTGCCTCTGTCCCACACCCCTGATCTGGGGACCTTTGGTAGGTTCTCGTCTTGCAGTTTATGAGCTCTCCCTTTGCCATGCATGAGCCAAATGTCATGAAGCTGATACTTACCCAGGTCCTGCGGGGGTGTCCCTGCGTACATTCCCACACTCCCATTTCTAGGAAGATTTTCATTTGCTCACTGTCGTGATACTGTGCCTGTGGTAATGTAATGCAGACACCCAGACCAAGCTGTTTTCCTACAGACGGGTGACGAGTCAAACCTCCTGTAGCGTCTGATTATTTGGGGCTTTGCCCTTCTTGGGAGCGCACCAGCCCCCTTCCTTGCCGTAGATGATAATTAACTCATTTAAAGGATCTACCAAAATGATAGACTGGGGACTCCTTTGAAAGTGATAAAACAATTATTGGTGCTGGTAGTTATTCTTTTTTTGTCATTTGCCTTTGAACCTCGAAAGATGTGGAACAGGGCCTAAGAAAGAGGGGTTTTTTTCTGTGTATGTACATTTTCACTTTCATTAAGAATATATGGAGGACGAGTTACAAAAAACCATGTTATTGAGACAATATTTAACAGGATTCAGTCTTTCCAATGCAGACATGACTGCTGCTTCAAGTATGTGGTTGAATCTTCCCAAGATGACATAATGTTCAACAAGTCTCATTTTTTTAATGCAAAATCAGAAAATATGCAGAATTACTGAAATGTTCATCCTTGAAACAAAGTGTAATTCACAGGCATAAATAAAATGCAGATCACTCCAAATTACACAGAAGTATTAAATTTGTTTTTACTGTTATGCAGTGAACCCACAATATGGGTAACAATGTGTGCAGGAGAATGGATTCAGCTCCCTATAATATGAGTTAATGATTGTATCACTTGGCTTTATCGTTTTTATATACATGTGTTTCTAGAAATAAGCAAAAGGAAGAAATTCAAAGTGGCTTAGTCAACAAGTTGGCTAAAAGAAAGGAAGAAACTGAGCAAATTAGAGATGCACAGTTTTCACAGTGCTGCAGCAAGGCATGGTGGACAGCATTATAGGAGTGACCAGTTTTTAGGGCAAGAGAAGTAATGAGCAGGAAATGAGGCAGCATAATGATAAGGTGGAAAAGAGGAGATGTGGAAAGGGTGATGCAAAAGAAGGTATGCTGTTTGGCGAGAGAGAAATTACATTATGATCTATGAAATTAGAGAGGAAAGAAAGATATGATGAAGTGAAATTGGATTTAATGAGGTAGAAGAAAGGTGATTAGGGACAGAAGAAAAATAGAGTTTAGTGATGAGAAAATCCTATTAAATTATCCAATAAATCTTGCCACTGAAGGATTGCCCTTCTTTCTTCTCCTTCTCCCCAGGATATTTTCCAGGGTAGTTGTCTCAGTATCTAACCATACAGGAATGCCGTTTTCCTTATGATGCACTTCACCATCTCTCCGTAGGACCAGGAAAATGATACAAGTGTACCCCTGCGCGTAGTCATAGCCTTCAGGACTGTAGTCTATATAGTGTGTTAGCACTTCGTTAAACCGTGTTGAAGATGGGATAGCTGGGCTAACTTATTGTAAGATCTCTTATA
This sequence comes from Rhynochetos jubatus, assembly GCA_027574665.1. Taxonomy (NCBI): domain Eukaryota; kingdom Metazoa; phylum Chordata; class Aves; order Eurypygiformes; family Rhynochetidae; genus Rhynochetos; species Rhynochetos jubatus. The sequence continues at coordinate 53,457,889 of CM050651.1, read as the reverse complement.
TTTTGGTTTTTTTTTCTTGAGGGAGGTCATATCTGTTCATTATATAGATACTGCATATGAAATAACCATCTTTCCAATACTCTAGTAATGGCCTTTGCATAAGTTAAATCTCTGGACTTTTTATCATTTGCTTGCTTTTAAAACCATTCAGTTCCATATTACGGCTTTTAAAATCTGAGCAAAGGAGAGAGGAACGGCGACACAGTGTGTGTAGCAGATGGCTTTCCATTAGGAAATGATCAGTTTATCTGAATTATACTCAAAAGGTAAGTGCACAGTATTTGCACAGGCTCTTCACTTCCTTTTCTTGATGGATAAACAGGAAAATTCAACTTCATGCCTGAACAAACCACTCCTAAGACAATCCATCAAAGCAACAATTAGGATGCAGCCACTATTGCATCCACACTGTGTGACCTTTCTGCCTTGATGTCATGTCATTGAGATGTCATCTGGCAAGAATTTACCCATTGGTTAAAATTTGATATGTTTGGATAGTAGGATGGAAATGCCAGGAAAATTACACATTTTGCACAAAAAAATGGTTTAGCAAAACAAGACTGGAAAGACTTCAAGGATGATTCACGCTTTACTGGTCTGAAACAGGTTCTCTTCAAGTCAGTGAGCTAGTAGAGATGGAGGGGTGTGATGGAGGGTGTCCTGAAAAAGCAGTACAACTCAACTGCAAAGCAATTAAACTGTACTTTAATTTGCATATAGAAAGCTTTCCTGTGAAGTTACAGTAGATCTGATGCATCCACTAAAGCATCAGTTGTAAGGTGGTGTGTTTTACAGAGGAAGGCAGCTAAATTGATCAACATTTCTGGAGGTGTCCTGATTTTTTAATGATGGCTAGTCACCAGTTTTTAAGTTATTTTTTAACTTTTTCTTTTGGCAATAGTTTTAGATCTTCTAAACCACTTTTTTTTGAAAACTATTTTGCAGGGAAAAGGGGATCCAGGATCTAAAGTTAACGCAGTTGTCAGAAATGTGTTGGTCTAGTCTAATCATAAAACTTCTTGGAGTGTACTGTTATACTTACCCTACAAGCTGAGAATACAGAGCAGAAGTAAATATATACCAACCAAGTCTTCCACCTCTGTGTCCTTCATGGGAAAACATTTTGAGTGTTGTAATTCCACAAGTCTATTATTTGTTCAGCTTGAAGTACATTTCAAAACTGTTCTGGTCAATTAGATAAGCCTGAGGTTGCTCAGCAAAGTTCTTAATTTTTAGTGCCATAAAGTTGCAAGGAGGTTCCCTTAAGCAGTATTCCCCATCACATGGAAGGTGCTGAAATCAAAACTGAGCAAACTGCTCTCCTTTCCTGTAGTGTCTGGCTGATAACCCTTTCTCCATGAATTGGTGTTACTCACACATTGTCACACTGAAGATGCAGTTGGCATCATTTTAAAGAAATAGAATTGTTAACTTATTTTAACAAGAGAACCAATATCTGAATAAAGCCTGTGTACCCGGGCTTTGGAAATATGAGTATGAAGTTAGAGCATTCCTGATGACTGTGAAAAAGAAAACATGCTGAAGTATTGACACAATTTAAAGAGAGAAATAAATGTATACTTTTAGGTCTGTGCTGTATCTCTTCCTTAAAATCATGGTATTAACAGTAAAGACTCTGCATATTAGTCCTAACAGCTGTCTTTACTGGGAAGATGATGCACAGAGAGGTTGCTATGCCAGCTGGGTTTTCCAGCCGTAGGAGTACAGTCTGTGATTCTACTGATGGCCCGAACACCCATTCTCTTACCGGTGATTCTTGCTTTGGGTTCTGGGCAGGTTCCTGCTGTGTGTGTGTACCAAAGAGTCAAATTGTATGTGAAGTGAAATTTGAAAAGAAGACAACAAGAAAGGATTTTTTTAAGGAATATAACATAAAACATGATAGCTGTTGAAAGCTAAAGGAAGCTTGAACTGGCAAGAAGAGAGAAAGTATTCTAAATTTATAATGAAAATTAATTATGCATTCATTGCATTTGAAGAGGTCAGACATGATGAATTTGAACAGTACATGAGAATGAAGGCCATCTTTTATATTAAAGGCATTACAACAGGGTGATGTGAGGAGAGGCAGAGAAATAAAGGAAGCAAAGGGGGAAAATTGCAACACTGAGGCAGTAAGTAACAAGAACATTAAATCGAACAGATCTGCTGTGTGACTAAATTGACTCATGATTTTCAGGCAATTCAAAATAATGGTAATTTATTAGCCATAAAATTATACTGGAAAAATGTGTAAAGCTGCCGAGAAAGTTAATGAAAGAAGGAATTTCAAAGTGGCTTCTCACCAGCTTGCAGCAACCTTTACAGCTTCCGTATGGTGGAGTAACTCCTTCATAAAATTTTGTTCCTTTCTTAGATATAGTTGCTCTATATGCTTCTTGCTTTTATGGAGGAAATTTTTTTTCCCTGTTTTTCACTGTCTCCTGTCACATCTGTCCTTTTTCACTACCCCGTTTCACTTGTGAAAATGGCATACAAGCAAAGAGGTTAAACACCAGCCTGTGTAAATGCCATATGGGAAAATTAGCTGTAGGGCTAAAGCAGAGTATGCTGCTCCACTTTCTGGGTTACTGGAGCAGAGAGTTATTCTTAGCAGGGATAGACTATGCTGAATAACACCAGTAGAAATACAGCATAAGATTTCTGCTTACCACTGTTTTAATACATGTATTCTGGGCATATGAAGAGACTGTGTTACATGGCCACCTTTCTGTTTAGAAACACAGATATTCCGAAGCTGGGGACCCTATAGCTTCCATGAGACGTTGGGCAATACTTACATTAATATCTAAGCACAGCTGCCAGAATCAATAGTTTGTTTTGACTCAAGGTATTTCTATGGAGCTTGAGGAGATGCAAATCATAGGTGTATAGTAGTGTGACTGGGAAGTCAGAAACTGGCACCGACTTACCAACAGTCCTAGCAAAAGCATACTTTTAATTGCAGAAATTCCAGGTGAGTGGAGTCCTTCAAGAATTTTATTTCTATGGCCCTGAGCTAAACGTTGTCGATGGAAAGTGAAATCCGAGAAGCTTAGTGGTTAAGAAGGGGAAAAAAGGTAGAACAGCAAGTAGTAAATTGTCACCTCGGGCTTTTACAGAATAGCACATAAGTGTAATAAGGAGTGTTTTTCCCTAGGGGGTGGTTTCATGTACCTGGATTACCAGAACAGGATACGGTATCAGCTTCACTTGAGGGAATTCTGCAGGCAAACTTCTAAAGCATTGTGTGTAACTTAATAGCTGTATTGTGTTTATTTTTGTATGACGGTCATGTTCTTCATTTACTTACGGTCAGTCTCTATACTGAAAAAGACACCCTAATTCCTGTAGCCACAATTAGATAACCGCGGTTAGATTCGATCAATACCCATTCTTCACAAGAATATGATACTGGAATTGTGGAGTATGGATCTGTTCTTTGTACTGACAAATACAGTTACCACTGGAACCCAGGTCTGAAGTCTACCTAATTTATGTAATAAGTTATTTAACAATTAAATAATATATTAATTATGGATAAATTAGTATTTAACACATATGCTGCCCTTGTATTTTAGAACCCTAAGTGTTCAGTGTGGTTATCTGTTGATGCCTAGTTATTGCACTGTTAGGTGAAAATCCTAACAGGTTTAACAGCCAAGAACAGTGGTGTTGGGCTTTTAGCACACAGGATTTTTGACACCTCATAAGGAGTGTCGGGTTTTCATCTTATGTTTCCTTTTCCCTTTTTTTTTTTTTTTTTTTTTTTTATTCTTCAGCCTAGAAATGAGGGTAATTGTTATTAAGAGGGTAGAAAATTTGTATGATATGTCTTCTTACCTCCCGAATTGCTTGGTGTTACTGCCCTCTCAAACTTTGCATTTTGAACTGACAAATGGCTGGGCTGGCACAGTTCTACTGAAATCATCAGTGCTGAAACCACTTGGCTATTTGAAAATAACCTTTCATTTTTTCTTTGAGAACTTTACAGTTCACTCCCTTCAAACTGAAAAACTGATTTACACCACTTTACCACTGGGAAGTTTTCCTTTGTAAAGCACTTCTGCATACCTGTGTGTTAGCCTGCTAGCACCTGGGGATGTTCCTACTTTACCACTGGTTCTACAGAGCCCAAACGTACTAGAAGGTCTTGGTGGGTTCCGTTTGATGAAGTCTGGGAGTGTTTGATTATGCATTAACTTTAAATCAGCTTCCTTTGTGCGGCAATTGGTTCCGTATATGAAATGAGATTATATAACAGGTAGCTGTACCAAAGATAGGTTTATCTTTGTCAAATAGACAAGTCATGCACAAGGTTACAAAAGACACCATCACTTTTTGTGTCAGTTATGTTAGTTTGCGCCTTTGCCGTATCAGTCACGTCTCTCAGCTTTTAGTTTTGCGCCATGAAGCCAAGTTCTGGGCACTGGGTAACCAAACGGAGAGAATACTCTCCCTTCTCCATGAAACTCATAGGTGGATATTAGGTAGTTCTGGGAAAAGCTGTTATGGATGTCCATGAGAAAGAAATGCTGACGAGAACATCGTGGGACATGAGCAGACCAGATCAGGCAGAAATTTGTTTCTTGCAGAGGCATATATAAAGCAGGAAAATCATCTCTTGTTTTCAACTTGCTATTTTAATACTATCCAAGGGCATAATTCTATTCTAGTCATGAGTTAAATTTTGCCTTAAGTTTGTCTTTAAAATTAAAATGCTATCCTTTTTCAACTTCCTTGGTGTTTTACAATGTTTCTACATATTTTATCTCATTTCAGTATCCCTGTCCTCAACCAGAATTAGATTTTTTTCTTTTAGAAAAGGTATAACAGGGAAAAATCCTTCCCTGCTAGGACCCAAAATTTTCCTCACCAGGTACGCTGACAGCAGGTTTAACACATTTATTAATTATGAGTGCAATTTGTTAGCACCAACAAGATTTCAAACCTTTAGGAGGCCTGTTGTGACTATAAATAAATAAAAAACCTTGAGGAATGCTTCAGGGCAAGAGCTCAGCACACAAAAAGAAAGGGACTCTATTTTGAGACTATGCTAGTAGAGTGGAAAGTACCTTCCTGTTCTGAGAAAGTATGCAGGTTGTGTTACCAGTACATGAATTGTCAACAAGTATAGACATAGTTTTTTGCTTGCTAGAGGTTCATCAAAACACAAAATTTTATGAATTTGTGTATGAATCTCCTTGTGAACATCTGCCTTCAGGACTGGCAGTTCTGTCCTCTTTCTTGTGTGTCTGATTGTATTTCCAGCTTTGGGGCATCTGTCTGTGCTACTCAGCAGATTAAATTCTGCAAAAGGAGTGAATACACTGGAAAGTTGTTTCTGAGTTGGCACGTGCTCTTCTATTTTCAGGAGGATGGGTGCTCTCCAAGCCCTTACAGGGATCTCTAGAGGTCATCTAGGCAAAGTCCCTGCTGAAAAAATGCAAGCACCTTCTTTAGAAGTACCATCCATCATAATTAACCAAAAGGGGAAGGTTCATTTTCATTCATTTTCCATGTTGCCTTTGTTACCTAACAGACCACTTATTGAGCAGAAACAAAATACTGATGCTGTGGACATCAGTTGTCATAAATTACTACAGCACTGCTTTTTGCGTGCCAACAGATGTGAGAGGTTTAGGTGCTAATCAGCTGTCATGGTCAACTACTGCATTTAGAGAATCTGAACTTTTCTATTGGAGACAGGCAGTGTGGCAGATGTAGTTAGGTAGCACTAAGGTTATTGATTTCAGATCTTAAGAGACTTGTTAAATGTATCATGAAGGCCAGTATGCATTTGTTCAAGGAGAGACCACTCGAGCACACACACCGTCCCAGGAGTCGCACACTCACCACCCGAGTCTTTGCTGCTAGGACCGAAGTGCCTTCACAGCGGGCGACTCCAGTGAGTCAGTGGGTGCCCCTCTCGACTCCTTTCACACGCACATTCTTACTCTCTAGGGCTTCTCCCTTGCTGAGGTTTGGACTTAGGTTTCTCATAACACTGTCTCAGGTATTGGATCTTATATATATATAAATCATTTTTTCCCATGGTACGGTGGGAAAATAACAGCTCGACTGGATGCCTCCAGAGAAGGAACCCCAGGGAAGGTTTTCCTGGGCAGTTATAGCCTTACAGTCTATGCACCCACCCCTCATGTCTCTTCATCTGCCTTTCATGATCCCTTTTTGTGCAGTGATGACTTCTGGGCTGCAGTCTTCTAGCACCTTATAGGATTCTTTCTCTCTTTCCAGGCAGGCCATTAGCTGTTCTCATCTTGTTGAGTTGCAGCTTCTGCTGATGGTTGCAGCCTCTTGATCTTCTGGTTTGTGCTTCTTGCATACCTGCTCACTGTCAGACTAAACTTAGGATAAACACTGCTTAGCAACAATTAAAACGTAATCAATATTATTCTCAGACTAAACCCAAAACACAGCTCCTAAGAGAAAGATTAACTGTCCCAGCCAAAAGCATATCTAAGTGAAAGTTCACAGCTTGTGACCTACAGTTTCAGCAAATCTAGCTACTCGCGCTAAGCTAGCAATGAAAAAATCAGTATACCACATTACTCAACATGATGCTGTAACCCCTGTGTCCTAATGCTAAAGGCTTGAGCAATTCACTCTATTTAAAACAAACTTATTTAAACTAAACAACTGACATTTCGTAACACGTTTTTTAATGAACAGGCATCAACACTGAAACAATGACCTCATGTTTAGTGTCTTCAGAAGAAGCAAATACCTGTGTGTAATAAACACAATCATATTTCCTGTCCTGACCTGCCCTGTGTCTCCATATTTACAAATATTTATGATTTCCAATGTTACATACATCACCCTGTGAACATAAGGCCTTCCAGTGCTGTAGCCACTCCTTGGTGCAAAACCAGTATGAACAGTTGTGTCATGTCTTACAGTCTCAGGATTAGTATATCTGTATTTTCTTCTACTAAAGGAAATTTCCACTCAATACGTCTATCCCACTGCTATACATTCTGCCATAGGAAGCCTAAAATACTGTAATGTAACCAAATAATCTGTTCCTTGGTGCAGTAGAATGGCAGAAACACCTATTTTTTTTCCATAAGTAACCTGGATACGTTTTTCTCCAGGAAATGTAAAACCACTTGTGCAAGGAACTGGGTTCACCTCTGTTATGTCAGTGTCAAAAAGGGTTCTGTGGTTGTGTTTCTGGGGCAGCTCTAGTAAAATTCAGGGAGCTACTCCAGCTCTGCAGCTTTGTTAAACACACCTGAATTTGACTCATTAACGTGTTTATATATAAGATTTGACTTTGCCAATGTGCTACTTTAGTGTGCTGCTTTTGCAACTGCATTCGTTAGTTTGAAGTTGCATGTATGACAATGATGTACTGTCAAGCTAGGTCAGACCCACAGAGGTGTGTGAGATAGTCAAGGGGAGGATACTGTGGGCTGTGAGAGTGTCTGTGACCCAGAAAGTAGCACAGAAGTGCATTTACTCTCTGTGCTGATGACATACTTTGTTTTTTCAGGAACTCAGTTACTCATTTTCCCACTCTATTATGTTCATTGGATGAGTTCCACATAGTTCATGATCAGCAGAAAACTGAGGTCATACCATTAACATTTTTTGGCATTCACAGCTAGACATATATTTTTCCCTTTTAAAAGAACACGTCTTTGAAATAAATAAATGAAAAAAAAAAAAGGAACCCAATTCTAGTACCTTGTTGGTCAATGACTTGGTTTTCCAATAAATGGTGGTGCCTGCCAATACCTATTGGCAATTGCTCAGCCATTCTGAAAATCAAGGCATTTGCTTAGCTACGTGAGTCTAAATGCAACTGACTTCCGCATTCCATGTTCCTTGTATTTTTTTTCCCTTTAATTTCTTTATGAATTGAAGAGTGTTTTCCTTGGCACAGAAGTTAACAACCAAAGAAAACAGACTTACATCTGAGTGTCTAAATTACCAAAAAAATGAAGAAGTCTCAGATTTTGGGCATTTAATATCTGAGCTGTTCATCTTTGTCCATCTGTGCAGTTGCTGCATTGACTCAAAGGTCTGGAGAATCAGTTCAAAGGCTGATATTTATGTCACAGTTATAAAAAAGCCCTGGGTGCTTGGTGCACCACTCCTGATTTTCAGTATGATTTACTCTCTTTCTAAATATTTATATTGAGGTTTCTGCGGGATGTGATGGTAGAGGAGTCACTCAGCGACTGACTTTAAGCTGCCCTGGACTTTCTAATTTATGATTTCAATCCTGTATTAGCTGTGACCATTTATGACCATATTAACAAACTAGGTTAGTTTATGCATGTGTCAGATTTGAAGCCTGCTTTGTTCTTCAGGTACACAAAGTAGATGTATAGTGGGCTTAGTTGCAAATACAATTGCTAGTGCTTGAAAAACTTCTCCAAATAAGTTGAGGCTAATTTTTTTTAAATACAATTTTTTAGTTCTCAGGTACTCGGAGAAATGTTGTCCTATTCACTGAGTATTCCAGAATTTGCATTGGTTCATCTTATTTTAGGTGTATTAAAGTGGCTAACATCTAATAAAAGAGATGTTTTAGGAATTTTGAGATTAATTAGAAATTCAGGTGTTGCTCCTTTAGGTCACAGCTTTACGCCCCGCCCTGTCGGAGTCCTCTTCCTCTGCAGCCCGTTCCTTCCTGTCATTGTCCTCAGTGACTGTGTCCCACCCTGGCTTTGTCCTGTGGTCTCTTCTTACTCTCCAAATCATTTGTAAAGGCTTGTGTTGGGAAGGAGACTGTTTTGCATTTGGATGATTACACCTTTCATTCTGGGTATGCAGACCAGACATGATGGTTCCCACTTGTAGGTCATTTTACCCCTGTCACCCACCCCACACGTGGGCTGTGCTGCGGGACAGCTGAATGGTCCGTACCAGGAGCTGCTCTCCTTCGTTACCTTTTCTCTCGTTATGCCTCAAATCCAGCAGGGCATCATTTCAGCCACTGTCTGCTCCTGTGGTTCAGGCAGTACAGAACCACAAAGGTTTCGTGGGATTTGTCTGTGGACAGCTGTGTTTAATGATGCTCTTCTGTGGAATTTGGAAGATCCTGATGTTCAGATGATCATAACTCAGTCTTTACAAACGCTTTTGTGAACATTTCATAGCCATGCCCAAGCCGTTCTCCATGTTTTGCGCAGACAAGGCGAGATGGTTTCAAAGGAAACATTTGGTGCCTTTCTGGATGACATCCTGCTGCTTCCCAACCATTTTTCTGTTTGCCTTGTCTCTCCCCCCCCCCCCCCCCCCCCATATTAATTCTGACTCTTCCTCCTTCAGAGACAGATGGTGAGCTGGTGGTACTAATGAGCTCCCTGCTGCCCAGGGAAGGCAGACTGAAACGCTTTGTGTTCTGAGGACTAACTGGCTGAGCACCCTCACTAAGGATGTAACACATGCGAGGAGAGGTTGATGCGCAAATACTGTAGCAGACTTTCTTCGCATGCACCTATGAACCGTGTTTCCCCAAGAGACCAACTTCCTGAAACAGCCTCCCTAATAGTCCAATCCTTACTGTGTTTATTGGGGTATTGCCCTGAATGGTACAATAATCTCTCTCTTTTATGGAGATGGAGAGAGCAGTAGGTTGTGGACACATGGCAATTGAATGCCTTGCTTCTCTGGCATTAGCACACTGAGAAATAAAAACAAAGAGCACCTGCTGTTCCTCAGAATGAGTCTTTGAACATTATAAAAACTTTCTTGGCAGAAAGCCATTCTTTTCTGGGCTGACTTTAAAAAGAATGCAATTAATTACAGGAGCCGCAGACCTCTAAGGTAACAAAATGCAATTATCCAGGGATTCATGATGGATTCAGTTATGTCTTGTTTAAAATGTAACAGGATTGTCAAAACTGTCTTGTGCTAAGTATGCAGTTCTGTCTTGTACTAAGTATGCAGTTAAAGACGGATCCAGTTGGCCTGGAAGTCTAATGGCTGCAGTCGTGTGGCCAGTTCAGGGCTGCCTACAGAGTTCCCAGGCAGTGGTTGTTATGTGGATTCAGCATGATCCTGAGGAGATTTTCAAAACCTACGGTTCTGAGAACTTTTGTAATGGATTCATTAAATGTTCTCTCTCCAGCAGAGATCACAGAGAGGTATATCCCTTTCTTCACACTCAGCAGAAAAACTGCAGTGACACAGAATTTTGAATTGCCTGAATGTGAAACATTCACTTTTTTGTTTAAAACCAAATAAATAGTAGTATCAGAGTATCTTGCCTTTAAATGTGAGATCTCTTTCTCAGGGAACAGCATTTTGCCACTGAAATGGGAAGCATTAAAACCCCCTGACTTTGCTTGTAATTACTACATAGGGATATTTCACATGAGTTTAGGGCATGGATAGTAAATCTCACTCTAACCTGACCAACTAGTCTAGCTGATAAAGAGGTGTTGGTCTCTTTCAAAGCAGGTGCTTTGATATCTGTTGATGCAGAGTAGTACCCAGTCCACATTTAAGTTAATTACTGTTTACTAGCAAGTAACAGCTGTGTTGCAGATGGCTAGGGTGATTAAAATAAAAATGCTCACAAATAAAGATTCTACAGGTTTGGAAGCTTACAATAAATAAATGTGTTAAAAAGCACTATATTAAAACTCAAATATTTTAGCAATTGAAGTAAAACCATGTTTGTTTCCTTATTATCAGTCAGTCGCTGTGAAGAGATTTAAACCAAAATAATGAGTTACAGACTTACACAGAGATGTTTTTCCCATTTTAATTTACTAGTACTATGCCAACATTTACTCTGGGAAAATGTGTTTGTACTCTTTTCTTGGTTCTGTGCTTTCACCAGGTTTCAGTAAGAACATAAAATGAGGGTCAGTCTGAAAGTGGCTGACTGTCTTTTTTCAGAATTTACATTTACTGAAAAGAAGGCTTTTTACAGGAATGTTCTGGTTTCACCAAGAATGCTTTTACAAGCATTTCTTGTTTATGACTGGAAATTCCACCCAGAAAGAAGCAGCGGCCACATATATACAGGAAAACACCTATCTCAAAAAACAAGGTGGTCCTGTAGGCAGTGTAGGATCAAGAAATTGAACGCGAGTTTCCCACAGGACTAGTGGGTATCTTCACCATAAGGTTTTTTTCTCCTCTAGGATGTTGCTCCTTCTCTGTTTTTTGTTGTTTTGGGAGGTTTTTTTTGGGTTGGATATTTTTTTATTTTGAGGGAAAAACCCTAGGCAAGTCTCTTTTCATCTTTATTTTCATCCTAATTCAAACTGTGGTAATATATGGAGTCTCAAAACTTGCATATGATGAGAAAATGGTTTCCTGCCTAGCTGTGAGAGGCATCATTATAAGGTGAGAATGATTATGTAATGTTAGTACAGGAAATGATACAATCTCAGTAATTTAAGTGTGTATGGATAGTTGGACCCAATTTCCAAATTAATAATAAAAATGTAGATCATCTTACTGTGAGATCTGATCAAGAAGAACCACTTAGATACGTGATATAACATTGAATTAGCCTGAAGTATATTCAAAGTGCTGCACTAAGTAGCATCTACAGAAGAGCCATCAGACTGGTTCTCTGGATTGGAATTTAAAAAAAAAAAAAAGTAAAAAAAAATTAATCTTTTAGAAATTGTTCATAAGTAAGCTTCTGCTTCTCTGATTGTGGGTTTTGGTTGTTTTTTTTTTTTCCTCATGGGATTTCAATGTTACTTAATCAGTAAAATACTGTATAAATGTTTTGTTCTAAAGAGGGTATTGTTAATATTATGTGAAATAACTACTTTTTGAAAGAGGTGAATAAACACAGGTGAGCTGCTTATATCTGGATTTGCTATAGCTACTTTTGCTACTTATTAAGGCAGAGATCATAAACAAATAAGAAGAGAATACTAAGGACACCAGATAACCCCACGCACTGCACAGAAAGGCCATGGAAGTTTCTCCCCGTATCTTAAGGTCCTCTAGTAAAACTCTGCACTGTATAGTCATTACACCATATACATGTGGGAGTGGCTCTCTCACAGAACACTTTGCTTACGGGTTTTTTTTGTTGTATGTTCAGTCATTCGTTCATATGTTCTAGGTAGTTGTTATCTGTTTCCAACTGTTTCCTCTCAGGTCATAGCCAGAGATGACATAATTACATGCATTTTTATATATACATTTATGATATGTTATTTACCAAAAAAGCGTTGCGCTGTGCAGTGTTCTGGAATAGGAGAAGGTAAGCATGAGATACGCTACAGAGCTATTTCCTTTCAATGTTCTCTCACATATTAACTTTAGTTTCTTTTAATGCTTTCAATTAGTTTGGATTTCCAGATATGGTGGGATATTACCAAGTTTAATGTAATTGTGGTGTTCCGGCAAGTTTTAGGTTTGCATTGTCACAGACACGCCCTTAAAGAATTAGAAAGGAAAAAGGATGTTGGCTTCTCCTGAATTTGCATCATGACTCACCTTCTTAGAAATCACTTTTAAGTGTCCATCACGTCATGTGAAGAATTCCTTCCTTTCCCTTTAGTTGTGGGACAAATACCCCACTCCTTGCCCAGAGGCACAGAAAGATGTAAGCTGAAGAAGTATTTAGAGTTGTTTAAGCTTTCTAGTTTGAGCATATGCTGGTGGCACTATGGAAACCTGGGAAACACTCTGCCAGTGAAGTGAGAGAGGATGAATTTTCAATGCTGAATAAGCCACCTCTGTTTTAAATATGGAGAAGCTTTGGTATTTTGGATTTAATGAGGCCTAAATATGTCAACATTAGAGGCTGTTTGCTTTTGTTAAACAGTTGGCACACTGCACTGGCTGGCATTGTTGTATTTGCTCTGTCAAAATCCTCTGCAACTCATTGTTTCCCAAGCTATATGGATTCAGCTCTTCAGGCCTGCCTTCACATAAGGTTACTCTGTTTAGTTTTAGGATGAACTACATCTGCTCTCTATTTTTTTTCCAAATACCGTGCAGTTTCTCTGTTACAAATCCTACAGGAATCAATGTGCACAAATTAATGTGAATAATTCTTTTGAAGAAAGCCAGCTCAAGAGAAGTGATGCATTTAAAATGTGAACTGTGGAGGTTTAGCTGATGTAGATACTCTCATGCAACCTGATCGTATTTGGAACTGGCTTCTGAATGTCCAAGGCTGCACTTCTTTTGGCCAGGGACACAAGGTTCTCATGCATATGGAGCTGGATTGCTCTGCAGTCCCAAATCTGAAATCTCCTGAGATCACACTGCAAGGGAGTGTTACAAGTGACAATTCTATAATCCATTATCAGATTTCTCCACCAAAAATAGTTCTAGTCATGAGACCTACTTGAGTTAGTGTCTAGGAAACATATTTTCTCCACAGTTGCTGCAGTTTTTAATTTCTCTTTCTGTGGTTAGCATGCAGACGACTACAGTAAATCATCTCCTTCGCTGTTGTGTACCACTTCTCTCTTGAAAGTACAATGACAGAATTATAATGTGCATTGTTAATATTCCAATGCTGAGCACGGAAGTCAATGGAAACTTGGCATGTAGGATGATTTTTTAGGATGAAATTGTTCTTTACTGAGAGGGTTGTCAGGCATTGGAACGGGCTCCCCAGAGAAGTGGTTGAGTCACCATCCCTGCAGGTATTTGTGGACAGGGTGCTTGGGGACATGGTTGAGTGGTGGTACTAGCTGTGTTAACGCTTGGACTTCATTTTAAAGGTCTTTTCCAACCTAATCGATTTTATGATGGGATTATCAGTATGAGTTTAGTAAAAGGCATGTATGTTTTATTGCTTTACTCAGTCTTCTTCCATGGAGAAATTTTGGAGAATCCAGTTGCTTATTTTTTGTCCAAAGATTTTGATAAGCTCTTGAAAAAAACCAACATCTAGGGGTTGATAATCACATGAAGCTACTACAGAGGCTATGGAGAGCTGGTCTGAAGACTTTCGCAGAAAACGCCATTACTGTTACACTGGGAAAACAGAAAAGTGAAATGAATGGGATTCTCTGGAGATCTGTGTGTTCAGGGTCAATCAATTTTTATTAGTGATCTGGTTGATGGTATAGGTAGTGTATATATTGAATTTGTGGATGTCATGGAGTCTGAAGGGTTTGTAAGCATGTTGGAAGATAACACTGGAGTTCAGAATGATCTTGGAAAACTGAGGAAATGATCAGAAAGGAGATTAGTAGGTTTAAGTGCAAACTATTGTGCTTCAACAGGAATTCAGCAACTTCACAGCTACTGATTAAGTGGAAATTTTACATAAACAAAATTTGAGTGTTCAAATGGAACACAGATGGAACTTTAGTCCTGTGTTGGTGATGCAGAAAAGCCAAACCTCACACTGGAATATATGTATATTTGAGTTTACATGCAAAAGATACAAATTAGTCCTGGTCAATTCAGCTTTGTAGGGCATCAGATGGGATCAAGCCTAGAGAATAGCCTCAGGGGTGAAGGAGGGTGTAACACATGACCTATGGCAAAGACCAGAAGAATGTGGGGTTTTTATTTTAGAGAAGAGCAGTCAGTGGACCATGTGTTAATAGTCTTCAAATATATTTTAAAATGTCAGCAAAGAGGATACAGTCTCCAAATGGGTAGTGCTGGATGATGAATAACAGGCTTACATGGTAGCAAAGAAAACACAAATTCGAAATTAGGGAAAACTTTAGAAATGATACGCTATTTGGATTATTTGCCTGAGTAGGTTATAAAATCTTAATTACTGGAGATTAATAAATATATAAACAAATATCTGTTAGGGATGATGGAGGTGTAATTCACCTGCCTTGGCGGTCTTGGAAATTGAGTAGGCTTCTTTTGAAGAAACTTGGTGCCCTGTTTTCTGGATTTCTGTGTGGTTTTATTTGTTTGTTGTGATACTAATGGCACTACTAGGACTACTTACTACTTTATGTAATTAAAATGTTAAAAACTTCTCACCTACAGGTAATATTACTTATATTTAAATTATAAGAGGGTTTCATAAATTAGGCAGATCAATACAGGTATGCCGATTGATAATTATTTAATATATCTGCAATATATTAAAATCAGATGGTATTATCCTTTCAGTGTGTGGCAAATTGTATCTTCCTTCTGGAGAACTTCCTTTTATGACCATGCCTAAACTGAACACTTTTTATCTGCTCTGACATCTTGATGGTAAATAAAATATGTTCTTAGTATTATGGCTTTTTTTAAAGTGTCAGATTTATTCTGATTACCATTGTGACCTCCTGAAAGTGGTAATTTGGAAAACATAGTAAGAATGTTAGTAGGCTCCACAGGTTCATTAGGCTGCGTGGCATTAGAGTTTATTTCTAACTTCAGTAGAAGTTTGTACAGTAAAGCAGAATTTGCCTCTGTGCCTTCAGCCTCATTCATACTGATGTGCTGTTCTATGTGGCATGAAACTTCTGCGTACAGTAGTGTAAAGTCTGGTTGGAAAGTAGGGTGACATATTATGGCAGGGAGGAATCACCTACAGCAGGGTCTGATGGGAATTTGAGAGAGGCAAAGGATTCGGTTTCTTTTGTCCCTGTAACTGCCTTACCCAGGGTGGAGGTGGGCACAGCAGAACAGGTGTAGGGTACCCTGTGGTGTTTGAGGAGGATGGGACACCTCAATTAATCCTTCACCAGTAATCCAGCGGTTGTCAGCTGTTCTGCCTGCCCCCAGGACCTTTTGTTTTCCACAGAGAGAGCAAGTTCTTGATCCCATGAGGTGCTTCCTTCATTGTGGATTACAGGTATGCTGGAATTATGTGTTTAGATTTACAGTTCAGTAATGGAAGGATCAAGGAATGAAACAATATCACTGTGAAGAAAGTTATTTTTACAGTAGTTGTATATAAGCGAGAAATATTAATAGGCCCTAGGGCAGGAAGTTGGAATCCTGACCGCTACTTGTGATTTGTGTTCAAATCAAAAAGCATATTTTAGATTTTCCATGCATTGCTTATGTACACATTTCTGCCCTAATGCATTTTGAATTCCTTTTGTTACCTTAAAATATCCTTCCAAAAGATTTGGAAGAATGGACAGTTACCACCAGGCTCTTTTGTTCCAAGTTGCAGCATGACCTCATGGTTTTATCCCATCAAATATAGTAAACACTTCGCTCTCCTGGATCCCCATGTAAAATTGTCAATAAGTTTGATATTGTACACAGATATCAGCTCATTATAAAGGCAGAACACTGACATTAGATCCCATTATCCATGAGCTTAACATTCACTATAATTTTTAAAAAAAGAAAAACTATCAATGGCTTTTGTATTAACAAACAGTAGACCAGTGCAATTACTGGGGTTTGTGAGCACCCTGTATGGCAATACTTGCAGGACAAGAGTTGGAGCTTGGTTTATGTGACTTATATTCATAGAATCATAGAAGCATGGGTTGGAAGGGACCTTAAAGATCATCTAGTTCCAACCCCACTGCCATGGGCAGGGACACCCTCCACTAGACCAGGTTGCTCAAAGCCTCATTCAGCCTGGCCTTGAAGACAGCCAGAGATGGGGCATCCACAGCTTCTCTGGGCAACCTGTTCCACCACCTCACCACCCTCTCCTGGAAGAACTTCTTCCTGATATCTAATCTAAATCTCCCCACTTTCAGTTTAAACCCATTACCCCTTGTCCTGTCACTACAGGCCCTTGTAAAAAGTCCCTGTACAACCAATGTACAACCATTACCACTTGAAAACGTTTTCAGACAGATATGAACACTCTCCAGATGTATGTGAAGAAGAGGAGCCAAAAAGTGTTTGTGGTACTGACTGATAACATTTCTAATTTTCTGTAGTGAAATCAAATTTTTATGAAAGGTAGAGCATTCCAAAATACATTAGAACAAGTAATTCCAAGGTTAAACCTGAGTTTGGGATGTTTCCAAATGGCGAAACTGCTGAAAAAGCAGAAGTGTGGACCAGATGAAGAAGCACTCATTCTGTGCTTAGTTTTGTTGGGACAGGTACAGTGACAATTTTGCATCTCTGATAAATGCAGCACGTATCACTCCTGTGTCTTGCAGTTCTGTTCTGTCATTGCTTATTGTTCTGCTCAGTCACTGTTAGTTTCAGAGAGAGCAGCAGTGTGTTTGCAGAGTACTTAGGCAAAAGTGCATGAGTTATTTAGTGCATATGCAGTGTGCAAGGATTAATTGAGATGCCTCGTTAAAGGGTAGAAAACTCTGTTGCAAGTAGTTCATCCGGCAAACTAAGGAAACTTTTGAACTGCTCCCCCTGCATGCTTCTCTTGAGTTGGACTCAAGTTGTTGGGGAGGAGAAATGATGATTTGTGATTATAGAAATAGGCTCCACTGAAATGATACTTAACCAATTGGCTAAGCAGATTACAAGATGAAATTGTATATTTATAAATGTCTCTATATGTTGAATGACAATAGGAAAATAACATTTACATTTTTAAGCACTTTTTAGAGAATGAATTGTAAAGTTAACAAGTATTGTTCCATATCAGCAGGGATAGTGTTGGCTGGTAGAGAAATGGAAGGGTATTTACTTGGCTCTGGACGAGTAAGTGGCTTTCCTCTGGAGCACAAAGTGACTAGGAGCTCTGGATCCTGTGATAAACCTCTGTGACTGGGAAGGGCTGCTGTCAGTAGATTTTGTGTCCTGCCAAGCTCCTGTGTGTACTTGTTCCACGGTGTGGCATTTAAACGGATTCAGCCCTGCTAGTAGTTGTTACCACAGATTTTATGGCATGTAGAGTCAATTTTGGTTTTCATATTGCTGTTTCTTGAAACTGAGAGTTTTCTAGGAGCAGACTGGACGAAGCATTGGTACTCTGCTTCTGTCTGCAGGTGCTTATTCTGAGGTTAGGAGCTGACATCATTTTGTTCTTTGAATGGTGTGATTTGATGGACAATACGCCCTGCAATGCAGCCTATTAGCAAAACCAGTGGCAAGAACGGTAGCATTCCTCACACACTGAGGATTAATTGACAAGCCAAACGATACTGCTGTGGAACCAGTGAGGGTGAAACCCAGAGGAGTGACTGTGGACATTAATTTTCCCTTGGAAGTCTTCCCTCTACCGAGTGTCTTTGAGGTTGCGATTGAACTTGGTTTTAGACAGGAAGCATATGGCAGTGGGCTGGGGAGCCCAGACTTTGCTGGGACACAGAACAACCAAAGAAACCGCACGAGTAATTGAATTTCTTGTTCTGTTTGAGTCGAGCAACAGAATATTGCAAGTTTTCTGTGGATATTAGCTCATATTTGAGACAATTCATTTCAATCCTGTCTAGACCTGTCCTGTGTTCATTTTCTACAAATAGACTTCAGCAGATGGCACGAGTTGAGAAATCAATATATTTTAACTATACATTACAGAATACTCAAGGATGGCAATTTATAATCACAAATGCTTAGGGCAGAAACCTGATTCTGTAAGTTGCAAGTTGATCGGGCAAAAATGAACTTATGTTACCTTATGCCCTGTCAGAGTTTAGGTATTTCATAGCTAACAAGCTACAGGTCAAGAATTACTTTACAGATAATCTGAGACAACTGTTGTGGATTTTTCAGATAATTTACAAACAGAAGAGTAATTTGAATAGATAATGTAATGCAACCTTGTGTGATATTCTTGTGTATTGAGATGGATTTAGTGCTCATATACATAGAAAGCACAGGGCTTGATTCCAACTGGTTTCCTTAGGTGCCTTTTTTATTGGAGACTGAGAGGATGGACTGTTCTCTGCCTCTCAGCATCTCTTATCTTCCTGTACACAACTTTTCAAAATATTTACAATTTTCAGGAAATGCAATTTGTCTCACCATTCTCAGAGCTTCACCTTTTCTCTACTATAATGGAAACTAGGATGGTGAGGGTGGGAAGTGAATTCAGCAAGGATAGGCTAAATCCAGAATAAGTACATGGAGGCAATGCAGTTAAAGAAGCAGACTACTGTATGCTTAGATGAACAACTTTTCCAGCCATCTGTCCTATTTTTCTCTCCAGAATTGATGGCAGAGTATCAAAACTGTTGAACAGCGATAGCAGTTAGAGGTGTCTGTAAGCTCCCTATATAGTGGTTCACAAGTAGTGGGTGTGGACCACTGATGATCTGCAAGCTCGTGGCTCGATGCTTCACAGCAGAACTCTGGACCTACATTGTAGGCATGTTGTTTTCAATCAGAAACTTAAAGTATAGTGATGTTTAAAATATTCTGACAGAGGTCCACTTATCCAAAATTTCTGGAACCAGTTGCTGGCAGATAGCATACCTGATATTTGAGGCATTGGTTTTCTCTTCTCTGAGATGGGACAGTAAATTGACACCAAGCACTGATATGCTAAAAGAGAACATAATAGAAAATTCCAAATAGGCCTTCTCTTCTGTGTGTCAAGCATGCCTGATGTTGCTATCAGGACCGTTAGTGATGCTTTACCTGTAATTTTGATAAAATCTGTGCCTAGCATGTCCAGCTTTCAAAATAAGGAATAATGCATTTCTCTCTCCTTGGTGATGCTATACACAGAGTCTTGTATAATCACTGTCAAAAGATAAGAATGAAATGGGAAGAAAAAGTAGTGAAAAACAATGCTGTTCTGATGGGGAAGGCAAAGAAAAGATAGGTACAAAAGAAGGATTGTATGTGTGCTTGATGCTGTGATAGTAATTTGAAATGCAGTTACTAAAGGTCAGCCATCTCTAAAGGCAGATTTTGCTCTGATGCTTTGGACTTGTAATCTGGGGGGGAGAGGCTTACAGGAAGTAACAGGGAAGGGTGGGGTGGGCAACAGAGGATACGGGATCATCTTTTCATCCTCAGGACCTTAGGTCTTCTAATGATGAAATGACATACATCTCTAGTTATCATATACCTGACAGTATTGCTTATTCACTGCAGCTTCAGGGCATGGATGACCGTGCTCCGTTCTGGTTTCATTACACCTCTACCTTTGTGTACCTGCTGCTCAAGGGATGGAGGAACAGCAGAACTAATTCCCTCCCACCTTCTTCAATGTCATTTGACACAGTTACTAACAAAGACAACTTCCCCCCCCAAATTCTATACCTAAAGATTAGAAGAGACAACTGCAAAGCATAAAATTGAAACCTGAAAATCTACCTACAGCATATGTAATCCAAGCTGGATTTTCTTTAAGATATTCTATTGAAAATATGACATAAATGTTCTTCATTTCTTCCTTCTTACACTTGACAGTAAGTGCGTAAAGATGTGAGAGTTTGAATGTGGTGTTAGTTATTATTATTGCTGTTGTTGTTACTTAGTAAAGCCACAGAGCTGAAATGATAAGTAACCAGAACCTCATAATAATAAGTAGGCATGACTCACGGGTTGCTCATAAAGTATTTGTTCTATAGATCCAACTCTATCCTGTGGTTTGAAAGCGATTACATTTTGAATGTCAGTGTGAATAACTTAATGGTTTGGAATCACGTGAAATTTCTTACCAATCCAGCAGCTAATACCTTACTTAGAATTTGCATTCTTAACAGAGTAAGTGACTCAAAGCTACTTCTTACTTTACTTCTTTTTATAGTCATCTACAGCTTCCTTTGATCATATGGTAATATCCTTCACTGTTACATCCTTCAGTGTTTTAAAGGCAACAGGTATCAACTTTGTTCTATTTTTATGCTTTATTGAGGCAAACCCAGAAGTTTTTCTGATGTAATATTTGAGGAAATTTGAGGAACCTCCAAGTTTGGTTGTGTTGAATGCACATTTACTTATCTGTGTAAAATATGCAGAATGTGTAGGAGAACCTAAGACAGATCCAAAAGCTATAAGAAAAAACAAACTTTAAAAAATTATCAACTTTAAGTGCTAATCAAAATGCTGTCCACACATAGCTGCCAAATAGGCCATATGTGTGCAATGCAAATACAGGTGTGACGTGACTGTTCCTTCTTCTGCTAGATTAGTCTGTTCCTAAGGACACAGCACAAATGTTGGCGGACAACATCTCTGGGATTTGTCGGGTCATCTGATTACCATATTTTGTATTATTCTTACTAATGTCATGCTGTAGAACAGGTGAATTTGTGAGCAGGTAAATAAGGAGAGTGCAACTATATTGAAAGGAGTTGGAAGAAAAGATCACTTTTCCCCCTGAGACACTTATGCAGCAAAGCAAAGGGACTTTAGCAAACACAAGAGAAAATTATTGCCATATGTAATCTTTTATATAATATTGCTAGTGAAGGAAGGAAAGTATTACCACTGTAAAATATTTCCTTCCTTCATCCCCCTCCTTAAATCTAGATGTCTCATTTTCATGAATCTGACGTGCAGGAACGCAGGCTCCGTGTTAGTGACAGAGGGACAAATAGCCTGTTTTTATACACTGTACATGATGATGGAAGAGTGAAACAGCTTTGAGTCATGTAGGCTGCTTCTCAAACCTGCCCAAAGCTTGCTCGCTAAGAGGTGACTAAGCTTTTTAGGTTCTGTAGAGATTTCTGGAAAGGGTGTTGCATCTATCAAGTCCTTTATTTCACAGTATAGCTTTTTTCATGTTCTCATGTAATGTGGTCTATGTTTGCCTCAAAAAAATAAGAACGTTCTTCAATAAAAAAACCCCATCAAAGAATAAAAAGTGGTTTAAGAATTGTTTTATTTGCCTTTAACCATAAGGTGGAATAATGAAATTTGTCCCTCTTTCTTAAATTACGTTACAGATGACCCTACTGTCCAAACTCATTTACTATTATTAGATCTTTTCAAACCTGAAAAGTGCTGACATCCTGTCATTAATACTCTTGTAAATTCTGAAGTAAACAGATTTCAAAGACACTTGACTGTTGGTGTGAAGACAAGGTCAAAGAGTTGAATGACAAGTCCTCCTGGTACAATAAGACTACCCATCAATCAGTTTTACTAGCAACTTCTTAAAAAAGAAAAGAGATCAGAACATGACAAAATAGTATCTTAGAAAATATATGTGCATGACACCCGTTTTGTTATCCTTGGACTAGTAGTTTAAGGTGGACAACTTCCATATGGTATGTAATATGTAAGTATTATATACTATAATGTGGTTGTTTCCTGTAGAAGAACCTCTTCTGCAGCTTAAAACTTCTGAAATTCAGAAACTGAAAAGATCTGTTATGCTGAAACTTTCTGAACAAATTGTATTACAGGAACTAAAATAACCAAGCTGATTATATTTAATTCAAGAATTATCAGGTTTTAGTATTGATAACTCAAGGATGGACATTTACAGCCATTAAAAGAAATTTTATTGCAGTTATTAAGTACTGTTTTGTATGAGTGTGCAAGCTTTGCTGTCAATATATTCTGCAAATACACAGCTGAGAAGCTACATCATTTTCCTCTAACTTTTGCTGAAATCTTTGAAACTTTTTATCCTGCCGGGTGGTGCCACTGTGTTTCATTTCCTCAAATCTTCTGCGGCTTTCATTCCATAGGGTTAGATTTTACAGACACATTAATCAGTGGTAATGTTCAATACAGCCAGTCTACCCGTTTAATAGTAGCGACATGGTCTAAAGTTAGACAGATGGCTCTAGAAGAAGGAGTTCCCTTTATCTACTAAGTAAATGCATCAGAACAGCAAAATTATGACTTGTGTCTCATTTTTATTAGCACAGGATATTAAAAATTAGAGAAAATATAAAATGTGTGCATGTGAAAGGACTTCAGAAGCATTCAACAGTCAAGATATTACATGTGTCTTTAAGATATATTATGAGGCTTTTTCATTTGGTTATTATCTCATGATGATAATGAGTTTGTCTCAGTAAAAAGAAAACAAAAGTCGCTTCATATCTGAAGATCCAGTCTGATCCAGTCTGAACACAAGATACATTTGCATGTAAATTTACTGTATGAAGTTGAGAGAAGGAGGACAGACTGCAGTCTGCTGTGTTCCACGGGATTACCCACAGATGTGGGGCAGTAGGCATTGCATTAAGTGACTCCTAATCACACTCCTTTTGCTTTCTCCAGTGATAACTGGAGTCTGATTTCTTTGAAACAGGCTGCCTTCGAGTGGAGGTGATTTGGAAGTAAGAACAGCACACTTATCATAGTCATTCCCCAAACACAGACATGTTGGTTTTTATTTTATTGGTGTAAGATCAAGCTGATTTCGGAGTCATGTATATAAGATAGTTAATAAAATATGCCTGGTGGGACTAGTGGCTAGCATTCGGGATCTGTACATTTATTTGTAGAGTAGTGGTGTTGTGCTGAACTTTCACTATGAACCTGAGGCTTGACCGCATATATGAAAAGGTTTGCCAAAGCTTTCATAGGTTAAGTTCCCCAAAGTGGTGGTTTTGAGTGGAATCAACAACAGCAGAAAAGAGAGAGAGAAAAAAGAAAGCTTTTATTGGGCAAACCCACATCTTTTTTTAAGGTATTTTTGACTGCTTTGAGTAGTTGAATAAGACTTAGTTACATGTCTGCTAAAAGAAATGTAGATAAAATGCTTCTATGACTTCTTTCTAACTGCAAATGTAGAGTTTGGGATATGGCTATAATTTCAGGTTTCATATTCAAAGATTGTGCAAGCCCTGTGTTGTGGGTACTTTGCTTATCAGTAAATGTGGGAGCATCTTTTCTTGGCTTAACCAGCAATGCTACATAGTTGGACACTTCTTTGACACAAGCAGGCTCCAGGCAGAGTTCTGATTCCACTCAATTTAAAGACAAAACACAATTACAAAGGTTTTGGTTTTAGTGTGGTCAAGAACAAGTCTGTGATGAGCAGCTGAGGGATCTGGGGTTGTTTAGCCTGAAGGAGGCTGAGGGTAGACCTGATTGCTCTCTACAGCTACCTGAAAGGAGGTTGTAGGGAGGCGGGTGCTGGTCTGTTCTCCCAGGTAACTGGTGATAGGACAAGAGGAAAGTTGCATCAGTGGAGGTTTAGATTAGATATTAGGAAAAACTTCTCTGAAAGAGCGGTCAGGCATTGGAACAGGCTGCCCAGTGAAGTGGTGAAGTCACCATCCCTGGAGGTGTTCAAGGAACGTGTAGATGCAGTGCTTGAGGACATGGTCTAGTGGGTGTGGTAGTGTTGGGTTGATGGTTAGACTAGATGATCTAATAGGTCTCTTCCAACCTTAGTGATTCTGTGAAGACTTCATGTGAAGCTGTGGATTTCCTAGAAAATACTTAGTTAAGTTCCTTCTGTGACTTGTTCATGCTCTAATTACGTTGGTCTAATTATTTTTGTCACACTGTGTCTTCAACAAAGAAAAATCATGTTACCTAATTTTCCGTAACTGCAAAATCACAAACTGACTGAGGTGGGAAGGGAACTCTTGCCATCATTGAATCCAGCCTCTTTGCTCAAAGCATGGTGCTTTAGACCTTGTTCAGTTGATAGTTGAGTAACTCCAGGGATGATGATTTCACAACCTCTTTGGGCAACCTGTTCCAGCGTTCAACCACTCTCTTGATGTGAAGCAGACTGTGAAGTCTGCTGACCTTCATCTGCAGCTTGTCACTTGGTGACCCAGATTTTCCACCACCACAAGGCTCCTGTAAGAAGGAGCCTGTCTCCTGCTGTCTCAGCCTCAGTGACAGACCCCAGACCTGCAGAGTTGCATCCTCTGCAGGCAGCTCCGTCTGAGCTTGAATGGTAGATGCTAGGGGAATCAGGAGAACATGTAATGACCTTCACTTCTACAAGAAGAACTCCTTTTTAGACACCAGGTCACCTTTTTCTCTTGCTAGTCTCCCTTAATGCCAGATGGGAATGTGTCCGAAGTTGTCAGCTCCTTGAATCCTTTGTGTTATTTTGAATGTAGAGAACTATTCTTATTCTGTGGGTGTTGTTTTCACTTGCTTTTGAAATTAAAAGGCAACAATTTATAGTGGACCAAGCTTCTGTTAGTCATCATCAAGTGAATGGATCTATTAGCATGTCACCCTGGTATATATCAACCGTCTCGCCTATAAAGCACAGTGTCAGCTGTGAACACACTCTCAGTGCAACTTTCTTTTACAAAATAGATCCAGCATGGCATGTGCTCAGGAAACCACTTCTGCCAAGGATCATCTCCTTACTGTTTTATTTTTAGACCAATCATTACCATGCCGTGGAAGCACCGTAGATCCTCGTGAAAGTGTTAATGGCCATAAAGCCGCCTGCTTCCTGTCCTTGTTGCTATGAAGAGTGATCCTCTCCGTTTGGAAACTCCTACAGAAATGCGTGTACTTGCCTTAGGATTCCGTTTCCTAGCAAACTGCGACGCAGTGCAAAATGTGCTGCGTTTGCTGTGGCTGACCCTCGTAATCTGTCAGCGTATTTTATGGGAGCACTTCATGGCACCTTCTGCTGCTAATGGTCTCTGAGTCCTGCAGAGAAGGCTGGTTCTGCCTCCTAGTTTTAAGAGCCATGATCGCGGCACTGTTTGTCGCTTTTCTGGATCTATTTTGGATTTATGTCTGGCCAAGGGTTTAGAAGAGCAGCTATAAAAGCAGAAACATCTGCTGGGGCTTTATGTGCTGCGGGCTTGCCAAGTTCAGCAGCAGGGCGAACTGCAGCTGATGGGCTCGGCCCTCCCCGCATGTCACTGCTGCTACAGGAGAGCGACTGCATGGGAAATCCGGAAAGCTCTGAACAAAATAAATTAATAAAAAAAAGCTGCAGCAATTGTAGAGGGCTATTAGGAGATTACAGTTGGGGTCATTAGCAAGTAACAGAAACAAATCCTTCCACAGTGGTTGTGAACACCTGAATTCCCGCAGTCACTGCGGCACCCTCGGGTGCCTCCTCCCATCACTAACTGCGGGCTTCCCCACTGTGTTCTGCCATCTGCCAGCTCAGGTGGCTCAGACACACGGTGATTTTAAAGGCTGTGAGGAAAGCCTGATCTTGTTTAACTGTTTTCATGACACATCATGGCAACCCTGTTCCGGGGCAGACGTGGGTGAGACTGGTGGCGTTTTTGGCACGGACAGTGAACTTTGGTTGCAGGAGAGAAAATCAAAACAATGCCTTGAAATTCTTTGTAAAGGTTTTGTTCCTGATGCGTTTGCAATAACTTAGAATAACTGCTCCCTTGACACTGGGGACGCAGGAACTGATACCCTGTGCTGCATCTGAGCACTGCCCATCCTCCCTCCGTGGTGTGTACTAGCAGCTGCGGAGAAGCGTGCCAGAAAACCCACAACGGACAACAGTGGGGCAGCTGGTGGGTCTGTAAGTGTAAGGCTTGGTACCTTCCAGAGTCTGTTTATCTTTATTTACTTACTGTTTATTTTCATTCCTTACAAAAATGTCCAGTTCCTCCCTTAGTTCTGCCAGGCATTTGACTTCAGGTGCTGAGTACCACAGTCACGTTACTGACAAAACATTGACTTCATTTACCTTTTCATAAAGTGCTACAACCTGGCCATATAATTCACTCCCCCTCCCACCTCCCCCAAAGCAATCATAAAGTTGAGGTCAGCTTCAGCAGCAAAAGCAAAAACTTCTACAAAAGGAGTTAAAGAAGAGTTCCACTTACTGAAGAGTAAGTAGCTGACTATCGTAGTTGGCAGAGCCCCTTACTAGAGGAATACATAATCGCATGTGAATGTACACATACAATTTATTAAATTATTATCAGTTCTTTTTAAATTTTGTAAATGTTCTTGTTGCAGCGAGATCTATCCAGTGGTTACAAGAAAATTTGCTGTTCTGGTCAGAAAGCACAAGGCCAGGTTCTCTTTTTTTATGCATCCCACCATCCTTCTTGCCTTCCAAGGAGCTGCCTGACTGAGAATAGAGTTGTTTCAGAAATACTTCAGCTGCGTGTAGTGGTTTAAATAAAAAGCCTGGGCTGTGGGAAATACCTAGCATTTTTCCATGGTGAAGAATTTTAATGTTCCTTGCAAACCTCAAGAAAATGCCCTGAAACCAACCCCTTTCCCCAAAGAACAACCCACAAGTATCACACGAGTATGTGAGATGAGAAATTTTCCCTTGTAATTACTCATATCCAATCACAGCACTCATGAAAGGGGAATCTCACTGGAAGTGATATAAGGATGTTTCCACTTCTGAGAATATAGTTAGCAAGTGAAATTTTGAGAAACTGGATTTTAGAACCAAAGGCTTTTCTTTCTTTTTTTTTTTTCTTTTCCCTAAATTGTCAACAAACACACCTTTTTTTCAAAGGCGGCTGTTTGTTCAAATTAGTGGAAGGAAGTTAACACTATATAGGAAGTGAAGTATTTGTTTTGTTTGTAGGTGGTAATTAGTTAAGTAAAGCCATTTTTTTCTGAAACAGGACTTTCAGAAATAATACACTGAGCTTGTGAAGGAATGTATTTTTATTAAAAAATATACAGCTAGCAGTGAAATTCTTCCTGTACTCTAATCCAGCTAGCATTTTTATGGTTAAAGAACCCCAAATTAATGCTAATCATTTTTGTAGCACTGAGTTATCAGTTCTGGTATTTATTTATGTTTCTAAAGTGCAGAGCTGTCTCTCTGTAGCAAACCCCTCAAACGCTCCATGATGTACTCCGTTCCTTGCTGGGACCTACGAATGCAATGCTGGATTTGCAGCTGCTGAAACTAAAGCTCCTCAGGACTGTTACTTTGGAGAAGTGCTTGCACACTAACAGTTAGTTATACGATACGTTGAATTCAGTGAAGAAAGTGTGGTAAGAAATTGATCTTCCCCCATTTCCCACAATTTCATTCTCGTTTTCTACTCCCTTATTTAGGTCACTACAACTGTTTAGGGGTCTAAATTGTAAACAGGATTACTGAAATGATCCAGGTTGTAAGCAAGTCTTGAAAACCATTAATCTAAATATGGATCATGTCAGTCATTCTGTTTTTAACAGGAGCGAACAGCTGGGGTAGAAGGATGGTGGGGAGTTTTTAAGGTGCCCCCAGGCCTGTATGTGTTCAACTGAAGAGCCGTGTGCTCCCCTGCCTGCCCCAGCCCCACCTGGGTCGCAGAGCTAAGAAGGAAGAAATCACACAGAGCTTTTTACTTTTTGCAGAAGTAAGGCATACCCCTGTCTTCCTGGCAGCGTCTTGTCTGCTTTGTCACTGTGACACTGATTGTTTCGGGGTTGAACGCATTCATCACAAATATCTGTGTACTGCAAGCGTGGCTACAGGCTGTACCTTCCCAGACATGCCGTCAGCGAGTGCTCTGTGTTGGTGATGGAATTAATGCGCCAAGGCAGTAGTTTCAGAGTAGGTCTCCTACCTAAACGAACAGGTTCTGGGAGAAAAGGTGATGGTTGCAGCTAATAGAAGCTAATGCGATGTTTTGCAGGCCTGTAAAATACAAAATCTAATTACTGGAGCTGTGCAGCAAAGTAATAAGGAGCTTGAAAATGTAACCGATAAGCAGCACGATTATAGGCTAATGAGCAGGATGTTTGTGGTGTATGGAAGGACTAATGAAGGGCTGCAAATGATAACTGTGGTGGTGTACAGTGAGACTGTGTAGGGTAGGAACGTTTAAATACAGCCCTGAAAGATAAGTAGTCTGTAGTAAAGGCATAGTGCTGCTAACTATTGGAGTTTAAGTGTGTGTGCATATATTGTACAGATTAAGTAATTAACCAAACCCAGTATGTGACAAATGCATGACAGAAGGTAGAAGTGAGGGAAAACGTGATACAGTACATAAATATGTATTCTATGGCTTGACTTTCTGCAGCAAGTAACACCCCCATTCATACACAGAGCTCTGTTTATCACTTTATATGTTCCCTCCATCTTCCTGTACTGTGCAAAGTTTTGTGTCTGGACAGCTCTGAGACAGGATAATTCCTGGAAAACGTGGGCTTCAAAACACTGCAAAGGTAATTGCAACATCAAGATAGAAAGTTGTAGCCTGGGATGTCAGTAAGGGGCACAGTCAGCCCAGGTGCTCTGCAGCGTTATGAGAGCTGGCTGTCAAACCCTCAGGGGAGAAGCCAATGTGTAGCATCTGTTAGCATTGATCTTCTGTGATTTTAAAGCACGTTGCAAAATAAGGCTGTGTCCTATTCCACACTATGAAGTTCGTAACCGTACTTCCTGAGGAAGGATCTGACTCCCTGAAGTCACCTAGCAGGGTAGTCCTTGGTTTTATCAGCTACAGAGGATTGGTTTTCCCTCTCAGTGCAGCCAGTTGAACTGGGTATATTTAATGCATTGAATAACAGTAAATTTCTAGAATTTGTGATGTTTTGATCCTCCTTGAGTTCTCACTCAATATGAAGATGGCTGTTCAGTGTTCTGGTTTCATTTGGGGTTTTTTTCAGTGGTTTGTGTTGGGTCCCATGGAGTGACCAAGCCTGCACGGCTCTCATGTGCACCTAATACACATAAAAATGGAAGGAATCTCTATAGACTGTAAATGCAGAGTTGCCCTATGTTCTGTACTCACCAGACCACTATGGAGCAGGTCACTTCAGCTAAAAAGGCTATTGTGATAATCCACGATTCTTAAAAATGTCTGTTAGCAACATATGTGATCAATATATGTTACCAGTAATGGATTGGTAAGGAAAAACAGGATACATGCACCTTCACAGTGCTTTTGGGAAAAAAGGTAAACTCTGTCTTGCCTAAATGCGAGGTTGCTAAACTGTTTAGCTGTTAGCTTTTGCCTATGCCACTAGTTCTTCAGTGCAAAGCTGGATTAAGGAAGAAAAACACGTATTTTTGTTTTGGAGAGGGAAAATATGTAACTTCAAAAAGGCTAACTTTTCTGGAAAACAGCGAGAGGGGTATTTTCAGAAACTATTCCAGCAGAGCTAGTAGCTGATGGGTAATCTCTTAATAGGATTGCTAGGAGTCAAACTCTTCTACAGCCTTTGAAGAAACTTTCATCTCCACAAATTCCTTAATACATGAGTCAGGTATTGGAACCCAATGTTACAATGTGTTTCTACTCTGAAGAAAGGCTTTGGGGTTTTGGAGGGTTTTTGTTGCTGTTTAAAAAGATTTTATGAGGCTAACCAAAGACACTGAAATTTCCACATTGTACGTGCAAGAGCCCTTGAAGTCTTCAGTGCTATTTAAGTAAAGAAGATACATTAGTGTACCACTTCTTTAACGCTATTCCTCTGGTTACTTCCCTTTCATTAGGTTTGTCCTGGTATTTGTTGTTGGAACCTCTGATGTATCCATTTTAGATTCTCCGTCAGCCAGTTCTTCATTAATCTGCTGTCCTGTAGTTATCTATTTTCTTTACGGTCACTTGAGGTATAGAAGATAGTGTGGACTATATTTTTCAGGTGAGGGACCCCCTGAATCACAAAGGAAACCCTGGTGTAGACATATATATGTGACGGAGCAAGAACCTGAATTGATTTCTCTTGCACTTTAAAGTTCATGGTGTAAATACTGGATTGTTGTTCTGACCTAAAGGAGAGGAAGATGAGAAGATGATATTTGCAATACAGTCGGGAGAAAATTAAGTGGGAAGAAGTGCAGTGAGTGTTATGCACAGACCCACTCTTCCTTGATTCTGTAATGTGCATCTCAATTGAATATTTTTTTTTAACCCATTTATCAATAATCTAATCTAGCGGATCTTTCGTATCGTTTTCCCCAAAGGCTTTCTTTTTGTTTCGCTAGTTAAGTAATCCATGAGTCATTTGAAATATCTTCATTGTTGTCTTCTAGGATTTTCAGTTAATAGGTCTTGTATAGTATGGCTCATTTGGCTAGAATGGAGCTTGAGTTAATCTTCAAGAAGAAAAGGTACAGGAAATCAAATGAACATGTGTGTTAAGTGTCCAACCATTTTCTTTCCAGTGCGTTTATTCAATTAAGAGTAAAAGAGAACACGGTAGGATGCATTTGCCATTGACATTTTCTTTGAGTATTAAATTTTACCTGGGAATACAATTTTCATATTTCAAAAAAATCTTCATTAACAGCTTTCTTTATACATTTTCATGTTTCTTTTATATATCTTAATATATACTTGTGAATCTAATCTGGAAAGGCAACTAACAGTGAGCAATACTTAATCATAGGTGTGAGTCATCGGTGCAGAGCTGTATAATGGTAGTGAAGTTTAGACAGGCAGACACTTGGTTCGTGTCTCTTTTGGTGTCTGTTAAATTTCCTCTTCTTTCTCAATATTTCTGTTGGAAGATGTCCAGACTCGGCGTTCAGGTACTGTTCCAAATTATGTTAGGCACAGATTTATTTTAGCTCACATATAAAAATGTTACATTTTTAAGGACGAGACCCAAATTTCCTCAGATTTTAGGGACTTTGGAAGTTTTGTTTCATCAGGGTACATTTCTGTACTGCTTGGAAGTTTTCCCAACTATCGTTTGAGCTCACAGTATTAAAACAAGCTAAAGAGACACAATTCTGTCTGTGCTGTAATATCACTGTATGATTTTGATGATTGTTATTTCAACATGCCATTGTTACAGTGACAAGTGATTTTTCCTTAAATAAAAAAGAATGACACACGTTTCAGCAGATATACACACTTCCAAAGAAACTGTTACCCATCCGCAAGCCCTGTCAGACACAGGTTGTGTGATGTCTGCATCAGTACATGAGTAATCATGTAATTCCAGCATCCGATGGTCCTCCTGCCCATCACCTGAGTTCTGGAAGGTGTGTTTCCTATGAGTCAGCCACTGAGTTTTGTTCCGTTAAGAAACATCCGTGCAATCTGTAGCCTGTAGTGCAGAGTTGGATAGGCAGCAGCAGGAAGCAGGCTGTGGATAGGTTGCTGGAATGTCTCACAGAAAGCCAAAATACTAACTGCATCCAGATCACTCAGAGCTGCAGGTCAGGCCCATCTTTAAGAAATCAGACTTTACACTTCTTGCTCTGGTTTATGGAGTTCTGCTGTTGTGCTACCGTGCAAATAAACCATGCTATTGAAGGTGGTTTTGCTCTTCTTATCAGGCACATAGGTATCCTCTTTTCATTATACCTTGAAATAGCTTTGCATGAATATTTAAGGGGCAAAGAGAATGTATTTAGCCTGATAAACACAGATGGTTCATTTTGGGGTTTTTTTTCCTCTTCTTAACAATTTGACACAGCACAGGTTTGTTTTTTAACACACAAACCCCCGTCTTTATGACTGGAAGAGCATAAAGGGTTCTTTCTCTCCTGAATGTGGTACAGAACACATTGTGTTCTGCATGCACTGAGATCCCACAATTCATTCTCCCCAACCCTGTGTGTAGCCCAGTAGTGCATTTACAGGGAATTCTGTTCTAGCTGTGTGCTACAGGATGTTAATTATATATGCAGAGTCAGGAACTTGGAATTTGTATCTCAAGTAAAAAAGTTGTGGTGACCTGTTTTCTCTCGATTAGAGCAGATTTGGAAAACTGGTTACTTTGGAGAGTGCTTCCTTTGAATGGTGGCCTTGAAGTATGTCCTCTCGTATGTAAATGTCTTAAGGTAGCAGACATTCCTGGGCTCCCTGAGGCTGGGTTATAGTAAAAAAGAGTTGGGAGTCTGAACAAATTTCTCCATAGATCCACACATCTTCTGCCAATCCGTGTCTTCCTGCTTAGACGTGGTGTACCACTATGGATGTGCATTAGCCTGTTGTCTCAGGTTGGAATTGGATTTCCCCCTGCCTTGAGATAGCTCATTTCTACCAGAAAATAGATGATGTTTGACTACATAGTTATTCTACCTTTGTCTGAAAATACCTTAGTTACCTTAGCGTACTCTTTCTGTTACAAATTTATTGTTTTCTTGTGGCCCTTTTTGTAAGTCATGAGAATTAGAAGAGGAAGTTTTAGATGGGAACTTTCTGTCTTTGAAATGCCTTACCCTCTTTGGGCTTCCTGCCTGTCCTCTTTTCATACCTTGATACAGTTGCTGCCACCGTCCCTCCTGCCGTGTCACTCTCCAGTGGTCCCATTGTATGAATCCTGGAACTGCCTCTTCACAGTAAACTGGATAATCTTTAGGGTTCAGAGAATTATTTTAGGATCTTATTACTGGACAAGCCACTGACCTGATGTTCTTTTCCCAAAGAGAACAGACTAGGTTCTGTTTCCGTCACACGTACTTGTTCTGCGTGATTTCAGTACATGTGGCTGAAGTTAGTATTTTAGCCTTTGCTTTAATTTCTTTGCTGTCAAACACCTCCAGCAAATTAGGTTTAGCACTGTCCATCCTATTCCCCTTAGAATTTTAATTAGCTTAGTGCTGAATAGCCAGTGCGGTGCGATTTGATTTTGATTTCTACATAATTATTTGTCAAAACGGAAATGCTATGATTCCATTAACTTTTGTAATGCATTGCTGTATATCTGCAGGCGAAGCAACTTTATGTGGGGGGGAAAAACCAAATCAAATCTATTCAGATGTCATTCTAAAATAGATAAACTCTCAACTTTAGGCTGTGAGTGTAGTCTGTGTGTCATAGGCTATGCCCAGTCATTTACTGACTGGTAGAGAGGGAAGGAAAGCAAGGTAAATATGAACCCTTCTTTACTTGGTGTCCCTTAGGACCTGATCCAGGCATATCATTCTGTGCCCAGCATGCTTGGTGATGCGTAAGACACAGAAATCTGCCCCATGACCGCAGCTGAAAGTTCTCATATCATGTGGAAAGTTGGATGTGTAAAAGCAAAGTAGCCACATCTGGCTTCATACCACATGCCTGCCCCATCCTGGGCAGGACTGGGATACGGATGGGCACAGGGGTTGGGCACAGAGTGCTCATGGCAGCCTCCTGCCGGCACCAGCCCCTCAGGGACTGTTCTGCTTCCTGGCTTGGGGGAGACCTCAGGCTGTGTGCCACCTGTCAGGCCAGGGATTTGGCTTCTCACTTTCCTCTCTCGCTGTACTCAGTCAACGTTCGTAGGAATTTCAGCAGTGATCCCCCTGGGCGAGGAGTATGAGACAACAGAGCCCATCGGGGAGCAATGAACGTGGTAGAGTGGGGCTGTCGGGCACAGACAGTCCTCAGTGTGTCACTGCGAGGGAGAGAGGTCTCGTCCTGGTTCTCTTGGACGTAAGAGCTGTTGCATGTTCCCAATTGTTTAAATAATGCAGAGGTACCAGGCAGGGCACCTTCAGCCCAGTTTGTGAAAGAAGATTGCTATTCCAGTGAAGAAAACGGAGTATAGAGTGGAAGTCCTCGCACCAACCGTCTGTCCTAGGGAGGGCTTCTTGGGGAGGGACAGGTGCCTTAGATGTGTCTGAGTCCCCTTCCAAATGCAAAAGGAAAAGCTGTAAATATGGAGAGACCATATGGTGCAGTTGGATCCTATGTAGAACAAACGAGGCTTCATCCAAAGTGTTTTAATTTTGTTTGTGACTTGCTTGGAGTTTCACTAACGTTTTCCTTACTAATGTTTTACTTACAGATTCTTTTTATGCTAGACATTGCCGATACAGGTGCATAGCACAGATGCCATTTTTAACTGTAGTTTTTTCAGGAATACGAAACAATTTCTGCAGAGTGCTCACGTGAAATATTCATGGATTTGTGTGGATGACACACTGATGGCCAAGTCCCGACTCTTTTTTTTGGGGGTTTTTTTTTTTTGTCCTCTTTAAAAGAGCCGAAGGAGTGGGTGGATATCTCTGTCAAGTACAAATTCTGGTAGAGTTCCATTGTGAGTCTTCCCGATCTCATGCCAAATTGTTCTCTTATGCAACATCAGGCTCTGAAGTCAGTTTTTCTGCAGAGCTGAGGAGGTGCTGTTAGTAGTTGCCGATGAACCTTTGCTCTGCTTAGCTTTTTTCCCACCTTGGGGGTGGTGATGGAGAGGTTTATGTGTTGGGCTTCTGTCACTGCGTGGTGCAGTATCAGAATGAAAACTAGCACCGCACAGAACTGCACTATGTTTTTTCAAACCTAGAAAAATATTCTTAATTGTTGCAGGTGTCTTTTAGTACCTAATGAGCACTGTAAGGAACAAAAGGATGGTAGAGAAGCATTGAAAATGGATAGTTAGAGCTACAAAGTGAGGGTTTTTTCCAAAGTTTCAGTGCTGAAACCTTTAGAAGAGAGCACTTACAAATGTTTGTTTTCTTTCAGGTCGTCAGATTTTGGGACATTATACACAAAATTGAATCTACAGCCTGGGATTGCCACTGTTATTGACAATTTCTACATTTGTCCCACCAACAAAAAAAAGGTATGTGATGGAAAACTGACTTTGTCTAGTGCAGCTGAAATTCTGCAACTATGTTAAGTGTGTTTTACAGGTTTTCAGTATACGGGGAAGTGGTTTTCACAAAGTTGCAGGTCACCTTAGATGTATTTGTGACACATGGGAGTGGGATATTTATTCTTCCTGAATAATGTTGAAAAGAAAAAGTGCCTTGATGGACTCTGAAAACTTTTGACTCCTGGAAATTGCACTTCCATGGAGTTTTCCACGGAAGCGGAGAAGGAACTCCTGTAGGTTTTCACACATCCACGCAAATTCTGGGACTAACATGCAACCTCTACCTCCTACATATACAGTTTCAAATTCATTTGCATATTCCTCAATATAGAGCGTAGGGATTGGGCAGGCTGTCATTGAGAATGATGTTTATCCTGTGTAAAACCTTCATTAAAAAATCCCTCTTCTTGAAACCCTTTTTAAAAAAATGTTCCTGCATCATTGCTGAACCAAAAAGATATTTATGGAGCCCAGGAAGATTAAGTGGACTTTATAAACCAGAGCGAAATCGACCCATTGAGTGTATTTACAATGGATGTTATATTAAAAGCAACAGGAAGAGTGATTATGAGGAAAAAACCAAACAATAGCAACTTCTGTGTCTGCAAAATGCCCGTGATTTAAACAGCAAGAACTGTGAAGTACATTGTGAGTAACACAAGCACAGTACCTTTTTCATGAAATAAGAGTTTTCTCTTGATAAGGCCATTTTAACTCCAGTGTCATACAGAAGCTCTGATTTCATGCAGAGGCTACTGATTGGAAGGACAATGTTAGTTGTGTTTATTTGTCTATTTTGCTTAATCAAAAATTAGTGTAACTCAGTGAGGTTGCCCGGATGATTAAGTACATGTTTTATTTCTTTTCCAATTCTCACTGGAGAGTTTTCTTGCCCAAGCTGTGCTATACCCAAGCTCGGTAATATATTTTTAATCTGCTGCAAAGTCAGAAATGATTTTTTTGCTTCTTGAAGTGAAATCACCACCAGTAACAAAGTTTCTGCAGATTGTGTGTCTCAGAGATAAGATCTACTGGTGATTTCAAGTCCAGGAGAATAAAACCAAAAATCTTTACCCATATCAGTTTCTGGAATAAAGGCTTAAAGCATGAGACAGATGAGAACCCTGTGGAGGATTTTTCCCAGCTCACCCAGTGTCACGAGAGGGGGACTATGCTGAGTGGTTTAGGCTGCTTAATATGCTAAACGCAGCATCACAAATATTAGGGGAAAAGCCAGTATTTTTAATATGAATATGTGAGAAATATGACTTGAGGATTCGATGGCAAGGTCCCCTCTACTACTTACTCGACATGGAAAAGAATACAAAGGCAAAATCAAATTAGCAGTGGATTTAAAAAGTTTGTACGTGAACAAAAAAAAAATTATTTACAGAGTCAGGGAAATCAAGGCAGGATTAGACTGTTGTGATGTGGTCTAGGGAAAAGGGGCAAGGAAATTCCTCCTGTCCAGTCACGAGGTTCAGAGTGGACTCCCTTGCTTTCTAAACTCCTTGAAAGAGAAGTCTAGGTGCTGCTGAATCCACCCCTAGTCCCAGACCTGGTCAGCGGTTTATGTCTAAGGAATTAGGGAAAGGATCACAGTGTGTGGAGTTTGTGCGAAACTCTGGGACAGCAACAATCTGAAATAGCATCAATTCCAAGTTCCTAGTCCCAGACCTGGGCAATGGTTTATATCTAGGGAGTTAGGGAAAAGGGGAGTGATTTAAGGAGAGAGGGTAAGGGAATTTCCTCCCGTTCGGTCACGAGGTTCAGAATGGACCCCCTTGCTTTCTAAGCTCCTCGAGAGAGAAGTCTAGGTGCGGCTGAATCCACCCCTAGTCCCAGACCTGGTCAATGGTTTATGCCTAAGGAATCGGGGAAGGGATCAGAGTGTGTGAAGTTTTGTGCTTGGTGTGAAACTTGGGGATAACAACAATGTGGGGCAGCAATGATTCGAAGTTCCTTAACACTATTCAGCTATGTCACACAATTAGATCACACAATTACTCAGCAGGACTTAACTTTCAACAAATCAGCACAGTAACTTAATCAGAGAGTTAACAAGGTTATCAACATAAAGTTGCATGCACACACTCAGACAGATACGGAAATAGAGCTAGATATACTTATATTTTATGAAGGTACTTGTGAAAATTTCCCCTTGAGTTCGGTGAAAATATTCACATCGGATGTCTGTGCATCTCTCAACGGGTGAAGAGTTGAACCTCAAGGAGGTTTTTCAGCCCAGTTTACGTCGACTGTTCTCTGATTTCACAAACCTGAGAGTTTGCGAACTCTGAGAGGTGTCCCACTCAGAGGGAGATGCTGGGCGCAGCCCGCTGCGGTCCAGGAGAACTTAAAGGGTCATCATTGGAACCGCTCTTTATAGGGTCACAAGATAATTGACTTTAGGCATAAATAATTTTGCATCCTGGTCTTAATTGGGGCAGGTTGTCATTGGAATTCACAGCTGGTACTGATCTACCCAGACTGCGATAAGGTTCAAGGCTGGCAGGGGATGATTTCACTCTCATCCCACACTGCAACCAGGCAACTGACCCCTAGTATGGCCATTCCCCACCTTGGCACTGCAAGGGTGTTTTGATATAAGGGGCACTTAACTACCAAACTCCCTGCACAATGGCCAAGGGTTGACAGGAATCTCCAAGGCCATAAAACTTTCCAGGAGTTAAGAGGGGAAGAAATGCACCACCACATCCAGCTACAATAAAAAAGTGTGCACAAGCACAGGGGAGCGACAATGTGGTGACAATGTGGTTGTGCCTGTTGTCTGGCGAAACAGACAGTGGTAAGATCACTGCTGAATGTCAAGCCTGAAGGAGATACCAGTGTTCACAAAAACCCTAATGTTAACCCTCTCTTAGAAAAATTGATATTCTGCTCAAGACAAGTTGATTTTCTTAGAGATACAAACCCTGTTAGTAAACTAATATACTGGAATCCATCCGTTACATAAAGTCCCTTTGAGTCATTAATTATGCTATTTTTATGCTGAGATTTTGCTTCTATGAAGCTGATGTTCAATAGTATACAACCAACAAAACCAGCAGAGCAGAAAGGATTTCTGGGGCCTGTAAATGGTGCCAGAGGGAGATGTATCTATACGTGCAAATGTTCATATGTGCACACATACATGGTACAAAAATGGTGGAAGCACTGTGGTTAAATGCTGTAGCCACCATCTTCAGTCTGGTCTTGGAGGTGTTGCAGTGACACGTGGCAGGTAAAGGGGAAGTCTCCATGTTGTAAGAACTTCGTCAGTCATGATGGGAACTTTTCTGGGGCTGGACTTTTGATTAGGAAAATAAGACTACCGGCTGATTTCACACAAGGTACTTAGATGAAAGAACATACCTCCTTATCCATCTGTTTCAGCACGATTGCAGTGGGATGGAACAGAACATTTAGAGCTCTGACTCTTTTCTGAGCTGAGCAGAAGTCTCAGGGTTTCACTTGTTCCTGATGTTAGTGGACTTCAGATCATTGTGGTGTGGGTTCTCTTCAGCCTGTTCACATCTTCTGAAATGGGCGGAAAATGGAAACCGGAGTGCTGACCGTGCATACTGGAAGTGAGCATGCACTTTATGCACTTAAATTTAAAGCAGAAGTAGTCCCATGCTACCACTTAGCATTTAGGGACTGTGAATATGCATGAAAGCAAATATAAAAGACATTGATGGAGATTTTTTTGAATACTTAATATGAATGCATATTAAGCATTGTTCTATGCTTGCATTCCATTTACCTATTGTACACCTCATCTGTGGAAGAACTGATATTGCAAATTTAACGCTCATCATTTCCACCTCAGTGTTATCAGAGTATTAACCTCACCTGATTTTTAGCTCTGTGGAATTTAGGTGTCTAGCCAA